>JAJHSJ010000007.1:21594002-21773975 GCA_021015155.1 Magnolia officinalis
GTCAGCTCGTTGATCTTCGGTAGGAATATTCTAGAGATATAACTTTTTCTTCTACAATTTCCCTTATATAATGAAATCTAATGTCAATGTGCTTAGTATGAGAATGCTGAATAAGATTTTTTGAAATATTTATCGCACTGGAATTATCACAATGTAATAACATAGAATCCTGTTAATTCCATAATCACTTAGCATTCGTTGCATCCAAACTAGCTGCGTACATGCATTACCAGCTGCGATATACTCAGCTTCAGCTGTTGATAGTGATATAAAATTTTGTTTCTTACTAAACCAGGAAACTAGACAATTTCAATGTAAAAACAACCACCACTGGTTGATTTTCTATCATCTAGATTACCAGCCAGTCAGCATCCGAGTACCCAGCTAATTGGACACTAGTCTCATGAGGATACCCAGAGACCGAGTTACAGTACTTGCGACATATCTAATAATCGCTTGACAGCAATCAAGTGAGATTTTTTTGGATTAGATTGATATCTTGCGCAAATACCAACACTTAGAGAAATATCAGGTCTACTAGCAGTTAAATATAACAAACTACCAATCATACTCCGATAAAGTTTTGAGTCAACATTTTTACCATTAGAGTTTTTGAGAGTTTCAGGGTAGTACTCATAGGAGTATCAAAATTCTTGCCATTCTCAAATCCAAATCTCTTGATTAGATTCAAAGCATACTTAGATTGAGAAATGAATATTCCTTCAGGTTGTTGTTTTACTTGTAATCCAAGGAAATAAGTCAATTCCCCAACCATGCTCATTTCGAACTGTGATTTCATCAAATCTGCAAACTCAGTAGTCAAGTCAGTACAAGTTGATCTATAAATGATATCATCAACATAAATCTGCACCATTAAGATATGATCATTGTGTTTTTTAACAAATAGAGTTTTATCAACAGATCCCATTTGAAAATTATGACTTAAAAGAAATTTCGTTAGTTTCTCATACCATGCCCTAGGTGCTTGTTTTAATCCATAAAGTGCTTTTTTAAGCCGATACACATAATCAGTATTTTTGGGATCTTCAAAACCATTGGCTGTTCAACATAGACTTCTTCATGTAAATCGCCATTTAGAAAAGCACTTTTCACATCCATCTGATAGATCTTTATCTTTCTAAAACATGCAATGGATATAAATAGTCTGATAGATTCAAGACGTGCTACTGGTGCAAAAGTTTCATCGAAATCAATCCCTTCAATTTGAGTATAACCTTGTACCACTAGTCTAGCCTTGTTTCTAATTATATTCCACATTCGTCAGACTTATTTTTGAAAATCCATTTTGTTCCAATGATGTGTTTATCTTTAGGTCTTGGTACGAGATACCAAACATCATTTCTTACGAATTGGTTAAGTTCTTCTTGCATCGACAATCCAGTTCTCATCAGCAAGAGCTTCTTTTACGTTAGATGGTTCTATTTGGGATGTAAAACATACATAATTACATATATCCTCAAGTTGTCTACGGGTGCGAACACCGGTGAGAGGATTTCCAAGAATTTGTGTGGTTGGATGATCTTTAACAGTCCTTAACTCAGAATCAGTCTGATTCGATGAAGTATCGAGTTTATCAATGATTAGAACTTCATCATTATCTGAATTAGAGATTGGCGTGTTTAAGTGATCATCAATGACAACATTAATGGACTCTTGAATCACACCAGTTCTTTTGTTCAGAACCCTATAAGCTCGACTGTTTAAGGAATATCCTAGAAAAATCCTTCATCACTTTTCGTATCGAATTTTCCCAATTTTCACGATCTCGTAAAATATAGCACTTGCTGCCAAAAACTCGAAAGTATTTAACAGTAGGCATTTTATTGAACCACAATTCGTAAGCCGTTTTATTTATCTTTGCTAGTGTAGACTCGGTTAATAATATAGCAAGCTGTGTTGACTGCTTCAGCCCAAAGATTTTTAGAGAGCTTCATGCTATTCAACATGACATTAGCCATTTCTTGAAGCACCCTATTCTTTCTTTCTACAATTCCATTTTGTTGTGGAGTTTTGGGAGCAGAGAATTCATGTAATATTCCTTGGTCAGTACAAAACTTCTCAAAATTGCTATTCTCAAATTCAGATCCATGATCACTACGAATTTTACTGATTTGAGAAGATTTTTCAGTTTGAATCCTTTTGAAAACTTTTCTCACTTCTTCAAGGGTTTCAGATTTATGCCTTAAGAAGACTACCCAAGTGAATCTGGTAAAATCATCAACTATTACCAGGATATATTTTTCCACCACGACTTTCTGTTCTGGTAGGTCCTATCAGATCCATGTGGAGGAGTTCGAGTGGTCTTGATGTGGTATTTGAATTCACCTTTTTGTGTGAGTTTCTTGTTTGTTTGCCTATCTGGCACTCACCACATATCTTATTTAATTTCTGAAGTTTGGGTTTGCTCAATCTATATAAATTTCGATAATGTACATGTCCAAGACGTTTGTGCCATAAATCAGTCTCGTTTATATGGACCATGTAACATGTTTGATTAGATGAGCTGGATTCACTAATAATATAGCAATTTTCAGACGTTCTACGTCCAGTTAATATTACAGAACCCTTATTGTTTAGTATCTCACAGCTTTGATTAGAAAACCGAACACTATGGTTATTATCACATATTGAGATATACTAAGCAAGTTATGTTTTAAGCCTTCAACATATAAGACATTTTTAAACACAGGAAGATTAAAAAGTTGAACCGTATCTTGGCCTATAATCTTGCAGTTGCTACCATCACCAAATGTGACTGAACCATCAGTCATATCTTTCAGATCCGTGAATAAAGCTTTGTCACCTGTCATATGCCTGGAGCATCCACTGTCTAGGTACCACTTTGAATGACTTGTTGCTTTGAAAGCAGTGTGAGCAACCAAGCAAGCAACTTTAGGAACCCATTTCAAAACAGTTTTGGGTTTAGGAACATAGTTGGTCTTCTTTTGTTTATAGTTGTAAGAATGACCTATAGAGTTAGATTTTAAGAGCTCCTTGAGTAAATCAACTATCTTTTCAGCTAGTGGATTTGTTTCTGATTAAAGTTGACATGGCTGCTTCTAGGTTTTTGAATTTCTAGAAAAATCTTGATAAGTACTTTTCCCTTTGAGTTTGAGGACTCTCCTTTAACAAACATAGGAGGAGAGTATACTTTTGTTTAGGAGGTAGATTTTTATCGTAGCCAAACCGGATAGATCGCCACATTTTCTTGATCCGGATAAAATTTTTTCTAACTTTGGATCTCCTTGGGCATATTTCCATGTGTCCTTTAGACTCAGAAGAGAAGATACTTCAGTTTTGAGTTTCTCAATTTCAGATTTCAAATCAATAATTAGGGAGTTCTTGAATTCCAAATCGCATTTTGATTTTCAAAACAATCTGAAATTTGTGATTTTTCTAAGAAAAGTGATTCAAAACATTCTTTGAGTTTAGAAAACTTTTCTTTTTGAAGTTTAAGTTTGACAGCAATTTTACAACTTTCCTTATATAGGGCATTATAAGCATCTTGAAGATCATCTTCATTTTCACATTCACTACTTAGATTTTCTTCACTTGTTGAGTCATTATCTGAAAATGTGAATTTGGCTAGAGTCATAAGAGCTTTAACCTCATTGCCCAACTCAGTTTCAGAATCTTCTGATTCAGAAGAAGCTTCAGAATCAGATGATTCATCCCATGTAGCCAACATACCCTTCCTCTTGGGTTTGTCCTTTTTAGGACATCTATTTGCTAAGTGCCCATATTCTTGACAGTTGTAACATTGACTATCTTTCAAAGATTTTCGAGATTTGGGTCTAAACTTCTTTTTATCATTCATTTTTGAAAATCAACCCTTTTCTTGCTTTTGAAAATCTTGTAAAATTTCTTAGCTAAAAGAGCCATATCATCTTCTGAATCAGAATTTTCTTCTGAATTACATTTAGAAGATTTTAGTGCGATAGATTTACCTTTAGGAGCTTTAAAGTTTAACTCGTAGGTTTGTAGAGAACCAACTAGTTCTTCTACCCTCATATTATCCGTATCACGAAGTTCCTGGATTGCGGTTACTTTAGAATTGAACCGTTCAGGAAGTGAGCGTAATATCTTTGCACACACTTTACTCTGGGATTTTATCGCCAAGACCCCACATTGAGTTTACAATGTCATTCAATCTAGTGTAAAAGTCCATAAACATTTCATTTTCCTCCATATGAATTATTTCTTTAAATCTGGTTGTGAGGAGTTGGACTTTAGATTTTTTGACAATTGTAGTACCCTCGTGTGTCATTTCTAATATATCCCAAGCTTGCTTTGCAGTATCACAGGAAATGATTCTTTTGAACTCATCCGGTGATAGTGCGCAAGTAATTGCATTTAGTGCTTTAGCATTAGCACTACTCTCACTTTTCTGAAGAGTGTTCCATTGGTAATATGGTGTGACTTTCATAGATTTTGAACCATCAATCCCAGTAACTTCCATGATAGGAGGTTTCCATTCAGTCACTGTGGCTTGCCACACATTTTCATCCATTGATTTGAGGAAGATCCTCATTCTGGCTTTCCAATAGGCATAGTTGGAGCCATCAAATGGTGGAGGCCTTGTGACTGAAAGGCTATCAAAATTTGACATCTTGAATAGCTTAAATCGTTAGCTCAGGAATTAAATCCAAGAATTAAAAAAGAGCTATTAGGCTCTGATACCACTTGAAAAGGCCTAGCTATATGTCCTGGGGGGGGGGGGGTGAATAGGACAATGCCAAATAAAACTTATAACAGCGGAATAAAAAGAATATGATAGCCAAAGTAAATCACAATGCAGGAAAGTAAAACAACCTCAAAAATTAGATCTTGAGAGGTTGATACAAATGTTGTTCTAAGGACAACCTTCACCAAAAACCAGAGTTTATGGTAGGACAACCTTATTTCTAGAAAGATCTTTGTATCAAATCTCAAACAAAAAGGAATAAAGAAATAAATACAAACTGAATTGAAATAAATTGTAATCACAAATGTATTGTTCTAGGGACAGCCATACACCATAAAAATGGCAGGGCAACCTTGCTGGAACAACTTTTAAAAGAAATTGAATATCAAGCTGATAAAGGAATAGCAGAAAATAAATTCTAAACTATTACAAAATTCTCACAATGCTTGAATTAAATGATTACAACATTCACCACCATACATACATCCCACAAAAGAATAATTAAAGATTAGAAGTATAAATCATTCAACCACAACACAAGGGATTATAGTGGTTCGCCTGTGTGTTCACCAACTGTTAAACAACAGCCACACAAAATGCTACTCCACTCCTAATATCCTCACAGGGGATATTAGCGTTACTAACAAAATAGGTTTTCCCAGGTTCACCAAAAACCTTTACAATTGTGTCTTTGTCTGTGGGCTTACACAATTAAAAAAACCCCACTTCTGAGTTTTCCTGGCTCTCCTCAGATAACCAATACAACAAGATTTTTCTGGCAAATCTTGAAAGAAACCAAAACAGAAAGGAATTTACAATTAAATGTAAAATACCTGATTATCTCCTTCGTTGTAGCAGCCCGGTAGAACCAAATCAGAGTAGATGATTGAATGTCCAAGTTCAATGTCCAGTACTCAATTACAATGGTTCTAATTCTAATAGATTTTAAATTAAACCAAGTAGGGCTTGCCTTAATTGATTTTGATTCCAAAGAAAGGGAATAACAATTCCTCTTATCAAATTAGATTGGAATAGCAGAAACAAAATCAATTAAATAAAGCTAAGGAAAGAGAATATTAAATAAGCACACTTAGCTTAGATGGAGCACAGAATTATCTCTCAGAAGTTCGACGAAGATTGGCTTGAATGGATTAATTAATCAATGATTTCTTCTGAGATTCGTGCTCTATTTATAGGTGAGCAGATCGCGTGTTCGACTGGTCTAGAGAGCTCTTCGACTAGTCGAAGCAATAACAGATATTTGAAAAATCAGGCGCGATAAGCTTTGACCGTTCTACGACTGGTCGAAGGACTCCTTCGATTGGTCGTAGGTCACCTTCGACTGGTCGAAGGTCTTCTTCGACTGGTCGAAGAACTTAAAATTCATCGCTAGACTTTGAGTCGTAGACTTTCGACTGGTCGAAGATGCAGTCGACATTGTTCCTTCGACTGGTCGAACAGATTCCGGGACTAGTCGAAGCCTAACAGAAATTATCCGATTTTTGTAATAAACTCACTACTGATCGAGGAATTTCTTAGACTGATCGAAGCAACTCTAGGACTAGTCGAAGAACAGACCAAACTTATGTAAAACAAACATCCGACTTATGTATCCAAAGTGACCTACTTCTAAGGTTAACCTAAGGTCAGTCAAACCTCAACCATGAAGTAAGGACATTGAAACATTAGGAACTAGTGACCTTGAAGTATGAGCCTTGAAGTCTTGATGTAGTTCAATCTAAAATCTTGATGTAGCTCAATCTTGAAATCTTGATGTAGCTCAATCTTGAAAGTGCCTTGAGTTCTTTACAAACTGCCTTGTACTCTTCCTGAAGTCTTGCAGCTTGAGTCTTGTCTTGTGAGCAGTTCTTGCATTCAAGTTTGATCTTTGTACTTTTGAGCTTTGCTTGTTGTGAGCTTAGCTTGTTCATGAATGTTGATCTTAGAGAGAGCTTCACTTATGCAAGATATATAACAGTGATTTTGGCACCACAAATTTGACAACAAACAGGGATATAAAATAAAGCACTTACAGAGACGTGGCTTACTGGTACTCGGCACTCGGTCGCTCATAATCCACTCGGTTTAGATGTGTTGGGCATCTTCGCCGTGGAGGTTTAGGGACTTTCACCCACGGACATCCAAAGTGCCCGGATGCTCGAACCAAACATTTTCAGTGTCCCATCTAGCCATCCACGACATGCCTGTGGAGGTTACGGCCCTGATGTCGCTAGGGCGTACAGTAATCACAACACACAATGCAAAATGCATGAGTCATACAATCCAGTGATGCATCAATTCTGCGCATACCGTGCGCTCATGTGAGACAATTTTTGCCTATCAGGGAGTCTCATAATAACCTGCCCAATGACATATGCAATGATCAACCATATCTCATAATAAACATGCAAATGATGCGTATGGGCATGTATCATGATGCTATGCTGTCACATACTCATAATCGGTATTGACAATCGTTACCAATAATAGGCATCGATAATCGGCTTATACAATCGGCCTTGACAATCGATCTTTGCAATCAGAATCAGCCTCGACAATCGGCCTCGACAACCGGAATTGGCCTCGACAATCGGAATCGACCTCGATAATCGGAATCGACCTCGACAATCGGAATTGGTCTTGATAATCGGAATCTGCCTCGACAGTTGGAATCGACATCGATAGTTGAAATCGGCCTTAATAATCAGAATCAGCCTCGACTGTGAGGCAGTATCCTAGCCCGTACTGTTCTATAAGCTTCCTCGGTCATCCAGGTCGAATTTCGATGACCCGCAATCTGTAATCGACAGTTGCGCACAACCCTAAGTCATATCCCGTATTCCAGAGTCGGCTCGACCCGAGATTTGTACCCTAGTGACCGCGCCATCGCCGCGGTTCGGACGCCGCGTCTCGTGTGCCGAGGTGATAGCTAGGCCAAGAGATGTAGGCCTGCGTTCAGTTCAAGGAAAATGCCGCGCGTTACAAACACCGAGAGAATCTCTAATCAAATCAATCCCATCAATCCCATCAATCACCACATCATGTCAAGTACAACACTATCTCCAAAGTCAACTCTCTCTCTTGTATACCCTTACATGTCAAGTACACATCACTCACTCCATCACCCATCCCTCTCTCTCTCTCTTTGCATCTCATCCTTTATCTCTCTCTCTCTCATTTCTCCATTTTCAAGCAAGCAACCCAACGTCTATGAGAGCTCCATGAGAGAGCTTTGTGTGGCCCACTTCCTACCTCTCATCTCCACCATCCAAGCTTCATCTCCACCGTTGAACTCTTTCCTTGGAACTCTAGAATACATTGGCGGATGAAGGAAGGATAGATCAAAGGTGGGTGTTCTTCTAAGGTTTGACTTGTGTGATTTTGATGATTAGAGGGCCCACATATGGTGGGACCTATCTTGATGTATGTATTGTTTAAAGAGGGACCCATAGTGGCGGGGTCCCTCTGCTACACACATTTCTCCCTCTCCTTTTCTCTCTCTTTCTTTCTTTTATGGTATGAATGAGGTGTGTGGCCCACACGTGGACCCACCTTGGCTTGTATATTTCATCCACACCATCCGTCCATTTAAACGAGACCCACCTGATGTGTGGATGAAACCCATGCTGCCCATTGTGGGGTCCACCTTGCAGACGTCTAACAGTGATGCTGCCTGGACCGTCTGGGGCAGAGCACCTGTATGAAGAGAAAACACATATGTTAGCTTGATCTCACAAACTGGTGGGTCCCACACGTGTGGACCCACCTTAATCCATGCGTTTTAGATCTGGGACGTTCATTTGCTGGATGTCTAGCAGCATGTAGCTGCCGGACCAGCGTCAGCAATTCCTGTGGGCCCATTAAGATTGTGTTAGATCCACTACCGTCCATCCATTTTGGCCAGATTGTGGGCCCACCTTGATGACTGTAATCCCAACTATCCAAGTGTTGAGCGTCCAGCAGCAGATGTTGTTGGACCATTTGAATTGAAGAGGGAAGGCAGCTCCTTCCAAGAGCTGGTGGGTCCCACACGTGTGGACCCACCCTTTAATATACATATATGTTTTTGCCACGCCGTCCATATGCAAGACGGGTGGGGCCCACCTTGTGTGTATTGCGTCTGCACCATCCAGACACTTGGACGGTGCTGTATCACCATGATTTATGTGTTTTATCTCCACCATCTAGATTACTGGACGGTGGGATTACACCATGATGCAAGTGTTTTATCAACACCATCCATCTATTTTTCCTAGATCATTTATGCGGTGGGCCCCGGTCTGATTTGGCGGGCCTAGGCGTTGCATCTTTTAAAATAAATAATAATAATGATAATAAAATATGTATTATATCATATATATTATATGGTGGGCCTTACGTGGGACCCACCTTGGGACGTGTTTTATCTTACCATCCATTTGATGGTACACCACCATGGTGTATTTATTTCATCCACACCATCCAGATTATGCTGGACGGTGCTGGAGAATGTTTGATCGGTGTTGTCCAATGTTTGGACATGCTAGACGGTGCTGGACATGTTTGGATGGTGTTGATTTACATGGAAAATGTTTGGACGTGCTGATCATCACTAGTGGGCCATGTGCCCCTTGGAATGATAGCGTACAGTGATACATATGTTACACCTACAACTATTGAAATGATTTTTGGTTTGATCCAAGCCTACTTAAGGCCCATTGGTGCGGCCCATCCATGAGGTCCATCATGATGTATATTTAAGGCCCATGTGATGGGGCCCACTTGCCATGTATATGAGACCCATGTGTAGGGCCCACTTGCTGTATTTGAGGCCCATGAGCACGGCCTACTTGTTATTTTTGAGGCCCATGTGTAGGGCTCACCTGTTATGTATATTAGGCCCATGTGTAGGGCCCACCTATTGTGTATTTGAAGCCCATGGGTTGTGGCCCATTGTGAGGTATTAGGCTCATTGATGCGGTCCATTCGATGTGTATGAGGCCCATTGGTGTGGCCCATTGATATGTCCCACTTGATGTATATTGACCCATTGGTGCAACCCATATGATGCGGCCTACGTAATGTACATTGGCCCATTGGTGCAGTCCATATGATGCGGCCCACTTGATGTATATTGGTCCATTAGTGCAGATCCATGTATTGCGGCCCATTGTGATGTAAGAGACCCTTGTGTAAGGCCCATTATGATTATATGGGGCCCATTGAGATTGTATGCAACCTGTTGTATTGTGTATGTGGCCCTTGTGTGAGGCCATGGGCCCACTATATGTTTGACTCTATATAGGTCACTGCTTGGGAGCAATGTTAGTTAAATGGCCACATTGATGGGCAATGATGGTTGAATGTCCACATTGCGACCTTCCCTTAGGCCTTGTTAGGCCCATTCTCACCGATTCCAATTCCAATTGTCGAGGCCGATTCTGATTTGTCGAGGCCGATTCCGATTGTCGATACTGATTCCGATTATCAAGGCCAATCATCGAGGCCGATTCCGATTGTCGAGGCCGATTCTGAGTTGTCGAGGCCGATTTCGATTATCGATACTGATTTTGATTGTTGAGGTCGATTCCGATTGTCGATACCGATTCCGATTGTCGAGGCCGATTGTTGAGGATAATTCCAATTCCGATTGTCGAAGTCGATTATCGAGGCTGATTCCGATTATCGAGGCCCAATGTGATGTATATGCGACCCGTATTTGAGGCCCATTGTGATGTGCATCCAGCCTGTGTTTGAGGCCCAATGTGATGAATATGCAACCTGTATTTGAGTCCCGTTGTGATGTGTATTCAGCCCGTGTTTAAGGCCCAATGTGATGTTTATGAGACCTATGTGATGAGGCCTATTGTGATGTATTGAGGGCCAGGCGATGGAGCCCATTGTGATGTATGTTAGGCCCATGTGAAAGGCCCATCGTGATGTGTATTAAGCTCTTGAGTGAGGCTCATGGTGTTGTATATTTGACCCTTGTGTGAAGCCATCAGTCCACTATATGTTAGGCTCTATGTGGGCCATTCCTTGGGGGCATGTTGGTTAAATGTCCACATTGTCGAGGTCGATTGTCGATGCCGATTATGAGTATGTGACAGCATAACATCATGATACATGCCCATACGCATCATCTGCATGTTTGTTATGAGATGTGCTTGACCATTGCATATGTCATTGGGCATGTTGTTATGAGACTCCCTGATAGGCGGAGATTGTCTCACATGAGCATACGGTATGCACAGGATTGATGCATGATTGGATTGTATGACTTATGCACCTTGCATTGTGTGTTGTGATTACTATATGCCCTAGCGACATCAGGACCGTAGCCTTCACAGGCATATCGTGGATGGCCAGATGGGACACCGAAAATCTGTTCTATCATCGGGCTGCCATAGACGATCCTAGGTGAAAATCCCTAAACCCTCTTGGTACCAGAGGACGCCCTAACGTTTAGACCGAGTGGATATATATGAGCGCATGAGGGCTATATACCAGTAGGCCGCGTCTCCCACTGTGTCGTGGTCGGTTGAGAAGGGGTGTGACCTTATGTGACGCCCCGGTCACTGTTTCATGTGGGCGGGCACACGTGGGCGGGCACACATGTGGGCGGGCCCCCAAGTGCGGCTGGCAGGCTACTGTGTGGCTGGCAGGCTACTGTGCTGGGCGAGCTACTGTTGCAGTTGACTGTAGCGTAACTTGTCCCACATCGGAAGAGTTGTCTGGAGTTGTGGTGGTTATATGTTGGGTTTCTCCCTTAACAGACATGACGCGTTTTAAAGTCGTGAGCTTCGGCAAAGCGGACAATATCATGTGCTGTGGGGGTGGGCCTTACAAATGGTATCAGAGTCGAGGACGGCTCTGCCCTCGGTGGGGGATAATGTGACGCCCCGGTCACTGTTTCATGTGGGCGGGCACACGTGGGCGGGCACACATGTGGGCGGGCCCCCAAGTGCGGCTGGCAGGCTACTGTGTGGCTGGCAGGCTACTGTGCTGGGCGAGCTACTGTTGCAGTTGACTGTAGCGTAACTTGTCCCACATCGGAAGAGTTGTCTGGAGTTGTGGTGGTTATATGTTGGGTTTCTCCCTTAACAGACATGACGCGTTTTAAAGTCGTGAGCTTCGGCAAAGCGGACAATATCATGTGCTGTGGGGGTGGGCCTTACACCTTACCCGCTTGAGTGAGGGGGCAATATTTAGGTTGAGTTTGACCGACTTGAGGAATGGGTCCGCTATCGACGAGCCGGGCCCAATATTGGCAGGCGGATAATGAGGTCTCTTTCACTTACCCAATTATGCGCTCGGATAGGGGCGGCAAGCTGGCGTGGGTGTAATAGACCCCGATGATGATCCTAGAGAGGAACCGTACTGATATGTGGACTTATTGAGCAGGAATTGCATACTTATTCATTCATTCATTCACTATCCACTCAGGCTAGTGGTGCACAACTATTTGTTACGTGTACCTTTGCATGGTCAGGATTTCAGTTGGGCGCGTGACTAACTTGAGATCAGGAGTTTACCAGATTGAGTCTGACTATCCAAATTTAGGTATGAGACTGGTTTGGATAGAAGTCCTTGTGATGGACATTGTAGCCTGCGATACTACGTACTATCATCCCGACTTCACACTCCAGCATGATCATTCCATTCACACCGTATACTTCATTACATCCCCAACATATGACATTTTAGGTTACTGTGTTTCTGCATTTATATGGTCTAAATACGGCCGACGGTATTCGTGAACTCATTAGGAGTTATATAATGCATTGCATCCTCGACATCCGATATTTGGCTCTTTATGACTACTCATTTGCATAGCCGATCTGTATTGCGTACTCTGATATTGTTTGAGTTATGGACTTGTCAGTATTTTCACTTACTCTGATATCGAATGATTCATGATCTGACTAGTATTTTTGATATTGTTTGATTACGACATTGTTTTGGATACTTGACACTTATCTTATGCACACACTTACACCACCATCTAAGCTTTCTACAAGCTTATGCACGATAGATGCATGCAGGTGATGTTAGGTTGCAGTAGCGTGGAGCTTGGAGCATGTAACTGACCTCTGGACCTTTAATTTTGACATATGTATTTCCCTTTCAACACTGTATTCAACTGTTTATATTAGTGGATATGTGATGATGATGTTGCCTTTGTGATTTAGGTAAACTTGTGGTTATGCTTATTACGAGTTAAATGTACATTGAAAAATCCTCCTTGCGGGATCCCAGGATCGGAATCTGACGTATGGACACTGGGAGCCGAGAATGGGGTACTACGGAGGCTGTCGGCACCGGATTCGATGATCGGGAACTTTGTGAGCCTGGTTTCCGGGTTTGGGGCGTGACATCGACAATCGGAATCGGCCTCGACAATCGGAATCGGCCTCGACAATCAGAATTGGCCTCGATAATAGGAATCGGCCTCGACAATCAGAATTAGCCTCGATAATCGGAATCGGCCTCGACAATCAGAATCGGCCTCGACACTCGGCCTTGATAATTAGAATCGGTCTCAACAATCGGAATTGACCTCAACAATCGGAATCGGCCTCGATAATTAGAATCGACCTCGACAATCGGAATTGACCTCGACAATCAGAATCGACCTCGACAAAGGGCTTAAGGGAAGGTCACAATGTGGACATTTAACCATCATCGCCCATTAATGTGGATATTTAACCATCATTACTCCTAAGGAGTGGCCCACATAGAGCCAAACATATTGTGGGCCCATGGCCTTACGCAAGGACCTAATACACATCACTATGGGCCTCACTCATGGGCCGCATATACATCACGATGGGCCACATCTCAGGGCCTAATACACATCACGACGGGCCGCATCTCATGGGCCTCAAATACATCACATGTGCCTAATATACATCACAACGGACCTTGTATACATCAAGTCGGGCCTCATCATATGGACCGAAAATATATCACAATGGGCCACGTCCCATAGGCCTCAAATACATCATAATGGGATGCACCACCTGGGCCTTGAATGTGTCACAATGGGCCATAACCCATGGGCCTCAATATGTCACAATAGGCCACAACCCATGGGCCTCAATACGTCATAATAGGCCACAACCCATGGGCCTCAAATACATCATGATGGGCCTCATCACATGGGCTTCATATACACAACAGGCGGGCCTCGCACATGTCGATGGGTGGCGTCGTGAATATATACATCACGACGGGTTCCCACACCACCCTGGACAGATGGACGGCTGGAGAACCACATACATTCAAGTGGGGTCCACGTCCTCAAGCGGACGGACGGTTGGATATAACAATACATCATGGTGGCCTTACGCCACTCGCCCAGATGGACGGGTGGATATAGAGCATATTTATCAAGGTGGGTCCCACTTGCCATGGACGAAGCGGATATCAACACATCATCAATGTGGGTCCCATCTACCATGGACGGAGCGGATATACAACACATCATCAAGGTGGGTCACATCTGCCATAGACGGAGCAGATATACAACACATCATTAATGTAACATCCCGGATTTTTGCCAACCTGGAATTAGACGTCCTTAGGCAATGGGTCGCTCCTAACACCTCATTAACTTGTCAGAACTCAATCCCACAGTCTAAAATCGCTTGTTAACCCATTTCCTTCACAAATCCCACCCTTCACCACCTTGTTCTTTCAATTTTTCTAAGTACTTTCACCCTAGACACTATCTTAAACTAGCTAAGTATTATAACTTGGATCACTTTATATACAAACTACAAAGGCCCAGGTACCACCTCAGACAGAAATCATACATGACTAAATCCTTTAGAAATTAGGCGAGAATTAGCTAGTGCTAAACTAGAGTACCTGTGAAATTAGCACCAATCACTTTAAATACGATCTGCAAGACCCAAAACTTGTAGAATCATTGACGCTACATTACCCTAAAATCTAGGATCAATCTCATTACCCAGTTGCTCTCGGGAGCACATTAAAACTCTGTATCAGATCTGGACCGCACGTCGGAAGTCCGATTAACACGAAGTTAAGGAATTAGGACCGTCTTGCTGAGCTTGACAACCATCTCGGAAATCAAATCCAGATAGTGTCCCAGCTTTATTCGCTTGAGCTCAGAGCGGGGAGTGTGAGAAATGTGAAATTAATTCTAAATAAAATATGAATTTATGAAATCTGGCATGTCTCGCTTGCGGATCAGTTATAAGGATTCCGACCGTCAGAATCAGGCCAAATTACACCCTTGGATCAAGGATATTTTCCCAAACATATCCATGTACTCGAAATCTCCGATCGAGATCCGCTGACCGTTGAACTGAAACTGGTCCACCACACGTGATCTGAGAACCCTACTGGAATGAAAACTTAACTCCACCTAGATCTAGTGTTAGTAAGCTTAAGTCCGACCGCACACAGAAAAGGGGCCGCCGGAAGTCCTCCGTTGAGCTGAAACTGACCCACTTTAGATATAACCTAAGTATACCTTGATCTGAAGTCTATTTCGGTGAAGTTTTAGGCTATATAAGGACCTTTAAACCCTCTCTCATTCAGCCATACAAATTTGAGATAAAACCCTAGAAAAGAGAGAGAACGTGTGGGAGTTGTGGGAGAATCTCCCTGCCATGCTTCCCTTCCACTACACGAGCTTAACCACTCCATTCTAATCGTTTTTCCGGCTATGCCGACTTCGTTTCTAGGTAAGAAACCCTAACCCTAACTTGTTTTGGGGTTTTGATAGTTGTAGGTTATGAAATAGCTAACCTATTTCGTTCTATAAGTTGCCAAACTGCTGTATACGAAAGCTTAACGAATCTATCGAGTTCGTTACGATTCTACGACAAAAGGTGCAGACTTTAGGTGTATAGGTTATGGTTTTCAACGCTTTCAATGTCAGATAATGATAGATTCATGATCTGCATACAATTGTACATGTACAAAGTGCTGTCTGTTTTCCGTTTCGATTAAATACGAAGAATATGGAATTTTGTGTATTCTAGGTATTTGTAGAAAATACCGTATACGTATAAATTTTGGAAATGTGTTTGCCATGATTATTTGTTGTATGAACATATTATATATGTGTATAACACTTACTTGGCGAGAGGGTTCGCCCTAATACATGTTTTTGCTAATATACACTATGTATGTTAAAATAGTGTATTCTAAGTGTTTGTTGAAATGACTAAATAAATATGGATTTATGATTTATGCCTGTCATATGTATTGAATGTAAGAGCATGATTGTTGTGTATGAGACAACTCCTTAATATGAGGATTTTTCCTATTATATGTTGAAATCAACATACGTCATGTATGTTGGAGTGGTGTAGTTTAAGTGTTTGATAAAATGCCTGTGAGAAAAATTGTGTGATGAACTAAATTTAATAGTGGTGTTGAGATAGGATTCTCAGCTACCTAGAGATGTATATGATATCCTCCATGTTGTTTGTTTAATTTAACCGCTTACTTATGAAATATATGTGTTTGTATTTTCTGTTTATATTGTGCTTTATAACATGCTTTATAATATGCTTGAATTACTTTGTTTATTCTGCTTTACTCTACATGCTTCTGAATAAGGATTGATTGTGTTTGGGGCTTTGATTATAGTCCAGACAATCGGTAATGGAATTGAATTCGTGGTTGAGATTCATTTCACCACGTAGGATGTGTCTGACGAACCCGAGTCGTACTTCGGTTGGTGATAGTGGTTGGGCCACACGAAGTGCTTATGCACTTCATGTCGTTCAGTTGATTGTGCGCTCGTGCTAGTCTGACTCATCAAGTAACTCGATCTGTCTAATGTATATTCATCATGTTTGGACGCCTCTGCTTGAACCTAGGGTACCAAACTTACCAGTGAAATCCCGTTAACCATGGTACCTCGATCCGCTAAGACTCATGAGCCGGGCATGGTGGTATGGGACACCGTGGTCGAGCTGTCGGCCTACGCTGGGGCCACGTGCCTCCCCGTAGTGTCCATTGAGCAACCAGACTCGTGAGCCGATTATGGTGGTATGGGACACTATATTCGAGCTGTCGGCCTACACTGATTGGTGACAAGCCCTTTGTAGTGACCTTGAGCATACTCTGAATTTGCGGTGAGACGACGAGTTTTGCCGCGGTGTATAAAGTATGAACTAGGCCTGTATCAATTTAGTGATGAACCGTTAAAAAGGTGATGGGGGAGTGGTGTAACGAATGCATGTAACAGCCCTGACAACTTTTGCAGCGCCCTAGAACCACACTATCGTATGAGATTATCTAGGTTTGACGACCCTAGAAAGGATCATGTTTGGGAATGATACAAGGGAGGTACCTTAGTTTCCCAATCCTGCTGTTTGAAATGGACTAATAACAACTCGATAATCATGCTCATCATCGCATTGCATGTGCCTGGAAGATGTGGAGCACTGAGGAATGCAAGTATGCCGCGAACGCAAGATGGTGTCGCACGAGGGAGTGTGTGGTGAGGGCATGCATCATGACTGCATTCATACTTGCATTAATAAGAGTAGTTAGGAGTGTTTAATTGTACTGCTTTATCATTACTGCTTGACTGAATTGATAACATGTTAACCTATGCTTTATTGTTCCACTGAGTTGATCACTCACTCCCACGTTACGGGACGGTGTTGTACACACCAACCAGACTTGTTTGAGTTTCAGATGATGACGACGCTGCGAAGCGGAGCCGGACTTTTATGAGGTTGAGGAGGATTCCTTCTTTATGCAGTTTCGGGCGGCTTCATGTGAGTCGTGTCTTGATCGACGGGGTTACAGGGATGTTGACTAGAGGACCTTACACATTTGGTATATTTTAGAATTGTACTTATAATTATTTAACCTGGTAATATTATCACACTCTGGAGACTTACACCAGTTTATATATATTTTATAGATCTATCACAGTCTTCCGCTTGCAATTTAACTGTCTCTGGAGTATGATATGCTGTTTTGACTTAATCTCACTCATGTTCAATGCACTAATATAGAAAACATTCAATCATCATTCATTTTGTTGCATAAGTGATGCGTTGGAACTCGGGAGTTGAGTTTATGCTCGACCCCTGTTGAGGGTCAAATATTGCATATTAGACCCTATTTATTACCTGGATTTAAGAGCATGATATTGTTTAAACAGGCCGATTTAATCGTGTTTGTGATGCAGGATGTATTTACAAGCAGGGACTGAAAATGATGCTTAAAGCCTGGATTTAACGCTCTGATGATACCAAGGCAAAGGACAGACTCCATGAGACCAAAATCAACGGATTTACATACCAGGGATCCGAGAAGATCAAGTCGTTCACGTTCAAGTGGCCTGAAAGTCAGCCAGAATGCAGGATCACAGGGTTCTCGCCATCCGATTGGCTCGAAACTTCATTCATTGCCTGAGGACCACAAATGAACCGTACAAGTCAAATTTCAGCTCCCGGATCCCTGTGGAAGTGCTTCAAACGACAGATCATCCCATAAACTGTTAATTCTAGGCCCACCTGATCTCTAGATATGCCTTAGCTTTAGACTCAACGCCTTAAACGAGAGACAAACTAAATGGATGGATTGGATTGTTCGTAAACATCACAGTGTAGCCCACATGTGCATCATGCATACACATGCGCACGTGCATCGGCGGTGCACTGAACCTGAGGAAGTCGGTCAGCATACGCTGACCGACTCCCATTCAAAAATCAGAAAGTCTGTTTCAGACTCTGCTGCGAACCGAACAGAGAAGCATCGGTTGATGCTGTGGACCCCACCCTTCATCAAAAACGTTGATCTGGACCGTCCATTGGTCTCCTAACATATTTTTTATGACTGCCTAGATGACAGAATTTTAGACTATAGCAGAGGATGGTTTTTCAACCGTTCAAGCACGGGTTTGATGGCAGCAAGAAAAGCTCTGTGGGCCACACTGAAACTAAAAATAAATCGACCATTCCCGACCGAAATTCCGAGGGGAATACGGTGGACGGCGTGGATTTCTCAAATCAGCAATGAAGTGGGCCCTATCACACATCAGCGCAACTACCGTGCGAATGAACAGCGAGCGAACGCTGGTCGTCCGTTTTTCACTAGTAGGGCCCACTCATCATCCAAATGGATGATCCAGACCGTCCATTGCATCCCTGGGGTAGGTGTGACCCTCTCCTAGGTGTCCTTTTGGACCCATACTCATGTATGTACGTGGATCGTGATCAAATGCAAGATTGACGGCGGAATAAAAAGTCTTATGGGCCACACCGAAAATTGATAAAATCTCACTTTTTCTGGACGGGTTTTCACCAGGAATTCAATGTACGGTGTAGATTTCTCAGTTGATATGAATTGTGGGCCCCACCAGCAGCTCAGCGTAAAGGAGTTGTGTCGCTCTGCTGCGAAAACTCTCCACCGTCCGCAGCTTTTCACGATTCCAGAACGGACTCTACAGCACTCTGCTTACATATAAAAGGGAGAGAGAGCTGACGGCTGGGGATCATTTGGGATTGAAGGAGCTTGGAATTCGGCTAGAGGCTAGACGTGAGGAGAGAGAGAGAGACAGAGAGAAAAAGAGAGTTTGTTGTTTTTCTTTTGATTTTTAGCTGTTTTATTTATTTTATTTTGAGAGACCCTGCCAATCATGGTTGGCTAAACCTCTTAGCTAGGGCTAAGAGGTGAAGCTTGTAGTGGAATGGGGGATTCTATTTATTGCTTCTAATTTAATTTTAATTCATGAACTGAATTTGGTTTTTGTTTAATTAAAGGAATACTTTTAGTTTTCAATGGTTGGTTGTGACTGAAATTATAATCGATCTGCGGTGGCTTTGAGTATTTCTTTCCCTTTATGTTTATGACGTCAGGAAGCCCTGTTGTTCACCATCGTCTCTTGGGCATAGTCGGATGACGGTACCCTTCCTAACCTTCATACATTGATTGGTTGGTAATTAGTTTAATTCTATTGTTTACTTTGTCTCCTGGGTATGGTTTAGTGATGGAATCCATTCTAATTCATATACCTTTCATCTTTTCAAAACTACATCAAAGGAAGTTCAGTTGATTTTCATGAATCAAGTGTATATCTCCCTGATCTCTACAAGTGGATCCTCTGAATCCCTAGTTTCCCTTCTTTGAATTTTCTTAAGTTTTAGATAATTATTTCACCATTATTCTTCAATCATAATTGGTTTAGATTTCATCTTAGCCTAGTTTTAGATCTGGTTATTTTCAGATAACGTACAGGTTTCAGTCCCTGTGGATTCGACCTTGGTCTTACCGAGTTTTATTACTACATCACAACCCTATACTTGGGGAGTGAACAAGTTTTTGGGCTAAGAGGTGAAGCTTGTAGCATGATGGGAGGATTTATACTTGTGCCTTTTATTTAGACTGAATGGATTTTTATTTAATTTTATTAAGAGAATGTTTTTAGTCTTTAATGATCTGTTGTGACTGAAATTACAATGGGTCTGCGATGGCTTTGAGTATTTCCTTCTCCTTTTATGTTTTACGACGTCAGGAAGCCCTGTTGTTTACCATCGTCTCCTGGGCATGGTTGGAAGACGGTACCCTTTCCTAACTCTCATAGCATGTTGATTGGTTGGTAATTAGTTTAATTCTGTTGTTTGCCTTTGCCTCTTGGGCATGGTGTGGTGATGGAATCCATTCTAATTCATATACCTTTCATCTCTTGAAAACTATATCAACATCAGTTCAGTTAATTTCTATGATTCTTTAATCCAGGCATAAGATCTCCCTGATCTCTACAAGTGGATCCTCTGAATCCCTAGTGTTCCTTCTCTGAATTTCTCTTCAGTTTTAGATTATTATTTCACCATTATTCCTCAAAAATTATTTGATTTAGATTTCATATTAGGCTAGTTCTAGTTTTGGTTAACTTCAGATTACGTACAGGTTTCAGTCCCTGTGGATTCGACCTCGGTCTCACAACTTCACAACTTCACAACTTCACAACTTTACAACTTCACAACTTCACAACTTCGACCTCGGTCTCACAACTTCACAACTTCACAACTTCACAACTTGGGGAGTGAACAATTTTCAGTGCGTTACAATTAAGGTGGGTCCTATCTGCCATGGACGGAGTGAATATACAACACATCATCAAGGTGGGTCCCATCTGCCATGAACGGAGTGGATATACAACACATCATTAAGGTGGGTCACATCTGCCATAGACGGAGCGGATATACAACACATCATCAAGGTGGGTCCCATCTGCTATGGACGGAGCGGATATACAACACATCATTAAGGTGGGTCCCATCTGCCATGGACGGAGAGGATATACAACACATATCAAAGTGGGTCCCATCCCACACGTGTAACACGTGTGGGGTGGGCCCCACGTAAACTAAAATGGATGGACGGTGTGCATAAGCACGTACATTATAGTGGGATCCATTCCACTGTCCAGGGCAGATAGATGTAGTGGATATAGAATAAATGCATTAAGGTGGGTCCCACCCACACAAGTGCCACACGTGTGGGATGGTCCCCGCATGTCCAGCAATGGAGGACGACAAGGATAAGATACACATATCATGGTGGGCTACTCCACCGTCCAAGTACAGACGTTGTGGATTAAAAACACTTACATCAAGGTGGTTCCCACCTCACATGTGTCACATGTGCAAGGTGGGCCCCACAGTAGTAGATGGGCGGTGTTAGATATAATACATACATCTGGTGAAGTCTATGATTTGGACGGTCCATCAAGGCCGGTCCCACTTGACACACTACCCAGAAATGGACGGTGTGGAATATACAACACATAAATCAATGCGGGCCCACCCCACATGTGGTACACCTGTGGGGTGGCCCCACGTCCTCCCAAAATGGATGGGTAGCGTGGAAAATACATACATCAAGGTGGTTACTCAAAGCTCCTGCCCGTCCTAGCTAAGTGGATGGACGGTGTGGATAATTCCATACATCAAGGTGGGTCCCACGTGAGGCCCACCAGCTACAATATTTAATATATATTATATATAATATATAATATTAGATATAGTCCACTGTCCAGATGGACGGTGATATACATTACAAGGGGCCCACCGTCCAGAGATCTGGATGGTGCGAATGACATAAACATCATGGTGGGTCCGCGTGGTGTGGATAAATATATCAAGGTGGACCCCACCTCATCTGAAAAACGGACGGATGGTCTAGATGAAACACAGACCTCATGATGACACCCACAGAACTGCTGAGTACAGCAGCTATATTGCTGGTGAGAGGTACACCAGCCAATATACTTCATTAAGGTGGTCCACATGTGTGGCCCACTGGTCCATTAAAATGGACAGACGGTGTGGATATATACAATAAGGTGGATCCCCACTGTGCTTGCAGCTGGACGGTGTGGATGCACCACACATATCCAACATGTGGGGCCGTGATTTAGACGGTGCGGATGCAAGGCATAAACATCACGGTTGGCCCCACAACATGAATGAAACACATGCATCATTAGTGGGCCACACATCGAGAGAGAGAGAGAGAGAGAGAGAGAGAGAGAGAGAGAGAGAGAGAGAGAGAGAGAGAGAGATCGGATGGTGGAGGGACCCCGCCACTATGGGCCCCTCATATGATCACAACACATACATCAAATGGGTCCCACCATATGTGGGCCCTAAATCAAAAGAAGAGGCACTATGAACACCCACCTTTGGATCTCTTCTTCCTTCTTCCGCCAATGCATGATAGAGTTCCAAGGAAAGAATTTCAATGGTTGAGATTGATCATGGAGGGTGGGATTAGATGGTAGCAAGGTGGGCCACACTAGCTTCTCTCCCATGGAAGCCATGGACAGTTGCTTGGAGAATGAGGGAAAGAGAGATGAGAGAGAGAGGTTATAAGAGAGAGAGAGAGAGAGAGAGAGAGAGAGAGAGAGAGAGAGAGAGAGATGGGTGAGTGATGCGTGAGTGATGGGTGAGTGAGAGAGAGTTGACTTTAGGGATGGGTGTTGTACTTGGGGATGGGTGTGAGTGATGGTGAGTGATGAGAGTGTACTTGACATTTGATGTGATGGATTCTCTTGGGATTTGTAATGCGCGACGTTTTCCTCGAACTGAACGTGGGTTCACATCTCCTGGCCCGGGTATCGCCTCTGCGTGCGAGATGCGGCGTTGGAACCGCAGTCACGGCGCGGTCGCAAGGGTACAAGTCTTGGGCCGAGCCGACTCAGATCGACAGGATGCAACTCAGGGTCGTGCACAAATGCTGATTACAGGTCGCGGGTCGCCGGAATTCAACTGGGAGGACCGCGGAAGCCTATGAAATGGTACGGTCTAGGATACGGGTCTTACAATTTCCTTTTAGTTTAACGACAATCAGGTATTAGAAAAGTCCTTTCGTATGGAAGAAAAAATGGAACCCATTTTCGGAGGAAGAACCCCACCATCTGAATATCACCTGATCACTCTATAAAACAATTTGCGCCAGGCTGAATAGGCAACCAATCTGCATAGATCTTGGTCATATACGGTCCTAGTCATTGTATTTGCATATGTTGGCGCTTAGGATCAAGTCGTTTGGTTGGAATCGAGCCGCACAGTCGGTTCTAGCATGCTCACATGCACCACACGTGATAAACATCCAAATAGAAAAAAGTGTTGAACAACTCTAACAAACTAGTTTTTTCATATATATTTTTTATACTAAGTGTGTCATGGATGATATGAAACTAGTTTCTTAGCACCATTTTAAAAATTTTTTTTATATTCTAGAAGGGTTTGATGGATGATACACATACACTTGTTAACTACTTAATTAAATGCCTAGTATATAGTTAAAATTTAGCTGTCCAAAATATATGTATCACTTAAGATGTATCGTGAACGAAAAGGTGCACTTATTTGATTTTCTGACAATTAGATTGGTAGGCATTTATTGGACGGTTAAAATTGTCTTATTTCAATGAATTAGTGTCCGTGAATTAGACCTAAGGACCATTTGATTGAGCTTATCGATGGTGGCTTCCACAATTTAGTTTAAGTGTGCCATTTCTGAGTGTCTGCATACTGAGTATCATACACAACTACTATATCAAATAACTGTTATAAAAATAAGAGATTTAAAAAATAGGAAAAACATATTTTGTCCTTTCATCTTGTGGTATTGGTTTTTATCTTTCGTATTTATGTTGGTTTTAGTCCCATGTTGGATAGGAGATGGGAAGAAAAAAAACATTTATGCTAGAATACTTCATTTGTTATCTGTATTGAGAATCAAAAGTATATCATAGGAGTAACTTCCCACACGTGCTTGCGGGCCTTGATGCGGTGTGGTGTAACTTTACAATGACCACTTTTATTTTCGCTGCATAGGTGACATCACATGCACTAACACAATAATTAATGAGTTGACATGCCATTAATTCACCACGTACCTTGAGACCAATGGCTATTTTTTATCTTTTTATAAAGGCTTCTCATTTCCTCTAGTTTTTTCTTTGAATTTTCTTCTTGTAATCTTTTCTTTTTTGCATTCTTTCTTGTGGGCAAAAAAAAAAAGCAAGCTTGGATTTGCATAGTTACGATTATACGTGTGCCTAATCTAAGCCGTTTATTGGAGAGAAGAGATGTTGTATTCTGAGGGCAGAATTGTTGAGACTCAGTGCATTGATTGCATCAGCTTTCCAAATAACATTCTTGTTATTTCTTATCTATGATATTTCAATTTTCAAGGAACCTATAGTAATCCATTGGACAACTAATTAAGGTGGCACCCCAGTCGACATGGATCAAACGTTTGTCACCTACCCTTTTTCAGATGAGTCCAATGTCCTAAAAACCAATCCAGACTGATGAACCCAAAAACTTGTTGGCTAGGGTACAAACCAGTTCAATTTGAACCATGACACCACTGTTGGAATGTATAAAGAGAGTGACACACTTATGACCACAACCTTTGCATTAAAAAAATAACTTTTCATATTCCACACCTTTTTATTTTTTAAGGGGTGTCTCTGCACATTCCAAGAATGACTTTTCACATTCTTAGGAGTGACTTCTCCCATTCCATCTCTTGGAATTATGTAATGACATTGAATATTTTGATTAATTGGAGAAGATAAAGAGTCATATAATTACTTGGTTCCTTTGATGGGTTGGAACCAAATCATTTATAAATTCAAGGCTCCTGGTCTCTCTCTCCAACTCAACATTTGCAGTTGATCTCCCATCTCCATTCACGCATCAAAGAGAGTTGAGGAGAGAAAAGATCAGAGTTAGTTGATCTTAGTCATTGTGCAAAGTTGAGAAGACCTAAACCATTGAAAGCGATGGCTCATCAACATCAAGCTTCTTCATCGTCTAATTCAATGGTGCAAGGTACACTCTCTAATTTGTATAACTCTTTGGTCTTCATTTTGTCAAATGCATCAAGTCAAGATCCTGTGGATTTTATGTTATTGTTAAACCGTATATAAAAGTTAACATGTGGTATCAGAGCTTAGGTTCAGACTGATGTATTTGGCAAATAATCTTTATTAGCTATCCATGTGATGATTTGACTATCATCTAACATAAGATTGCCTTCTTGTATATCAACTGCATATTTTCTTGAACCATAATGATAGATAGCCAATTTTCAAGATTAATGCAATTGTGCGGTCTATTGGTAGAATCATGCCATCTGGGATTCACCAATCAACAACGCAAGATATTCGAATGGCTTAAATATGATGGTTCACCAGTTAAAAACAATCAATGGGCTCACATTCAATGACTTAATCTTGCACTTTTGATATGCATATGCATGTATATGATAGTCATCATATTATCACATGGAATCATGTTTTTGGCCTTATTCATATTATGATTGTCATCTTATTAGGCCCATCATGTATGTTTTTATCGCACGAGCTAACATGTAGTAGTTTGCTCAAATCATTGTTATTTGGCCAAAATAGATACAGTAGGCCTTTAATGGCACTATAATCCAACAATCACCTAAGTTTCTCTTAGGACACTTATGTAGATGCTATTAACTCTAATTAGAAATCCATAACTTGGAATAGTTTGGTAGTCATCAAAGTGATCCAACTAGAAAGATTTATGGATATCCAATTGAAATTATTGATCTTTGAAATCATAATTTCAAGAATAATAGCATCTCGTGGTTTTGCTATTTGGATATCATGGATCGGTAGCCCAAAGGTACGATCATCTTTAAGTAATTGCAAAACCGGTATAAGGTAATGAAATAAATCATTCTGATTGGATTTGAGTTGGAATATCCAAAGGTATAAACCCATCTCCATTATAGCATGATTGATTAGTTAGCCCTATGGGTGATGTTGCTCATCCTAGAGTGGACCAATAGCAAGTTGTAGTCTCGACCCAAAGGAGGGATTATAACGATGCAATGAGTTGCTCTTCAGAGTAAGTCTACAAACGCTTTTTAGAATTACTCTAAATTACTGAATTAGCGTGAATCTCAAAGCATTTTAAGTAATAAGTGAGCATGTTAATCTTTTCAAACAGGTCTCACCTTAACTTCAATTCCTTATAACGGTCCTATGCTTATTGGACCTAATTACTCGGATTGTCATGAACAAATTTTATTTGCATTAGGCTCTATGGATTTGGACTTGGCCTTGCGCATTGATGAGCCAACTCAACCCACAGCTGAAAGTTCTCCTGAAACTAAAATTTTATATGAAAAGTGGGAGCGATCGAACCGATTGAGTCTTATGTACATAAAAATGTCGATTGTCAAATATATCCATAGATCCATATCATCGTCCATGAAGGCACAAGAATATCTTACATCTGTGAAAAAATGTTTTGTGTCGACGGACAAATCGTTGGCTGGAACACTTATTGCAAAGCTAACAACTATGAAGTACGATGGGCTGAGTGGTGTGCAATAACACATTCTTGAAATGACGCACATAACAACGCAACTTGAAGTCTTAGATACGAAAGTTAACGAGCCTTTCCTCGTACAATTTATTCTAAGTTCACTTCCTCAGTAGTTTGGACCGTTTAAGATTCATTATAACACCAATAAAGATAAATGGAATCTTAATGAACTACAAAGCATGTGTGTGCACAAGGAATTGCGACTTAGACAAGAGATAGGACATCTCGTCCACTTTGTATCACAAGAGAATAAAGTAAAAAGAGGAAAATTTAAAAAAGGACGAGAGGGGTCCACTAAAGAAGAAGAATAACCCCACACCTGATGCAGCCAAGGATAACAACAATCCTGACAAAGTGAGATGTTTCTTCTGTAAAAAGAAGGGACACCTCCAGAAAGATTGTCAAAAGTGAAAGAATTGGTTCGAATCAAGAGGTAATAATTTAACTTCCGTATGTTTTCAGACCAATCTTGTCGATGTTCCTTTAAATAGTTGGTGGATTGACTCAGGTACATCTGTCCATGTTTCAAATTCAATGCAGGGATTCCTTTCAAGTCGGAATCCAAGTGATGGAGAGAAGAATGTTTATATGGGAAACTGGTTGGAGTTTGAAGTATGAGCAATCAGCACCTGCAGACTCATTTTGAAAATTGGCTTTCAATTGGACCTAAAAAAAATATTTTATTCGTACCATCTATATCAAGAAATCTTATCTCTTTATCTAGATTGGACAAAGAAGGCTTTAGCTTTCATTTTGCAAACAATCATCTTAGTTTATATAAGGACAATATTTTAGTTGGTACTGGATTTTTAAATGGTGATCTTTATCAATTAAACTTAGATTCCATATTCGAGCAATCTCTCCTTACTCTACATGTGAATATTGGATCGAAACGTGGCCTGCCTAATAATACTTCCTCGTTGTTGTGGCACCGATGTTTGGGTCACATATCTAAAGACAAAATTATGATGTTAGTGAGGGAAGGGGTGCTGGCCACTCTTGACTTCACGGACTTCGGCATCTGTATAGATTGTATAAAAGGAAAGCAACCTAAAATTAACAAGAAAGGTACCACACGCAGTAAAGAACTCCTTGAATTAATACATACTGATATTTGTGGACAATTTCCACCTTCTATTACTGGAGATAAATATTTTATCACCTTTATCGATGACTATTCACGATACAGTTATGTCTATTTACTAAAAGAAAAGTCAGAGGCCATAAACGCCTTCACAAAATTTTGGGACGAAGTGACAAATCAACTAGACAGAAACATTAAAGTTGTGAGGTCAGATAGAGGTGGTGAGTATTATGGTAGACATACTGAGTTGGGTCAAAGTGAAGGCCCATTTGCCAGTTTCCTCAAATCGAAAGGAATAGTTCCTCAATATACGACACCGGGTACGCCTCAACAAAATAGTGTTGTTGAGAGGCGTAATCGGACACTCATGGATATGGTGCGTAGTATGATTAGTAATTCCTCTTTGCCTGAATCCATGTGGAGTGAAGCTCTGAAAACAGCAGTGTATATCTTAAATCGAGTTCCTAGTAAGGTTGTCCCTAAGAATCCTTTCGAGTTATGGATAGGAAGGAGACCTAGTTTAAGACACCTACACATTTGGGGTTGTCCTGCAGAGGCTAAATTGTATAATCCACAAGAAAAGAAACTTGATCTCAAAACCGTGAGTTATTTTTTTATCGAATATTGTGAGAGATCAAAAGGCTACAGGTTTTACCGTCCTAACCATAGCACCAGGATCGTTGAAACTCGAACTGCTAGATTCTTGGAAGATGATGATGATAGTGGGAGTGATAAACCACGCAATGTGGTATTAGAAGAAAAACAGGTATCAATTTCATTACCCGTACCTTATAGCGATATTGTTATTCCTCGGGACATTGTTCATAACAACGAGGAACAACAGCTCAAGAATGGACCACTCCATGAAGAAAATGTCGAAGAACCGGTAAATGAAATGTCCCAACCGGAAGTACGAAGAGATCTCATAGAGTAAGGAGATCAACAATTCTGGATGATTATATTGTTTACCTCCAGGAATCTGAATTTGATATAGGAGTCGCAAATGATCCACTAACATTTTCACAAGCCATAAATGATAAGGATTCTGATAAGTTGCTAGAAGTAATGAAAGATGAGTTGAAATCTATGAATGACAACAAAGTTTGGGAACTCGTTCAATTACCCACAGGTTTTAAGGTAATCGATTGTAAATCGATATATAAAACCAAGCGTGACTCAAAGGGTAAGGTTGAACGATAAAAAGTCAGATTAGTTGTCAATGGATTCACTCAAAGAGAAGGTATCGATTATCACGAAACCTTCTCTCCAGTATCTAAAAAGGATTCACTCAGAATCATTTTGGCACTAGTGGCTCATTATGATCTCGAGTTACATCAGATGGATGTGAAAATGACATTTTTAAATGGGAACCTAGATGAGGAAGTCTACATGAATCAGCCAGAAGGATTTATTGATCAAGGTAATAAACAACTAGTATGTAAATTAAAGAAATCCATATATGGACTTAAGCAAGCTTCTAGACAGTGTTATCTCAAGTTTAACTACATAATAGTTGCCTTCGGTTTTGAAGAAAACACTATAGATTGGTGCATATATTTGAAGGTCAGTGGGAGTAAGTTTATCTTTCTGGTCCTATATAAGATGGTCAGAGACGGTCTCTTTTCCAGACGGTCGATGGCTGTCTTTTTTCTGCAGTTAACGACGGTTTTTGACTGTCTTAAATGATTTGTGGACGTTCAAAATTTTAAGACAAAATTAAGGATGGTCAAGAGCCGTCTAAAAGTTTAGAGATGGTTTACGGCCATCTCTAAAGCGTCTTTAAACCAAGCAATTTTAGAGACGGTCTAGAATCGTCCCTAAATCTGTCATTTTTTTCCATTTTTCACGTAGTGATATGTGGATGATATTTTGCTTGCTAGTAATGATCTAAGCATGTTACGTGAAACTAAAACTTTTCTCTCCGAAAATTTTGAAATGAAAGATATGGGTGCGGCTACTTTCGTAATCAGCATTAAAATATATCAAAATAGATCACGTCGACTGCTTGGACTATCTCAGAGAGCCTACATTGATAGGATTCTCGAAAGATACAGTATTCAGAACTGTAGATCTAGTGATGCACCTATTGTTAAAGGAGACATTCAGTTAGGACCAATGCCCAAAGAACAATGTAGAGCGAGCACAGATGAAAGATATACCCTATGCTTTTGCTGTAGGGAGCCTTATGTATGCGCAAACATGCATTTAGGCCGATATTAGCTTTGCTGTTGGAATGTTAGGCAGATATCAAAGTGACCCTGGAATGGATCACTGGAAAGCTGCAAAGAAAGTCATGCGCTACTTACAAGGAACCAAGGATTATATACTCACATATAAAGGATCCGATCAGTTAGAAGTGATTGGATATTCTGACTCTGATTATGCCAGATGCATTGATAGCAAAAAGTCTACATATGGTTATGTCTTTCTGCTTGCCAACGGGGCTATTTCATGGAAAAGTGTTAAGCAGACTTGTGTCTCTACTTATACGATGGAAGCGGAGTTTGTGGCGTGCTTTGAGTCCACTACCCAAGCAAATTAGTTGCGGAACTTCGTTTTAGGGCTTCGGGTTGTCGACACCATTTCGAAGCCACTGAGAATTTATTGCGATAATACCACAACAGTTTGTTACTCCAAAAATGATAAGCATTCTAGTCGAGCAAAGCATATTGGAGTTAAGTATAATTTTGTGAAAGAAAATGTTCAAAATCATTTAGTGTCTATTGAACATGTAAGGACAAACCAGATGATTGCAGATCCAATTACCAAAGGATTACCGCCAAATACCTATAAGGGTCATGTAGCTGAAATAGGCCTAGTTAGGATATAATGTACCTTGATCATTAACTAGATGTAATAGACACTATCTATATGAAATCATATTTTCATGCATTCTTATTTATCCTTACGTATATACATTTATGGTGGATGTAAGTAAGATATAATTGTTGGACCATTATGTTTAACTGGCCTTATGCTTAGCCTATTAATTTTCTCATTTAGCACCGGATTAAATGTGAATTGCTAGTGGTGTAATACATGGAAGGGAGTATGTCGCTAAATGATGTATGACTGCCATGATTCACATTAGTAGTTTCATTTAATCAAGGTATTATGTCCTTTCTAGTGTGGCGCCATTGGAAGTATCTTTTCAAATGTCTAAATTCAAGAGAAGTCAATTTTTATAAAATCAATATATATTTTTTTAAAATTCAAATCTAGGGAAAAATCCTCATGATGTGGTCATATAGGCCAAGTGGGAGAATGTTGGAACGTATAAAGAGAGTGGCCCACTTATGACCACAACCTTTGTATTAAAAAAAATAACTTTTCATATTCCACTCCTTTTCATTTTGTAAGGGGTGTCTCTCCACATTCCAAGAATGACTTTTCATATTCTTAGGAGTGACTCTTCCGATTCCATCTCTTGGAATTATGTAATGGCATTGAATATTCTGATTAATTGGAGAAGATAAAGAGTCATGTAATTACTTGGTTTCTTTGATGAGTTGGAACCAAATCATCTATAAATTCAAGGCTCCCGGTCCCTCTCTTCAACTCAACATTTGCAGTTGATCTCCCATCTCCATTCACGCATCAAAGAGAGTTGAGGAGAGAGAATATCAGAGTTAGTTGATCTTAGTCGTTGTGCAAAGTTGAGAAGACTTAAACCGTTGAAAGTGATGGCTCATCAACATCAAACTTCTTCATCGTCTAATTCAATGGTGCAAGGTACACTCTCTAATTTGTACAACTCTTTGGTCTTCATTTTGTCAAATGCATTAAGTCAAGATCATGTGGATTTTATGTTATTGTTAAACTGTATATAAAAGTTAACAACCACAACCATGTGTGCGTGTGACTGGTCTTACCCTTATTAGAGGTGGCCATTTCAGAAATTATCAATGGCACAGGGCTGGAACCAGGCCAGAGAGGGTTTTGGAAATAGTTTCGAGACGTGCCTTGATTATAACCTCATTTGCCGCATCATTGTCTCACACACACAGTGACATATGCTTAAAGCAGTTTACCAACGGATTTACAAGTCCAACTACCAATTCACTCTCATTCAAACCATCTAGGGCGGGTTTTAGAACATGAAAGGCTTGACTTAAATCAAATGGGAAAGATCTCTGGTTGAGAACCAAGCCATATGCGGTTGTGTACCCACTTTCCGTCAGGATAGTAGGGAATACATGTGTTAGTGCTCTACGACTAGTATAGGGAGGGATGTGATGGGGTCGATCATTGTCTTCCTGAGGGGATAATTACTCCAAATCCACGGAGCTCTCTGGACTCATTGCAAAGCTTCCTCAAATTTTCGAGGGATAAAAGCAGAAATAATTCCTAATATCGAAATTATTATCATTATCATCATAAAAAAATGAAGTTACAACTATTTAAATAAAGATCTCAAACATAGGACAGAGATTTAGACTTAGACTCTAACTCGAATACCCTAAAAACGTGACTAACTGTAAATAATAAACTTACTATTTATAGATGACCTCTATTCCTAATATACTTTATGGTTTTTGGGCCAAAAATAGTAAGTGTACAATTTGGCCTAACCATGTTATTCTCTTAATTTTTCTAAGCCCCTTTCATGTTGGACATGACTTCTACAACTCAAAGGATCAAAAGTTATAAATGGGACTTTTGACCGTCAATCTATCTGATGGAATCTCGTAAATCCGGCATGGGAAACCTGGTGTCGGTTCTCCTACCCCAAAATCATATATAATATGTCAAAAAACTCATCCCAATTTGAAAGATACAACTAATTTCAAGTTTTGATGGTCCAGATCATTTCCACCTCTGATCGTGCCGAGACCCCCACTCTACATCAAATTCATCAAGCAAAATAAGATGGTTATGGTAGTCCAATTAATGCGATTTCTCCTTCTCCATTGATAGCCCATGAATTGAAAAGTTTAGATTGTCTCTCTTTTTTTTTTTCTTTTTTTGTTTTTAATGATAAAAGGTTTAGATTGTCACAAGTAAATAATCTTTAGACCATCTCCATGGGAAATAAAAGAAAAACTAGAACAAGATCAACGTGACGTAATGCTCTCTCTCACTCAAGGATTAAGGTATTGTCTGAAACCAGTACTGTCTGAAACAAACTGATTTTGTTAATAAACGATATGGCTGTATTGGCTAGATAAAGGGAAAAATAGGGCTGTACAACCTGGTTAGTGGTGACTGATAGGGTACATTTCAACCAATTCTCAATCCTCGCTCCCGCTTACTTTTTTTTTCTTCCTAATTAATATAGTCACTCATGATTATGTATTAAAGATCCTGCTTCTTTTTTTACAAGGATTAAAGATAATCTTGATAATCAGCAATGATCTCTATACATAATTATGATCAATTGAAATGAGATAAACTCAATTTTTGGCATCTACCAAGGCCCCAGGATAAAACGCTATTCCAAAAATAAAAATCTATGTATAGCTTTTTATCTTTTTCTTTATCTTTTTTATTTTTTAAAAACCTTGGCTATATCTTCAAATAGCTAAGTTATCCAAATTGGATAAAATTCCAAGGACAGACGGCACGCAAAATTCTTAATGCCTTGGCAGGTTAATTAGTAGGTTGTCTGATTTCTCACTTTGAATGTAAGAGCAATTTAAAGGTTTTACTGAGCAAAAAATGAGTCATTTGGCAGCATGGAATAGGAAGATTTTGTGGGGATTTGTTGGTTTTTGGGTATTTGATAGCTAGGAATTGGAGGGATTTGGATCTAAGAGGAATGATCCAAATCCCAAAGAAATCTTTTCAAACTAATACCTCAAAGCTCTAATTTAAAATCTATTTATTCCCAAGGGACTAAATTCCATTCGATTCCATAGGAGTTCAAATCCATGCTGCCAAATGAGCAAGAAAGTTAAACTCAGCTGACTGCATCTTTGCACCCAACTTTCAAATCATTTAATCATTAAAAATGCTGCATGCGTGATCAGACGGTTGCCATGAGTGGGCCCACCACATGATGGTTTTGTGGATCGGAACCCACGCGCAGTTAGTTGTGGGCCCACCACTTGCTGGTTTTGTGGATCGGAACGCTGCGCAATTAGTTTTGGCCTGTGAGGCCCACATTCTGTGGTTAATGTTAGATGGCTGTTATTTATTGATCACAAGGAAAGTTGGGTGGGAGTGGACCCCTCACCATCAGTTTTAATGATGGATGTGATCGTGCACAAACAAATAGGGTAATAGGAAAGAGAATAAAACTTGCTGTGATGTTTTAAATTCAGCTGATGAGTCTGGGTTCGCAAAGCCATGAGCTTTGATAAAGCAAGATGTGAATGTCACATGGCCTTGTCACATCTTCATATGATGTGATGGCCAATATCTTGCTGTAGTTTTTAGTAGGCCGTATGTCCCAATGTGGCATGAATGGACCATGATTGATGCTTGTTTCCTGCAACCCCTATTACAAGGTGGTGCTTGTGACCTAATGCGTGGGGCCCACCATGATGTCCATATAATGTCTGTTCATCAGTTTTGCCAGCACATATTGCACATGGGCACAAGGTCCAAAACTCTAGTGGGACACAACAACAAACAGTAGAGATTGAGTACCATCATTGAAACTTTCTGGTTAGATTCAGGTTTATATTTGTGTTTTTACTTTTTATCGAGACTTTTTCTTAAATTTTTATTTTAGGTTAACGTCTTAACGTGATTTAGTAAAATTAATGGGCAGAATAAATTGCACGAGGATATCATGTTAGCCCCAGAGCTTTTAAATAGGCTTAATGTAATAAGATTGTAGAGAACCCCCATTCCATCAGGACATGCATGGGAGGAAGGAGAGATCTTGCTTTCTATCTCACATGCTAAGGATCCAAAGCAAGATGATTCATGGACCGTGATCTACAAGGACCTTTTTACTATGTCTTGAATGGCCCCCTTGAAAGGTTGATGCAAATAAACGATTTTTTTTTCGAGGTCTCCGAGCTATATATCCTTGTCTAACTCTGGTCATTGAATCAAATTAAACTTTGATGAATAACTAATCGATTTCTTTTCTTTCAGTCATTCTTTTCCCTTTCCTGGTTTATTAATAACAAAACGGATTCTTCCGATGTATAAAATAAAAATTCCAACTATGGGCCCACCCTTGGTGATGAGAGCCGTTCATTAGTGGACACTAGACCATTATGATCAGTGTGGTTTTGTCATCATGGACTATATCGTTTTGATCATGGAGCTTGGGCCCCATGCAAGGTGGAGGGAATATCTATTTCTATCTCTTATAATCATGGGGTGGAATATTGCATGGTGACCCCAACACCATGTAGCTTAGTTGTGTTGGGACATGCCGAATTTGATTGAGCTATGTGTCATCAGTTGGAAATGGGGCTCACATAAAAGTATATTTGAAAGTTGTTAGCTTAAGTACTTGGCATGTGATCCATTAATCAAATCCTACCATATGCCAACTATCCATGTCTTATAATTTAACAGCGAGAAAGGCTTGTGGGACAACGCCGAGTCATGAGGAAGTGTGACTATTCGTGAACGTGTAGGGAGGACTTTATGTGGATGAGATCCACTCCATCAATCAGACCAAAAATCAAACCGATTCAAACGATCAGGTGGGCACCACCAAAACACTTGATATGGAAAGTCCCATCATTAAAACTGTCCAAATTGTTTGTTCCACCATAATGTGTATATGCCATCCAATCCCCTCATCTGACATACCACACCCTGGGGAATGGAATTCAGAAAATCGGCACACTCAAAGACTCATGCAAACCACATCACATGAATTTAAAGTTTTTAAACATGATTTTACATTGTTTCATATGGTGTGGCCCACCTAAGTCTTGGATTTGGCTGATTTTCAAAGTCCATGGTGAAAATCTGTCTGTGAACCTGATACACGGTGTAGATATGAAGCACATTCTCCTCCACCTGATCCTCCGTAGACAAAATCAGGCTGGCGCAGTCTATCTAATATGCAATATTCTGACGTTTGGTACACAAATTCCTTGATGAAAACCTACCTCAGCTGTGGTGCATTTGGTTGGAACATTAGAAAGCCGTGTAAAACAACATCTGTTTGGATGACTATGACTAGGAGAAAGAAGAGCTGTGACATGTAGCATTTCAAAGAAAAGGAAAGTCAAGAGGCTTCTGCAATAGAAAGTCTACTTAAAATACTAAATGGGTCTTCTTCCAGACGTTCCAAACACTACTTTATCGTTGCTTTATTTTGAAAAATGGCAGACTTGTCTACATTCGTTGCAGTTGGGAATTTCCTAATTCCAAATGCTCACATCCACTTAAACTACTCTGTTGAATTACTTAAAATACTATTTTTAAAGAAATATTGCTCTAGTGCTATCGGTGCACTATAGGTTGTAGTGCTCCTAGTTGCATTGCACACTTGGAGACTCTAATCCATTAATCTCTAGACTGCTCATTAGGTCCAATGCGCATTTCATGATTTACCATGAAAACATTGATCTAATCCAACAAATGTAAACCGTTTGCAAACGGATTTAAATATGAACGGATAAGATCATTTACACAAAATTAGGTCTAAGCAACAACTGACCAATCTATTTCTTAGGGTTCATTGTGGATTGCTTATGGTTCTAAAGAATCACTTTTTCTGGCGATTGTAACCATCCAATCTCTGTCTTGGAAAAAAAAATGACTATAGAAAAATAAGGCCAAATCAAGGATGGATTAGATCACCAGAACAAATTGACTTTTATTTTTATTTTTTTTTTGCATGGTAGCACATGAAATGTTTTTTGAACTTAATGGACAGTCCAGATAAATCAATTGAGCTGTCCAAGTGGACAATGCAACTACAAGTACCATAACTTATCATGCTCAGAAGATTAGGGCACTTCTCAGTCATCATCATCCATAAAAGGAAAACAAACGGCCAGTTTACACTTGAATGAAATAGCATTTTCATCTTTTTGAAACTAAAGGATGAAAATCTTGTCAATGGGAACTGATTGCCTGCAATGGGAAGAATACTACCTGCAACAAGTAAGCATTTCACCTGCGGGTAAAACATTATTCATATGAGGATACAAGTTATTCGCCTGTATATACACTATTGCCTACATGGAGTCTATGTTTGTATGTTTTCCATCCAAACCCACATATTAGTGTGCCCACCATGGGGATGGGATACCCCAAAAATAGGCAATGCAGTCATTCGATGGGCCACACCCACACCATAAACAACCACCCAAAACTTTTTGAATTCACGAACGGCTTTGACGTAACGTTGTAACCGAAACTGGCCCCTTTAGTAAATATTGAAACTCCTTTCAACTACTTTTCTCCATTTTAAAGATCATTGGTTAGTTTGGTTTTTGCTCCTGACGCAGAGATGAACGTGATGAGGTCGAACATGTCTTCCTCAAGGAATAATTAGCTTATCGGGACTCATATAGATGCCTTGAATCTACGAGGAGAAATAGAAAATAAAAATAAAGTCTAATAAATTTTGAAATAAATTGATTGATAATAATTTTTTTTTAAAAAAACCCAATTTACAATCCCTTAAATAGTAATATGAACCCAGGAAGAAGTTTTAGAATTAAACTACAACTCAAACTCCCTAAAATCATGGCCTACTATATACTATTTAAAGACAATCATGGTCTCCACTGGACTTCATGATTTCTGGCTTAACCATATTATTCTCTTAATTTTTCTAAGCACTTTCTATGTTGGACACAAGTACTCCTGAAGCTCAGTGAATCAAAAGTTATGTTCGAACTAAATTTTACTATAAACAATAAAAACAGAAATAAATTAAATTTATTTACCTTGATCAGTTGGAATCTTACAAATTCAAAGTGGGCATTCGAGAATAGTGCAGTTGGGTGGCTAAAGTACGTTCTCCTGCCTAAAATCAATAATGATACATCGAATAACTTATATCGGTTTGCAAGATACTCATGTTTTAAGGTTATAACAGTCCGAATCACTTACCGCCTCCAATCAGGCCTTCTCTAGCCCATCTCAACCATGATATTTGTCCGCAACCCACTCTACATCGGCTCTGTGGCCCATCAAGAATGGTTGGATAGGATCATGGGATGGATGGTCAGAATAATGGTTCGACTCTCCAAGTGGGGGGTTCATGTCTCTCTTATCATATGCACCATACGTGACACGCATCACGCATCCCATGGATGCGATGGGGAGATCGGTTTGCTAATCATGATTAGAGCTGGGCAACGGTCCGGATTAGATCAGATTAGGTCCAACTTGATCCGATCTGAAATCTTAATGGCCTGACCCGAACTTGATCCGATCTGGGACTGAGTCCGAGTCACCTGACTTATACTGATCTGATACATGGTTGGCCTGACTCGAACCGAGTTCGACTCGGTCAGAGAAACCGAGTCGGATCGGGTTGGGTACAATTCAGATCCTATGAATTTAATCCAACTGTTTCATGTGATGTGGTCCACTTCAGCCTTCAATATACCGCATTTTTTGTGCTTAAGGCCTAAAATGATATGGTAAAATGGATGAACGGCTTAGATAAAACATGTACATCAAGGTGGGCCCCACATGGCTCTGAAAGAACTGTTTCCGTGCTTTCATCGGACGTATAACGTATTATAGTATTGACGTGCACGCACGAAGGTGCAATGACGTCCTTTTCATGCAAGTCTTGCTATATTAACGTTAGCAAGTTTTGTGGGTCGATCATGGGGTATGTGTTATATCCAAACCGTCCATCCATTTGGTGGGCTCATCTTAAGGCTTGAGACGAAAAATAAGATAGATCTAACTATCAAGTAGACCACACGAATTGTTTAACGGTGAAAATCATTCTCTACTACTATTTCTGGTGTGGTCCAGATGATCTTTGGATATTATTCATTTTTTGGATAATGCTCTATAATAATATCTAAAAATATATGAACGGTGTAGATATAATAAATACATCAATGTGGGGCCCATATAACTTTGATCTCCTTTAAACCGTTTATACAACTCGGAGCTCAAGGAGCGTCATTACTCGTCTTCGCACGCCACGTAACTAGTCTAGCTACAAGCCTACAACAGTTATATAGTATAGCTGGTGACTAGTGTGTGGTACACTGGTACTGACAAAAACGGATTGGCTACTACCCCTGCTGGTGTTCAGTGATCTGTGGGCCCCACCATGATGTATGTATTTCATCAATGTCGTTCATCCATTTTTACAGATCATTTTAAGGCTTAGTACAAAATATTAGAGGGATAAAAATCTCGGGTGGACCACACCAAAGGAAAACAATAATGATTGGATAATCTCCATTAAAATCCTCTTAAGACCCACTATATTGTTTCTTCAACATCCAATCTGTTGATTAGGTCATACAGACCCAGAAGAAGGGAAAAAACAAAGATCAACTTGATTCAAAACTTTTACGACCCCCAAAAAGTTTTTAATGGTCAATTTTCATTCAACACTGTTTCCTATAATGTGGTCCACTTGAGATTGGGATGTGCCTCATTTTTGGTTTCATACGATAAAATGATCTAGAAAAATAGATGGACGACATGGATGAAAAACATACATCATGGTGGGGCCCACAAAAAACCGATCATTAGACATTCCTCTCCTCTCTCTCTCTCTAAATCTCTATCTCTGGTTTTCTCTCCTCTTTCAAAATCTCTCTCATGTTTAGTTTCAAAACCAGGGGAGTAGCCGATCCGATTCCGGTACTGATCACTGAGTAAACTCTGTTAGGGCCCACCGTGAATGCATGTGGTTTATCCTCTCCGGATCGGGTCGGATTTGATCGGATCGGTCCGGATTGACCACAATCTGATCCCGATCCGAAAATTATTCGGATATGAATTACCTAACTCGATCCGCACTGATCTAGGCCGTCGGCTCGGTTAGGATCGAGTCGGATCGGGTCTGATCCATCGGATCGGATCTGTTTTGCCCAGCTCTAATTATGATGTATGGGGAGATGTGGCCGTCGCATGGGTCATGACCTATCGAGGTTGTATCCGTCCTAATCATGATGATTGCGTTACTTTCTTTTGGATTTGAGAAATGATTAAATACAGCGTCTCTACCATAAATTACGGTACAGAGTTCTTACCCACCAAAATTTCACGTGTAGAATATCCAATTAGTGTAAAAGGTAGGCCACACCATGTGACGATCACCTCTTATGAAAATCAGGTCAATCACTCTCTCGTCGGTCGACGCCACATCAAGATCAATCGACAGCCAATGATATGACTCACTGCACTGGGCCCACCCAACAAATCGGCCTGATTCATGGTGTGGTCCACCTCTTGCTCGGATCGGGTATTCTACACGTGTGAAATATTAGTGTTGTGAAAATGGTCGTATCATAACTTATGATACAGTCACTGTACCGTACCATCTGTGTATTTGCTCAAACGTATGCTTATAAAATCTCTATCACTGAATGGTGGGCCATCTCTTGAATAGGCCATGATCCTAACCCTTCATTCATCTTACTACCAAAACCATGCATTTTTGAGCTTATGCTACATTGACTGGAGATTGAGAGACATGAGCACTCCCATACAAATGCAAATCCAAACATAAATGGACCAGATTTATAGATGCTGGACGTTCGTACGTGTACCGACACTTAACCCAAAAGGCTTGCCGACTCATTCATGAAGTGGGCCACACGTATACAGATTATAGATAGATAGACAAGCGATAACACGAATTACTTTCATCGAGACCCGGTTTGGCTGATAATCACAACACCAGTCCTAGCTGATGTCAGAGCTCTGTGGACCCCCACCATGATGTATGTGTCTTAACCGCCCGTCCATCCGTTTTTAAAGCTCATTTTAGGGTATGAGCCACCAAATGAGACAGATCTAAATCTCAAATGTACCACGTCATATGAAACAGTGGGGATAATGATATCCGCCATTGAAACCTTCCTAGGGCCCCACAGTAATGTCTATTTTTCCACCAACCTATTCATAAGGTCGCACAGACATGGATAAATGAAAAACACAAATATCATCAGCTTGATCCAAAACTTTTCTGGCCACCAAGAAGTTTTCAAGAGTAAGCATTCAATCCCCACAGTTTGTGGTGTGGTGCACTTGAGATTTGGATCTGCCTAATTTTTGGGCTAATCCCTAGAAATTGGATGGACGGCGTGGATAAAACACATACATCATGGTGGGCCCCACAAAGGGGTCAGCAGCCAAACCGGGTCCCTTTCACCGTACCTGATGAGTGGATGAGCATTAGCCCTGTGCACGGCACGGTTACTTGGCACACGGGCGATGTCGCATTCTTCTTTTAGTCCCTTCATCGACAATAAAACAAATGTACGGGAAGAGCGGCAGGTTTATTTCTCAGTCCCTTCTCCCCGGATCCTTAATCTTGCTTGGGTGGTAGACTTGAGTTTCAAACACCCGGTCAAGGGTTCGAGTAACCAGAGGTGGTGAAATTTCACGCGTGAGTGTGTGGGGTGTGTGAGTGCGTGTGTAAAAAATAAAAATAAAAAAAATCCCTTCTTCCCTCACCAGTTTTTAAATGGTGGTGATTCATTCACCGTACATGTTTTATGTTCGGTGATATGACGGCGTTGGGATTAGGTGGGATTGGATTCAAAAAACATAATTATTACCCTTTGACAGGAATAAAATTAATGACATGCTTTGTTAGTAATACAGTGGTACATTAAATGAATATATCCACTATCATTTGAAATTATTAAGAATAACATACATGCATTATATCTAAACCGTTCATTTGTTTTATAACCTCATTTTATGATATGACCTAAAAATGAGGTAGATTTAAAACTTATGTGGCCCCAAAGAAGTTTTCAACTGTAAGTACTCAATCCATGTTACTCTCTATGGTAGGGTTCACTTGAGCTTTAGATTTACCTATTTTTTTTGGCTCATGCTCTAAAATAATCTAAAAAAATGGGTGGACGGTGTGGGTATAGCCCACACATCATGGTATGACCTACACAACTTGCTAACATTTAATAAAACTGGCACGGGACCCATGCAATTCCATCTGATTTTAATTTGAAGCTTTTCCATTCTTCCCAAATATGGAGTGGAATTGGCAAAGGACCAGATGAATCCCATCCCACCTCATTCCAAACACGCCCGAACCGTCAAATCTACGGTACATCTTATTTGGATTTCAGCCACCAATTGCATGGTTGAAATCTTAGATCTGATCCATCTTTCTGGCCTCTGACCGACCCGTAATGGTCCCTATGACTTCAACGCTCTAGATTGTAAGATGGTAGGTGAGTCAGCACCACATTAGAAAAAAAAAATTGTATTCGGTAGGGAAGCCTACATTATTAAGGTCGGTACTGGTCTGTGCTGTGGGCCCCACACTGATGTACGTGCTGTATCCATGCCGTCCATCCTTTTGGCTTGCTCATTTTAAGAACTCTGTGACCTAATCAATAGGTTGGATGGAAAATAAATGTTACAGTGGGCTCTAGGAAGTTCTTAACGGTGGGCATTCAATCACCATCGTTTTCTATAGTGTGGTCCACGTGATATTTGGATCTGCCTCGATTTTGGGCTCATACCATAAGACGAGCTGTAAAAATGGATGGAAGGCGTAGATTAAACAAACCTATCATGGTAGGGCCCACAACACCGACCAGTGCCGAGTCGGCGAGTCCTCAGTAAAATGTGGTGAACTATCAGCTTAGTCTTACCCGCCGATGAATTCAACCGCTCCGTCGCCATCAAGACCCTGATTTCTCTCCATCCCCGCGCATTAAGTGGGCCCCACATTGCTTTTGTCGGGTTTTGGCGCTTCTCCCATTTTGGTTTTTCCCGGGCGACCTGCTGAGTCAGCACACCCGTGGGACCCACACTGCCCCCAATAAACCGTAGAACCCACAAGTTTAGATTTACCGAAGCGGTCGAAGATACATCCCCCAGGGTCATCAATCATATGATACTCGACCCGAGTCTTCCCACCATATACGCGGGTTCTCAATTCTGATAAGTAGGGCAAATGGTTTCGTATCTAGACCGTAGATCTGTTGCGTCCCACCATGGTTAGATCATGCCCCAAAAGTACCCCAGATTCTAAGCAACTTTGGACCATTTAGCTATGTCTATTATTAACCGTCTATCTTAGACCACAAATTAAACGGTTAAGATGTACTTTTCAGAGCATAGTACATTCGCCTGGGATGCACGGACCCATGATCTGGATTACCGTACCCCGGGCCCCACGTGTCAGAACTTTCCAAGCTGCGTGTATTGTACAAAAGGGAAACGGATTGACTGCTCCCCTGCCACCAGCCCGGTGGCTGATGGTTGTTGCTATGTGGGCCCCACCATGATATACGTGTTTCATCCATTTTTACAAATCAGCATGGGCTTGATCCAAAAAATGAGGGGGATATAAATATCAGGTGGACGACACCACAGGAAAACAACAGTGATTGGATATCCACCATTAAGATTCTCCTGAAGCTTACTGTACTGTTTATTTGACATTTCAATATGTTGATTAGCTCGTACAAACCCGGATGAAGGGAAAAAGCAAAGATCAGCTTAGCCCCCAAAATGTTTTTAACTGTTGACGTTCATTCAACACTGCTTCCTGTAATGTGGTCCATTTGAGATTGGAATATAGCTAATTTTTGGTCTTATACCATAAAATGATTTATAAAAATGTATGGATGGCATGGATGATAAACATACATCATGGTAGGGGTCACAGAGCACCAACATCAGCCATAACCATTGGCATGCTGGAGATATACTCCGTTCATCCAAAACTAAAGTGGGCCACATGAGAGAAAAAATTGGGAAAAGAAATACCTACTGTTAAAACTTTCCTGGGCTCCACCTTGATTTTTATATGCCGTTCAAATCGTTTATAAGGTCATTACTACTGGAATGAAGTGAAAATACAAAAACTTTAGCCTTAAAAAAAGCTTTCATGGTCGTAAGAATGTTTCAATGGTTCTCACCGAATCCCCCACCGTTTCCTCTAGTGTGGCCCATTTGAATCTTGGATCCATCTCATTTTTTGTCCTTGTCATAAAAAGAGCTTACAAAATGAATGAACACAGTATATTTTCCACAAACATGGTGGTGGGCACGCCCAAGCATCCTTGCTCAGGAACTTCCTGCGAAAGGCTTTCGCTGGAAATCCGCGTTCGGAGTTGCCCACCTTGATCATTTTATGGTAACCTTGTTGGTCAGTGTTACACTGAACGAGTGGAGCCCACCTCAATGAATCTGTTGTATATCCAATCCGTGCATTGGTTTTTCTATTTTATTTTAGAACTTGATCCTAAACCTTAATCAGATCAAAATCTCAGGTGAACCAGACTACTGGAAAGAGTGGTAATTGACTATTAAAAACTACTTGTGGGCCACAAAATATTTGGATCAAGCTTTCATCTGTCTGTTTGACCTTATCAATAGGTTGTTTGGGAAATAAACATTACCTTGGGTCTTAGAAAGTTTTTAATGGTGAGCCTTCAATCACCACTGTTTCCTGTGGTGTGGTCCACTTGAGATTTGGATCCATAATTTTTTGGAATAGGCACTAAAATAATCTCAAAGAAGGATTGACAACGTGGATATACAAAATATCATCTAGACGGGCCCCACTGTAAGGGTAACACTCACTAACGTTCTACGTGGGTAGGGGCAGCGTGTCATCATTCATCATGGTCAGAAAACACGCTCCAGAGTGAAAATCATGACCGCGGACTGCGTCCTACCCCCGCAGTTCTCTCGGCGGGTCCACCGTGATGTATTTATTTATTCAAGCCATACATAATTTTGAAGCATGAACACATAAATGAGGTAGATTCTATTGTTAAAAGGGTTGTCTTAAATTTTGCTGTCCAAAGTGCTTGACCAATGGAGGGACTGTTTCAACTAGTCGAAGGTCCCTTCGACTAATCGAGGGTTACGCAGACGGTGCGCGGTTTGTGCGCGGACTGCATAAATTTGAGGCGGTTTCTAAAGAGGTGCATAAGTGGAGTTTCTCCATCTATAAATAGGAGTCCCTAAGGCCATTCTCATGTATGCTAAGGCCTTTTAAAGTATTCTAAAGGGTTTCTAAAAGGGTTCTAGGGTTATCAAAGAGTGTAGCAAGGGTGAGATTCGAGGTTGTTCGAATCGGGTAAGTCCTCTCTTTTTGTAATTTCTATTTTCATAGTGGATTTCTGTCACTTTGTGTCATAGTTTTTTCTCGAAAGGGTTTTCCACATTAAATCTGTGTTCTCTTGTGATTACTTGGTGCTCTTGTATTGCTATCTTAGATCCATATCCGTGTAATTCCGCAGACCAAATCCCAACAAGTGGTATCAAAGCTATCGTTGGAGCACAGATCAGAATTTGCAGGATTAGTAATAATGGGAAACGACAAGTTTGATATTGAGAAGTACTCGGGCAAAAATAATTTTGAGTTATAGAAGGTTAAGATGATTAGCTTATTAACCAAGTAAGGCAAGATTAAGGCTCTTGAGGAGCGAAAATCTACCATGAAAGATGAAAAATGGAAAAACCTTGATAGTAATGCTTTAGCCTCTATCCGTTTATGTCTCATGGATGAGGTTCTTTATAACGTTTTGATGGAGAAAACTACGGCTAGTTTGTGGGCAAAGTTAGAGAACATCTAGGCCAAGAAGTCCTCTAAAAATCGCCTACACTTGAAGGTACAATGTTATACCTTCAAGATGGCAGAGGGTGGAGATCTGGATGCTCACATCGATAACTTTAATAAATTGATGTGTAAATTGCTGGATATGGAGGAAGCGGTCAAAGATGAGGAATATGCATGTATATTGTTGAATTCTCTTCCTGCATCGTATGAGTCATTTAAGGACATAATGTCACCACAAATAAAACACTGAGTGTCAACACCGTTATCTGAGCCCTTCAAGGGAAGGCAATGAGAAAGTTAAACGGCGACATGGGGATATCTTCCGATGCACTGATTACGAGGGGCAGAAATTCTGAGCGGGGTACTAGATCTTCAAGTCCTAAATCCAAATCCAAGGGTAAGGACAAATAAAAATTAAAGTATTGGAACTGTGGGATGTCTGGACACATGAAGAATGATTGTAAAAATCTTAAAGCGAAGAAAGAAAATTCGGCGGCTTCTTCTAAGGAGGTCAATGTTGTCACATCTGATAAAGAAACAAGCAATGGTAATGTTTTGTCTGTTTCCATGATTGATTACTTACACGAAAATCATAAAGACGAGTGGATACTTGACATAAAAGTATCATATCACATGACTCCTCATCGGAGTTGGTTCGCCAGTTACAAGGAATGTGATGGTGGACAGGTTTTTATGGGTAATGACAATGCTTGTAATGTTGTGGCTAATGGTATAGTGAGCATCAAGATGTCTGATGGGATAAAGCGTACCTTGACTGATGTCAGGTACGTTCCTGATATGAAGAAAAGTCTGATTTCTCTTGGTGCACTCGAGGCTATAAGGTGCGAGTTCACTGGTATTGATGGTGTCCTTAAAGTTTCAAAAGGGGCACTCGTGGTTATGAGAGGGCAAAGGTACGAAAACCTCTAAAGGTTGATCGGGAGCACTTCAGCAGGTGGAGTGGTAGCAGCTATTGCAGATTTCACGTCTCTACGTATGTGGCATGCTTGTCTGGGCCACATGAGCGAACGGGGCATGAAGGTACTTTCTGATCGATATTTAATTTCATCTTTTAAAAATTTTGATTTAGATATATGTGAGTATTGTATATATAGTAAACAATCTAGATTATCTTTAAATTTGGAAAACATGTATGTAAGGGAGTGCTTGACTCTGACGTATAGGAGTCATCGCTAAAAGTTTCCATTGGGGGTCGTCATGGTTTGTTTCATTTATTGACGACTACTCCAGGAAAGTTTGGGTTTACTTCATGATACGTAAATCCAAAATTTTCACCATACTCAAACGGTGGAAGACAATGGAGGAAAAACAGTCAGGGCAAAAAATAAAGGTTTTAAGGATTGACAATGGTGGAGAATTTACTTCCACTGAATTGAATGAATATTGTAAGGATGAAGGGATCATTAGGCACAACACAGTGCGCCAAATGCCCAAATAAAATGGTATGGCTGAGCGAATGAATCGAACTCTCTTGCAGAGGGCCAAATGCATGTTAAGTAACGTTGTGTTGAGCAAGGACCTATGGACAGAGGCCGTTAACACAGCCTACTACTTGGTGAACCGGTTTCCTTCTACGGTAATTGAATGTAAAGTCCTAGAGGAAGTATGGAGTGGTCATAAAATCGACTACTTAGATCTGCGCATATTTGGTTGAAAGACTTACTCTCATGTACCGTCAGTTAAGAGAGATAAGCTAGACCATAGAACCAAAAAGTATATTTTTGTTGGCTATAGTTTTGGTGTGAAAGGTTATAAGTAATTCGACAGGATTACACACAAGGTCATCACTAGCCGTGACGTTAGGTTCGATGAAAGATCCACAAGAATGATCAAGAAAAGCAAGAGGAACCAGAAAGGTTGACTGTAGACATCCAAGTTGACACAGATGATACTCAGGCAGAGACAGATGCGCAGACAGAGGTACAGGATCAGGTGGAGCAACCACCTGTGAGAAGAAACTCACAGTGCCATCACAGGTTACCGGCAAGATAAAGAGACGACTCTAATATTGCATATGCCCTCATTACAGATGAGGGGGACTCGTCTACTATTCAGGAGGCTCTTGATGAGCCTGATGCAGAAAAGTGGAAGGGCTATGGATAATGAGATGGACTCATTGCACAAAAATCACACATGGGAGCTGGTGGAGCTACCAGTGGGCCGAAAAGCGATCGGATGCAAGTGGTTATTCAAAAGGAAACATAATATATACAAAGCAAGGTTGGTAGCGAAGGGTTATGATCAGAGATAAGGAATCGACTTCATAGAGATATTCGCGCCGATGGTTAAGCAGATGTCTATCAGATTCGTATTGGCACTGGTTGCCCAATACGATCTCGAGCTGGAACAGATGGATGTCAAGACTGCATTCCTGCACGGGGAGTTAGAAGAGCAAATCTACATGAAGCAACCAGAGGACTACGATGTTAAAGGGGCAGAGAAAAAGGTTTGCAAGTTAATGAGGTCGTTGTACGGCCTGAAACAGTCGCTTAAGCAGTGGTATAAAAAATTTGATTCTTTTATGTTGAGTCAGAAATTTACTCGGAGTGAATTTGATCACTGTGTCATTACGAGACATTGAGTGATGACAGATTCATCATCCTAGTATTGTATGTTATGATATGTTGAACGCCAGTCATTATATGTCTGAAATCAACGTACTGAAGACTCAGTTATCAGGGACATTCGAGATGAAAGATCTGGGGGTTGCAATGAGGGTTCTCGGCATAGATATTCATAGAGACAGGAAGAAGAGCAAACTTTGGTTATCACAGTCAGAATATCTTGAAAGGTATTGATCAAGTATGGGATGGACCAGGCAAAGCCGGTGAGCGTTCCCCATGTGGCTCACTTCATGCTTTCCTCAAAACAATGTCCTAAATCAAATGAGGAAAAGCAAGTTATGTCTCATGTGCCTTATTTGAATACAGTTGACAGTTTAATATATGTCATAATCTGTACGAAACCAGATATTTCACAGGCAGTCAGTGTTGTGAGCAGATACATGTCAAACCCCGGCAAGGAACAATGGGAAGCGGTGAAATGGCTACTTCGATACATTCGAGGTACAAAAGACTATGTCTTAACTTTTGAGAAGACCGGGACAAAATTGGTAGGGTATGTGGATTCAGACTACGAAAGCAGTGTAGATTCCAAAAAGTCTACTTCAGGATTTGTACTAGCGGGTGGAGCAATTAGTTGGACGTCGAAGCTTCAGTCCGTGATGGCTCTTTCCAAGACCGAAGCAGAGTATATGGTAGTGACAGAAGCGTTTAAGGAAGGTGTTTGGTTGAGAGGCGTGATAAATCAGTTGGGACTTCAGCACGAGGCCGTGCCGGTTAACTGTGATAGCGAGAGCGCTATCAATTTGGCTAAAAATTCTGTTTATCACTCACGTACTAAACACATTGATGTTCGTCACCACTTTATCCAACAAGTGCTTGAGGAAGGAGGCGTGACACTGGAGAAGATTCACACTAGCGTGAATCCGGCGGACATGCTCACCAAGGTCGTTCCTACAGAAAAGTTTAAGTTATGTGCAACTTCTCTGGGCATGACAATGGCATAAAAGAAGGATGAAATGTGCACAAGAAGTATTGATTGAAGCTATGATGTGACGCAGAGATAAGAGAAGAGGGCAAGAAGATACACGTTTGAAGATTGAAGACATGGTGGAGATTGTTGTTAAAAGGGATATCTTAAATCTTGTTGTCTGAGGTGCTCAACTAGTCGAGGGACTGCCTCAACTAATCGAAGGTCCCTTCAACTGGTTGAAGCCCTCCTTCGGCTAGTCGAGGATTACACAGACGGCATGCGGTTTGTGCGCGGACTGCGTAAATTTGAGGCAGTTTTTAAGGAGGTGCGTAAGTGGGATTTCCGCATCTATAAATAGGAGTCCCTAGGGCCATTCTCATGTATGCTAAGACTTTCCAAAGTTTTCTAAAACGATTCTAGGGTTATTAAAGGGTGTAGCAAGGGTGAGATTCGAGGTTGTTCGAATTGGGTAAGTCCTCTCTTTGTAATTTTTATTTTCATAGTGGATTTTTGTCGTTTTGTGCTGTGGTTTTTTCTTGAAAGGGTTTGTCATGTTAAATCTTTGTGTTCTCTTGTGATTGTTTGGTGCTCTTGGATGGCTATCCTAGATCCATATCTGTGTGATTTCACAGACCAAATCCCAACAGATTCAACACTAAAATGGACCACACCATTGATGACTCTTGCATTTAATGCAACTGGCATTTAATGCTTTGTGCATTTAATACAACCAAGCTCATTGTTTAGTGTGGTCCACATGATTGTTGGATGTGCCTATTTTTTTTGTTCATGCCTTAAAATGATACAAGAAAGGACTGGATGGCTTGGATAAACAGATACATTACAGTGGGCCTGCCCACGGAACTACCCATTTGGGGCTAGAGACGGGGTAGGATGCAATCTGCTTCCAAAAATCATGGACGTGGATTGCGTCTTACCCGCCCGTCTCCAGCTGGGAACGGGCCATAACTTTGAGTGGCCACCTTGATGTATGGGTGTTATCCACACCATCTATCCATTTTTTCATATCATTTTAGGGTAAAAAACTAAAAATGAGGTAGATCCAAGGTTCAAGTGGACCACCACAGGAAGCAGTGGTGATAATGATTCTCATTGTTGAAACTTTTCTAAGGCCCACCATGATGTTTATTTGCCATTCAACGTATTCGTAAAGTTATGTAGACTTTGATGAAGAGAAAAAACAAATATCAGCTCTATCCAAAACTTTTGTGGCCCCTAGGAAGTTTTCTAATGGATGGGCTTATATCTAAAATGATTATATATATATATATATATATATATATATATATATATATATATATATATATATATATATATATATATATATATATATATATATATATATGCAGTGTGGATAAGACCCATATATCACGGTGGCCACTCAAAGCTCCTGCTTGTTTCCAGCTAGGGATTGTTTTAAGAGGTCCAATGGAGACAATTCTGCTGCCCGCTGTTGAGACTCAAATATTGCATAATTTCTCCCATTTATATCTTGGTTTTATGAACCTGAATCAGGTTAATGTTCTATTTTACTCATGTATGCGTTGCAAGGCAAGGTGAATTAAAGATTTTGGATTGAAAAAGAGTGCTAAAAGCATGGATTTGATGCTCAAGAATCACCAAGGCAATAGATGAATTTTAGGAGACCAAGATTGAAGAATTTATATGCCAAAGATCTATGAAAACTAAGTGAGGAATGAAGAGAATCGAAGATTTGAAGTGAAGAATCCTGAACTTGTCCTGAAAAAGTGTATTCTGAAACTCTGAAGTCTATTTTGAAAAATTGTACAGAGTGAAGTCTGGTTTAACAAACTGCGCAACGTGAAGTCTATTTTAGGAAACTGCGTATATTTGATACAGTTTCTAGAGTTTTCTAACTTTGTACGAAAGTTGGAGTTCCCCACTTATAAATAAGACATTCCTAAGCATCATTCAAAGCATTCAAGAGTAAGATTTAAGATTTTTAGAGGGTTTTCAATTTTATTAAAGTTATATAAATTATTTTTTTCTTTTAAATCTTTTCTATTTGCATTTATTTCTTTCTTGTTGTTTTCTTTCTCTATTCTAATTATGTTTTTCTAAGTTCTCTCTGGCCCAACGTAGAAGGGAAGCACATTGGTTTAATGTTTTCATAGTTATGATAATTGATTATTTTAATGATGAGAAGAATGGTATATGCATGTTATCTATTGTTTAGGTTTAGTTTTTTATCATAATGTGAGATCCATATGTTTTCATCATATGAGATCCACATTGATGGATAGGCTTACCCTGGATCAATTAGATTTCCTAGATAAGAGAGGTTTTCAACTTACTATATTTCTTTGATTCATTATCTCATGGATATTGAATACTTAAAATCACTGGCGCTTGAGAATATATATCAATGGTGCAAATCCATGATTTTTTAATCTTTTATATCATTTATTTAAAATGTTTAAATTGTTTTATTTTTCGATTAGGCCGACCATAGTGCTTGGATCCTAGTTGTGTTATCCAAGTCATCATGATTTTGGAACACTAACCTATGTGTGGAACTTTGAAGCTTATGTGTTGTTTTCAAATTAATTGAATTCCATACATTCAAAACCTTCAAAATCATTTCATTTGTGTAGTTTTCATTACTTAGTTAATTTTGCATTTAATTTTCTCATTCTCATAATTCATCTCCATGTGGGATCGACCCTGTATTCACGGGATATTACTTATGAACCTCTGCAATTGAAAGCAAGCAATCAAATTTTTGACGTCATTGTCGGGGAGAGACTAAGATAGATTAGATCTATGCAAGATAGCTAAGGTAAGTTCTCTTTTAAAGCCTCTAAATTTTCTGTAGATTTTCTATTTTTCTTTGAAAGTAAATTCAGTTGGATCTTTCAAGCACTAACTATGACATAAGGTTGCCTTGCTTGGGATTTTATCACCCAAGTGCCATGTTTGTACTATAGTTGTTGTTTGATCACAAAGATCATCCGCTGAATCTATTTTTCAAATTAGCATAGTTTAATTTTTGCATTAGTTTTACTTTTATTGATTTATTTTTTATTTTTATTTTGTGGTTTGAACTCTCATGGTCGGCCCTGCCGCCTGGGTTGTTGATTGACTTTTATTTTGTGGATTAAACCCTCATGGTCGGCCCTACCGCCTGGGTTGTTGATTTATTTTTGTTTTGTGGATTGAACCCTCATGGTCGGCCCCGCTGCCTGGGTTGTTGATTTATTTTTGCTCTGTGGATTGAACCCTCGTGGTCGGCCCTGCCGCCTGGGTTGTTGGTTTATTTTGCTTTATGGATCGAACCCTCATGGTCGGCCCTGCCGCCTGGGTTGTTGGTTAAGTTTTTATTTTTATTTTAAGTATCATACTTGCTATTTGAATTATTGGTATTTGTTGTGTGGTGTGGATGGTTTATGTCCTGTTGGAGTAGGGATCAAAACAATCGACTCTCCTCTGAAGGAGGACTAGTTCCAGGCTTGATCATTCACTTAGAAGAGGCACTCAACATCACTTGGATTCCATGGCAGACCCAGTTGATAATTCAAGTCCAAATATGTCAGATCCAACTATAAATCAAAATAGAGAAAATCAACCTAATCCTCCTCTTGAGGATGAAAATGAAGTTCATAAGAATGTGTTAAACCAACCACGGACTTTACGTAAACATCTACACCCTAAGAGATCAACTTTACCATCTTGCATAGTGTTCCCTGCTCACATAGGGAACATTGATTTTAAACCAGGTGTGATTTAATTGATTCATAAATTTCATGGCTTGGATTCTGAAAGCACCTATTTGCACCTCAAGGACTTTAAGGAAATGATTGCAACATTACATGTAAACAATGACAATAGAGATGCACTTAAGCTTAGGTTATTCTCATTTTCTCTAAAGGATTGGGCCAAAGCATGGCTCAACTCTATAAGACTTAATACCATCACTACATGACAAGTCTTAAGTTGAGAGTTTTTGAAAAAATTCTTTTCCGAGCACAAAACAAATGCACTTAAACAGGAAATTATGTCATTCTCCCAAAAGGGGAATGAACAGTTTTTCCAAGCTTGTGAGCTCTTTAAAGACCTTCTACTTACTTGTCCACATCATGGTTATGAACCATGGCACGTGATAAATGCATTCCGAAAGGGGCTCACCATAGATACCCGTCAATTCATAGAGATGATGTGTGGTGGAACCTTTCTTGACAAGGATCATAATGAGGTTTGGGATTTTCTAAACATGTTAGTAGAGAATACGTAGACATGAGATGTCTCTGCTAAACCAGACCAAACTAAATCCATTCCTAGAGAGAAAGCGGGGATGTTTGTCCTAAGAGAGGAAGATGACCTTAAGGCAAAATTTGCTGCATTAGCTAGAAAGGTCGAAGCCTTGAAAATTAGGAAGGTTGATATGGTTAAAGCAAACACTTCCTTAGATAATTTTTATAGCATTTATGGTGGTGCGGACCATGACACAAAGGATTGGCCAATAATCTCAGTTGTACAAAATATCACAAATGAGCATGAGCAAACAAATGCTATAAATAAGTACCAAAGGTTAGTTATGCAATCAATGGGAAACATATACAATCTAAATTGGCGTAACCATCATAATCTTAGTTGCAGGAATGGACCATAAATTAATGCGCCCAATGCACCTCAAATGCCTCCACAAAACAACTTCTTTGGGACATCTAACAATGCACCATATGTACCCCCGCCAAAGCGATCATCTGTGGAAGATGCATTGACCGCATTCATGAACTCTCAAGCTCAAATGAATCAGTCTCTAATCCAATCAAATCAGGAATTAAAGACGGTCGTGGCTAGGATTAAGACTCAACTAAATGCTAGGGAAAAATGAATCATTCCTTCTCAATCTGTGTCAAATCCTAGAAACACACATTTCATTAGAGACTCAAATCCAAGTGAGCTACATCATGAACGAGCTAAGACCATCATTATCTTGAGAAGTGGAAAAGAGATCGATAACAAGATAATGCAACCGGTAGAAATACCGGAGGATGAGCCACCATCTTAAGAGAATGATGAACCGGTTATGGTTCAAGAGCCGCAACAATAAAAGGATAAAGAGACTAAGTCATATGAGCCTACAATTCCGTTCCCATCTAGACTTCAGAACCCGATTGTCTCCATGAAATATCAAGAGGTGTTGGATGTGCTCTAAAAGGTTACTGTCAATATTCCTCTACTTGATGCCATTAGACAAATTTCATCATATGCCAAATATCTCAAGGACTTTCGCACTATAAAAAGGAAATTAAATGTGCACAAAAGGCCTTCCTTACTGAGAAAGTAAGCGCTATCATTTAACAAAGGGCCATACCCAAATACAAAGACCTGGGAAGTCCCACTATTCCTTGTATTATTAGAAATTTTCAAATTGAGCATGCTTTGCTAGATTTTGGTGCAAGTGTCAACTTAGTACCTTATTTGGTTACAAACAAATGAGATTAGGCGAGCTTAAACCAACCATGATTACACTCCAACTCGTTGACTGCTCCATTAAGGTACCAAGGGAAATTTTAGAGGAAGTGTTGGTCCAAGTAGAGAAATTCTACTTTCCCGTGAATTTTATTGTACTAGACATTGAACCTTATATAAACGTTAGCGCTCAAGTTCCCATCATTTTAGGCCGCTCATTCCTAGCAACTTCAAATGCAATCATAAATTGCAGGAATGAAATGATGAACTTGTCTTTTGGTAACATGACTCTAGAGCTAAATATTCTCAATCTATGTAAGCAGCCCATTGATCATAATGAAATCCATGAGCTGAATTTCATGGACTGGTTAATAGAATAGGGGGAATTGGAACCTAGTCTGACTAAGGAATTGATTCACGTCTTTGGGGACTTGAAAAATTCCGATTTAGAAAAAGTGCTTGCTAAAATTTGTGATGATGATGAGAGCACTACCACATAGGACATTGGTATGTACCAATGGAGACCATGCACTCAAATCCTATCTATCGAGGACTCGCGACCTCTGCCATCACTAACCAATGTTCAAAAGCTTGATCTAAAACCACTACCAAATGAGCTTAAGTATGTATACTTGGGTGAAAATAAAACTTATCCTGTGGTGATCTCTTTATTTTTAAACAATGATCAAGAGATTAAATTGTTGAATGTTTTAAGGGACCACAAAGGAGCCTTGGGCTTGACCATTTCTGACATCAAGGGTATAAGCCCTTCCATATGCATCCATCGGATCTACCTCGATGAGGACGCCAAACCAATTAGACAACCTCAAAGGCGTCTCAATCCAAATATGATGGAAGTTGTAAAAAATGAGGTGATCAAATTATTAGATGTGGCAATCATCTACTCAATATTCGATAGTGTTGGGGTGCGTCCAACTCAAGTAGTCCCAAAAAAATCTGGAATAACTATCGTGCAAAATTCTAATAATGAACTCATACCAACACGTGTCACACTGGTTGGCGTGTTTGCATTGACTATAAAAAATTGAACCAGGTCATAAAGAAATACCATTTCCCTCTACCATTCATTGATCAAGTTTTAAAAAGGGTAGCAGGTCACTCATTCTATAGTTTTCTTGATGAATATTTCAGATATAACAAAATAGAGATAGCCTTGGAAGACCAAAAGAAAACCACGTTCACTTGTCAATTTGACACGTTTGCTTTCAAACGGATGCCATTTAGATTGCGTAACACCCCAGCAACTTTCCAACGGTGTATGTTAAGTATTTTTTTCAAATATGGTTGGAAAGTTTCTTGAGATTTTCATAGACGACTTCTCTGTATTTGGGAGTAGTTTTAAGGAATGCCTCAACCATTTATCTCTTGTCTTATCTAGGTGTGAAGAGAAGCACCTTATCTTAAATTGGGAGAAATGTTATTTCATGGTTCAAAAAGGAATTGTTTTGGGCCATGTTATCTCCAAAAATGGAATCGAGGTAGATCGCTCAAAACTGGACATTATAGTTAATCTACCTATCTCCCAAACTGTTAGAGATATTAGATCACTTCTAGGGCACACTGGTTTCTATAGAAAATTAATCAAGAACTTTAATATCATTACTAGACCCTTGACTAATCTTCTTCAAAATGATGTCACATTTAAGTAGACAGATGAGTGTGCAACTGTCTTTAATAAAATTAAATCATCCATTACCACTGCGCCTATGATGCGTCCACCAGATTGGACACTTCCTTTTAAACTAATGTGCGATGTAAGTGATTATGCCATAGGGGCTATTTTGGGCCAAAGGAAAGATAAACGGCCTTACGTTATTCACTATGCGAGTAGAACTCTAAACTCGGCCTAAGTGAATTACTCAACAACTGAAAAAGAGTTACTTGCAGTAGTTTTTTCTTTTGATAAGTTTAGGTCCTACTTGCTGGGATCCAAAAGTGGTCATTTTCACGGACCACTCAGCTTTGAAATAATTGCTATATAAGAAAAATGCAAAGCCGAGATTTTTGAGATGGATCCTCCTACTCCAAGAATTTGACTTAGAGATAAAAGATAAGAAATGAGTAGAAAACGTAGTGGCCGATCACCTTTCCAGATTGGTGTTAGATGATTCTACTATGGAGATACATATTCAGGACACTTTCCTTGATGAACAACTATTTGCGATCTCCAAAATGCCTTGGTATGCGGATATAGTGAACTATCTTGTAATGGAAAAAATGTCACATATTTGGAAGTCACAAGATAGGAAGCGTTTTAAAACCGAGGTCAGGAACTTCTTTTGGGATGACCCGTATTTATATAAATATGGGACTGATCAGATTTTTAGACGTTGTGTCCCAGAGGATGAAGTTCAGAGTGTTATTTCCTTTTGTTACATGGAAGCATGTGGTGGCTATTTTTCTATTAAGAAAATCACTGCAAAAATCCTGTGGTGTAGTTTTTACTGGCCCACAATATTTAAAGACACCCATGCTTTCTATGTTGCTTGTGATAGATGTCAAAGGTTGGGAAGAGTGTCCCGGCGCAACATGATGCCTTTATCCCCAATTTTACCATTGGAGATATTTGATTGTTGGGGTATTGATTTTATGGGCCCATTTCCATCTTGTTTTGGATTTCTTTATATATTGGTTAGTGTGGACTATATTTCAAAGTGGATTTAGGCAGTTCCAAGTAGGACCAATGACAATAAAGTGTTCATATGATTCCTAAAGGAAAATATTTTTTCTAGATTTGGAACTCCAAAGGCCATCATTAGTGATGGCGGGTCTCATTTTTGTAATAGGACATTTGAGGCTTTGATGAAGAAATATGGCATCAAGCATAAAGTGAGCACCCCATACCACCCACAAACGAGTGGGCAAGTTAAGATTTCTAATCAGGAAATCAAACACACTTTAGAGAAAACTATAAGACTAGATAGAAAGGATTAATCCCTCAGACTATCCGATGCTTTATGGGCTTATAAGACTGCTTATAAGACCCCGATTGGAATGTCCCCATACAGATTAGTGTATGAGAAGGCTTGTCACTTCCCTGTGGAATTGGAACATAGAGCCTACTAGGCAATAAAGAAATTAAACTTTGACATGGACCAAGTAAGTAGATAAAGGAAATTAAAGTTGAATGAATTAGAGGAGCTGAGGTGAGACTCCTATAAAAATTCTAAAATCCACAAAGAGATGACCAAAGCTTTTCATGACAAAAACATCCTGAAGAAGAATTTTGAACCTCAGTAAAAGGTCCTATTGTACAATTCTCGTCTCCAGTTCTTTCCGAGAAAGTTAAAATTAAGATGCATAGGCCCCTTCATTGTGAAGAATGTTTATACTCATGAGGCTGTTGAAATTGAGAATCCATGTAATGGCAATGTGTACAAGGTTAATGGTCAGAGATTGAAGCCTTATGTGAAAAACTTTCATTTGGGAGAGGAGTCTGTCCCTCTTTATGAGCCAGAATATTTAGATTGATGCTCCTAATCTGACGGAGCATTTGTGTAAGATTTGTATCATATTCAATTTTTTTTATGTCACCTAGTAGGTGAGTTCTTTTATTTTAATTATTCTCTACATTATATTATCATTAATTACATTGGGGACAATGTAGATTTTAGGTTGGGGGTAAGGATAGTCATCCATGTGAGGTTTATTTTTTTAGGTTTAAGTTTATTTTTTTAGGTTTATGTGAAATTTTTTCAACATTTTCAAAATAATATTTTTTATATACAAGAATGTGAATATGATATTATGCGAATTCCAAAGGTAAAGTTAATACTTAGTCTAGGTTGATAATAGTCAGAATTCTAATAACTGAAAATTATAGACTTGAGTTCGATTATCTAATTACTAGTTTAAAGTGAGTTGTAATTTGATGTACTGAATTCACAATACACCCTAGCTAACTAAGTGAGGAATATGATATGTGAACTAGAATAACAAATTTTGATTCAAACAAGGTTGGATGAACTAGTACCATTGTGTAGACACTGAAAAATCGGTGTCCACGTTGTTGGCGTTGTTGCTATAAAATGTTGAGTGTTATGGTGACGCTAGGGGTGATTAAGCTGACTTATGATTGTTGGAGTCGCCACTAGCCGAATGATCTCAGAATCCCGCAGTCGGCTAGAACCACGGAATACGTAAGGTTGGAGAAATCCGAAGATTCTCCAACCTTAGATTGACTCCTGGTCTATGATCCGGGATTCCGGGTAAGGGACCTCGGTTACAAAGAGGGAAGGTGTTAGGCACCCTCTCTGCCCGTACAAGTGTACAGTTTCGACTTAGTGTGGTAAAATAATCTCAAGAGACAATGATGATGCTATGGTCATGATGGGACTAGTCACACATGGATTTCTGATGTAGCAGGATCCGAGTATTTCAGCAGGCTACAGAGCATACGTCCGACAATGTGTCTAGAGGACAGATATGATGATGCTTATGCAAAGAGATAAGAAAAGTGGACTAGATCACTTAGGAATTTCTGATGTGACAGGGTCCGGTGTACGGCAAGTCACAGAGCATACATCCACTAGAGATCTAGAAAAGCAAGGGGGTTGAGAAGGGAGTATATGTCATGATGAATGCTTGTATGTAAATGGATCTTTGGCTTGGCTCTTGATTAGGCTAGAATGCAGATTGAACCATGATCATCCTGGACTAAGCTCATGGATTGGAAGGGGTTGAGGTGAAGGCTTGAGAGGTGGCTGGAAAAGTTTGAGCTTGAAGGCTTGGGAGCTCCTTCCCTTCCTTCACCCTTTCTCTCTCACTCTCTCTCTCTCTCTCTCTCTCTCTCTCTTTCTCTCTTTTTCTCTCACTCTTCTCTCTCTCTCTCTCTCTCCCTTGGTGGCTCCTTCCCTTATGGGTGAAAATGAAGGGGGAGAGGGCTATTTATAGCCCTTTCCAATGGTTTTTTGGTAATTAAAGGATAAGAGGGGGGTAAATGCTGATGTGGCACATAGTAATTGGTGGAGAGGAGAGAGATGCCACATGACATGCTCCCATTGGCTAAAGGGGTTGGTAAAACGGTAAATAGTGAGGATGGGGAGGGTAAATGTATAGGAAAGTTGACTTTGGACGCTGGACAGCTGTCCCTGCTCAGACCGCACGCGGCGGAACTCCGATCACCGCCGGCGGTAATCCGACAACCGCCGGCGGCAGTCCGACTACCGCCCGGACCTGGTTGAGTCCGGAACTCGGTGACTGGCTCCGCGCGCGTTTTCTGGGAGGAAGCGGTAATTGGACTACCTTCGGCGGTAATCGGATTACCACTTCGGTACGGTTTCCCTCGAAATTCATCTGGTGAATCCTTTTTTGGGTCTTTAGAGTGAAACAAAGTTCGTTTTGGATATTTGGCTCAGAATGGCTTGAAATTGGCTCGATTGTTACCCGAAAGTGACTCAAGAAATGGATCGGTTCTGGACATGGTCTGGATTGAATGATGATTCATGATGGCTTAGGTTAGGATTAGGTTTAGGATATGATCATGGTTCTCGGATTTGTCTTAACAAAATTAAGATATTAGCCTGGGTGGGGTGTCTACAGATGCCCCTCTTTGACCGAGGTTGCGAGCAACCGAAGGTCAAAGCAAGTGGACACCCCACCCTTCTGGTCAGAATGAAGGGTAGCGATTCAAATCTATTGCTTACCATTGTACCATTGTCAGTCGACTATCTGGAAAAAGATGACTTGCACATATCACGAGGGTTGAGAAAAATGTTGTGATTGTCTCCTACGCATTTATCGCGGCTTTACGGATCACCAATCACAACCCTTTCACATCGGATTGTTTACAGCATTGGACGGTAAGTCTGAAAAGTAAGGGCCTCTGCGCATTTGTCGCGGCTTTACGAGGATTCCCGTACTGTTAGGTCTGTCGTTCCTTTGCTATGTAATCACCCTAGGAATGTTCATTCCATTTGATCGTCAAAGTGGTTAGCTGCCCTGCGCGTTGGTGCGGCCTTACGGGGAACTCACTACGCCGACTTGGACTCGATCAAATTTTGCGAGCATTCCGGACTAGGTATGTGCAGATAATCTGTTTGCCATGCAATCTGCTGAGTCTGACACTTTAGTTACAATGGATCGTCTTCACTTCGAGTTTGATTATTCTTTCCAGAGATAGATCCACTCATCTTACTAGCATTTGTACGGCTGTCCAGTTATAGAGGTCTGGCCAATCATACATGTATCATGTACGGACTCGATCGTCCTTTGGGGAAACCGGAAGAGATTGAGTCTTATTTAACTGTTTGCACTGTCCGCAACTGGAGAATATGGAAGATTCCTCAGTGTACTGCGCGACGCGTGCGTTTTTTGAAAACTATCCCCTTTGGAGCTAGACTCCTTGAGGATTTTATTTGAACTCTCTTTTTTTAAAAAATAATAATAATAAAAAAAATATCCGTTCGATCTCGCGGGTAGGCGTCGTCGTTCGGTTTTTATTTTTGCAAGTTAAGTAAACAGTCGCGTTGCCTCCACTAATGAGTTGGCGGGGCTAACGGTTTTTATTTGAAAAAAGTTAGATGGCCTCCACTAATAAATCAATGGGGCTAATGATTTTTATTTGCAAAAAAAGTCAGATGGCCTCCACTAATAAATTAATGGGGCTCTTTTTTTCTTTTTCTTTTTTTTTTTGACAATTTTGAAACTTTTTGAAAGATCTGTCTGACCTCACGGATGGTCGAGATCGTCCGTTTTTATTACAGCAAAGCCAGGTGGCCTCCACTAATAAAATTAATGGGGCTAAATTTTTTTTTGTTTTTTTTTGTTTTTTTTTTTGTTTTCGTAGGGAAAGTCAGATGGTTTCCACTAATAAAATTAATGGGGCTAATGATTTTTTGGTAAAAAGGTGACGCGCTTATGGCGCTGGACTCCCCGGGGATGTTTTTTGGAAAACTTCTTTTCTTTTCTTTCCTTTTCTTTTCTTTTTTTTTTTGAAAAATTTTGAAAACTATCCTTTTTGGAGCTAGACTCCTTGGGGATTTTATTTGAAAAAATTTTTGAAGTTTTTTTTTTTTGAAATGGGCCTTGGAAGATGGGCCTGGACTTTTGAAATGGGCTTTGGCCTTGAGATGGGTTTTTTGAAGTGGGCCTGCGAAATTTATTATTTTTTTTTTGGAAATGGGCCTTGGAAGATGGGCCCCGGCTGTTGCCTTCTTGGACCATCTTTTGATCATTTATGCGATCTCATTCTCATATATGGAGGTACGTTCTGTAGTCCCAACCTTCTGAAGTGGGCCCTGTCCGAGTTTTGCCTGAAAGTGGGCCTGGGCGGTAATCGGACTGCCGCCGGCGGTAGTCGGATTACCGCCCGTTGATATTTGCCCATTCTGCTCCTCCTGTCAGGTGCCGCAGTGATTTAGTGATGACACCTCTGTTCTGAAACGGTACTCCGAGTACCGCTAGCGGTAATCGGATTACCGCCCTCGTCCATCTTTTCTTCCAGCAAGCCCTGTTCTCTGTTCATTCCCTTTGTCCCTTCCTCCGATATTCTCGTTCGTCCGCTCTCTGATCGTCCCTTTTGTCTCTATTTTGTCCTTTCTTCTTTGTCTCATCCATCCCTTGTTCCTTTCTCCTTTTCTGATTCATCATAGCCAATCATGATGATGGGTTAGGTGGGTCTATTGATGGTGAAAAGGTGGGTAGCTCCATAAATGATGAGGGATTTATGGGTGGATTGATGGGGTAGATGGAGAAGTGATGGGCCCTCTTGAAGGAATGAACACCATTTATAGCTTGGATCCTGTTCTTACTAATGGGCTGATGGGATTGGATGGTTTGATTGATGGAGGGATGGCTATGGATGGTGTGGATGACTTGATGGATGGGAGGATGGCTATGGATGGTGTGGATGGCTTGATGGATGGGACGATGGCTATGGATGGTGTGGATGGCTTGATGGATGGGAGGATGGCTATGGATGGTGTGGATGACTTGATGGATGGGAGGATGGCTATGGATGGTGGGATGGTTATGGATGGTGTGGATGGCTTGATGGATGGGATGATCGTTGTGGATGGCTTGATGGATGGAGGGATGGTTATGGATGGCATGGATGGTGTGGATCAGATTTTGGTGGATGACGGGCTCCCTCTTGATGTTTTAGATGGCTTGGATCTGGTAGACGGTGGACTTCCGATAGGCGGCCTGAGTCAGATTTTTGGCACAGATTTCGAGGCGATGGTTGGACAGTCAGCTCCTGTTATCGTACAGGATGTACCTCCTATGTGCCACTGGGATGCTCCAGATGTTGCAGCTATTGGGGCTTCTTCATTTCAGACACCTCCCGATATAGCAGTTGTCGGGGGCTCAGGTCCTCCTGTTGAGGCTTTTTGGGATACACTGCGAGATGCGATGGGTGCATCTAGTTTCTTCCACCATCACGAGATCGATCTCTTGGATAAGGGCATGCCCATTTTTGATGACTCATCGGCTGATCCAGGGATTCAGATTGTTGAGGGCGTGCCCGTTCGGACTTGTCGACTGCAACCACGTGGCACCTGTTCTGAGCGATTACATATCTGGATTGACAGTTTGACCGAGTCCGAGATCTTCGAGTTGGACTCTTTGGGCTTTCGAGAGGTTCTCCACTTTCACCGAGTTCGCTTAGACTGGCGACTGCTGAGTGCGGCATTGTATGATTGGGTACCATCCCTTAACCTATTTTCCTTCAATGATCTGGAGCTGGGTCCATCGCTGGAGGAGTTTGCGCGCCTGTCAGGCCTTCTTCTGGCCCGGGAGGCGTACATTCCTTTGTCAGAGTCGGTTCGCCCTTCTGATCTGGTTGCCTGGTTTGGATTTCCCGTTGGTCTTCCTACTGCAGAGGGAGGGGTTGGTGAGCTTTCTCTGGAGATGTTATATGACCGCTGCTCTACTGGCCGTGGGAGGCCTGGATCTGATCGTCAGCTTCAGTGCCTGAATGTACTGATATTTTGCACCTTGGCTGAGCTGCTTTTTTCAAGATGGAGACGATCGTCGCTGGTGGTTTTGCTAGATGTCTTCCGATGTGTCCTTTACCGCAGGAGCATTGTTTCGGTAGTGCTGTCCGAGCTTTTCTTGGGGTTGACTGAGTGCTCTCTTGGGCATACCCGCATCCTCAGAGGCTGCTGCTCGTTTCTTCAGATACTTTTTGCTCTTTTGTCACTTTCTCATGTATCCCATTTTTGAAATTTGAGCTTAATTTAAGCTTCTCCCAGGTATGGTTATGGGAACACTTGTACATGACTCATGTGCTTGCATTTCCTGATTCTCGTCGTAATGACGTGCTGCGCTTGTTGCTCGATGACCTTCCGTGTGGTGCTGAGGCCATGGAGTCATTGTATCGCCGCATGTTTTCTGAGCTTCGAGGGTGGGAGATCAGCTGGGAGGCTACTTGGCTTTGTCGAGCGCCCCTGATTTGTAGTGCGGCTCGCACTCCTTTGCTGTTGCTTGGCCTTCGGGGATGCTGCTCCTATCATCCCGTACGTTTCCTTCGCCAGTTTGGCTTCTGGCAGGATGTCCCAGAGTTCGCCTTCTCTGGATTTGGGCATTCGTCTCTTCCATCTGATTTGACATCCTTGTATAGGCGAGTCCGGGTTTCCTGGCAGGGTTCTTTGGATGCGACGGCTCTAGGCCTTGAGTCTTGGGCTCCACCTATGGCGACGGTACCATATCAGCGATGGGTGGCAGAGCAGTCGTTGTATCGTCAGGTCCCAGGCTGGCATTTAGCAGATGAGGCCGCTGATCAGGATATGATAGGTGACACTGCTACTTCTTCCTCCTGTGTGATTGATTCTTTTGAGGCCTTTGAGGAGCGGCCCTTCATTGATCCTTCATTTCTGCTAGCCACACATGGCCACCTGATTAGTGAGATTGCTGTGCTTCGCCATTCGTGCGAGGACATGGCCCGCCGACTAGCCGTAGGGCGGCGGTATGATGAGAGCATGCTTGCGACACATCGTCTGGACAGGGATGAGATCTTCTACCTGCGCATGGAGATAGAGAGACTCAGGGAGAGATTGTTAGCATATGAGAGGTAGGAGCTTACCTGTAATTTCTGCTGTTGATTGACTGCTTATTTTGTATGCACAGAGGATTTTGTTTCTGAAATATAAAAAGAAAAAAACATGTACTTTGCAAAATGGTTTAAAATAATGAAATATTTTGTTCGCGCCGTATTTGCCAATGTTTGCTTATGTTGGGTTTTTTTACTTTGGATGATTGGGATCAGAATTTTGGGCTCAACCCACGTTGTGTACAGTATTCTAGACTGTGTTCCTTGGGGTCTTGATTCCCTGAGAAGGTGTCCAGGATTGTTTCCCCTAGATTTGAGCAGTATCTGATAGAGTACTGATCTGAAGCTGATCCTTCTTTGTATCTTGTTGTGACGTTTGCTGCCTCGGCTTCTTCTGTTCCTGCACTTTTATTTTAGTTTTTTTTTTTATTTCTTGTCATTTTTACCCGTAGCGCCCTCTCAGGTTTTCACTACGTCCGGCTCTTCCCGTCATTTTTGCCCGTAGTGTCCTCTCGGATTTTCACTACGTCCCGGGTTTTTGATCTTGCCTGCCCCTTGGCAGCTTGTGCTATTTTTACCCTTGGCGCCCTTTCAGGTTTTCACCAAGTCCGCTACATGCCTGCTGTTTTTACTCGAGCCGCCTTTTCAGGTTTTCAACTCACCCGTTTTGCTTAGGCATGCCTTTATTCTTTTTTTTTTGGAGTGCTAGGAGTGATGGGGAACTTCCTTCATAGTCGGCCGATTGGCTGCCTACCTGTCCTTGTCTCTAATCACAATCGTAAGCTGCTTGAAATTATTTGGGGATACAGGATAGGTTACTAGGGAGGCGGGATGAGTTTTTTTATTTTCTTTCCTGGTCTTCTTATTGAGTTTTCTTTTTGTCTTTTCCTCTTTTTTTTTTTCTTTTTTTTTTTTTGTTTTCTTTCTTTCTCTTTTTTCTTTCTTCTTTTTTTTGTTGGGAGCATGATGGGTATTCCTAGAAAGGGTAATCGGTGGATACATACAGTTTTATTTCTGGTAAGGAGGTGAGAAATGCAGCCTTTCGATTGTAATTATTGACAAGATTCGGTAGGGTTACCCGTGATAGATTTTCACATTGTCGGCGTTGATGGGCTTGGGAAGATCCTCGCCTTTCAGATTGGTGAGCCGAAGAGCACCTCCCGGGAGTACTTCCCGAATGATCAGTGGTCCGTCCCACAATGGTTTGAATTTTCCTCTGGGGTCTGGCAAATGAGGCGGCAGGATACGTTTCATGACCATGTCACCGACTTTGAAACTTCTCTTCCGGACTCTCTTGTTGTAAGCTCGAGCGATCCTTCTTTGATAGCATTGGGAGTGGCTTAGCGCTCGCATGCGCTTTTCATCTGCCAGATGCAGTTGATTGTGTCTTGCTTGTTGCCACTCGCCTTCCTCGACTTCACTTTCCAGCAGCACCCGCAGTGAGGGGATTTCGATTTCGACTGGTAGTACTGCTTCCATTCCGTAAACGAGCTCATATGGAGTTGCACCTGTAGCAGATCGTACAGACGTGCGATAAGCCCAGAGTGCATAAGGAAGCATTTCTGACCAGTCACGATATGTCTTCACCATCTTTTCGAGTATGCGGATGATAGTCTTATTTGCGGCTTCCACCCCACCATTCATCTGAGGGCGGTAGGGGCTCGATCGATGGCGTTGAACTTTAAACTTGTCGAGGAAATCGTTCATCCTTTTGTTGACGAACGGAGTTCCATTGTCAGTGATAATGGCGTGAGGGACCCCATATCGGCTGATGATGTTGTTCTTTATGAATTTGACCACAGAGATGCTGCAATAGTGGTATAGGATGCTGCTTCTATCCATTTAGTGAAGTAATCTACTGCCACCAGGATATATTCATGCCCATTTGAAGCTTTAGGGTTGATCTTACCTATGATGTCGAGTCCCCATACAGAGAAGGGCCATGGTGCCGTCAAGTTGTAGAGTTCGGAGGCAGGCGCATGTATTTGGTTTGCGTGCTCCTGACACTTGAAGCATCTCCTGACGTGCTTGCAGCAATCTGTTTCCATTGTAAGCCAGTAGTAGCCGAGTCGTAGGATCTTCTTTGCCATCATGTGTCCATTCATATGCGGGCCGCATAGTCCTTCGTGGATTTCTGACATGATGTGAGCTGCCTCTGTCTCATCCACACAGTGGAGAAGGATTTGGTTGAAGGATCGCTTGTAGAGGGTACCCCCGATGATCATGAACTGGGCTGCTAGTCTTTGTATTGTGCGTCGATCAGTCAGAGCTGCTCCTTCTGGGTACTTTTGATGTTCGAGGTATTTTTTGATGTCGGTGTACCATGGCTGATCATCTGGGGCAGGCTCGGCTTCTTCGATTTGTAGGCAGAATGCAGGTTCCTCCTAGAGTTCGACAGTGAGTTCCCATTCAGCAACTCCTTTTGGAATTTCCAGCATTGAAGCGAGAGTGGCTAATGCATCCGCAAACTGATTTTTGACCCGAGGCATGTATGAGAACGTGATCTCCTCGAATTCCTCGATCAAATTCTCCAGATAGACGTGATAAGGAATCAGCTTCTCATCCTTGGTCTTCCAATCACCATTTATTTGATTGATGATGAGTTGCGAATCTCCGAAGACTCGTAACTTCTTTATGTTGAGGATGATGGCTTCTCTTAGACCGGCGATGCATGCCTCATATTCAGCTACATTGTTGGTGCACTGGAATGCTAGTCTTCTGGATATGGGAACTGGGACGTCTTCGGGGGAGTAGAGTATGGCGCCTACTCCACTTCCCTTCGAGTTTGCAGCTCTAAAGAAGAAGAGTGTCTACTCTCCTGCCTTTCTTTCTTCTTCTCCCTCGATCTGGAGGATGTCCTCGTCGGGGAAGAAGGTCTTCAGGGGTTGGTAGTTGGGCAGGGAGTGTGCTGCTAAGTGATCAGCCAGTGCTTGCCCCTTGATTGCCTTCTAAGTGATATACGTGATGTCAAACTCAGAAAGAAGTAACTGCCATTTTGCGATTCTGCCTGTCAATGCCGGTTTTTCGAACAAGTACTTTAACGGGTCCATGCGAGCGAGCAGAAGTATCGGGTGAGTGATCATGTACTGCCTTAGCCGTTGTGTTGCCCAAACTAGGGCGAGGCATGTCTTTTCTAAGCTGGAATATTTGGCTTCGTAGCTTGTAAACCGTCGACTTAAATAGTAGATCGCTTGCTCCTTTCTTCCCGTATCGTCGTGTTGGCCGAGGACGCATCCGATTGCTTCCGCTGCGACGGAGATATATAGTAGAAGTGGCCTACCTAGAGTAGGCGGCACGAGCACTGGAGGATTTAGCAAGTATCTTTTGATTTTGTCGAAGGCCGCTTGGTAGTTGTCATTCCATTCTTTTGGAGAGTTCTTTCGTAACAGCTTGAATATGGGTTCGCAGACCGGAGTGAGTTGTGCGATGAATCGGCTGATATATTGGATTCGCCCGAGGAAGCTCCGAATTTCTTTCTCAGTCTTGGGTGGTGGCATCTCGATGATAGCTTTGGTTTTGGTTTCATCCACCCTGATACCGTCTTCGCTGACAATGAAGCCTAAAAGCTTGCCTCCGGTTGCACCGAAGACACATTTTTGTGGATTGAGGCGGAGCTTGAACTTTTCCAGCCTGTCGAAGAGCTTTTTGAGATCTTCAAAGTGTCCTTCGATCGTACAAGACTTGACAATCATGTCGTCCACATAAACTTCCATCTCCTTGTTTATCATGTCATGAAACAAGGCAGTCATGGCTCGCTGATACGTAGCTCCTGCATTTTTCAATCCAAAAGGCATGACCCGATAGCAGAAAGTTCCCCATGGCGTGATGAAGGAAGTCTTCTCACGATCCTCGATGGCCATCTTGATTTGATTGTAACCGGAGAATCCGTCCATGAAGGAGAAGATCTTGTGTCCAGCAGTATTATCCACCAGTGTGTCGATATGGGGCAGAGGGAAGTCATCTTTAGGGCTTGCTTTGTTGAGGTCCCTAAAGTCGATGCACATTCTGACTTTCCCATCCTTTTTTGGAACTGATACGATATTTGCGAGGCATTCCGGGTAGTTGGAGACTACCAGAAATCCCGCGTTGTATTGCTTGATGACTTCATCACGGATTTTCAAGGCCCATTCTGGCTTCATCCTTCGCAGCTTTTGCTTGACTGGCTTCATTTCTGGCTTTGTTGGCAGATGATGCACCACCAACGCTTCATCGAGCCCTGGCATGTCCTCGTAAGAGAAGGCAAAGTTGGACAACCTTGGTTTCAGAAACTCCATCATCTTCTGCTTGTATTCTGGGGGAAGTGATTTCCCGATGCGCACTTCCCTGGGGAATTCCACAGACCCTAAGTTCACAATTTCGAAGTCATCTGCCACAACATTGGCCTTTGTTTCGAATTTTTCGAGGGAATCCTCGAATTCGAGAGCGGTATCATCATTTCCCTCATCCGGGGCTTCATACAAACCCATGAGTTCGAAGTCTAATTCTAGATTGAAATCATATGAGTCGACTTCAAACTCGTGTTTGTCATGAGAAGTGTTTGGCACAGTGATTTTTGAAAAATTTTCTATTGTTTTTGTATTTTGGAAGTTTTTTGATGTTTTGTGATTTTGAGGAATATGTGATGTTTTTGTATTTGAAAGATTTTTTGATGTTTTTGTGTTTGAAAGATTTTTTGATTTTTTTGTGTCGCCAAGATATCCTGAACAGGAAGGTGTCGCAAACCATGATTGGTCTTGTCCTGGTTCGGGATACCAATTGCTATTTACATTGGCGTTTTTTTTTTAAGGCTGGTGCTAGCGAGTGGTTTGCTAGCTGATTCGATTGTTTGGGGGATGGTTGACCATCCTGGCTCTTTTGCCCTTTCGATCTTGCTGATCTGCCCTGTCTGTTCCTGTGGGTCACCTGTCTCGATGACCATGATGTCTGCCGGGCTGGGCTCAGAGTCAGAATCTGATTCAACCTCTGTGCCCAGGAGCTGAAATTCCTCTTGTTTCTCGGATTCCTGGGACGGGATTTGGACATCCGTCCAATCCAAAGCAAGCCACTTACCTTTGTCAACCCAATGGATGGGTTGCTTCTGCCCTGTGTTCCCCTGAATGGGTATCTCCTTGTTCTGGCCTTCATCGCCCGCAGAGGGCATTCCCAGTTTTGGGTCACTTGCGGGTGGACTTGTTTCCATGCCCCTAGTCTCATGTGGCAGATCTGGGGGTTCTGCCCCTGGCTTTGTGTGTTCCTCTGATGTCTTGAGGATCCGATCCCACCTTATTGGTGGCCAGATAGACTCTTGACTAGTCTGTTTTGTGAGTCTAAGTGCTTGGAATTGGTCTTCAAGAGATACCATTTTGCTCTCGTCAACTGACCCAGCTTTGACAAACTCGATGGGCGTACATTTAAAAGATTGGCCTCCTTTTGGCTTCTCAGCCTGATCTTCCAATGTCGGCTGATATCCCAGTCCCTGTCTCTGCACATTGGCATGTGCTGGTTTCACTACCATACCTTTTTCATGGAACTTGGTACGGTAATTTAGGACCAATCGTTCAGCAGGGGGAATGACGTATTCAGCAGCTAGAGGGCAAGGGTTAGCGATCACGTTTACTTTTTTGAATTCAAAACTGTGATATGGAATATCGCCTTCTGTATGCTGAATGTCAATCACTGGAATGTCAGTTTCTGGGATACTGACCGTCACCGGGAGGATGGTTTCTGGCTCAGCCAATATTGAAATGATTCGATTTCCCGAAGGAAATTTGACCCTTTGGTGGAGGGTCGATGGGATGGCTCCAACAGTATGGAGTCATGGCCGCCCCAGGAGAAGGTTAAATGAGGCAGGGATATCGATGACCTGAAATGTGACAAGGGTCATATCTGGTCCAATTTGTAATTCTAGGTCGATTTCCGCCTCCACTTGCCTTCGGGAATTATCGAAAGCTCTAACACTCATGGTACTGGGTCTGAAGGAGGATGGTTCTATCCCAACCATTCAACAGTCCTTAAAGGGCAAACGTTTTGGCTAGATCCATTATCGATGAGCACAAGTGGGATCTTGAAATTCTTATGGTGAGCCACTATGTTTAGTGAACGCCTGTGCTCACGGCCCTCGGGTGGTAGCTCATCGTCAGAGAAGGTGATGGCTTGTGGTGCAAGAAGTTGACCAATCATACTTGCCACCATTTCGGGAGGTACGTCGGGAGAGATATGGGCATCATTCAAGGTCTTTGCAAAGATTTCTCGATGAGACCTTGACGTGCATAGGAGTTCCCAGATGGATATTTGTGCGGGAATGGTTTTGAGTTGGGCTGCTATGTTATAAGCAGCGTCAGTTTTGTTAGTGGTTCCCGATGAAACTCCCCGAGTTTCTTTTGAGTTCTGACTATCTCTCCTGAGGTATCTCCCATTGTTACCCACCTCATCACATTCTGGGTAGTACCATGGGACTGCCTTCGGGTTATAGGAAGGAACCGATCTTCCTTCCAAGTATACCAACGGTTCTTGAGGCTGAGGGGTCATTACTGGAGCAGTTTGTGGTCGGCTCAGTGATATCTCTTGAGGTGCCACCGAGTTCTGATTAGTTGTGGCCATGGATTTTTCTTCTTTCCTTTGATGTGGGAGAGGGATCCTCTGGGCATGTGCCAGTTGGTGAGGCATTAAAAATTGCGGGGCCTGAACTGAGGGTGCCCCTTGAAAGGTTGGCAGAGTTAGATCAGGGACAGGTTCAGAATTCAACCCTTTTGGATATGCCGAGGATGGGGTTAAGTGTGCCCCTTGGAGGGTGAAGTTCTGAGGGTATGACCTGTTGGGTGCTGCTTCCAAAGTCACGAGAGACTGAAATGTTGGTGCTGCTTCAAGAAATATGAGAGGTTGAGTAGCTGGTGCTGCTTCAAGGGATACCTGTGGCCCAAGCGATGGTGCTTGCTGATGTCCCCATGTCCGATTGGCTGTGTCGGGCATGATTGCTTGGATGGAATGATGTGGATAAGCATGTGTGGGTTGACCTCCTTCAATGTGATTGACGGTAGAGGTGCTGGATGTGCTGGGTCCTGCCTGATGCGAGGGTAGGGGATTTTGGAGAATGTTGGCTTGAACTGTATTGCTGGCCTGTGGGGTGATCGCAATCTTCTGGCTTTCGATCAAATCTTGGACCGCATGTTTCAGAGCGAAGCAGCGGTCCGTCAGATGGCCAGGAGCCTGATGATATGCACAGTACTGATTTTCATTGTAACCAGGTGGCAAGGGATTAGGTGGAAGTCGAGGCTGGAGAGGTGTTAACAGTTACTTTTGCATGAGCATTGTTAGCACTTGGCTGTATGATTGTGCTAACGAAGTGAACTTCCTCCCTAACATTCCTTGCTTGTATGGTCCTTGCGCATTTCCCCTAGGCTGTTGCGATTGCTGTTGAGGTGATTGTGCCTGATATCCTTGCTGGGTTTGCTGGGGTTGGTATTGCCTATTCTGTTGTGGCTGGTATTGCCTGTCCTGCCGTGGCTCTGGTGGTGGAGCATACTGGTTGCCTTGAGTGTTAGCGACGATGTTGTTAACTTCAGAAGTACGCTGCATGGGAGCAGTGCTGTTTTCATTCCCGTATCCAACAGGTTTCCCCTCGACTTTGTTTCTTTTGATTGAGGGGGTCTGATGTGGCCATGGGGAGCTGGTTCCAGCTCTGATCCCAGCTTCTACTTGTTCTCCGGCTCGGATGAGTTGGGAGAAGTTTACGTACGGATACGAGATCAGATATCCTGAAATGCTAGGATGTGCTAAATGCACAATCATGGATATCTGCTCCTCGTCATCGATGGGGTTTCTCATTCGAGCTGCCATAGCTCGCCATCGTCCTACGTATGCTGATAAGGACTCATCGCTTTTTTGTCTCAGGGCAGCCAAGTCAGCTCTCCTTGGAGCCATGTTCAGGTTGTATGAGAACCTATCAATGAATGCTTGGGAAAGTTTTTCCCAGGTTCTGATTTGATGGCTATCTAGTGAGGTGTACCAATCCAGAGCGTCACCCTTTAGGGATTTCTGGAAAAGTCTTATCAACGCTCCATCATTCCCTGCTATCGCATTAAGCTCCCCACAAAAGGCTTTTAGATGTGCTGTGGGACACCCACTACCGTCATACCTTTTGAACTTTGGTACCTCAAAATTTGGAGGTACCCGGGCATCTGGGAAGGGACAGAGGTCCCTGAACTTGGTGGATGGGTGATCCACTCCTTGTTGTCTTTGAAGCTGGTTTTGCATCATTTGTAGCTGTTCTCGTAACTCCTCGATCTCTGACTTACCTTGCTGCGGGTATCTTACCCCTTGCTGTAGGGCTTGTGCTACTTCTTCTTCAGATGGATCCAGAATGGGGGTTTGATGGAAAGAAGGTGGACTCCCGGTGGTGGGAGGTAGCTGGAATTGAACACCACTCCCTTTCGGAGGAGGGTGGGCTGTTCTGAAATGGCTCCCGCCTGGGGTATCTGCCAATTCCGGGATGTTACTCCCGTTAGGGGGAGTGAGCTGGACTCGAAACTGGCCCCCTTCATGGTCTTCCGCCAGTTCTTGTCTGTGATTTGCATGTGCTGTGACCGGATTGTTGTGGTGTGCTGAGTAGAGATGTGGGGGAGGGTTGCTCCCGATTGCTTGCTGTTGTTGACCTTGTGCTGATTCTTCTGGGAGAGGGAGCACAGGATCTGCTGGAGGAATGAGAGAGAAGGCAAAAGGAGTTTGAGGGAGTGAGCTGTTCTGCACACCAGGCTGGGTCATTTGTGTATTTGATGTGGCACTTGGCACTAGGCGAAGCAGTAGCTCTTGCATTGTTCGAAGTAATAGCTCTTGTGTGGTGACATTGGCTGGCAACTCTGTCGGAGCTATTGGTAAGGATACGGGTGTAGGCATGGGTGCGGGTGCGGGTACAGGTGTGGATATTTCGGGAGCTGGTTGAGGTGCCGGCTCTTCTTCATGGGTCGCTTGAGAAGTCATGGCTGCTCGGGATCGAGTGGTCATGGTTCAAATCTTTGCCTAAGCAAGTGTAAGCAAAAGAGATTTTTTTTTGTTTGTATGTATGCAGTGATAAATGTCCCTTGAGATTAGTATACCACACGTTGTCGAGTCGGGTTTCAGCTAGTGCATTCTACACTATCCCCAGTGGAGTCGCCATTCTGTAGACACTGAAAAATCGGCGTCCACGTTGTTGGCGTTGTTGCTATAAAATGTTGAGTGTTATGGTGACGCTAGGGGTGATTAAGCTGACTTATGATTGTTGGAGTCACCACTAACCGAATGATCTCAGAATCCCGCAGTCGGCTAAAACCACGGAATACGTAAGGTTGGAGAAATCCGAAGATTCTTCGACCTTAGATTGACTCCTGGTCTATGATCCGGGATTCCGGGTAAGGGACCTCGATTACAAAGAGGGAAGGTGTTAGGCACCCTCTCTGCCCATACAAGTGTACAGTCTCGACTTAGTGTGGTAAAATAATCTCAAGAGACAATGATGATGCTATGGTCATGATGGGACTAGTCACACATGGATTTCTGATGTAGCAGGATCCGAGTATTTCGACAGGCTACAGAGCATACGTCCGACAATGTGTCTAGAGGACGGATATGATGATGCTTATGCAAAGAGATAAGAAAAGTGGACTAGATCACTTAGAAATTTCTGATGTGACAGGGTCCGGTGTACGGCAAGTCACAGAGCATACATCCACTAGAGATCTAGAAAAGCAAGGGGGTTGAGAAGGAAGTATATGTCATGATGAATGCTTGTCTGTAAATGGATCTTTGGCTTGGCTCTTGATTAGGCTAGAATGCAGATTGAACCATGATCATCCTGGACTAAGCTCATGGATTGGAAAGGGTTGAGGTGAAGGCTTGAGAGGTGGCTGGAAATGTTTGAGCTTGAAGGCTTGGGAGCTCCTTCCCTTCCTTCACCCTTTCTCTCTCTCTCTCTCTCTCTCTCTCTCTCTCTCTCTCTCTCTCTCTCTCTCTCTCTCTCTCTTTCTCTCTTTTTCTCTCACTCTTTCTCTCTCACTCTCTCTCTCTCCCTTGGTGGCTCCTTCCCTTATGGATGAAAATGAAGGGGGTGAGGGCTATTTATAGCCCTTTCCAATGGTTTTTTGGTAATTAAAGGATAAGAGGGGGGTAAATGCTGATGTGGCACATGGTAATTGGTGGAGAGGAGAGAGATGCCACATGGCATGCTCCCATTGGCTAAAGGGGTTGGTAAAACGGTAAATAGTGAGGATGGGGAGGGTAAATGTATAGAAAAGTTGACTTTGGACGCTGGACAGCTGTCCCTGCTCAGACCGCACGCGGCGGAACTCCAATCACCGCCGGCGGTAATCCGACAACCGCCGACGGCAGTCCGACTACCGCCCGGACCTGGTTGAATCCGGAACTCGGTGACTGGCTCCGCGCGCGTTTTCTGGGAGGAAGCGGTAATTGGACTACCTTCGGCGGTAATCGGATTACCACCTCGGTACGGTTTCCCTCGAAATTCATCTGGTGAATCCTTTTTTGGGTCCTTAGAGTGAAACAAAGTTCGTTTTGGATATTTGGCTCAGAATGGCTTGAAATTGGCTCGATTGTTACCCGAAAGTGACTCAAGAAATGGATCGGTTCTGGACATGGTCTGGATTGAATGATGATTCATGATGACTTAGGTTAGGATTAGGTTTAGGATATGATCATGGTTCTCAGATTTGTCTTAACAAAATCAAGATATTAGCCTGGGTGGGGTGTCTACACATTGATATATGCTTAAAAGAGAGAATATTGAAGAAAAAATGATGGAAAAAGAAAATTTATTACAAAGCATGAATGCAATAACTGTAACAATCGTGTCAGTAATCCGGAGTAAGGATACTTAAGTATCCATTACTATTACCATTACAAGTACGATACCGTAGGTTATGAAGTAAACCTGGTTAGAATCTTCATCTAAAGGTGGTCTATAATAATAAAGATATGATGATAAAAGAAGAAATGTCATGAAGGAAATGAGATAACTAGAGATTTCATATTCTTAGGATGATTGAAAGGAGTTACGATAGGGAACATGCATATTTCTCAAAGTTAGACTAGTGTCGGGAAGCACCTAAGGATATTGAATCATAACTATTCTAAATTTTAATAAGTGTCTGAACTCAAGGATGTAATGGATTAGGAAATTGAGATTCTAACTAACTTCAGACTTAAGGTAAGTATTGTTTTATTTTGAAATTCATATGATGAATGGAGGCATAATTGTATAAATTTCTGAGTGTTAAACTATTTTTCATGTTTTAAATGTTTGTGGGTAACATTTCTGAAAACTCTCACGAGACTACAACTCGTCCACTAGGGAAAACCTAGGGGTTTAAAGGTTTGTTGCATATGCTAAATGTAATCGAGATTACTTGCAAAAGTGGTGTAATTAAAAAAAAATTGTTTTAATTTTGTTTCTAGAATTAGTTTTTTTCTTATTTTTATTTTCTTCGCTTATTTTGCTCGGGACTAGAAAAATGCTATCTTGCATAGATCTAATGTATCTCAGTCTCTCTCTAGCAACGGCACCAAACACTTGATTGTTTGCCTCCAAGTGCAAAGGTTCGTAAGTAATATCCCGTGAATACAGGGTCGATCCCACAGGGGGATGAATTATGAAAATGAGAAAATCAAATACAAAATTAACTAAGTAATGGAAACTAGACAAATGAAATGATTTTGAAGATTTTGAATGTATGGAATTCAATTAATTTGAAAACAACACCCAAGCTTCAAAGTTCCACACATAGGTTAATGTTCCAAAAACATGATGACTTGGATAACACAACTAGGATCCGAGCACTATGGTCGGCCTAATCGGAAAATAAAATAATTTAAACATTTTAAATAAATGATATAAAAGATTAGAAAATCATGAATTTGCACCATTGATATATATTCTCAAGTGCCAGTGATTTTAAGCATTCAATATTCATGAGATAATGAATCAAAGAAATATAGCAGGTTGAGAACCTCTCCTATTTAGGAAATCTAAATGATCCAGGGTAAGCTATCCATCAATGTGGATCTCATATGATGGGAACATATGGATCTCACATTAGGATAAAAAAACTAAACCTAAATAATAGATAACATGCATACACCATTCTTCTCATCATTAAAATAATCAATCATCATAATTATGAAAACATTAAACCAATGTGCTTCCTTTCTAGCTTGGGCTAGAGGGAACTTAGAAAAACATAACTAGAATAGAGAAAGAAAGCAACAAAAAAGAAATAAATGCAAATAGAAAAGATCTAAAAGAAAAAAATAATTTATAAAACTTTAATAAAATTGAAAACCCTCTAAAAATCCTAAATCTTGCTCTTGAATGCTTTAAATGATGCTTAGGAATGCCCTCGAAAGCCCTATTTATAAGTGGGGAACTCCAACTTTCGTACAAAGTTAGAAAACTCTAGAAATTGCCTCAAATATAAGCAGTTTCCTAAAATAGACTTCACAATGCGCAGTTTGTTAAAACAAACTTCATTTTGCGCAGTTTTTCAAAATAGAGTTCAGAGTTCAGAAAACACTTTTTCACGACGATTTCAGGATTCTTCACTTTAAATCTTCGATTTTCTTCATTCCTCACTTGGTTTTCTTAGATCTTTGGCATGTAAATTCTTCAATCTTGGTCTCCTAAGATTCATCTATTGCCTTGGTGATTCTTAAGCATCAAATCCATGCTTTTAGCACTCTTTTTCAATCCAAGCTCTTAAATTCACCTTGCAACGCATATATGAGTAAAATAGAACATTAAGCTGATTCATGTTCATAAAACCAAGATATAAATGGGAGAAATTATGCAATATTTGAGTCTCAACACCCACAGCAGTGTCGCACAAAATCTGAACGATGCTCCTGACTTTGATTCAGGTTATGGTTCAAAAAGGCGTCGTTCCACCTAGCCCGAATCCGATCCATAACTAGTGTAGTGGAGGCGTGAACTTTAATGTATTTGGCGTTCGAAAATCATCCCCAATAAAACTAAAAGACGTTAGCTACTAAAAAGAAATGCCCACCTTGCATTTTTTTGTTAGCTTGTTAGTACACCACTGTTAGTTCACAATTCACTGTTAGCCACCCCCTCTAGGGAACCGATATCAAGACCTCAGTGTTGAAACGAGGTTTCTTTCACTTAGTCTACCACTTGAGATATGGATCTGGGTGTGCCCACCTTGCATATAAAAAGGCAACCACACAGTATATGATGATTTCAGATGTGCTGTAATGGCCCACCTAAATGATGTAAGCATGATCTAGACCGGTCATCCTGGATCGTTTAAAGGCTAAGAGCAAACGAAATTGGATAATTCCTATAAAAAAAGCAGGTGGCTTGCATGTGGATGGTTTCAAGATTGAGAAGTAATCTATGTTCAGATACTCTGATTGTATGGTTAGTATTGCCAAAACGAAAAGAATTTCGTCCTTTCAATCATGTAAAATGATCTTCATCAAATGAATGGCACAGATCATTTTGACATAACTGGGTTAGCTACAACTAGTGTCTCGTAGTGTTGTATTTAAGGTGGATAATGAAATTAAAATAAATTACAAGAAATTCCAGCATGAAAGGAAAAAAAAAACTCTATGTTTGGCTCTGAATTAAATTCAACTGGTACGTACATGTGTATAACGTCAGGTATACCGATATTTTTTTATGGCTCTATCACCAGTATTGTTTATGGCTCTATCTGAATAGCATGCATTGACCAAGTGCCTAAACATATAAAGGGATTAAGCAGTTGGCTATAATCAAGAACTGAAACAATTCTGTTGTCTATTTAATTCCTTATATGCACAATCAAGTGATTTGTAAAGGAGACGATTTATCCTTTTAATGATTTTTTTAATCTTTCAGATAAAATGAATATTTTTCCTCGCCACAATAGTAGAGATAATACTACACGTATGACACAAAAGTAAAAGGAACTCAATAGTATTAAATGAAAGCGAACTTACAAAAAATAATGCATCGGTGATACAACATTTACATCGTAGATGTTGCATATAGCCACCATATGTTAGGCATGAAAGCAACCTTAGAATGAATCAAATACATGAATAGAGAAACGAAAATTGAGCAATCACAGATAAACACAGATTTTACTTAGAAAAACCCATGCGGGAAAAAAACCACGGTACTAAGCGAAAAATGATCCACTGTAATTAGAAAGTTACAAGAGATTGACAACTTATATATTCGAAAGCCCAAGCTTTCTTCTATTGTAAAACTCTTGAAATCGTGTAGGCTCTCTACAATACACGGATTAACCCTAATTCTGTATTATAAAAGTTTATATAGACTTTCATACAAGATTAGAAACAAAATTTGTACTTATGCAGAACTTGTTATCCCGTTCGGTCGACCCCGCTTGACATTTGGTCGACCGAAATGATCATAGGGAGTCACGGTCGATCGAACCATACCTCAGTTGACTAGGAACATCATGACAAGATTTGGTCGCCTCAACTAGAGTTCAGCCAACCAAACTGCACTGCATCACAAGATTAAAGGCACTCTCACAATAATTTCCATCGTGACTTTAATCCTCTAGCTCCACTGCTCCAAGTTACTATCATCATCTCTACTCTCCTTTATAATAGCACCATCATCGTCACTTCTCATGCACACTCCATCTTCATTCGGTCTTTGCCAAGCCTAGAGAAGTTGAGCAAAACTTGAACTTCTTTGCAGGAACCACTTTTGTAAGCGTGTCGGCCAAATTTTCATTGTTTTGAATCTTCTCAAGAGTAAAAATGCCTTCCTCTAGCATTTATTGGATTAAATGATGACGCACATCAATGTATTTAGTCTGGGAGTGATACAATAAGTTCTTTGCCATTGATCGCGCTTTCGCTGTCACAATACACAGGCACGGCTTCCCGCTGAAATCCTAACTCATTCATCATACCTCTCAACTAAACTGCTTCTTTAATTGCTTATGTCATCACCATATAATCAGCTTTGGTTGTGAAAATAGTAACCATATACTGAAGCTTCAACATCTAATTGATCGCTCCACCAGCTTTGATACCACTTGTTGCGCGCAATCACCACACATTAGGCGCAAAAGCAACCTTAGAACAAATCAAGCACATGAATGGAGAAACAACAATCGAGCAATCACAAAGAAACACATAGATTTTACATGAAAAATCCCTTATGGGAAAAACCACGGCACCGAATGACAAATAATCCACTATAATAAGAAAGTTATAAGAGATGAACAACTTACAGGTTCGAAAACCCAAGCTTTCTCCCCTTGTAAAATCCTAGAAACCATGTAGGCTCTCTCTACAATACATAGATTAAACACAATTTTGTATTACAAAGGCTTATATAGACTTCCGTATGAAATTAGAAATAAAACTCGCACTTACGTAAAACTTGCGCATCTCGTTAGTCAATCCCATTGACCTTCGGTCGATTGAAATCATTATAGAGAGTCACGATCAACTGAACCATATTTCGGTCGACCGGGAACATCACAACAAGATTCGGTCGACCCTACTCCACTTCGGTCGACCGAACTGCACTGCATCATAAGATTAAAGGAACTCTAACAACTGTAGATGGCGAGGTCCCAAAACTAAGTGTTCCTTAGTTTAGTGACTAATGGGTAGACGATGGGAATTACACTACTCCTAGTCTAAGTTAGTCCAGCATAAAAGGATGAAATTACACTACTCTTGGTCTAAGATTGTGTTAAGCTATGCTAAGATAAAAGATAAAATTGATAGGCAACATTATGCTGTAAATTTTATATGAGTTAGGGTGGTGAGACCCGAAACTCTTTGATCTTCCTTCTATTTATAGATCTTTGGATTCAGTTGCAAGGAGAATTCACTACATGAAAATGTTAAAAATTCAACTGAAAAAATGTGCTAATGCCATTGAATTTATTCAATGGCCCCTAGGCAGGCTTGTCGAAATCCTATATAACTCAATCCAAATCGCATGCCTTGACCCCAAGTGCTTACATAGACAAAGGGATTAAGCAATTACCTATGACTGAGAACTACTTTGTGCAATCAAGTGATTTCCAAAGGAGAGGGTTAGTCCTTCCATTGATTTCTTTTTGCCTTTCAGATGAAATAACTTTTTCTCACTACAATAGAAAAGATAATACAGTAAGTATGGCACAAGAGTACAAGGAACTAAATAGTATTAAATGAAAGTGAACTTATAAAAAATAATTCCTTGGTGATCTAGTGTTTGCACTGTAGAAGGCGAGGTCCTAGAACTAAGTCTTCCTTGGTCCAATGATTGAGGCATAGACAAAAGGAATTACACTACTCCTAGTCTAAGTTGGTCTAGTGTAGAAGGATGAGATTACACTATTCTTAGTTTAAAACTGGTCTAGTATAGCAGTGTAGATGGATTGTGTTAAACTAAGCTAAGATAAAATATAAAATTGATAGGCAACGTTGTGCTGTGAATTTGACATGAGTTGGGTTGGCGAGGCCCAAAACTCTTTGATCTTCCTTTTATCGATAGATCCCTGGAGTAGGTTACAATGAGAAATCACTACATGAAAATGTTGAAAATTTGACCAAAAAATGTGTTGATGTCATCGAATTTATTCAATGGCCCCTAGTCATCGAATTTAGGAATTAAGGACTAAAATGTGACAATGCCCTATCTCACTCTCTCTTTAGTTTTCGGGCAAGCAGGAGAAGCAGCAGAGAAGAATATTTCTTTCCTCTTCTATTCTTCTCTTTGAAGTTGAAATCCCTAATTAGGGTTTTCAATCGGTAAATCAAAATCACTAAGTAGCGATTTCAATCCTTAGTTCGACTTAGTGGGTCAGTGGAAAAGCTCTATGGGCCACATTATGATGCATGCATTTTATCCACTTCGTCCATCTATTTTACCAGCTTATTTGGGTACTGTTTGGATCATGAGATTAAATGATATAGAATTGCATTCGAGGGCTATTTGGACCACGAGATTAAATGGAATTGAATTGTATAGAGCTGTACACGAGTCGAGCTGAGCCGAGTATTGCCCAGCTCATGCTCAGCTCGCACTGGCCTAGTCCTACTCATACTCGGCTCTGCTCGAGCATCGAGCATGGATTCCCTACGAGTACGAGCCGAGTACGAGTAGAAATCGAGTCAAGTCGAGTCTGAGTTTTCGAGTTTAGTTCGAGTCCGAGTCCGAATTTGAGCCCAATTCGAGCAAGGTTTTCGAGCAACGAGTTCGAGCTTAGAGCCGAGTTTGAGTTATAAATTGAGATTCATTTGAATTAACATATATTAACAATTTCTATATTAACATATATTAGCTATATTAACATATATTAACAATTTTAACATATATTAATTATAGCCTATATTAACATATTAACAATTTCTATATTAACATATATTAACTATATTAACATATATTAACAATTTCTGACATATATTAGCAATATATAATATCAATTTCTAACATATATTAATAATTTATACATAATAATAATAATAATAAATCAACACCACACAATATTTCAAAAAAAAAATCAATTTCTGACATATATTAACAATTTATACATAAAAAAATCAAAAAATCAAAACCACACATTACCAGGCGAGCTGCGGTAGGAACGACCGGCATTGTGCTTGCAGGGTAGGGATGACAGACGAGTTGCGGCACCGGACGAGTGGCAGGGACGAGCTACGGCACCGGACAGGGGCACCGGGCAGGCTACAGGGACGAGCGTCAAGGACAGAGGAGTGAGAAAGAGGGAAGAAGAGGGGACGGCCAGACGACGAACAACACCGGACAGGGGAATGAGAGGAGAGAGAGAGAGAGAGAGAGAGAGAGAGAGAGAAGGAATGAGTTTTTTTCGAACAGGCGCTGGGATGGAAGGAAAGGGGTTTTGGGTTTCGGCGAGCTATTGAAAACGACTGGAATCGGTTGAGTAGGGTTTGTTTTTTTTGGGTGGGTATATATACCCTCGAGTACGAGTCGAGTATGAGTCGAGCACACGAGTCGAGTACCAAGTCGAGTACTGCCCAACTCGTACTCTGCTCGAAATCAAAACGAGTATAAAAAATTCGCTTGTGCTCGGCTTAAACTCATGACAAGTCGAGTAATTCTGAGTCGAGTCGACCGAGTAATCGAGCTTACTCTGCTCGTGTACAGCTCTAGAACTGTATTTAGGGATTGTTTGTACCGCAAGATTAAATGGTGTGGAATTGCATTTGTAGCCTGTTTGAACTACAAGATTAAATTTTCTGGAATTGCATTTTGGACTTATTTTGATTACGGGATTAAATGGTATGGAATTGCATTTGGGGGCATGATCCATACTAGCCATCTATTTTATCTGCTCACTTTATGGCATGAACGAGACCAAAAATGAGGCAGATCTAAAGCGCATGTGGATCATGTATCCGATGGTCCAATCTTTTGATAGATTTATGGACTCGTAAATGGTGCAATTTTGGATAGTTTTTAAGACCGTTTAAGGGTCCAAAGTTGGACAGATATGGACACAATTGTGCATATGAAAGATGGACAAATTTGGGTATATTAATGTGCATTAAGGCTTCACATTGGGCACATGAGGACATCACAATTGTGTAGATTTGCATGATTTGATAACAAAAAAAAAAAAAAAAAAATTGTGAATAGCTTGCATGTTTAAATACATAAAAATAATATACATATCACACAATTTGAATGCATTAATTAGTAGGCAGTTTTTTAACACATGGTGCACATCAAATTGTATAAATTTAACCATATGGACACACATCAAAACTAGACAAGTTTGAACATTACTTTGATGGTCCAAATAGGCCAAGACTGGATGTTAATCTGATGTTAAACTTGGACAGCTTGGACATCTAAATAGTGGATAAATTCATAAAAGATGTCTGATCAAAGGTTTAGATTAAGCAAATTCTAAAGGTCAAAACATACACCACAGGAAACAAGAAAATTAAATGCCTACCCTTAAAAACTTATTGGGGGGCTCGCAAAACTTTTGGATCGAGGTGGTATTTTTGTTTTCTATTCATCAATGTCTTTTTGACCTTGTGAATAAGTTTAATGATAAATACACATCATTGATTTCCCTTAGGACCTATTTGATTCGATGTAATTACTATGCATTTGAGGAAAATCAGTCATATGGTGTTTCAATTGTGTTTAGGAGGGTGGTGGAACACTTAGATCCTTAAATGTTGTAAATCTGATATGATTGATTTAATTAAATATTGTAAATCTATTTTATTAAAAGATATATCTGAATTAAACTAAGACTATTATGATGGAGTTATTGACTACTTAAAAAAATATATTTTACTAACATGTTTGTTTGAGATATATCTATTAGTATTAATTTATTTAACTGTTGCAAATCCTTTTTATTAAGAGATGTATTTGATTGAAACAAATCCGCTATTGTGGAGTTAATTGATCCAATTTATGCACATTATGTTATAAGTTGGTTGGATTATGAATAATAGTTATCATTGAGTATGGATTTCTTTTATTATAAGATAATCAGTTGGCTATTTGAGAATTTTTATATAGTCAAGCATAGATATAATGTATTTTTGGTGGTACAGGAATCCTTAAATTATCATTTTTTTTACAATTTAAGATTTGATATAATTGAATGCTTTGAATTTACTGATTTAAATGTATATGCCTATTATGTGCTTTATCTCTCCATTTCTTTATGAATATGTTTCTTTCATTTATTTTCATTGCTAAATATTCTCACTTTGTGTGGATACTTGACATGGAAATCAAATGCAAAATCAATATATCTGGAAAGATAAGGGGATATGATGTCGGAATTTTGACATAAGCATTTAAATAAGTAAATGAAAGAATTATAATTTATCCAATCTTGAATGGGTGACTAATTTAATTAGTTAGGTAAAGCTGTTGAGATACTCTTTAAAGCATTCCATAGGATTTCATGATGTCCAACTTGTAACTTCTCGAATCCCGTTCCGGTATAAAACATTATACTGCATGACGGATCATAGTAGGTTACTAGTTAATGTATCACATCTTGCAATTTACTTGAATTCATGCCTACTTATTTTAAAATCTGACCAGATCATTATTATAAGATCCGAGTTTAAATCCTTACTATATTTTTTGTATGTAAAGAGAGGTGAACTACAGTGACATAATCTTCTCATGATGATAAGTATGTAAGCAAGTCTCTTGTTAGTTATGGAGAGTCTGATAAAAAAACTCAAAGCATTATCACTTAAATGATTGTATTAATTCAGATATTATTAATGTGAATACATTTATTATCTACTTGTTCTTATTGCTTCTAAAAAGCAATGGTAACATGTTTTTTTAAAAAATAATCATTTAGAATTGATGAAGTTGGAAAAAACTTGAAGAAGCTAACTTATCTTTTATTCACTTATGTTGTCATAACAGATTTGGAGAATAAGTTCAATTATACTTTATTAGATCTTTATTGCATGAAATTTTATATATTTGTTGTTTATTTACGATGATCCAAGCTACTAACCACATAAGATGGTTATTTATAGTCATTGTTAGGAAGATCGAAATAACAAGTATAGAATTGAGTACTGCCTTTGATCAAGAAGTCGTTGAAAGATTGTTGCATGCATCTTACAGCCTACAAGCACCGGGCTTATAAATATTGACCAACATGGATGGATAGAAGATGGTTCAGAAAGAATGTTATGTCCTGCACAAGTATTTCGTATAAGACTTTATATATTACATATTGCATATACTCTGTATGTTCATAGTGTTGGGGGCCTTACATAAAACCTTAGGATCTAGCCCTCCAGAACAAACCAGAATTATGGATAATAAAGCAATGAAAATAATCAATGCATCAATCACACACCAACAAGAGAATTTTACGTGGAAAACCCTCAAAGAGGTAAAAACCACGGGACCTCGTCCAGATCAACAATCCACTATGAAGTAGAACGTTTACAACCTTCTTCACTCACGCAGGAGTGGATAAACAATAAGAGAAATAGAGAAAACGGAGAGATCTAACCGATTACGAGGACATAGAAGCGCTGAGATGTAGATTGCACAGTAGAGAACCTCCACGAGCAGAACCTCCCTTCTATAAGCTTCCTCTCTCTCTCTTTCTCCCTCTCTCTCACCTTTGATAGCCCTAAACCCTTTAGCAAATCCCTTGCAAAGCTTTAGGAAACCCTCTTGCTGTTTTCTTCACACAACATACCTTAGAAAAATCCTAGGGACCCCTTTTTATAGTTTTAGGAAACTCCTTTCCGCATCCTAGTTGCGAAAGGACTTTGCGCATCCCAGTTGCGAAAGGACTTGCGCATCCTAGTTGCGAAAGGACTTGCGCATCCCAGTTGCGAAAGGACTTGCGCATCGACGGGTCAAAAAAAACCCATCACATAGAAAAATTTATAATTTATTAAGCAATGATAAAACATCTCTTTCTGATTATATGCCATTTACTTTTGTTCGGGTAGAGAATTTGATCTCATTGTTCACATCTACATCGTTTACTTGAAGTGTTAAATCTTCACATATACCCCGTTTACTTGAAATGTTGATTCTTCACATATACATCGGTTTGATGAATATTGACCTAGAACGATGGCCAACGACCATATAATCATTCAACGATGTACATGGGTTGTCGATTTAATTTTCCAGAATGATGGTTGAGAACCGTCGAAAGTAGTACTCATTGATTGACGGTCATCGAATTCATACTTGCATTCGACGGGCCATCAATGGTCATTTGACAACCATTATCTTGGTCATCAAACTACATTTAACGGCTATGGATTGTTGAATATGAAAATCAACAAAGAAAATTAATAAGGCAATTTTCAAGTAACAGGCCTTCGATTGTTAATAAATTTGATGGCTCATGGGCATTAAATTAATCGTTTTTGCACGTAGTAAATCTTTGTAGTGACTTCTCCTATCTGCTAATGTGAAGATAACCGTCTAAACCTATAGACAGTCCTGGCCTATCAAACGATGACATGTAAATCGTTTGTCATGGGTTAACGCACACGGTGTACTCCTGCTATATGGACAAGAGTTTCTTCTAAGTTGTCGCATGTGGTAATAACCATCTATCCCGTTGCATTATCATGAATAGTACACCATAATATTAGGCCATGTTGGCACGACTATTATTATGTGCCCTAGATGTCTTCAGCCACAGGAACCACACAACCCACTTGGTGGATTGGATGAACTTGTCCTTGGTTGTAACCATGTTTCAATCGAAACACATCCTTCTTCATGAGGCCTTTATGGTGGAAAACTAGCTTTTTCACATGTACTAGATATGCGACATGTGTATTCTCATTGTAGCTAACTGAACTTATCTTTTACGGACTACTCATCAGTTTTTCAATACTTATTTCTCTTGTTAAAATAGCTGAAGATCTTCAATTTATATTTTATGTAGATTTTATTTCCACGCGGCATTATCTAATTCATTGGATATGATGCAGTCAAATCTGAAGTAAATAGATACATCCTAATGTACTTAATATGATAAGGTTTCTAGCGGTTGGATTTGAGTAATTCTCTGTCGACACAAACCGTTTATATGATAGTTCTTCCCTTAGATGGGGAATGCCAAAAAAATGTCTCTGATTGAATACTTGACCTCTTGATTAAAAAAAATTATAATGATTGTTTAAATCAAAGAAGCCAAATTATCAAGGGTTGAAATAATCCAATCGAAAGCATGTGTTGATTTTCCACTGTACAAAATCGGGCTCATTAGATGAACGACTTCAATAATTGGAAGATGACCCGAAACCAAGTGCCAAAGATGTAGTTGATCAAACCTCCTGACGAATTTCTAGAGTACTTCCTGACAAATTTCACTAGGATACCTTGTGACTTTATCCATTGGATTGTGGTCCTATTTAATAATCAAAACCGTTTATATAATGGAACTCATGCTAGATGGTGGATATCCTATAACTGACATATTGAAGTTGTCGTCTCTTGTTTCCAATTCGGTCACATGTGATATGTGCGGGCTTGTCAGAACCAACTATACGACTTAATTCCAATCTAACAACTTTAACTCCAAATGCCAAGATAAGTAGATATGTCAAACTCGAATCGTATATGACCAAGATTTAAGAAGACTAGTCGCTTATTCACCCACTCATAAGTTGTTTAAGATAATTAGGTGATTATCAGTGGGTAGGGTTCTTCTTCTGAAAATGGGTTACACATTGCTTTCCATACGAAAGGACTTTCATATTCAGAGTAAAACAAAAAGGAAACACTTACAGTTGACTACAGAGAGTAATTATAAACCACCTTCTTGAAAGAATAATTGCTTGTATTAAAATAGAGATCATCCAGCGTATGAGCGTAAACTTGGATTACCGTTATAGATTTCAACTACTGAATTACTGCTACTTTTGATATAAGATTAGGCTGATGGTTACGCTAAGGAACATAAAAGACAAATTATGCTCAAAAACATAAATGATAATTGATAGGATAAATTTATTTGATTGGGTTGTACCTTTCATATTTATCGACTTAACCATCTAGATGTATCTTATCACGTTCAACAATTAAAGCAACTGCTACAACACTCTGGCCTTCCCGACTCTTCTTTGACACTTGTCCTGGTAAATGCCTCTCACTTAACCACGTTTCGTCTTTCACTATTCGGCCACGTTCTATCTTCAAATGATGTGTATTACCCAACCAACGCTAGTTATTATTTTCGTAAAACGCACTCCCAATATTCTCGAAGATCATATGCATATTGTATATTACTCATGCAATGACATATGTCCTTTCTTAATTTGTTCTCCCAAGAAAGATTTTAAAAAATAGGGTACAATATTGCTCCCTACGTTGCCTCGCCTTTAGGCAAAAAGGTGAAAGCAATGTTGGTTCATTATTCAATATAATAAATACAATCGGCCTTTTCTTCCACGTGTCAACCCTTATTGACTTTGCTTGACCGAGATAAAAACCAAAATGATGGTCTTGCTTTTCCCATAAATATCATTGTGACATGCAACCATTCACTTTGAATGGTCAAATCATACGAGGAGTCATGATTATCCTCTCATCAATGCGCACGTTACTGACCGATATATATGCATTTTTTAATCAATTTTAATTTTCTACGACTTCTTGCTCTCTAACCCCCTTTTTCTTCTTCCAAAATTTCTACCGCCATCATGGTTGCTTCTTCATCTTCTACTCTTTCAACCTTCCATCAGGAAGATTTTATCAGAGAACTGGACAATCTTTCTTCTAAGATTCTAGACGATATCATCTTTGACACCCATATTATTTAGAATAGAACATTCCGTTCACTTGGACCATCCTTTCAGCCCGAAATTACTCACCAAGAAATCCCGACGGTGGATCAGTTCTTCCAAGTTGTCCAGCTGAAAAACTATTACTTCAATCCAGCATTCCAAATCCTACAAATGCGCTAAGACCAATGAAATGATGGGCAGAATGTTATAATTGCATAGTCCAACAACGTGGTGATATATAGAAACAAGCTAGCATCTATGAATGCATTAGGCTCTCTCTTTTTGAATATCTAGCATACACATCCCTCCTTACTATAGCTTCAACGTTCTTAAGCTAATTGACCAACACCTTGTTGCGCAGTACACCAACAACGCAGTGAGCCTAGATCCAATCTCAGGCCTCATCCACAAACGATAAACAGGAAGAAATATAAACTAGAAGTAGATCAAAGCAATCCAAAACAAACCACAAGACAAGATATACGTGGAAAAACCCCAAACTAGGGTAAAAAAAAAATCACGAATGCAAACTTCCACTATGAAGAACAAAGATTACAAGGCAATATACTAACCTCTCCATTAGAAGAACATAGAAACCCTTTGCCCACACCTTGGAATTATTTTCCCAATATTCCAATCTTACCTAGAAAAGCTCTAGGAACACCTCTATATAGTTTAGGCAACTCTCCTTTTCTGCATTCCAGTTGCGAAAGGACTTGCGACACGAAATCCGCGCAAAATCGCGAAACGAATCTGCATAACTACGACCGGTTGAGCAGACTGCACGACCGGTCGAGCAATCCCTACGACTGGTCATGAATGGGCTATGAACGGTCGAGAACCTCGGGATCAAAAAACGATGCTCGCTGGACTTTGAGTCGAACCAGTCCATAACCGGTCGAGCCGAACCCTACGACCGGTCAAGCATGGCTCCCGACCGGTCGAAGACGGTCCTAGATGTGGCTTCACATCTTAACAATCTTCCACTTGGAGACACATCGCCTTAAACCTTCGTCTTCTTCATCCAGAGTGCACTACTTCCCCGTCTTCAAGCCTGAAGACCAATCAAAGCTGAACAGAGCTTCAGCTTCTCTCGTGTGACCACCTTAGTCAACATGTCCGCAGGATTCTCACTTGTATGAATCTTCTCTAGAGTAATCGATCCATCTTCCAGTAACGAACGTATGAAGTGATATCTGATGTCAATATGCTTGGTCCTTGAATGAAAGGCTGAATTCGTAGCCAAGTGTATTGCACTCTGACTATCACTGTATAGCTTGCAATCTGCTTGCTTCTTACTCAACTCTTCCATGAAACCTTGCATCAACACCATCTCCTTGCACTCTTTTATAGTCGCAACATATTCTACTTCCGTCGTACTGATAAACACTATCTTCTGTAACTGAGAGACCCAACTAACTGCAACACTATCCAGAGTAAAGACATAACCTGTAGTGCTTTTTCTGCTGTCAATATCTCCAGCCAAATTTGAATCCACGTAGCCTTGTAGCTTGATTTTCGATCCATCATAGCACAGCCCTACATCCTTAGTACCTACCAAGTATCTAAGGATCCACTTCACAACTTCCCAATGTTCCTTTCCGAGGTTGTTCATGAACCTGCTAACAACTCCCACTGCCTGAGCAATGTCTAGCCTCGTGCTCACCATAGCATACATAAGACTTCCAATAGCTGACGTGCATGGGACTTTAGTCATGTAGTCTCGTTCCTCCTGCATCTTTGCACCTGCCTCCTTAGATAGCTTGAAGTGGTTGGCTAATGGAGTGTTAACCGGCTTAGCACCTCTCATATTGAATCGATCAAATACCTTAGCTATGTACTCTGCCTGTGACAAAACTAGTTTCTTATTTTCCCTATCACGCCTTATCCTCATGCGTAAGATTTGTTTTGCAGCTGTCAAATCCTTCATGGCAAATTCTCTAGACAATTGTCTTTTAAAATCTGAGATGTCCTTCATGCTTGAACCGGCCACAAGCATATCATCAACGTACAGAAGAAGGATGATGTACAACATATCAAACTTCTTCAAGTAGCAACAATGGTCAGCATGACATCTCTTGTAACCGTTTCCTGACATGAAACTGTCGAACTTCTTGTACCATTGCCTCGGGGCCTGCTTTAGGCCATATAGACTCTTCTTCAGTCTGCACACCTTGTTCTCCTTTCCTGGTGCCACATATCTTGTCAGCTGATGCATATATATCTCTTCTTCAAGGTCCCCATGAAGAAAAGTTGTCTTAACATCTAGCTGCTCTAGATGTAAGTCCTCTGTAGCCACTATACTCAAGACCATGCGAGGTAGACATTTTCACCACAGGTGAAAATATTTCAGTGAAATCGATACCTGCCTTTTGTTGAAACCCTTTCATAACCAATCTGGTCTTGTACCGTTTCGAACCATCGTGCTCCTCCTTCAGTCTATAAATCCACTTGTTATGAAAAGCTTTCTTACCCTTAGGTAGAGTGACTAGTTCCCATGTACGATTAGACTTAAGAGAGTCCATCTCATCATCCATGGCCTGCTCCCACTTAACCCGTGTATCTGACTGTAATGTCTCTTCAAAATACTCTAGCTCACCATTATCTATCAGCAGTAGATAATGTAAGGAGGGTGAGTATCGGACCAAGGGCCTCCTCTCTCGAGTAGACCTCCTCACAACCGGTGTCTGTGGCTCTACCTCATATTGCTCTTGTGCATGATCATCCTGTGGCGCTGTAATACCCGTGTCCGATAACTCTTCCAACTCTACGAATTCCATTTCCTTAGCCTTATTTTCTTGCACACTGTCCTTATTCATCACTTTTTCATTGAAGACTACGTCCTTGCTTCTGATGATTTTTCTATTTTCTGCATCCCAAAACCTGTAGCCAAAATCATGTTGCCTGTAGCCTATAAACGTGCACCTCATGGACTTTGCATCCATCTTGTTTCTGTGCTCTGCATTAATGTGAACATATGAAGTGCAACCGAACACTTTGAGATGTGCAAGGTTCACTTCTTTCCCAGTCCACGTTTCTTCTGGTAGCCCACTATCCAATGGTGTTAAGGGACTTCTATTGATGAGATATGCGGCAGTATTCACAGCATCTGCCCAAAAGGTCTTGGGCAACCCTGCATGTAACCTCATGCTCTTGATGCGCTCAAGGATGGTCATTTTAATGCGGTCAGCCACACCATTCTATTGCGGTGTCCCTAGAATCGTTTTTTGATGTTTGATTCCATTTGCTGCACAATACTCCTCAAATCTTTTATCACAGTACTCTCCCCCATTATCAGATCTGAGACATTTTACTGTTTTACATGTTTCATTTTCTACCATAACTTTCCACTTCTTAAATACATCAAATGCATCAGATTTATGCTTTAAGAAATAAACTCACAGTTTTCTACTAGCATCATCAATAAAAGTAAGAAATAACGTGAGCCACCAAGAGATAATACCTGTGTCGGTCCCCACACATCAGTGTGTACAAGCTCCAACAGATGCATCTTTGGAGCGCGTCCCATCTTCTTGAAGCTCACCCTCTTCTACTTGTCATACACGCAGTCCTCACAGAATTCCAAGTCAATAGACTTTAACCCTGATAGCTTTCCTTTAGACAATAGCACGTTCATCCCTTTCTCACTCATATGTCCCAACCTCTAATGCCATAACTGCCCATTCACTCCAGTTGATGCGACTGTGAGTGAACTATACGATCCTGAAGTCATGTACAAAGTACCTTCCTTTTTGCCTTGAGATATAACTAAGGCACCTTTTGTGATCTTCCAGGAATCACTAGTGAATGTCGTCACATAACCGGTATCAGCCAACTACCCCACAGAGATCAAGTTACGTTTCAAACTCGGTACATGTCTGACATCCTTCAATTTTAAGACCGTTCCGTCTTTTTGATTTACATGAACATCCCCCTTTCCAACAATACTGCACGGCTCTTCATCACCCAGGTAGACTCTCCCAAAGTCACCTAATACATAATCACGCAGAACTTCCTTACACGAAGTGGATGAAATGAAGCACCCGAGTCTATAACCCAAGACTCATTCTTTGCATCAAGAGACAAGATCAACGCCATTGTGTCACTCTCCTCAGATAGATTCACTGAATCCTTCCCACCTTGAGAGCTTCCTTCTTGTTTCTTGAGTGCCCTGCAATCACGTTTTATGTGCCCATTCTTGCCGCAATGCCAACACCCATCTTTGTCTTTCGGTCCCTTGGACTTCTTGCTCGACTTAGAACGCCCGTGTTTATTGTTTCCTTTGTTCAGCGATCTTCCTCTTCCTTCAACGTTTAGAGCATTCCCTGAATCCCCTGAAACTCCTAATACCTTTCTTCTAGATTCTTCACTGAGAATTAGACCGGACACATCATCAAATTTCAGCTTTGTCGACCCTGAGGAATTGCTCACAGCAATCACCAAACCATCCCAACTGTCTGGTAAACTGGATAAGATCAATAACGCCCTAACCTCATCCTTAAAAACAATGCCAACGGATTCCAACTGGCTCGTGACTATCTTGAACTCGTTTAGATGTTCAGCCACGTTCCCGCCATCTGACATCTTCATGTTGAATAGTTGTTTCATAAGATGAACCTTGTTAGATGCAGAGAGTTTTTCATACATGGTGACTAGGGCTTCCATTAATTCTTTTGTAGTTTTCACCTTGGATATATTGAAGGTGATGCTCTTAAACAAAGAGAGTCGGATCGTTCCTAAAGCCTTCCTATCCAGTAAAAACCATTCATCATCTGTCATCTTTTCTGGTTTCTTCTCTTTTCCTCTTAGAGGAATATAGAGGTCCTTCTGATACAGATAATCCTCCATCTGCATCTTCCAGAAGGTAAAGTTTGAACCATCAAACTTCTCAATTCTAGTTTTTTCTTCTTCCGCCATTGCTCCCAATAGAACTAAACCAATAGCTCTGATACCAGTTGTTGCGCAGCACGCCAACAACGCAGTGAGCCTAGATCCAATCTCAGGCCTCACCCACAAATGATAAACAGGAAGAAATATAAACTAGAAGTAGATCAAAGCAATTCAAAACAAACCACAAGACAAGATATACGTGGAAAAACCCCAAACTAGGGTAAAAAAAAAAACCACGGATGCAAACTTCCACTATGAAGAACAAAGATTACAAGGAAATATACTGACCTCTCCCTTGGAAGAACATAGAAAATCCTGTGCCCACACCTTAGAATTATTTTCCCAATATTCCAATCTTACCTAGAAAAGCCCTGGGAACACCTATATATAGTTTAGGCAACTCTACTTTCCGCATCCCAGTTGCGAAAGGACTTGCGACACGAAATCCGCTCAAAATCGTGGAACGAATCTGCGTAACTACGACCGGTCAAGTAGACTACATGACCGGTCGAGTGACCCCTACGACCGGTCGTGAATGGGCCACGATCGGTCTAGAACCTCGGCATTAAAAAATGATGCTCACTGGACTTTGAGTCGAACCGGTCCACGACCGGTCGAGCCGGACCCTATGATCGGTCGAGCATGGCTCACGACCGGTTGAAGACGGTCCCAGATGTGGCTCCACATCTTAACACACCTTCCACTTTGGATGCGGTCCCATGGTCCAACAATTATAGATGTTTGAGCTTCCACCCATCTTTTTCCTTCTGACAAAGCATTCTACCCAAGTTTTACTCAGGATGACAATCACTACTTCATCCTTCTAGATAAAAATGAAAGAGCTTACTCTAATTTCATGCTCATTTAGCAAAAGAATTACGTTAAAGTTAGTAATCAGGAACACACAATGTTCCTGTTGATGTAAATTTGTCATTATTTACTATGTGTGAATTTCTTACAAATCACAAAAGAGTATGTTCATTTGACCAAGGTGCTAGCTCAAGGACAACAACTAGCTCTTGCTCCATTTGTGGCTGGCCATTTGTATTGTGGCATATATGAAGCAACAAACAAAGATTTTTACCATAGCGAAGGACCTCTATGGTTTCTCCAAATTAGATTTTGTAAATATTTTCATTCTTTTATTTGCATCTCTATTACTCCTTTTGATATCCCATGATCATTTGTACATTCGCGAAATGTATGAACTTCTTTTCCCTATGAACCAATAAGCCCAACCGTTCTTTCTATCCTTTCGAGAATAAAGAAATTGGCCCAACCTAATTTGCCGAAAAGGACTTTAAACTGGCCAACAATGACACAATCGATAACAATGATAGAGCCTATGAGAGTTATCTCATTTGCATAGACTTCACCCATGGTGGCACCGTGGAAACTGGTTTCAATGCTAACGCAGGGGTCGAGCAACATTGTCCCAATCCTCTTGCCCGTCAATTCGGATTAGCTCAATACATTCCTTACCCTTTCACTCATAAAACTGCCAATCAAACTCTTCATCAACGCTCGATCGTGGACTCGGTCAGCATTTATCAAACCCTTCATAAAAAATTTTAGATGATCAGCATTACCTTTGAATCGCTTGTCTTCCAAAGTCGTCCTCATTAAATGATCATTTTTCATGATTGGTGGTAGAATTACTATAATAAATTGGTTATTAAACCTACCAAATTCATCATCGCCCGACTTGTCTCTTCTACAATTGGGAAATAGAAGCTCATGTTCAAGAAAAAATCAATGATTGAAGGGAATAAAAAGAAAACTGCATCAAAGTCGGTTGCATTTCCAAGCCAGAGAATAATCCGGTCACGGAGAACATCAGCTACCTCGACCACCTCTCCTTTATCAACAATAATAAGAGTGGTTGATCTGGCATCTCCTAAGCATAAGCAATAGAAAATCTTAGCTACTAGACCTTTCAAGACGAAACAAGCAACTCAACCTACTCCAGCTTCTACAACTCCTCAGGTTATTAGGAGAATTTTTGACCTTAAACCTTTTTCAAGTCTCATTACTAAACTTCTTATTGCTCCAATTATACCAAAAAATTCCTCCATGACGGCTTGGGGTGGTTCAGCCATGCGAAAAACTCCAGGTATTTCTCCTGCAAATAATGTTGTTTTTGCCTTTGAAAATTATTATAAAACTAAATATTGGCAAGGAATACTACCACTTTCGAAATATTATTGAAAAATGGATATGTCTCATAAAAGAATGCATAAACCTGTTTCAATCAAGCTTGGAATAAATGGAAGAAAGATAAGAAAATATTGAATGATCTCAACCTTCCTCTTGATTATTATCTCAAACCTTACATACCCAATCTACCACCTTGTTCTCTTTCTACTCGTCCTCTCACAATGACTATCAATAACACAACTAAAATTCAATCAGTGATCGACCGACACTCCACCTTCATTGTTCGTTCTGACCTAGGTGAACATTTTTTTTTCTTTCATTTTCTATTTATTTCACATTCTTTACCTCATCTAATATTTTCTCATTTGTCACATAACTAAGAGAACTTGCAGTTGTTGAAAAACAAGCTATTGTTGGAATCTTCCTTTGTTTCCTTTCATTTTGTGGCTCCATCAACCATTCTTTATCAAGAAAATGATGAGCTCATTATGTTAACACTACAGAATCCCTGACGAGACATGTCTTCTCATTCCACTATTGCATCGACAAACTATTATGTACCATCCTTGGGTCCTACTGAACAATCTACTTCCATCACAGCTGCTAGACATCTATTAATTTTGGATGAGAAAGAAGAAGAACTAACTCAGCCAGTTGATTTGCTAGAAACAACTACTTCTAGCCAAGAGACAACCGATGAGGTTGCCATGATGGACTCAACTACTTTTACCATATCTAGAGTCATTATCCATTGGAAACCACCATATCCTTCCACACCTACACAGACTGAGATAGTAGTGGAACCTCCTCTAGTTCCCAAAAAAGTGTCCCTCATTCAATACGTAACGGATCAAATCAAACCCCAAGTACAGTGTTGCAATATAATAATAACTTGTTGAGACCGAGGTCAAACCCAAAGGGACTTATAGTTGTGCATTTTCTGGAACACTTTAGAATTATAACTAGAACTAATTTTATAAAATAGAATTTTAAGAAGTAATGATATAATTGAGTAAAGTAAAGTAGAAAGTCAATAGAGATAAAGCACTAGAGCGCCAAGGATCCACTTATACCCATTCTTAATGTTTAATTTACCTATTACTCAACCAGAATTGAAGTCCTAGCTATCATATCCAACCGAATAATAGAGTGGTTAAATCATCATTCATATACCAATATAGATTCAAACTTCAATTAATTTGGTTCCCATATAAAGCACCAAAGTATTGATCGTAGGAAATTCAAAACATCTATCGTGCCCTTAGTCTACAATAGATCAATGAATTTTGCAAGTCAATCCCTTACAAAATAAATAAGCAATCACTCTTAGCTTTTCTAAGCATCTAATGTGCCCGAAGTCGGCAATGGATCAAAGTAAGCTAAAAATAAATCTCCATTAAACCGATATCAATAAATTGTTCAACATTCAAACCAATAACATGAATCAAAGTAAGTTAAGACATTAAAAACCATAACAAGCTTCACTTCTTAGGCTTAGCTAAGAGATTTAGCCAATCATAGACATGATTAAACTAAACTCAAAAGAAAGATATAAAAATCGAAGCAGAATTGAAGGATTGAAGAAGGACTCTATAGAAGCTCCACAACACCTTGCTCTCTCTCTCCTCTACCCTAATCCGTGTATATAAAGTTTAAAACCACCCCTTTAAATAGGAAAAACCCACACCAACTTGGAACTAACTTTAATTTTACGCACTTAAATTACGCTTCAGTCACACCGATAATAGCCTTCGGTCGCACCGAAATTGCACTAAGTCCAACCAAATATTCCTTCGGCTGCAGTTAAATTTCTCCAAAGTGTAACATCTCAGATTTTTGCCAACCTGGAATTAGACGTCCTTAGGCAATGGGTCGATCCTAACACCTTATCGACTTGTTAAAACTCAGTCCCAAAGGCTAAAATCGCTTGTGAACCCATTTCTTTCACAAATCCCATCCTTCACCACTTGCTCTTCAATCTTTCTAAGTACTTTCATCCTAGACACTAACTTAAACTAGCTAAGTAGTATAACTTGGATCACTTTATATACAAACTACAAAGGCCCAGGTACCACCTCAGACAGAAATCTTACAAGACTAAATCCTTTAGAAATTAAGCGAGATTTAGCTAGTGTTAAACTAGAGTGCCTGTGAAATTAGCACCAATCACTTTAAATACGATCTACAAGATCCAAAACTTGTAGAATCATTGACGCTAGGTTACCCTAAAATCTAGGATCAATCTCATTACCCGGCTGCTCTCGGGAGCATCCCGAAACTCCGTATCAGATCTGGACCGCACGTCGGAAGTCCGATTAACACGAAGTTAAAGACTTAGGACCGCCTCACTGGGCTTGACAACCATCTCGGAAATCAAATCCAAATAATGTCCCAGCGCTATTCGCTTGAGCTCGGAGTGAAGAGTGTGAGAAATGTGAAATAATTTCAAAATAAAATATCTTGAATAGTAATCTGGCAGCTCTCGCTTGCGGATCAGTATTAAGCAACTGGACCGTCAGAATTAGACCAAATTACACCCTCGGATCAGGAGAAATTTCATACACATTTACATGTACTCGGAATCTCCGATCGAGATCCACTGACCGTTGAACTGAAACTGGTCCGCCACGCGTGATCTGAAAATCCCACTGAAACAAAAATTTAATAGAACGTAGATCCAGCATTAGTGAGCTTAAGTCTGACCTTTGGCTCAAGGAGGCCCGCCAGAAACCCTCTTTTGAGCTGAAACATTGCCGATTTGATTACAATGTAAGTATACCTTGAACATAAGTCTATTTCGGTGAATTTTTAGGCTATATAAGGACCTTAAACCCTCAGCCATACAAATTTGAGATTGAGAGAGAGAAAAGAGAGAGAAAAGAGAGAGAAAGTGTGGGAGCAGTGGGAGAATCTCCCTATCACTCGTCCCTGCCACTATTAGGGCTCCACCGCCTGATTCTCATCGCTTTCTCGGCATTTTCGGCATCATTTCTAGGTAAGAAACCCTAACCCTAATATGTTTTAGGGTTTAGACAGTTGTAGGTTGTGAAATAGCTAACCTATTTCATTCTATAGGTAGTCAAACTGTCGAATACGGAAGCTTAGCAAACCTATCGACTTCGTTACGATTCTACGACAAAAGGTGCGGACTTTAGGTGTATAGGTTATGGTTTTCAATGCTTTCAATGTCAGATAATGATAGATTCATGATCTGCATGCAATTGCACATGTACAAAGTGCTGTCTGTTTTCCGTTTCGATTAAAGATGAAAAATATGGAATTCTACATACTCTAGGTATTTGTAGAAAGTACGGTATATGTATATTTTTTGGAAATGTGTTTGACATGTTTATTTGTTGTATGGATATACGATATATGGATAAAATACTTATTTGGCGAAAGGATTCGCCTAAATACATGTTTTACTTATATACACTATGTATGTTGAAATTGCGTATTCTAGAAAATATTGTATACGTATAAATTTTGGAGATGTATTTATCATGATTATTTGCTGTAGTAATATATTATACATGGATAATATACTCGCTTGGCTAAAGGATAGCCCTAATACATGTTTTGCTAACATGCACCATGTATGTTGTAATAGTGTATTCTAAGTGTTTGTGAAAATGACTGAATGAGTATAGAATTCTCATTCGTGCTCGCCATGACTAATTGTCATGGATTCATGATTGTTGTATTGGCGATACCCCTTTGACGAAAGGATTTGCCCTAAATCACGCCACGGCCAATATTCACTACTTATATTAAAATGTGTGGCCCAAGTGTTTGTGGAAATGACTGAATGAATATGGAACTTGGATTCCTGCTTGCCATGACTATCCGTCGTGGGTGTATGCGTGTTATGATTGGGGTAACTCCCTAGTGAAAGGATTTGGCCTTATACCTGTGTGATCAACATATGTCATGTATGTTGATGCCTATATTTTAAAGTGTTTGTTGAAATGTCTGAATGAGTAGTAGTTAGTAAATTGTAATGTTTAAGGGTGTTGAGATATGATTCTCAACCTCTTTTAACTATGTGTATGATTTCCTTGGATAGTTGTGTGATTAGGAATTGAATATGTACAAACTTATGCTTGTGTTGTGCTTCATAACATGCTCAACTGCTTTTCTGATTTTATCTATGTAATGCACATGTTTAAATTCATATTTACGTTGTATGATCTGTCATGGGTGATGGGGGAGTGGAGCAAGGAGTGCGTGCAACAGCCCTGGCAGCCCTAAACGGATAATACCAGACTTTGATTGTATGATTTGAATCTTGATCCATTACTGCTTTATCTATCTGCAATTGATTGTGGTTGGGGCTATGATTATAGTCCAGACAATCGGTACCAGAATTGAATTCATGGCCGAGTTTCATTTGCCACGTGAGATGTGTTCGACGAACCCGAGTCGTACTTCGGTTGACGATAGTAGTTGGCCACGCAAAGTGCTTATGCACTTCATGTCGTTCAACTTGTTATGCGCTCGAGCTAGCCGAGCTCGTCAAGTAACCCGATCTATCTTATGTATGTTCACCATGTTTGGACGCTACTGCTTGAACCTAGGGTACCAAACCTACCAGTGAAATCCCTTTTAACCATGGTACCTCGATCCGCTAAGACTCATGAGCCGGGCATGGTGGTATGGGACACCGTGGTCGAGCTGTCGGCCTATGCTGGGGCCACGTGCCTCCCCATAGTGACCATTGAGCAACCAAACTCGTGAGCCGAATACGGTGGTATGAGACACTGTATTCGAGCTGTCGACACTTACGGCGAGAGCCGAGTACGGTGAAACCTGTACTCGTGCTGACGGGCAATGAGTCCTCTGTAGTGTCTTCGAGTATACTCTAAGGTTTGTGATTGGCGACGAGCCCTTCACAGCAACTGGAGTATGAGTTGAGCCGAGTACGGTGAGACCTGTATTCGAGATGACGGCCAGCGATTGAGCCGAGTACGGTGAGACCTGTACTCGAGTTGACGGTCAGCAATTGAGCCGCATACGGTGAGATCTGTATCCGTGCTGACGGGTGACGAGCCCTTTGTGATGCCTTCGCTATGCCTCTCAAACCATAATATCGTATGAGATTAACTAGGATTGACGACCCTAGAATGGATCATGTTTGGGAATGATACAAGGGAGGTACCTTAGTTTTCCAATACTACTGTTTGAAATGGACTAATAATAACTCGGTAATCATGCTCATCATCGCACCGCATGTGCCTAGTAGATGTGGAGCACTGAGGGAGGTATGCATTCGCGAACGTAAGATGATGTCGCATGAGGGTGGTTTAGCAAGGGCATACATCATCATGTCATTTCATACTTGCATTTAATAAGAGTAGTTAAACTTATTTGATTGTACTGCTTTATCATTACTGCTTGATTGAATTGATAACATGTTAACCTATGCTTTATTGTTCCACTGAGTTGATCACTCACTCCCACGTTATGGGACGGTGTTTGCAACACCAACCAGATTTGTTGAGTTTCAGGCGTTGGCGATGCTTATGAAGCAGAGCCGAACTACTACTATGATGTTGAGGAGGAGTTCTCCTACATGTAAGCTCTGACAGGTCTATGAAGACCTGGTATTGTATTGACAGGGCTACGGTACTTGGGATAGGAGACATTACACTTCCTCACATTTGGTATATTTTAGAACTGTACTTGTAATTATTTAACCTGGTAATGTTATCACACTCTAGAGACTCATCATAGTTTATATATTTTATCTATCTATCACAGTCTTCCGCTTGCAAATTTAACTGTCTCTGGAGTATGATATGCTGTTTTGGCTTAATCTCACTCATGTTCAATGCACGAATACAGTCAACATTCAATCATCATTCATTTTGTTGCATAAGTGATGTTCTGAAACTCAGGAGTTAAGCTTATGCTCGACCCCCGATTTTCAGGGCGTTACACAAAGTAGGTCTGAAGTCTTTGTTTCCCTCAGGTCACACTGAACCTCCCTTCAGTGGCACCGAACATAGCTTCGGTCAAACCTAAGTATCGAGCCTAATTTTCTCTGAAAATCACAATTTCTTACTAGACTATTCTGTGCACTTTCGATCGGACCGAACCAATCTCAGGTGGGACCAAGCAGTTTGTTATTTCTTTTACTATACTTTGTGATATTTTCAGCCTTTTCTCTCTTTTGAACTTGGTTTTCTTAGATCTTTGGCACTTGAAATCTTTATTAATCACATCCAAATCTCTAAATCCTTACTTGATCATTGTTTGAATGTTAAACTTTCTTTTTGTCTTGGCTATCCAAATCACTTCACATGGAATAACATACGTAATTAAATCAATTAAGCGCATCTATGCTTATAAAACCAATACACAATAAGGAAAAAATATACAATATTTCACACTCAATAGTACTCTATTCTCTTGGTCAATCTCTCAACAGCGATATTATTTCCATAGTCGATCCAGACGTGTGTCCATGAAGACTCAAGTAACTCTTACCAAACAGGCGGCTAGGCAGAAGAAGACAATAGAGATGACCTCTTTTTTTAATTCCGATTCTAAGTCTATATAACAATTTCTGAAATTATAAAATCGGTCAAAGCGCTATTTTTATCTCTCCATATCTCTCGACCATTCTTTACTTAGCCCATTTTTTTCTTCTTTTTACGCCAGGATTCGTAACTACGATTATGATGTGGCATTGAAATAAGGAGTCATGTGTCATTTCTTTTGCCAAAATAAATGCCACCGCGGTTGCATGTCCCAACTCCTCAGAAGGTGGTACGGCACCTTGCATACCATTACTATATATCACATTTGCTATGATATATCGAATGTGGGAATGATCCCTACTCCATGATACTTATATAAATAACACCTACCTCTCATTTCTTCACACCTCCAAACTTACTCTGCTTTTAAACCTCTCTGACTTCTTAGTCATCATGTCTTCTATTGTAATTCTTTCTCCCCTTACTCAGGTTAGGGCCCTATTGAAGAAAATCCTCTCCACTGAACTTGACTACTATGGTCAGTCATCCCTCCTGTTCGACACACATTGTGTCATCCGTCGTTTCTCTGAAATTGCCTTAGTTAATACACCTCTTGGAGAAGTCCTGAAAGTTCTAAAAAAAAAACTTTGCCACCTCAGGAATGCTTTTTTTGAGGCCAAGTTTGACGCTTGGTTCGTATTTAGCCTGTTAAAATGGCAAGACTTTATCCATGACGAGAGGTTCGCACACCCCCTGAGAAATACAAGGTAGTCTAGAACGATTGCTTTTACTGGACTTGGCAGCACCAATTCAACAAAATTATGTTGGAGTGTTCAAAGCTCAACACAAGGTATTAAGGAAGACATCAAAGAGACAAAGCACCTTTACCTTGTAAGGGATTGCTCCAACCCATAGGAAGTCTTGACTTTTATTGATTCCTATATTGGTGTTTTACAATCTCAGTCACAGGAAAGCAACGCCCACAAGAGGGAGGCAGAGACCAACGCCATTGTCATTGGCCATCCCGTGGATGAAGTCCTACGCATCCTCGAGCATACAGTGGTCGAAGGGAAGTCCTTGACGAACAGAATACAATCAGCTATCATTTTTTACTGAAAATACCCATACCACCTAAGTGTGATCCTCATCTTTCTTCCAACTTGGTGAGCTCCACACAACCCCTTATGTATTTCGGTCATTGCCAACATGGCCTCCTCTTGGTCTAAGCATCATAATAATACAACATCGTCCCCCTTTCTATATACCTCATTGTTGACCATGACATAATTATGAGTTATTTTTCTAATTTCTCTGTTGGTTTTGGCCCGAAGACATTGAAGATAGTTCATGATTGGAGCTCTCTAATCATTTTTATTTATCTCAACTTGACAAATTTCCAAGGTTGATTCCCTTTAAAATATTAATGGCAAAGACTTCTCTTACATAGTAATCATGATTCTCTTGCTAGATCCCCAGACGATTCGGAGTCCAGCTCTTAGTTGTGTCATCTCATTGGCATTAACATTGTGTTCTCGGATTACATATCTCAATTTGACCTCATCAAAATTATTCATTAGTTGGGTCATTAGGGCATAATATGGTAATAATGCAACATTGGTATACTTAAACAAGCCTATTATTTGGTTTATTACTAATTGTGAATCTCCTGTTACTGATATGTTCCTTGCACCCAATTTCATTAATATTTTCAAGTTGATCACTAAAGCCTCGTATTCGAATTGATTATTGGTACACTCAATTTCTAATTTGAATGAAAATTCTTATCTTTTTCCATATGGGGTGATTAAAATAATCCATGATCTTGATGATTTATTGGTTCTCAAATCATCAAAAATCAATTTCCAGGACATCAAATATACATTATACAAGTCTAACACTTCTAGATGAAGTTGACTCTTTATGTCTAATGGATGATCGGCCAGAAAATTTGGTATGGCCTGCCCTTTCACTGCTCCTCGGGGCACATATTTGAGATCAAACTCAAACAAAGCTAACACCCATTTGTCAATTCATCCATTTAAAATTAGCCGATTTAACATATATTTTACTAAATCTACGACTACAAATACATTAACTAACTCGGCTAGTAAATAATGTCGCAACTTAGTGGCTGTAAAGTATAATGACAAGCATAATTTTTTATTGTAAAATATCATTTCTCAGTATCTAGCAGTGTCTGACTGAGGTAGTAGACTGCGTTCTCTTTCTGATTATCATCATTTTATGCTGGCAGGGCTTCAATTGACTTTGCAGAAGCCGCAATGTACAGCTTAAGCGGTCGAACTTTGACTAGTGGCATCAACACCGGTGACTTCATCAAATACTCCCTAATTTTATCATAAGTCAACTGATATTTTAATTCCCATCTGAACTCATCTCATTATTTCAACTTCATCAATGGAGAAAATACATTAGTTTTTCCTGCACAATTAGAAATGAACGTACGCATAAAGTTATCCAGACCGAGAAAATGTTGCAACTCTATTCTATTCCTTGATGGTTGAGCATCTAAATTGCTCATGCCTTATTTTAATCTATCTCGATCCCTCGATGATGCACAATGAATCTTAGAAAATTGCTGCCTGAGACACCAAAAGCGCACTTTATGGAGTTCATTTTTAGCCTATGGACCCTCATTCGATTAAACAATTTACAAAAATAGGCGAAATACTCTGCAATATCGACTAACTTGACCACCACATCATAAATGTATACTTCTATAAAGTGGTCATTCATATCATGAAAGATAGCATTCATTGCCCTTTAATAAGTAGCCCATGCATTTTATAGCCCAAATGGCATAACCACCCAACAAAAGGTACTTAAAGGTTTGAGGCATCTTAACGTCATTTTTGGTACATCATTGGGGGCTATGCTTATTGGTTGTACCTCGAATGGTCATCCATAAAGGAAACCACCCAATGCCCAGTTGTGCAGTCGATCATCTAATCGACCATTGTCATTTGATACTCATCTTTAGGTGTGACTTCATTGAAGTTCCTAAAGTTGATACATACTCGAAGCTTACCATTTTTCTTAATGATTGGAACCACAATGGAGATCCATTCAACATATTGGATGGGCTTAATGAATTCTGCCTTCAACGGCCACTCGATCTCTTTTATTTTCTCGGTAACCTCCGTTGTTATCCGTCTTGGCAGCTGTTTGTGTGGTCGATATCCTGCCTTTATCGATAACTTGTGCTTGACCAGGTTTCGGTCTAACCCAGGTATCTCATGGTAATCCCACATGAAACAGTCAGCAAACTCCCTGAGCAAGTCAGTGAGCTAGGCCTGAACTTGTGGTTCCAACAAACCATTGATAAAGGTCGGCTTGGGATTTTGTTATATTCACAGATTTACTTCGACTAGGGGATCCTGGACTTGGGCCTGAGAATCATCTAGCTCTTTTGGAACCCTCTCTAGATCCTTTAGATCTATGCCATCTTCGGCTACCTCATTGGTCAGTATTACATTTTCGTCCAGGTTGACAAAGCAGCATTGTAATATTCTCTCAAGCTCTCCATGAGCTTCTTTATTTTGGTCATGAACTCGACCGTCCTCCCGTTGGTTGATAGTATGCTAGTCATGGGAACTCTTTTATAGTGTAGCATAGAACTACCCGACTGGGTATTATAACCTTTGGTAGATCGTTCTTTATGTGTATCATGACAGCAATGTCTTACTCTATGTTGTCCAGATTAATTGAAGTAGATATTTCATTTGGGCACACATTTTTATTCCTTCCAGGAAAGCGTATCAACCCAATTTTATCTCTGTAGAAATAGGCCTTGGCCACATTAGATGTAGCCAAGAATTGCTTATTGTCAGCTAGCACCAATTCAACCTTATCTTGGTTTTAAAAAATTATGAATTGATGTAAGGATGACGAGATACATAAGAAAGAGTATATCAAGTCTCTCCAAAACAAGGCATTTGTAATTGGACAAGGTGTTGACCACGAAAAAAGCGTCTAACACTTTCTTAGTTCCCACCATCAACTCGATAGGCAAGACGCCATGTGTTTTTATTGTCCCCCAGTAAAATTGTTAACTGTGACTTCGGTTGCAATTATGTCAGTCTTGATTTTTTCTAATTTTACCATATTATGGCGGGGAGGATGTTCATAACTGCCTCATTGTCAGCCAGGACTCTGGTAACTGGGCATCCCTCTAAATGGACGGATATTATACAACGACTTCAAGTATTGGGTCATGTTAAGGGCAGGTCTTTCTATGATCACCTTCTTAGAGGATGTGCCTGGCCAACGATGGCGGTTGATAGGTTCTTGGTCTCCTCCTCTAGGTAGAAGGAACCATCTTGTATTATCACCGGAGGATTAAGCTCCTCCATGTCTCTTACTATCTCGTTAGGCTAAGATTGCTTGTCTTGAAAACTCGATGGGAGAGTGAGAATCATGTTGCAGTCCACCACGACTGGTGCAAGTGATCTAAACACTATTTCAGAATTTGGACATTGCCCTCGGGAATTTCTAAATTAGGTTGATCTTCAGCACTCTAGACAGCGGGTACAATACTTGGGCAATTCACCATCGGATCCAACCTTTTCAGGACTAGGTGGGGTCTCTCCTAATAAGTTTGTTGTAATAAGAAGCTCTTTGATCAATAGGTTTTCGTCCGAGAAACACTCATCGTTGAGATACTCAGTCGAGCCCTCGAGATTTTTGGTATCCTTCCTGTCATCCATATTAATCTGTTGGCTATCACTAGTACGTGGTCAGCTCCTCTAGCTGGATCTTCCAGGACATGTTTCATGACCAAATTAATTGCATTCACATTTAACTACTCATCTCCTAGCCAGTGAATCCTCAATGCCTAGTGTGGCCGTATGGCTACCGGTTGAAGCTCATTCTTTATGTAGGCCAATTCCCGTCACTAATAGCTTGTCATCTTTTCCAGTGTCACTTTCGAGTGCAAGTCATCCCTTCAGGTACAGCTGGAAATTTGGGATGACTCACCCTCTTCCAAACCTCCTCCTAGGTAGGTAGAGGTTTAACCATTCATCTCAAAGATGGAGCTGATCGAGACAATCAATGTGAGGCTGAGACGTTCTCCGCTGTTGATAATTGCCCGCTCCTTTAATCTTCTGTGAAAACTAAAGTTTGATCTAACTAGCTGGATAAAGCGCAGCTTGGTTGGTTGAATCGCTCTTATGCACTAACTGCACAAGTGGGGTGCTGCTCTTGATCACACTTCTGCAATTGTGGCCGCCTACCAAGACATGTAGCGTCTCTTGCCCGGTTGTCGTGCTACAACCTGGTAATCACAAAGCCCAAGGTCAATCTTCTATTGCGGCTGATCCAGCTTTTGAAAATTGACCATGCCCATGTTGATCTCCAGTTTAAGTGAAAATTGATCAATATCGATCAACATTTCTTCATTTTCCTTCTCAAGAAATTTTAGTAATCTCGGTCAATATTATCATGGATTATATTTCTGAAAACCACGTAATTATTAGTGATGTGGGAACAGGTTAGTACTCCGTATTTTTTTAACTCCTCGATCATGGGTATTTTATGGTTAATGAGAATTTTAATGAACTTCCCTGCCAACATTATATCAAAGATTTCGTCAGCCTGGGTAATGTCGAATGTATATACCTTGTGAGTTTTTTGTGCGATCGACGCAATTGGTTCCGTTTTAATCAACGCCGAACACATGAATAGCTTATTGGCCACTACCTCGGCCGTAACCACCTCGTAGTTAGGATCATAGTAGCATGTCCCAGCTGACAGTTCTTTTGCATTGCTCCTTCCTCAAGAAGGGCTTCATGTTGAAATATTTTCTTGTCAAATCGTATAAATCTACAAACTCCGACCCGATAAACTTTTTTCAGAGTTTATTTCCAAACCATCTTAGGCGAGTTATAAGAAATGTTTCCAAACCATCTTGGGCGAGTTATACAAACTCGACCTTAGTCGTGACTACCTTGCATCGATTTTTTGCTCTCTTGAACTGGGCAATATAGTTTTTGATCGATTCACCAGGTAATTACCAGAAATGTGCAAGGTTAGCCATAGAAATCTCCATGTTCTTGTAAAAGAACTGGGCATGAAATTTTTCCTCAATCTCTTACCACGTTTGGATAGAGTTTGAAAACAAATTAAAATACCAAGTAAAGGCCACTACGGTTAAGGAATGACCAAACAGTTGTAACTTATGATCATCATTGTTAGTCAATTCATCACATTGCATGATAAATCGGCCTATATGCTCTATGGTCGATTGACTAGTGTCACCTGCGAAAAGTGCAAAGTCTGGTTGATAATTCTTAGGCAACCGATATTGTCAGTCGATCCATTCAGGATAGAGTTGGGCATCGGACCGAGTCGAATCGGATTGGGTCCAACTCGACCCAGTCCGTGTTCTGCATGGACTGACCCGAACTCGGACCGATCTGGGACCGAGTCCGAGCCATCTGACCCGATCCGATCCTAACACATGCTTCCTTGGACCGATCCGAGTCCGACTCGGTTAAGAAAACCAAGTATGATCCGAGTCCAAACACCTGATATTTTATATTAAGAAAATCATCAATTCCCAAAAAATAAAAATAAATAATAAATAATAATAAAAATCCATAACTCTGCCTGATAGAAAATGTGCCAGTTGATCACGAGCCAGGTTAATGGAGGAGGGTTAATGTTATAAAGAACGATCCCTATTTCAAAGATAGGCGAAATAGGATTCACAAAATCCACCCCAAATAATTGGGGGAATGCAATAATGATGATGATGATGATGATGATGTGGTCTAAATCTTATGCCACAGAACACGTGTTATCATATTGGGTTGGCCACGGTTGATTGATCGAAAACCAAATATCATGGGGAAAGAATAGTTAAACCATGGAAAGAGATAGAGTTAAATTCGTGTTGCATTCAATGAAAGGATAAGTACTAACCAAGCTTAGTTGAAGACTGTGAAGACTGTCATCTCATGGTAGAAGGAGACTCCAAAAATGCCATTTGTTGTGCTAGTAGCTCCTTGTGGATTCCTTGGTACTACGTCCTTTGTGTAAATAAGATTAGAGGGCTGCGATATCCTCATTTAGTTTCCTTTTTCCTCAGTCCCTAGACAGGTGAATCATATTGCAGATGACCTGGCTAATTGCATGGTGTGGCCAGGCATTCCCTGCTTGTAGCTAACTCTTATCCATTGCCTTAGTGTAATAAATCGAGCGGGAGAGTTTTGGGGAAAAAATCGGGCTAGGGTAAAAACGAGGGAGAGGTTTGGGGAAAAACCAAGCTAGGGTAAAACGTTTGGGTGAAAAAAAGGGTATTTATAGTATACCTGACGTCGCTCAGGGTTAGGTTTGTTCAGGTCAGTTCGGACCCATTCAGTCCGGATCTGGACGATCAGAATCGATCAGGCCCGATCAGATCGTCGATTCTGTTCGGAACAGTACCGAGTCGGGTCTGATCGGGTCGGATCCACCGGATCAGGCCCAAGTTACCCACCTCTAATTCAAGATAAGGTTTGTGATATACTGGGGTAGTGGTATGGTTGAGAACTCGGCCTACCACTTCCCAAACTAGTTGCATAATCTGATCGTGATCCAGATATTACAGTTCAGCCATTAGTGGCGGATTTGAACCCATCGAGTATTGTCACCTCTTGTAAGGCGGATTCGCAAGGCAAGGATGCCCCCCCCCCCCCCCCCCCCCCCCCCCCCGTACTGGCACCAATTTTCCAACAGAATTGACCTCAACATTTTATTGAGGTGTACTAAGTGCCTTTTTGGCAATGATAACCACCATCTGGTTCAAGTTCTCGGTCTGGATGGTCATATACCTGTTAAAGGTGTTAGCTTGAATTCACGATTGCTTGGCTTAAACTTGTAATTGCTCTACTTGAGTTGTCCCTTACTCCTCAATATGTTGGAATCCCATTTGTATATTTCACAGCCCAATTGATATCACCACAAGAGGATCACTCCGAGATGAGGATGCCCCATCCTGGTTTGGAGAATTGGGCATTAGATTTGATGGTAAACCCAAGGGTTCAAGTGCTGGTGTACATTTTCCTGAGTGGAGGCAGTGTAAAAGGTGTTACAGGATCCTTAGCCCCATAAAAGTTTTGGGTAATACTTCGACTCATATTTCTGAAGTGAGATTAATTGATAAGGTCGTATCCTTATGTCTATCAAATTAATTGTCCCACCGGGTGTGCCAAAATTTATTACCTCTCAATTTGAAATTCAATCGCATGTTATATATTAGGCATGCTAGAACTGACTGTGTGGCTCAATTCCAACCAACCAACTTTGACCCCAAGCACCAAGATAGGCAAATACATTAAACTCGATTGTATATGACTGAGATCTAAGTAGACCGGTCACCTGTTCAGCTAATCATAAGTTGTTTAAGATAATCAAATGATTATCAGAAGTGGGGTTCATCCTCCAAAATGAGTTGCACATTGCCTTATGTATGAAAGGACTTTTAGATTCAAAAGTAAATAAAAAATAAACACTTACACTCGACCATAGGGAATAACTATAAAGCAACTTCTTGAAAGAAGAACTGCTAGTATTCAAATAGAGATCGCCCAATGTATGAGCGTAGACTTGAATTACTCCTACTCCGAATGTAGAATTAGGTTATTAATTAAGCTAGGTAACGTAAAAAGATAAATTATACTAAGAAATATAGAGGATAATTGATAGGATTGAGTTGTTTAATTGGGTTGGTATTGTTGAGGTGTGGAGCCAGCACACCAATGCCTTTACCGAGCTGCTCGACCGGTCGAGTGGGCTACTCGACCGGTCGAAGGGTGCTGCTCAACCAGTCAAGGGCCCGCTCAACTCAAAGTCCAGCGAGCAGGATTTTTTGGGCTCGACTAGTCGAGGGCCTGTCTCGACCAGTCGAGGGTCCGCTCGAGCAGTCGATGACCTTGCTCGACTAGTCGAGGGTTACGCAGATTGTGCGCAGATTTGGTTTGGACTACGTAATTTTGAAATGGTTTCGTAGAGGTACAGAATGAAAGTTTTCTAAACTATAAATAGGAGTCTTAAGGTCATTCTAGGGTATGAAAAAAGGATTTTCTAAAGCAATGCTAAGGGTTTTCTATACGTCTAAGGTGAGTACATTGCTTGTAATCTCTTTTTTCTTCATAGTGGAAGTTTATACCCATGATTTTTTACTCTTGTTGGGATTTTTCCACATAAATTGTCTTGTAGTTTGTTGGTATGCTTTGATTCTACTTCTAAATTATATTTTTTCTTGTTTATCGTTTATGGGTAAGACCAGAGATTGGATCTCGGTTCACTTACGCTATTGACGTGCTACGCAACAAGTATGAGACACGTTACTCCATGAGCTTCTTTGTTATTCATAGACTTAATTATATAGATGCATATTTTCTTGTTCAACAATCAATGCAAAGGGTTCTGCACGACTCTAGCCTTTTACATATTTCACTACTCAGTTATGTGCTATCTTCGAATCACCGCGTACCAGAATGTGATTCAAATATTCTCCGAGATCTGATGGGTATTGTGTATTAAGATGTGTAATTTACTAATTAATTGGGAGGGTTAAAATAGGGCACAGCAGAAATATTATCCTTCGGTTACGGTAAAAGAAAAGTCAAAACGGTCAAAGGTTGAAGTAGTTCCATCCATTAAGACGCTATTCCCGTAAAGAGGTGAGTATCATTAAAAGACAAACGGATATCCGGAGGCTTGAGGTACAGGGCAATACGTCGTAATGTATTGCAGCAAACCTACACGCGTGTACATATGGCAACGCACGTACAGGGCAATACGTCCGAATGTATTCTAGCAAATCTACACGCGTGTACATATGGCAACGCACGTACCGGCCGCCATGTTTGCCACCCATCAAGTGGGCCAAATTGTCTAGATGCCTATGTCGAAAATCAATCCGAACCACATATCATGCGGGCCCTAGTTTAAGAAACAAACGAGCAGCTAAAAGTGCTTGGCCAAGTTTTTACAGCCGTTGATTTTTAGTAGGACATGTACAAAACAAGCAGATTAGACCCCTGCGTGCTAAGTCGGCACATGGAATGGCCGGTAGAGAGCGGCCTTATAGACGCGTGTCATCCGCAAACCTCCTCTCTCTCTCTTCTACACACAGATATGGTGTATCAACACATAGAAACTCTTTACTTCATACACTCTCAGATATTCCTTGCATTAGAAGAGAGCTCCAGTCAAAGGATCTGAGACTCCTGTTGAAGAACTCTAAGAGCTTGTATGGATACTGCTCAATGGCCCCAGGTAATTGTTAGAAACAAACCTCTTATTGATTTTTGCTCTATGAATTGGTTGCTTTTTGGGTGGTTTTTTGTTAGATCTTGGATGAATTTTATTGGGTTTTGTTCTTTGATTGATTTCTACATTTGGGTCTTTTAGATCTTCAAATTATTTATCTGTTTGGTTTTCATTAAATTCTTTTTAGTTCAAAGGGACTGATCTTTTTCTCTTCTTTATATTTTTCTTATGTGATAAAGAAAAGAAAAAGGTTTGTATTGCTCTTGTTAATATCATCATCTGTTTTTGCTGGTATGATCTTGATCAAAGTATAAAGAAGCTACCTTGTTTTGATTACCTGGTTTTTTTTTTTCCTTTTGCATTTCTTTTAGGTATTATAAAATGGTGTAGGTGATGTTATTTTCAGAAATCATCATCTTGTTTTGATCTTGAATTTATGTTTTATGTATGTGCATGTGTTTATTTGCCTCTCTCTCTCTCTCTCTCTCTCTCTCTCCTCTCCTCTCTCTCTCTCTCTCTCTCTCTCTCTCTCTCTCTCTCTCTCTCTCTCTCTCCTTTGTTTCATTGAATTGGGTTTCAGGAAATTGGGGTGGTTAAGCCCATGGAGGAGATGGTCTCAACCACATGCTCAAGGCCATTGATGGAGAGGAGGGCAAGGCCCCAAAAGGAGCAGGCCTTGAACTGCCCACGGTGCAATTCCACCAACACAAAGTTCTGTTACTACAACAACTACAGTCTCACTCAGCCAAGGTACTTCTGCAAGACATGTAGAAGGTATTGGACTGAAGGAGGATCTCTCAGGAATGTTCCTGTTGGAGGTGGTTCAAGGAAGAACAAGCGATCATCATCGTCTTTATCTTCATCGTCGTCGGCTTCTGCTGCTTCGAAGAAGACATCCGATCTCAACCCTCCGATCTCATCCTCACAATCCTCTTTCCAGAATCCGAAAATTCATGAAGGGCAGGACCTTAACCTGGCATTCCATACCACCCAAGATTACCATAACATGTCTGAATATGTTGAATTGCCCAATAGCAACAACAGTAGAAATCCTGCTGCTGGTGCTTCTTCATCTTCCTCGGCTTCTCTTTCAGCTCTTGAGCTTTTGAGTGGTATTACTTCAAGGGGTTCTTTCATGCAGATTCCGATGCAGAATCCGGACGCTGTCTACCCATCTGGGTTTGGTGGTTTGCATGATTTCAAGCCGTCCCTCAATTTTCCTTTGGATGGGCTTGTTGGTGGCGGGAGCGGCAGCGGGTATGGGAATATTCAAGGGGTGGCAGAGGGTAGTGGGAGGCTGTTGTTTCCTTTTGAGGATTTGAAACCAGTTCCAAATACCGATTTTGAGCAGAATAGGGCGCAAGGAGACTCATCTGGGTATTGGAATGGGATGTTAGGTGGAGGATCTTGGTAGAAGAAGAAGATGTTTATTTTTTTTTCTTTTTCTTTTTTTTTTTTTTTTCTTTTTTATCGTCAGGGTGGATGACTTGTTTGGACTTGTTCAGAACTAACAGATAGGATACATGGAGGTGTCCTTTTTTTTCTTTTTCTTTTTTTTTTTTTTTTTTTTTTTTTGAATTATTGTGAAGATTTGAAGCTTATTTTAGGTTGGCTTCAAATGGGTGTCTTGAAAAGAAGTGGATTTTGGCTATGAAGCAATAGAGGAAGAGATCAAGATGAAGAAAGCCCGGATTTTTGCTAGGGCAACTGCATGTTGAAGAAGAAGAAGAAAAGCCTGCTTCTAGGGTTGCACCACGGCCTAATCCACGGATTTCTATCTTCAAGAAGAAGAAAAGATAGGGGGGAAGAAAAGAAGAGAAAAAAAGAAAAAAAGAGAGAGACACCCAAGTGCTGTATGTTTTGGTGGGTTTGTGGAAAATAATGTAGCATGAGTTTTGTGGAATTTGTATGGACGAAAAAAGGACCTGTTTATTTCTTTCTTTTATTTTTAATTTAAACAAAAAAGGGCTTTTAGTGGAGTGGTTTGCCATTCATTCCTTGAAGTGGGTTGTAATGATGTCTTGAATTCTTTGCTTATTTTATTTTTTCAAATCCAGGTCTGAAATGTCAGGTCTCATCACCGCCTTCAAGAAGATTCTTCCAGCCATGAAACCACCATCAGGAAGCAGGAGCTGGAAGATAAATCCACTAGGTATGGCCCATCATCATCATCATCATCATCATAACCCTACATTCCTTCACATGCCATAATGTTAGTCCACTTTGTAGTTTAATGCATGCATTATTTTAATAAAAAGTGCATCTTCCTCTCTCTTTCCCTCTCTCTCTCTCTCACTTGAATCAAGATCAAGGAAACAGGTGAGTGTCCAAAACCACTTCACCTGCCTCAACCGAAATCATACCTAATTATTTTCCATTTCCACTCATCATTCCATTTCCATGTGGGATTGCTTCCAGCCTCTCTCTCTCTCTCTCTCTCTCTCTCTCAACTGGCAAAACCAAGCCCACACTTCCGGGCATTCCTCTCCCTTTGGCAGGATGTGGGACCCACAAAACATTCCCCTCGGCATGCGAGCTTAGGAAGAATATCACCACTTTCAACGCAACCTAGTCCAAACATAGACACTCCTTTTATTACATTGTATTCTTTGGCAGCTTGTTTTTTTTTCCTGGGTCTTTCGCACTTTCTCTGCATGCTTTATAGATGGTAGCAGTTAATTTAATGCAAGACCCCTAAAAATGATATGGAAATGGTGTTAAAATATATGGAAACAGCTTCAATATTAGGAGAGAAAAGAACATTATCAGACTACTTATACACACACACGCACAAGCTATGTTGAGTAGGCAAGATAGTTCCAGTTTCATATTACCACTTTCTACTTTCTTTTAATGCTGTTTACTTTAATTGTATTTTCTTTTAATGCTGTTTGCTCTACCACTCTCACGTTAGGAAAAAAGCATATCATAGAAAGGAGTTGAGATTTCTGTTCATCTTAATAAAATAATTCTATAAAATGTCTCCCATATTCTTATAGTGAACTAACCACATTTACTTTATTCAGCTCCTAAAACCCAAAAACTAGGTACTAACCTACTCCAATATATATCATGTGAGACTTAGTAATACAAACATTATCACAATGAGTTAGGGACCACTACAAAGCTTTGTAGGCTAAGATGAGGGTGGTGGTGTGAGTGTGTGCCATCCAAGCCGTTCATTACGTGCAGCCCTTCATGTTCTCATATGTACACAAAATCATGTTGATCCAAAACTCTACGTTGGTCACGCCATGTAAAATCAAGCGTGGAACCTCTAAGATCATGTGTTGTGGCCTGGAATGGCCTGATTTTGGGTTGTCCTTTCACCCTGATGGGGCACATCTTCTGCATAGATTGGACAAAATAGTTATAACATGGTGAGCCCCACACACTGAAATTTTATTAATGGTGGATGTCCCCATCCCAAACTGTACTCTATAGTGTGGCCACCTAAGTTTTGAATGGGTGTAATTTTTGGGCACCAAGGAAACCATGAGTAGGTGCACTTGATGGACAGATTGATGTCATCCATGTGGGCCCTATACATATCGTTTTGTAGATTAAGCTTAGCCTACAAAGCTTTGTAGTGGCCTCTTTTGTAGTTAAGTAAATCTTTGGACTGATCTTTGCTTAATTTTGTAAAACTAGAAAACACCAAATTAAAATGTGGTAAAATGAAAAAACTACAAAATTAAAATTTCGCAAAATAATTTTTTTGATAAATGTTCACATAAAGCTTTTCATTTTCTTTTACTTTTGTTGACATGTCACTTGTGTATGACATCTAAGCCGTGAGAAAGGTGGGCCGTGTCATAAAGATTACCTCTGCCAAAACATTCCCCTGGGCATGAGAACTGAGGAAGCATATTACCACTTCGAACACAAACTAATCCAAACATACACACCCCATTTACTAGATTTTATTCTTTGTCAGCTTTTTTTTTCCCCCCGGGTTTTCTGCACTTTCTGTGTATGTTCTAAAACAGGTGGCAGTGAATTTGATATAAAGGCCCTAAAAAATATAGGGAAATGGTGTTAAAATATGAAAAGAACTTTGATATTAGGGGAGGAAAGAAGATTTTCTTCTTAAAAAAAAGTTATGTTGAGTAGGCAAATATTTCAAGTTTCAAGCACACCACTTGGCAGCAGTTTCTTTTAACACTACTTGTCCACAGTAGTATTAAGAAAAAAGCATCTCATGGAGATTGGAGTTGAGATTTCTCAACATCTTAATAAAAGAGTTTTATATGTTGGCTCTTAGTTTGAGTGGCCATCCATCTATTAAAAGTTTCAGTATGAATTTGTGACTGCTTGGCCCTGAGCTCCTACTGATTCTGCAATATGTTGAATCCCCATTTGCATATCGCGTAGGTTAGTCATCATTACCTCAAGAGGACCAATCCGAGATGAAGATACTATATCTTGATCTGGAGGATTGGGCATTGGGTTTGGTTGTACATTTAACAACTTAGGTGTTGACTACACTTGCATTTTCTCCTTTAGTGTAGGAGGTTCATCAACCCCAGAAACATTACGAGTAACCCTTCGGTTCATATTTTCACAGGACTGTTGCACCGGTATGTACACCCAAAATCTCGAGTCCCATTGGGCATGCCAGAAATTGTTGGCTTTCAGTTTACTTTGATCACATGTGATGTGTGCGGGTATGTCAAAACCGATTGTATGACTTGATTCAAACCGAACAACTTGACCCTAAGCACAAAAATAGGCAGATACATCGAGTTCGACCGTATATGACCAAGACCTGAAAAGATCGGTCGCCTATTCATCCACTCATAAGATGGTTATAAAATAATTAAGCGATTATCGGATGGTGGGGTTCTTCCTCTGAAGACAAGTCACACCTTGTCTTTCGTACAAAAGGCATTTTGTATGTACGTGGAAATAATCAGACAATAAGGAAATACTTACAGTTGATCACAATGAGCAACTGCATGGCGCTTTTCTGAATGAAGAATTTAGTGTGTTGAAAACGGGAATAGTCCAACATATAAGCATAAAGTTGGATTATAGCTACCGATTACAATTAAGGATTACCACTAATGAATTATTGCTACTCTTAGGATAGAGCTACGCTACTGATTATGCTAAGATAAATTAGTTTCATTGGATTTGTGTGAGACGACTTGTTTTGTTGGATTTCTTGTTATTTATAAATCTTTCTCACAACTATGTTATAGATGTTTCTTTCTAAGTTCGATGGTTATGGTAGTTGATCCGTCGCCACATTGGTCTTCCATATCCTTCATTATTTTTTTTACACGTGTCTTTCTAACCGTTCTTTCACTTGACCATGTTCTGCATCTGGGCTTTTTATTCATGTCTTGTCATCAAATAACGTGTATCATCCAAATTTTGTAAAATGCACTCCAAGTATTTCTAAAGATCTTACATATGTTATGCATTTACACGTGTCCTTTTCTTCAACTCCTAAAACCAAGAAACGAGGTACTAACTCACCTGCTCCAATATATCTCATGTGTTAGTTAAGAGAGATGCTCCGGTGCTCATACAGCACCATAAGTAATAGTGCTCGTACCCTGCATCTGACCGCTTGAACAATCCAATCGGTCTACCTGAACCCTATTAAATGAAGAACATATTTTATGGGCTAACATGCAGAAATTACTCATTAGATGAGCCAATCCATTGCAGATTTGGCCTAATTCTTGTAGCCATCCTTATTCCGAACCATATATGGGATGGTTAGGATTGCCTAGCAAAAGCCACTCTTTAGAAACATAAAAGCAATCTATGATGATCCCCAACAAATGGATTGAACCAATTGCCTATTTTTGTGTAGATGATCTTGACCGTCCATATCAAAGGCTAATAATCAGGCCTTGCCTTATGGTATATTGTCATATTGGTGTGATGCGCGCATCATGTTGTATGAAATCTTTGTTGGACCCATTGGACAGTTTAGATCGATTTATTGGATTGTTTAAGCATCTCAATGCAACTGAGAGCACTATAACACAATAATGCTCTGATGGCAATGGAGCATTTCTCTTGGTTAGAATAACAAACATCACCGCAATGAAGCCGGATCCGCTAAAATGCTTTGTGACCCGATTTGGGGGTGGGGAGCTCCCATCCATCCGTAATGTGTATGCCATCCAATCCATCCATCATATGGGCCCCCTCATGTTCTACCTGGCATCAGAAAATCACGCGCGCTGATCCAAAGAGCATTTGGGTCACTCCATGTAAATGAGCCTAAGACCTCTAAAATCATTTGGCGTGGCCTGGAATGGTTTGATTTTGGGTTGTCCATCACCCTAATGGGCCATATCCTCTTGATGGAATATGCAAAACATAGTTGGACCCCACACATAATCTTGACGGTTTTAATGGCGTATGTCTCCATCCCAACTATTTCCATGGGTGGCCCACCTGAGTTCTGGATCAGTCTAATTTCTGGGCACCAAGGAGAACATGAGCAGGTGCACATGCATGATGGACAAATGTTATGCTCATAGGTCACGGTGGGCCCCATACATTAGCTTGTAGGTTAAGCTTAAGCGACAAAGCTTTTTAGTGGCCTCTTTTACAATTAAGTAGTTGCAAGCCTGTATGGGAGCCTCCATTCGGAGAACCCCCTGGATTTGAAATCCTCCTATTGCGTTTGGCACCTTGGATTGGGAATCAACTTTAATCCAAAAGTAGCTATACATGGTATATATAGAGGGGCTTGAATTTAATTACTAAATCAACTTTAATATCTCTAATTAGTGAACATATGTAATGTTTAACATAATAGTTGCAATAAATCCGCTGAAATATATGCTTTGCCCGAAAATAATGAAATTACAAGTCTCAGATGGGCCACAAGCACAAAATCATGTCCAAGTGACTATCCAACAATTTTTAACCGTTGATTTACATGGACAATGTTTGGACGGTGTTGATCATCATATTAAAGTAATTAGTGATGCAAGTGATAATCTAATTGCTTTGGGACATAATGTTACACATGCAACTATTGGAAGGATTTTATATGTAATCCAAGCTCTCACGGTGGATTTCAAATCCCCTCAAATCCCTCCAAATCCATAGTGCCAAACGACCCCTAAAGATCACTTAATGTGAAAAACCAGAATGGTGCATTCCTCAGGTGGGCTACACCATTGAAATAAATGGACAGCTGATGATCTAACTCAATTTATTGTGTGGGGCCCACCTGATAAGGTGGATGTATTAATTTTCGCTCAACATGATTTTCATAGTATGGTTCGCCCATTTATACAGCTTATATTTTCCACTGAAACCAATCATCCTTTTCAGTGAAAATGAAAACGTTGTGTTAAATTCCTTAACAGAATTAGAAGAGTGATGTTTTGTGTATAAGGTGGTCAGCTAGTCAGAGAAATTTCAAACACCTCGTTAAGAGAATAAGCTGATTTTGCACTGATGTTTGATGTGTGGTGGATAGTAGAATGATGAGTCGTGACAGTAGCTTTCAAGTTGCAATATCCAATTTTTATATGGTGTGCCTCACCATCAATCCCAAATACCCAAAGATAAACTATCATATTTGAATATTTCAACCCTTTCATTTACCTCATTTCCTTTCAACCCTTTTGTGTGCCAATGATAGATGAATATTTTCCAACATTGAAATCACCATCCAAATCATATGCTGTCAACTCTTGAATGCATCCATTGATCAGATTAGGTATGACAAGGATGCGTTTTGATAATACGCCAACAATTTTAGTTGGCGATTTACTTTTGTACCAACTCCCATAGACAATATAATAGACTATTACATAGATTGATTATGAACTAGCTCGTCTATTGAAATATGCTGTTTATAATCAATGAAATTAAGTAACAGAATTTATGGGACAGACTGGTGAGTAATTAAGAAATAAAATATTCATAGAACGAGGGTAACTGAGATAAGAATGTTGAAATGGATCGAACGACAAAATAAAAAATTAATGCATTCAAGAGATCTTGAAAGTAACACTAATTTATAATAAGACGAGGAAAGTACATTAATAATTTGGTTTGCACTTAGTTAGAAAAAGTGTGTTAGTTCAAGTTGAAGGCTCTAAAAGAAAAAAAAAAAAAGGACATGACCAGAGGGAGTAAGAAAAGAAGCCATGGCCTTTAATAGAGAGGAATGGTGGGAACGGATTCATGTAGCCAACCCACAGCTCTATGAAGGTAGGAAAACCTACGAGGGTGTCGATCGGTATAATCTGTCATGCTCTGACAATATTCTTTGATTTTCACTTATGTCAAGTGGGGCATGATTTTGTAATCTAGACCATTAATCTATTGCCTCTATGCCATGGATGGACAAGGCACCAACGATCACTTAGATTGAGAGATTCCAGCTGCCAATCTGAGACGTTTTTCCTATTGATGGGCGATGCACTCATCTTAATCGTTTTTTGTAGGCCACAAATCAGGTGGTTAGCGTTGTACATGCAATTGAATCATGGACGGTGGGATGTAACAGTCTCGGTCACCTAAACCATGGGGCTCACTTGTTCCGGATAGAAAACCCAAATATACCACTAGACCATGAGACTCTTGATCAGAAACGCTAATGCAGCTTGAGTTTAATTACTCGCCTCAAGAAATTCGGCACATATGTCTAAGATCAGGACGTGTTTTAGCTACGGATAGGTTGAGTAGCGAGACTCGCTACGAAAGTGAGGTCACTAAATTATGTGGACCCCACTATGATGTATGTTTTTTATCCACACCATCCATGCATTTGGAGAGATCATTTTAGGGCATGATCCAAAGAATGAGGTAGATCTAAGGCTGGAGTAGAGCCCACCAAAGAAAACCGGTGGGGAGAGTGACGCTCACTGATGAAACCTTTGAAGGTCCACCATGATGTTGATTTGAGATCCAACCTGTTTATTTGTTAACTCAGACATTAAAAAGGGAAAACACAAATATCAGCTTGATAGAAAACTTTTGTGGCCATTAGAACTTTTTAATGGTTGGTGTCACTCTCCCCACCGTTTTCTATGGTGAGATCCACTCCAAACTTGAATCTGCCTCATTATTTGGATCATGCCCTAATATGATCTCTCCAAATGAATAGACTATGTGGATACAAAACATACATCTTAGGGCTCACAAAACTTGACGACGTAACTTAGCTATTCTTGCTACTCAACCTGTCGGTAGGCCGTAGCTAATCCGCGTCCGAGATCTGAGCGCTTAGTAGGCTATACCTCGTATGCGGATTAGCTACTGAATGGTTGAGTAGTTAGCCTCCAAGTTACGTTATCAAGGCCCGTGGGCCCCAACATGATGTATGTGTTGCATCCACACCGTTCATCTATTTGGAGAGATTGTTTTAGGGTATGCAACAAAGAACGAGGCAGATCCAAAGTTGGAATGGACCCCACCACAGAAAACAGTCGGGAGAGTGACGCCCACCGTTGGAACCTTCCTAATGTCCATCATGATGTTTATTTGAAATCCAACCTGTTCATAACTTAATGAAGATAAGAAAGAAGGGGAAAAAACAAATATAAGCTTGATTGAAAACTTTTGTGGCCCTTAGAAGTTTTTAATGGTGGGCGTCACTCTCCCCACTGTTTTCCACTGTTTTCTGTGGTGGGGTCCACTAGATCTTTGTATCACCAAATGGATGTATCGTGTGGATACAAAACATATATCATGGTGGGCCCACAGAACTTGGTGACGTCACTTCAGTAGGGAGTATAGCTTCTCAACTGTAAGTAGCTAATCCACTTCCGTAGACGCATTCTCTAAAAAACGGACCCTGATTTCCTACTGACGCTGTCAGCAGCGAGGTGGCTACTGGACAGTGTTCTGTGCTCACAATGAAGTATTTATTTCATCCACGTTGTATATATATTTTTACAGATCATTTTAAGGCATGAGCCCAAAAATGAGATATATCCAAACCTCACCTGGACCGCATCACAAGAAAATAGTAGTGATTGAACGCCCACCATTAAAAACTTACTATGGCCCACTGTAATGCTTATTTTCCATCCAACCTGTTGATTAGGCTATACATACTTGGATAAAGGGAAAACACAAATGTCAACTTCATCCAAAACTTTCCTAGCTTCCGTGGGAAGTTTTTAACGGTGGGCGTTCAATCACCAATGTTTCCCGGTGTCATGGACCACGTAAGGTTTGGATCTACTTCTTTTTTGGACTCATGCAATAAAATGATATGGAAAAATGGATGGACGGTGTGGATAAAACTCATTCATCATCGTGGGTGCCACACAGCACCGTGCAGTGGCTACTGGCTACTGACAGCGTCAGTGGGCAATCTGCGTCCCTAAAAAAAGGGCCAACCCGATTATCAAATTGGTCACGAAATGTAGGGTCATAGGGATTCACCAACGGTTAAGATACTTTGGATACGCATGTCCAGATTATCCTAATTTCTAAGAGATGCTATCTACAGAGTGCAGACCCTTGATGAGCAGCTCCGATTTCACACGCGCATATCTCATTCCAGGCGTGAGGCGATTGCACTTTGACATTTCTCACCGATAATCGGCCGTAACAGCTGACGTTCTCAACACCATCCGCAGGACGCGGATTCTGTCGTAAACTGCTGTAGCGTGTAGCGTGGTGAGTAAACTATGTGGGGCCCACCGTAATGTATGTATTTTATCCACTCCATCCATCCGTTTTCCCAGTTCATTTGAGTGTATAATCCCAAAATCGAAGCATATCCAACGCTCAAGTGGCGCACACCACAGGAAACAGTGGGAATTAAACACTTACCGTTGAAAACTTCTTGGAGGTCACAGAAGTTTTGGATCAAGCTGATATTTTTGTTTTGTTCATCAATGTCTGTGTGACCTGTTTAACAGGTTCGGATGACAAATAAACATCATTGTGCGCCCTAAAAGTTTTCAACGGTGGGCGTCATTAGCTTCAATTGTTTTTTCCATGATGTGATCTACTTGAGCTTTGGATATGCTTCGATTTTGGGGTCATGCTTTAAATGAGCTGGAAAAACGGATGGATGGCGTGGATAATGACACATACATCAAGGTGGACCCACAGTTTATCTTGAGTTACTACACAATCCGCTTCTCCACCCGTACTGCCATAACCAGAGAAATGATCGCATGGAAGCACTGAATATGGACTTACACGTTCCCGCCCAACTTTGGTGTAGTACAGTCAATGAACTAGGCCCCACTTTTTGAATAGACCCATCTGGAACAGTCCAAGATCCAGACTCCAGCCCCGGCCCGTTGACAACTCCACACCATGTCGTGTAGAACATCCAAAACAGGCCAATTCACTCGTTAGATGGCCCACACTGGTATGATGAGTCAGATTATCACCGCATTGAGTTAGATGGTGTGGTTTGCCTAATGAATTGGATGGCATGATTTTCACCAAGTAATCTTCATGGTGTGGTCCACCTTTTTCACGGCTCAGATTTCCTACACAAGTGACATCTTGGTGGGAAAGGTAGGGCTGTCCGTAGAAGTTCACATACAATGCTTTATGCGACCTTTTCTCACTTCTGCATGTTACAGCTCTGCCGGTTTTACCCATGTTTCAGTTATCTAAGACGTTGATATGATAGGACTAAAAGCAGTTATGACCAATGCACTGAAAATTCCCCAGATCAGAACATCCGAGAACTGAAAATGGGGATCATGAGATGGACGGTTTGGATCACTGATATGGCCCCCACATATACAAACTAAAAATTCAAACAGAAGTATAGAGAGTCTCGGCCCCAGGGAACCGGCTCTATTGTAATATCGTAGAGACTTCCCACGTGTGCGTCAACCGTCTCAGTAAACTGAATTGGGATGGTCCACCTAATGTGGATTGCTTCTACTTAGCCCATCAATCAAAACTTGCACTGATGCATCATCCTATCCACCTCTCTCCACCGTCCATTTGAAGGCCACCAATGTAATGTTTGAGGAACATCCCCTACATATGGATCGCCATTATATAGCCATGAGGCATCCATGGTAGGGTCCACTGTGTGGACGGTTCCAATCCACTGTCAAAGGGTGGAGCTCTTATATACTATGAGAGAAATGCCTCTTATCATATCATTTCCTTGCGTGAAACGAGCGAGTTTATGAAACAGGAACGATTTTATTTATTTATTTTTAATCTCGCTTTGCCATTTGGATTGAGCACATCTTGAAACTTCTAACATGTGCTTGCTCAGGCTGCGTTTGGATGCACAAGTGATTGGAATTACAAAAAAAAAAAAAAAAAAATGTTAATCACAAGGAATTAATTCACCCAAACGATATCCAAAGACAACCAAACGGAACATAACCTTTCAATATCACTAGAAATCAAGGCATACCATATTTTCTCCTACTGTAACCGTGCAATGGTTCATCGGGTGGGGCAGCCATAATGTTTAATGGTCAATCACCACTGTTTCCTATGGTATGGTCAGCGTCATCTTTGGGCTCATTCCCTATAATGAACCGGCAAAACGGATGTACAAAACACGCATCAAAGTGGACAGCCTAGTAGACTGAGTGAAAGATACCTCGTCCCAACACGGAGGTTTTGGTATCGATTCCTAGTGGGGGTGGCTAACAGTGAAGTGTGAACTGACAGTGGGTGTACTAACAAGCTAACACCCAAAAAAAAAAAAAAAAAGTGGGCAGCGTAGATACAGAATACATGCATCAATGTGGGCCCCATGGTGAGGGCTGCACCAAATCCACTACCTTGAAAAATGCAGTCAGCCATCTGCATTTTCAAAAGTTCCTATTTGGTGGGTATCCTGCAGAACACGGGGTTTTAAAAATTTTTAAATTTAAAAAAAAAAAAAAAACAGATTGCATTCAATCTTCAAAATTTCTACCAGCTGAAAATAAGCAGGGGAAATGATGAACTTGTGACTAGCCTCAGTTAAATTAATAAGAGTCCAGCAGGCTGACGTGTAACCAGAATCGCTCATCAAGTGGACCACATTATCAACTAGCCATAACTGAAAGTTCACACGAATTGGAGAACCGATGGGTCGGGCCTGCAACTGCAGTCCGCACAAAGATCTATTGGTAGGATCCTGCCTGCTCTTGCGGCGTGCACAAGGACAATCCAAAATTTTCAATCAACGACTCACATCCAATAACTAATATCCCACTCGTTGGATCATGCTACAGGAGCAGCTTTAGACCATTGCTAATCCACACTGCGCCCCACCATGAAACTGCATGGCTCACCAACTGGCAATCTACATGCACCAATCACAACCATTGAAACTAATCTTCTAGAACAATCCCCTGCAGCAGCAACAAAACAATATTTTTTTCACCCGGTGGGGCCGGGGGTAAGCTGCAACCCCACTATATCAGCAGTGTGAAACTTAAATTGTATTCATTAACCGAGATGCGATTATGCACACAGCCCATGTCATAGAATATCTATGCAGCTCTGTCCCCACGGCACACATGTCAAACACATGGTGATCAGAACTGTTGATCTTGCAGACCAGCATGTGGATGGTCCAAGCCAAAAGTGATGGCAATTGGACAATCCTAACCATCCAGCTGTGGCAATCATTTGACATATGGCAAATCCACTTGGTGGCCCAACAGATCAACAATCTGAGCAGGTGATCACCACACATGTTTGCAACCTGTGCTCGACCCAATGTAACTGCCAGCCATAATGCACATGGCTTGATACGATGTAACTATTTAAACTCAATGAGGTAAACTCAATGAGGTGATGAAATGATGAATGCACCTGCAATAATGCATGATGTGGACAGTGGTAGGAATTACAGATAGTTGAATGCGTTGATGAAGCATGGGTATTGCAATAGGTTTCTACATCTCCCTTCATCAAGCCCATTTATCAATTTCATGGTCATGCATGTCACAACATGACATGAATAGGCATTAGGCATTTGGTCTGGGAAAAATCTCATCTAAGTCTAGATGACATGAAAGAGCATGCATGAGAAACAGAGTCTTCCTAACTGTTCCAAACAATAACAATATGGTAAGCCCTTCAAAAGGAGTGGGTCAGATCTTATGAGCTACACAAATGGAATACACTTATTATTTTTGTATCAAACAGAAATAGTAAAGCAATCAGCATAAAATTCTCATTCATAAAACGAAAAACAATACCCTTCCATTCCAGCTTCTGTACATAGACAACCATCGAGTAAGAGGATCAAAGGGCTTTTACAGAGGAAACTAACCATCTTTCCTTAATACCGAACACTCATTGGTCTGCATTGATTCCGAAAATACGGACCTTGTGCATGTTCGGGAACTTGGCGACCACCAGTACAATCACAGCAAGGGTGTTGAGGAACAGCATTGGATGTTGGTAGTCTGTCGTGTGTGAGGCTATCAAGTACCTGCCCATGAATCAAGCAGACGCCTCTCAATGACACAAATAAAAATTAACTGTTCAAACAAATTCTCAATTGGGTGAGGGTTCACTTGAGAAATCAGGCCTCATTGGACAAACTACAGAAAAGTGAGTATGGTAGGGAATCATATATGCCCTAGCAACACGTATTGGGGCTAGACAGCTATTTTACTGTTCAGTGCTCACCATCATTTTAGAAACAGCAGTGACTCATCCACCAGATATATTGCATTCTTGTATTCCAGACACGTCTGAATCAATGACCCAATTGTGGACACAGCATAAACCAAAAATCAAGCTGAAAAGATGATAGCAACCATCCATTTTTTCCCATTAAATTAGGACCAATCACTATTTTACTTTTAAAAATCCATTTTATAGCTGCCAACGGATGGTCAAGATTGATTAGTGCGATTTTGAGCTATGATCCATCCAGGACTGCCCCAAATTTTCGATGGCCTGGAAATCTTTTGCCAAAAAATTTCTTAAAAAATATCTAGAAAATCCATAATATTGTAAATATTCCAAAAATGTATTCATTTTTTGTTTTGAACATATTTGTATCGGTCCACTCTTTGGTGAGAGTGTTGTATTAGGTTGTCTAGTGAATTTGTGAACATGATTATATTATATGTCTCTAATGTTTACACATCACAATCAAGCACTAGAACTAGAAAAATAATAATAATAATAATAATAATAATGCATAAATACTACTTTTTCAATTTTTCGATTTTAATCTTAAAAATTATAGTAAGAGTTGTCAAATTTTATTGTAAAATGATCTACAAGAATTTTTGGAATGAGGTTTGAGTGAATGGTCTTCACCATAGGTTTGCTCCCTACAGGTGAGGGTTCGATTCCCCTCCTTGGCTTTACCCGATATACGTGGTTGTGAGTGATTGCGTGTATCCGCATGGATTAATCTCACTTCAAAAAAAGGTGGGGACACCCTGTGTCTTCCAAAAAAAAAAAAAAAAGGAATTTTTGGAATGAGAAAAGTGAAAAAAATGAGAAGAAAATGGATTTAAATAGGGGAAAAAGTGGCTGTTTTTCGACCGTTACTGGGGTTAACGGTCGTTATGCCCCGTAACGGCCGATACGGTCCCAACGGTCATAGTCGTTACCTATACTTGTTGGACTTTACGAATACGGAACACCTTGATAAGCCGATATGATACCAATATTCATATAATTGCTATTTAAAACATTAACGGAAATGAAACGAAACATAACAAGTTGGGGCGAGTCATAATGGTGTCAGCCTCCTAGCGAGTCATAATCCAAAATTGCTATCTAAAACCAAGGGTTGGGTATGCCGTTCAAACATGTACCATTAAGTGGCCCTCTCTCCATAAGATACATGGAGAAAGGGCTTGTAAACATTTTATTTACTCGTCTCCTAGGCACAAGTCATGGTGGCAACAATCACGCTAAGTGGATAATTCTAACCCTTCGAACTTGGGCCAGTTGTCTACAACTATCTGTTTTTATGAGCCATTATATCATCAAATTGATTCTTTAATATACTCATTTCTAAGATTTGCAATGTTCAAACTAAAATGTGGATGGAAGTATACTCACAACACCAATGGTACGACAGTCAAAAACTTTCTATTTCGAGTGAGTTGCTTGCCATTGTCAATTTGCTCCCACCAAGTCAAGGCGTTATAGATGCCCTGGTCATCGGCAAATGGAGTTCCCTTCTTCCAATGGAAGAAGTGGTAAGTTACCTAAAGGCAGAGACAAAAGCATACAACAATTACAACCTAAAATAAGAATTAAAAAAGGATAAATTGCACCTCCAAGAAAAAATGTGAAGAAAGAAAAATGATAACCAATTAATTGAATATATCCAGCTATGTTGATGGCCCAAGAACACCAAAAGAAGACACTGGCTTATTTACAACAAAATATCATGCGAAAAAAATAAGAGTCTAAGTCGATACTTAAAAGTTCTAGCAGGCCTAAAATTACCACAAGAGTGGTGAGAGTCAGAAAAATAAAAATAAAAAATAGTCAAATGCCACTCATATAATAGAAAGATCCAATTGGAATAAAAAACACCCATAAGGAAACATAGATCCTGAATTCCCAGAATTTTGTCCTCTGAACCAACCGATAGGTACTATGAACTTGTTTCTCCCTGCAAGTACCAACATTTATGAACTTGTTTCTCCCTGCAAGTACCAACATTTCACATTCCACGCTTCTGGGTAAATACTATAATAGCCAAGGTTTAAATAATGGTATCAACGGGCATATCAGCTGGGCAAAAAAATGATATGGGACAGATCAGACGATATGGGCACATGTTAGCCTTTTTCCTTTTTTCTTTTTTGTTGCCAAAAAATCTTGAAACGTTATTGGGAAAAAATAGGAAAATTGTAAAACAGCAAAACCTTTTTTTATGGTATCTTAAACAGGTATTCGATGGTGTATTTCTTTGGTAAGCATGCTGCCAGTCAGCTTGATCTGCTTAAAGTCAACCAATTAGGCCCTAATCAAACACAAATTAAGCGTAATTTGGTCGATTAATTTCTTTGAAATTCAACAAAAAGAGGAAGGGGGCGGGGGGCTGAAAAAATTATGCTTTACCCCATTTTCCTGAATTTCTCCAAAATGGTCCATTCCACTTTGATGCGTCAAATCCCACTACAATCTTGTGTTGTGATTCCCCAAATAGGCCTAAATCTAGTCTAAAATAAGTTCTGCATTTCAAAAATAAAAATTCTAGTCTAAAATAAGCTTTTAAAAACTTCCTCCAAGGTTGAAACGAAGAACAAAAAAATAGAGAACAATAAAAAAACAAAAGAAGGCCTTTATGCATGTCTTGCTCCATATCTTCTAGTCAACCAATCCACCCCCATATCACACAACGGCGGGGACTGGCGACCAATACAGCTAGAATATGAGTGTACCATAACTGTTTTTTAAAACCATGATAATAGTTGTTTTAAAATGTGACATAATATTTCATGTATCCATTTCTTGCATTGCTGCGAACCAGCCAAATACTAAACTATCCTTCAGCAGGAACAAAACTTGTCAACTTCCATTGCAATGAAGTTAACCTCCATTGCACTGTCATGTAAACCACTTTCCAACTATAATCAATCAATCAATTAAAAAATCATTGTCTGTTTGTGCATGTGTGTGGGAATGATCATCGAGTTCTGTGTGGTCCACTTGAGTCATTGATCGGCATGTTTTTGGGCTCAGGGGCTAACATGGGAGCACAGTTTCTAGATGGAGTGGTTGTCATGCACATGCCACTTGGAGCCCACAAAGCTCAGCTCCACCAGAGGCTCTAGTGGAGTCAGCTCCATGTGATCATTTCCCATATACACAGATAGATGCACACACGGATGGACACACGCACACATTGAGCAAGAGAGAAAGTATGTGTGTGTAAACCTCTGTAGGGCCCACCATGATCAATACATGAAATCCAATCTATCCATCATGTGCGCTTTTTTATGTTAGGTCATTAGGCAAAAAAATGAGCCTGACCAAAGATCAGGTGGGCCACGGCACACAAAACAGTTGGGATGGGGAAGCACACCATTAAAACATTTCAGACAGTATGTGGGGCCCACCAAGTTGTGTGTGGCATCCAACTGGTGATCTGGTGTGGCCAGTGTTCGAAGTATCGGTATTGCTACAAGTTTCAGCGGGGGATACAAAAATAATATCGATATCGTTGATAATATCGCCAATAACCAAAAATGCGGGGAACCATTAGGGAAATATGGGGGATATTGGTGGAATTTTTCAGTGAAACTTCAGAAGATGCTAAAATACACATTTACATATTTCGGAATAAAAATTTGCAAAAAAAAAAAATGCAAACATAATAAGTTTCCATTTAATGGGGGCCTAAAAGCATGTGTTGTCATAAGAAACCAATCCAACCATCCCGTTTATTCATCCAAGCTTCCATCCAAACATCCATCAATATTTCAAAATATCAACAACCAATACTTCGCCGAGAAAATGTCGACAACTAGAAAAGAAACGAATGATTGTGGTCTCGAAAATTTGAACACTGCATACAACCATGTGCCCATAAAAAAAAAATTAATGGATTTTTTTAATATACAGATTTTTGGCAATAACGATACATTCGTGATATTATTGACATATCGCTGATACACTGGCAATACAAATGACACCTGAAATTCACACAACTGAAAATATTGGTGATATGGATACATAGGCGATACAAGCAACACCTAGAATTTACATAGTCAAAAATATTGGCGTTACATTGGCAATATCGATAAATTGGCAATAATTAGTAATACGTCACCAATACTTGGAATTTATAAGACTCCGGTTTTATCAGTATCGCTACCATTGTAATTGGTAACGCCGAGCTAGAGATACGGATAATATCGGGGATATTTTGATAATATTGGAGATACTCCGAACAATGGGTGTGGCCCACAAGGATGAAGGGATGCACCAAAAGCCATGCCACTGGGCCCATTCCAAAACTCATGTGCCACAACACATAAATTTATAGGTTTGACGCATGATTCCATATGCTTCCGTTTGGTCTAGCCCACCTAAACTTCGGATTGGTGTGGTTTTTGGGCTCAAGGGTGAACATGTGGTGCTGCACATGATGGATGGAGTGGACGTCACGTACTAATCATGGTGGGACCCATGACACTGTGATTATTTTTTAGACACACACAAACCCCATTGGAGTACTTCCAACAAAAAGAAAACAAAAGTGAAAACCATTGGATATGCTGTTTTTTTTTACCCACATGCTTCAGTGGTTCTGGTAGTGCAAATTAAAACATACAAGAATTATATGGAAAGAGGCTGTGGATGCTATCCAGATGGAGGCAGCTTTTTTTTTCAACCCAGATGCTTGTGGTTCTGGTAGTGCAAACAAAAACATACAAAAAATTATATGGAAAGAGGCTGTGGATGCTATCTAGATGGAGGAGCTATCCTTAGAGATCATTCCAGAAAATTTATTGTGTCTTTACGAAATCTTAGGTGGAAGCTGGAACGAAAAGGAGGATTGATCTAGATCTTCAGTAGCAAGAATTTTCAACCCAAAATGGCACAGCCACCGTAAAATCTTGCTGTTGCTCCTAATACCAAACCTCCTCCTGTTCCTATCAACAACAACTACCACCATTCTATCAGGACCACCTTTAACTCAATCAACATTGTGCTATCCATAAATCCAGACTTTGTTTTCATTAAAAAAATTAAAAAAATAAAAATAAATAAATAAATAAATAAAATAAAAAAAAAACTAGTAAATAAGTAAATTCTATATTTTATTAATGGGTTCCAGCCTGATTGTTAACACACTGATTTTTCTATTTGGTGCGCTGACGCGAACTAGACATGTGGTAAATCGTCCATGATCTGCATTACTTATCCCACGTTGCGTCTCCCACAGAGGGACCATAGCCTGCAGATTGAAGGACCTGTCAATCTTTCCCATCCAATTGGCAGACCTATTTCCATGGGATGCTGATTATTGCCAATCATCTTCTGTTACCTTCCAGTTGTACTTTATCAATTGGACAGTTAAGATCATCCAAACAGTTGAATTTTCTAGCACAGTCATCCCACAGTGGGAACAACCTGATGAAGGCTTTTGGTCCATGGACCACTATCCCACGTTTCAAATTTGAGTACAGCTAGGAAAATTTGTGTGATGAGTTCATGCTAGATTCCCCTCTTTTCAAATTAAATAACTGATTTCAGACTACATAATATGGTTTCACACCCATCCTTTCTGAACTTTTTGAGAACTGCCTGCTTTTGCTCATGGTCATTTGACTATATTTAGCTTTATAAATTGCTATGCTGTCACAAGGTCTGAGTTGAAGAAGATTCTCAACTGATTGCTAACCTACTCACAAAAAGAAAGATGAGTGGGGAGAAAGATTTGGAGGGTGATATTCGTATTAATATAAATGGAAACTGAGAGTCTGACGCAAGGTATCCCGTATCGGTATCAGTTGGCGTAACGGTGCCCTCCGATACCGATACGGATATGGGGGTGTAACGGTGATACGGGGGCATAATGGTCCGTAACGGTGCATTTTTATTTTTTATTTTTGCCAAAAAAATATATAAAAATATGGATTAAATCCAGAATATTCTAAGCATTCCAAATATGCATTCATTTATAAATTGGAACATGTTTATAGTGGTGTAACGGTCCACTCTTTGGTGAGAAGTTGTATCGGACTGTCTGATGAATTTATGAACCAGATAACCTGAATTTGACTACAAAATTCATATATTTAATTTTCTAAATATCTAATTTATATACTTAACAATTTGATATCATTTCTCCCAATAGTTCTTTAAAAAAATGAAATTAAATTCAAGTAGATGGCGTTGTCAATTTGGGGCTGACTTGGAGGACCAATCCATGCCCCAAATCAGCCTCAAATTCATGCAATTTATTGGCATTATCCCACTTATGAATTGGTGAACAGTTATTGGATAGTGAATCATGAAAAAAATCAAAAGGCCCTGTTTTAAAAAATATGCGTCCACAAATTAACAATTAAAACTATTCACACAATTTGATTTTGGCATTGTAAGTTAGCAACTATGGTCCATAATTTAATTGGTAAATTTTAAGTTAATACATGTCTCGTGTACAATTTTTTAAGGGCCCGAATTAGGCGGGACTCGGATTGTGAAGTGTAGCACACGAGTGTCAAAGTTTTTTGGGCCCCACCATGATGAATGTGTTATATCCACACCGTCCATCCATTTTGCCAAATAATTTTAGGGCATGAGCCCAAAAATGAGGCAGATCCAAAGCTCAGGTGGACCGCACCATAAGAAACAACAATAATTAAACGTCCACCATTAAAAATTTATTGGGGGCTACAAAAGTTTTAGATCAAGCTGACATGTGTGTTTTCCCTTCATCCACGTCAGTGTGACCCAATTAACAGTTTAGATGGAAAATAAAGATTACAGTGAACCCTAAGAAATTTTTAATGGCGACATTCTATAACCACTGTTTCCTATGGTGTGGTCCACCTGAGATTTGGATCTTACTAATTTTTTGGATCATGACCTAAAATGATGTGGCAAAATGGATGGACGGCATGGATATAATACATACATCATGGTGGGGCCCACACGGCACGTGGACCTTTTATTAAAAAGAAAACTAGGTGGCTCACGTAGCCTCTTTGGAATGGAAGTTGATTGCGTACCGAATAAACTCTGTAGGGTCCACGTGATTTAGATATTTTATCCACTCCTTCCATCCATTTTACCAGATAATTTTTGTGCTTGAGCCCAAAAATGAAGCATATCCAAATCTCAAATGGGCCACACCACGGGAAATAGTGTGAATTGAATTTCTACCATTGAAAATTTATTGAGGGCCATTGAAGTTTTGGATAAAGCTTAAATTGTGTTTGCCCTTCATCCATGTTTTTGTGATCTTATGAACAGGTTGGATGACAAATAAATATCACTGTGGGGCCTAGCAAGGTTTCAAAAGTGGAAATCATTATTCCCACAGTTTCCTGGGGTAGCGTCCACTTGAGCTCTGTATATGTTTTAATTTTGGTATCAACCCCTTAAATGAGCTGGAAAAACAGATGGACGATGTGGATGAACCACATACATTCACGATGGGCCCAATAGAGTTTACTCGGTATGATAAAAGCGTGCTGCGTAACTCGTACGCAGTCCGATTTCTTTTTCCGATACCGAAATGAAAAAGAAGAGAGGGAAACCGAAAAGAAAAAGAGGGAAAGAAGAGGGGGGAGAGAGAGAGAGAGAGAGAGAGAGAGAGAGAGAGAGAGAGAGAGAGAGAATAAGAAGAAGAAGAAGAAGAAGGGCCGCAGCCGCAGCAGTCTGAGAAGAAGAAGAAGAGGAAGAAGAAGAAAACAAAGAAAGAAAAGAAAAGAAAAGAAAAAAAAAAAAAAAAAAAAAAGGTAAGTTTTTTTTTAATTTCTTTTTTCTTTTTCTTTTTTTTCTTTTTTTCCTATTTTCTTTAGGCCCGTAACAACTGTTACGGTACCGTAACGGCCGTTATGGAATGTAACGGCCATTACCGCCGTTACAGGCACAAAAAAGGAGGGGGTGACTGTTACGACCCCGTAACGCGTAACGGTATCAACCGTTACCATTACTTATCGGCCGTTACGGCCGAAACGTAACCGATTTGGAATACCTTGGTCTGAGGCCAAATCATCCAAAAGCAAGAAACAACTCAAATGACTAGTTTATGAAGGAAACCAAATAATGAATGGAAATAAGAGACAACGAACGAGATTGACCATGGTATCATCACCTGTATAAACTGTCTCAAAACCCATATTTCATTTTTTTTAATCATTATCAGTGAGTTTCACCAAAAACAGCTTGCAATTCCAAAAAGGAAGAGAACCAACACGAAGGGTGTGTTTGGATGCAGTATGAAATTGAATTGCTCTCCAAATTGTGATTTCCATTCCTACTAAGGACATGAGCTCCAAACTACACTTATGTTACAGTTATTTGAGGCTACTTCATCCTGATGGATGCAAGGAAATACCCATAACTTTCGTCATTTCATCCTGATTAAACTGAATTTTCGCAATTCATTTAAATTGTGCACCCAGACACAGCCCAATTCTTTGGTTTGATCCAAATAAGACCCAAGCTCCGCAATCAAAATAATAGCTCCTAGGCCCCAATTTCATTAATAACCAAAAAAAAAAAAAAAAACACTCATTTTCAATGATATCCAAATTTCACTCCAAATCTTCCCTCTCATGCAAAACCCATCAGCCACCATTTCTCCATCGACCTTAAGCAGGGTATAAATTCAATACCCTAATTTTCAAGTCCCTATCTAATTTTTAGCACCAAAAATCCTTGTAAAGAATACGAAAGAATCCAAACCTACAAACGAAAGGCAAATACAAAATACCCAAAAAAAAAAAAAAAAAAAAAAAAAAAAAAAAAAAAAAAATCACTTTCCAAAACCCCCAATCAAGAAGCAGTCTCTGCATACAGTTATTCTACAAACTCACCCCAGAAAACCCCCAAATCTAAAGGAAGAAAGCACCTTCCTGAGACCCTAATCCGACAAATTCCACACAAACCCTAACGATCTGAAATTCAGATCTAGCAATCAAATCTCAAATTCAAGAAACTACGAATCAGAATCAGATAGAAAAGCGTAATTAGAGGAGGGATGTACGGATAGAAAGCTTACAAGGAAGTGGCAGAGATGGACGATGGTCCAGGCCATGCCAGGTGTACAGCCAAAGACAGAGAGAACGATGAGCCATGAGAAGAAGAGGATGAGAATGTATGTCGTCCAAACGCCCGGGTACATGAACCACTCCGTATTCTTGTTCAGATCCGGTGGGGGCACCGTCTGCACGTACAGCTTCGCCATTCCCTCGATCTACTCAATCCATCCACACCGTCCAATTACAAGGTGCTGATGATGGCCCTCTTGAATCTGTGTCTCGATCGCTCTGTTGTTGATGCTGGCGTTTGTGTTTGTGTTTTCGTTCAATAGGAAGGAGAAAAGGAAGAGGGAAGCGTTCTTTGATGCAATAATGCATTATCGATGTATATATTCTACTGTGTCTTTGATAGACACTGAAGAATGTCATCCTTGATCTAGCATTATTCGTGGGGTTGGGTAGGATCTGGATCGTTCATCAGGTGGACCTTCCCATGGATGATGTAAAGGTATGATATCTCACCGATCAGACGATTCAAAGACGGTCATTGGATCATGATGGATTTATAAGATCCTCAGCTTTTCACCCTTTGTGCAAGGGGAGACCTTGTCTCCATGATCCAAACCGTTGGTATGGTGGGGCCCAAAAGTGGCTGGATTGGGTCTCCAAAATTTTCTAGATAGCGTGATTCTAGGCTTTAGATTGGTGACGACGAAAATATGAGAAAGAATGGAGGTCTAGGATTGAGTGTTGAGTCATGGTCTGTCCAAGGTGCGGCCTATTAAATCAATGGTCTGGATTAGTAAGTAACGGACAACAGTAGTATAAACTGTAAAAACTCTTGTTTATCATACGTATCTTATAATTGAGGATCTCACTTGGATTAACCAATCAGGTTGATGGTTGATCAATGGATATGATCTTATATGGCAGATGTGTCTAATGAACGGTTCGGATCTCATTGATTTGTGTTCAGTGAACTCGTTGGATTAAGGAGGAAGATTTTTGTTTTGGTGGACACAGAAGCATGGATATGAGTGGAGAAAGATCGTCGAGGTTTGTGGTTGGTGGGCTCGTGGATATTTAATTCGCGTCCAGATGCAGTGTGCGGTCAACACCGTTTAATAAATGAGTTCAACCCCCGACTGGTAGGACGCGGATTAGCTACTGAACCAGAGTAGGGAGTTTCGCTGTGAAGTGATGTCACCACGTTTTGTGTGCCTGCATGATGTATGTGTTGTATCTACACCGTTCATCCATTTGGAGATATCATTTTAAGGCATGAGTTAAAGAATAAGCAGATACGAAGCTTAAACGGATCCACCACAGAAAACAGTGGGACAATGACGCCCACCGTTGAAACCTTCATTGGGACGAGCATGATGTTTATTTGAGATCCAACCTGTTTATAAGTTAACAAAGACATGGAATAAGGGTAAAAACAAATATCAGCTTGATCGAAAACTTCTGTGGCCTTGAGATGTTTTTAAGGGTAGGTGTTCAATCCCCACTGTTTTCTGTGGTGGACCCACATGAGCTTTGTATCTAACTCATCCTTTGTCTCATTTACTAAAATGGTCTCTCCAAATGGATGGACGGTGTGGATACAACACATACATCTTAGTGGATCCCACATAACGTACATCACTTCAGTTGCGAGTCTCGCTACTGTCAGGTTGAGCAGCCAATCCGCGTCCCGACTAGTAATATCACGAATGTCTTAATCAATACGAACCGTCCATTGATGGAGCATCTCTGAGTTGGATAGTATCTTCTCTAAACTCTTGCTGGGACCTTCACGAGTTAATGTACCAATAATTGCAAATTTTGTAAACTCTGTGGGGTCCACCATAATATTTGTGAATTATCCATGCCGTCCATTAGTTTTTCTTCATCATTTTAGGGCATGACCCTGAAATGAAAGCACATCCAAAGCTCAGGTGGGCCACATCAAAGAAAACAGTGGAGATGATGTTGATTGTTAAAAACTTATTGAGAGCCAAGGAAGTTTTGGATCAAGATGATATTCGAGTTTTCCTTTCATCCATGCAGGTGTGATTGATGGGTTTTTTTGACATATCGTCCTTTCGCAACTGGAATGCGCAAAGTCCTTTCGCAACTGGGATGCGGAAAGGAGTTTCCTAAAATTATAAAAAAGGGTCCCTAGGGTTTTTCTAGTATATGTTGTGTTGATGAGAAAAACACAAGAGAGTTATCAAAGGTGAGAGAGAGGGGGAGAAAGAGAGAGAGAAAGCTTGTAGAAGGGAAGTTATACTCGTAGAGGTAATCTACAGTGCAGTCTATATCTCAGCGCTCCTACGTCCTCATAATCGGTGAGATCTCTCTGATTTTCTTTATTCTTTCATTGTTCATCCACTCCTACATGAGTGAAGAAGGTTGTAAACGCTTTACTTCATAGTAGATTGTTGATCTGGACGAGGTCCCGTGATTTTTACCTCTTTGAGGGTTTTCCACGTAAAATTCTCTTATATGGTGTGTAATTGATGCATTGATTATTTTCATTGCTTTATTATCCATAATTCTGATTTGTTCTAAAGGGCTAGATCCTAAGGTTTTGTGAAAGGCCCCCAACAGTGATCTTATAAACAGGTTGGATGAGAAATAAATATTACTACAGGCTTTAAAAAGGTTTCAACAATAGTAGACATTACCATTTACTATGGTGTAGTTCATGTAAGCATATTTATATGCTTCAATTCTTAAGCTTGTTTCCGAAAATGGTAAGGAAATGTCTGAGTATGGTGGTTTGGATGGGGCTGCATACTGAGTAAAATAAGTAAAGTTTATAAGCCCATTATGAGTATGTCTCATCCAAGCCGCCCATTCATTTTCTTATCATTTTAGGGCACCAGCCCATTTTTGAAGTAGGCAAAGCTCATGCGCACCCTACTGCAGGAGAAAATGGGAATTGAATGCCCATCATTGAAACTCCGAAGGGCCATGGAAGTTTTGGATTGAGCTGATATTTGTGTCTTTTTCATAAATGTTTCTATGACTTTATGAACAGGTTGGATGATAAATAAACATCACGGTTGACATGAAAAGGTTTCAATGGTGCATGATTATTTATCCCTATGTGGTCAACTCGAGCTTTGGATATTCTTCAATTTTGAGCTCATGCCCTAAATGATAAGAAGAGATAGACCAAATACATAAAACGTGGGCCCCACAGAGTTTCCTTGGTAGATAATGGGTGTCCCACTAGTTCTTACCGCAATTATTAAAATGCCCTCTAAAGCTTTGTGAATGGCGGGAGTGTCCTTTTATGTGATTCTATCTAGGGCTGGCCTGCTGGATTTATGGCCCATGGGCCAGGATTGAGTGGCCTCCAAGAGCCCATAGACTGGGCCCAGGACTAAATTAAAGCCCATTTATTAATAAGGAGGATGGAGTTGCTTTTAAGATCCAGTGGGCTTGTCCTATTTTTTCAAGTTCAAGTTTGTCCTACACCATACATGGTGAGGCCCACTTAATGAACAATCAGATCTTGCTAAAAGGTGCATGACCAGGTTCTTGGGCCAAATCAGGCCGGATCTGTATAATTAGTATAGGCCAGAGTCAGCCTGTCATATGACCTTGGCTAGGCTCAGGCCTAGGTGTTAACCATTCATGTAGCTTTAACTATTTTTGATTTTGATTGAATTCTTGATATTGGACTATGAAATGTACTACGGATTTCAAAATCGCTAAAAATTGAGTGAAAAAATGATAGCAAAGGAAGACAGTTGGTTTCATTTATCAATGTAAAGTACAAAGTCTATGTTTAAGTTCATGAACTATGTTTTTAATTTCAATTCATATCCAAACCTAGATGTATTATACAATAGTCAAGCCAACGGTTCGTGTGGCTTTAGTTCGTATAAGTGGGACCTATAGTTAGAGTTGTACATGAACCGAGTTAGCTCAGTTAGCTCCATCAACTCGATTCGAAAAAGCTTGATTTGACTTGGTTTGAAATTGAGTTCGAGCCGAGTCAATCTGATTTTTTTAGCTTGACAAAATTTTGAGTCGAGTTCAAGCTTGCCCGAGCTCGACTCGACTCGGATCGAACCAGTTCGATGGCTCAATTATTTTGATATTGACGTTGCTCACCAAGTGTTTGGTGAAATAACTCAACGAAGTATCGGCTGGTGGCAAGGAAGGTATGGATATGAAACAAATACCCTTGTATCTTGATTTTTATGTTGCTCACTGAGCGTTTGATAAAATACCTGTAAAATAGTGCTAATGTTTTACATACAGTGGGAAATTGAAGGTGCACTCCATGTGGTTGAGAAAATGTCACAGAGGCTCGATCTTAGCTCGAACTCGGCTCAAACTAGCCAGTCAGGCTCGAGGACCAAGCCGAGCCGAGTTTGAGCTGGGTCAGCTAGTGGCCAAGCCAAGTCGAGCTATGCCAAGCTCTACTTGATTCGACTCGTGTACAACTCTACCTATAGTTTGGCAATCCAAACCAATTTAGATTGCTGATGAAAAAGAAATGTTATTTTCACTTATGAATGGATGTCATTTTTAAAAAATTTGGCTCAAAAATGCAATGTAATGCCACTTCTTAAAGACAATTCATGCATCTCAAAGATACAATAGAACTCTTGTGTGTTGTTATTAGTATTCATTCAAGCTATACCTTTAAAAATATGTATTGGATCTTAATGCTATAATAAGTTTTATCCTTAATCCACCTATTAAGGTAGTCTATTATATTTAACCTTATTTAATAAACAATAGAAAATGGTGGAAGAGAATTTCTGATGTACGCTAAATGAATATAATTAATATGATGGATATATCTATGTTGGGGGACCACGGAAGCACATAGATGAATCAAGCAAAGTACTACATTCACAACAACCAAATTCAAATATAAACAAACTGAATTTAATGTGAAAAAATCCTTATAGGAAAAAACCACGGTACAAAGCAACAATAGTGCACCATGAAAACAAAAAATTACAAGAAATAAAGATTACCTGATTTAAACAAGCCTCGAATCACCCTTACAAGCTCTTGAAACCCTTTGGAACAAATTAGAAATCTTCGAGATACACCTCATTCCCAATTACACCCACATACATAACCTTTATAGTAAACACAATCGAAATAGGAAACAAATCTCGCACTTACACAACTCTGCATAGCTCTGCACAATCGACATCTTCGATAGTATTTCGATGGCATCGACAAACTGTTGATGTTATCGAACCAAATACCAAAACGTTTCCACGATAAAACATGAATTTTTCAGATTCTCTCGATGGCATTGAAGATCCATCGATGGCATCGAGCAGGACAGTATCCAGCAACCAATCGATGGAATTTCGAATTTTCTCGATGGCATTGAGTAGTTGATTGCATCGAACAACTCTCGATGGCATTGAACTATTTGTCGATGACATAGATATACCCTATTTCTGAAATATTTGATACATCAACAACAATCTATCACTACACCAAAATTATTTATTAGAAACGGCAAGTGCTTTGGTTCAGAAATGTTATTAAGCCGTTTCTAATTGCACAAGGTTTTGAACGGTTTCTAATTGCACAAGGTTCATTCTATTTGCTTTTTTAATTAGGCACTTGCTAATATCTTACCCAACAACACTTGCCATCTTTATACAATATGCTTCATTGGCAACTTAAGACAAAAAAATTCATTGTAGAGTGGGTTCAACCTTTTCTTTCTTAGAACTTTCTTTTCCATTTGTTCCTGTAATTCAATGGGGTGTTGCATGTTCAGGCCACACATGTTGGATCAGAGAGCGCTCTTTCACAAATTGTCCGCCTTGTTGAATCATCGCAGATGGCCAGAGCTCCTGTGCAAAAGTTTGCCGATCGGATCTCCAAGTACTTTGTGCCTTTTGTAAGTGCATATTGTTTTTCATGCCTTTTCCATACATGAATATCTCAGATCCCATATGCACAGCTGCACATGACTTGGCCCAGTTTATCTTATCTATTAACTTGTTTCATGAATTGTGGCCCATCAAATGAGTGGGCCCATTCATTCTTCTGTCTAGGCATCTGAAAAATGGGGCCTACCTGATGAACAACTTGGAGTTCTTTAATAATGCTTGTCTGGTATTCCCAAGACTTGGATATTGCAATTGTCAAGGCCACTAACCATGTTGAACATATGGCAAAAGAAAAACATATGCGCAGTGAGTCCAAGCTTCCTTCAACCATTGTTTAGAAAATCAGTGCTAGGATCTGGCAAGCATCGATTCCACAAATTCATGGATCTATAGCCATGATTATGTATTCCTTCTTCGTGGGTTTCAGGCTGGTCATCTGCTTCTTGTTAAGCCAATGGATGTGGCAGTCTAGGCTCATGTTTCTTCACAGGTAAGCATGTCTTTTCACCATTGCTACTTCAGAACGATACATACCTGTATCATTTGATAGTCTGTCTGGTCATAGTCTCCAGTTTTCAGCACTTGCTCAGTTGCAGGTTTCATCAAAATGGTTGGTTGAAGTTTCAGCTTTCTCATTTATAAAGGTGACAAATCAGGACTAGTCATCGTCCCTTATTGTCAAACAACGATAGTTTCTTATGATTTACGATCTGATTTTTGATCTGACTATTAAATATTTTTTCAGAACATTGGTCATATAAACTCTGTTTTGAGTTTGACTCTTATGATATATGTGATTATCTATGTGATTTACTCTTATGATCTTGAGCATCCACTCATTTGATTTTCCGTATGTGCTCTCCATCATATTTTAACAATGCTCAAAGACAGGCTACCAAGGATGCTGGTGTTATTGCTGGAATGAATGTAGCCAGGATATAATCAATGAACCAACAGCCACAGCCATTGCCTATGGTTTGGATAAGAATGGTGAGGAGAAAAACATCCTTCTGTTCGACCTTGGTGGTGGGACATTCGATGTCGGTATCTTGACAATTGATAATGGGATTTTTGAGGCTCTAACCACAAATGGAGACCCATCTTGGAGGTATGACCCTCACTATTTTCCATTAGTTTTCTAGTTTAGTGGATTGAGAATCATTGAATAAAAAACAGTTCAGCATTCTCCATTTCTCATTAGTGAATGCAACTTGATATAAATCACAAAGATAAAGTCATACCAGTCAGGGAGGCTAATCATTGATTTTTCTTGCACCTTCGTAAACACAAGTTCTGAGAGAACCTGGCCTTGTATGACTAGATGAAAACACAATCAATAAGTCAGCCCCTTTATCCAAATTGATACATAAAACATGCAAGCAATCAAAATCCCGTAGAATTTTAATATGAAGTTCCATAAAGAGGTAATGATATGCCAAAATCAAAACAGTTCTGCTTTGATGGCACAAAACTTTCCACAGAAACAGTTATGATTTGTTCTATATGTATTGGCAAGAGGCCACTGCAGATAAAGATTTGTGCATCAGGTGAGGCCAATGCATGGATGACTTGGGCTCAGCTACATGTACAAAAACATTGCATGGTTTAAAAGAGCAGTTGCCTAGGTCCACATTCAACGTGTGAGTGGTGTTGGGATTTTTGGCCTGCGGAATCACACAGATCTAGATCTAGGATGGTAATCCAATGGCACTAAGCACATACACAAGAAAAGAGAACACACAGATTTAACGTGGAAAACCCTTGCAGGAAAAAAAACCACGGCACAAAGCGACAAATCACCACTATGAAAGCATCAATTACAAAGAGAAAGGACTTACCCGATTCGAACAACCTCGAATCTCACCCTTGCTACACCCTTTGATAACCCTAGAACCCTTTAGAATACCTTTAGAAAGTCTTAGAATATATTAGAATACCCCTAGGCACCCCAATTTATAGTTTTGGCAACTTCCCTTTCGTATCCCAGTTGCGAAAGGACTTGCGTCACAAAATTCGCGAAACTCCTTTCGCATCCCAGTTGCGAAAGGACTTGCGACACAAAATCCGCGAAACTCCTTTCGCATCCCAGTTGCGAAAGGACTTGCGACACAAAATCCGCGAAACTCCTTTCTGCATCCCAGTTGTGAAAGGACTCAGATTTAAGACATCTCGCAACAATCTCCACCATGTCTTCAATCTTCAACCGTGTAGCTTCTTGACCTCTTCTCTTATTTCTGCATCACATCATAGCTCAAGATCACATTGGTCAACCAGCGCCAATCACGGATCTGATAGATACCTGCTATTCCGTCGGCGCGAATATCTCTGAGAAGCCGATCTCTTCTCTCTGAGAATAACTCCTCGCTACCAACCTCGCCTTGTATCTATACTGTATCCTCTTGAAGGTCCACCTGCATCCAACTGCTCACTGGCCCACTGGAAGCTCCACCCGCTCCCATATGTCGGTCTGGTACAACGAATCCATCACATCGCCCATAGTCACCTTCCACTTCTCAGCACCAGGCTCACCTAGAGCCATCAGAATAGAAGATGAATCCCCTGCAATATTGGAGTCGTCCATGTACCTTGCCGATATCCTGCAATCATGTCATGTGGTTCTTCTCACAGGTGGCTGCTCCACCTGCTCTGTATCCCTGTCCGCACGTCTCAGCCTTCCTGCCCTGCCCGCTCACGTGGCCATGCCCATCATGCCACACACGTGCAGAGGTGGAATTCGCTACATCCACTGTAGCTCCACCTTTTGAAGTGCTCCCGATCAACCTGTAAACATGATCGAGTCGTTGCGCTTTCATGACTACCCGTGCCCCCTTGGATACCTTAAGAGCACCATCAATACCTGTGTACTTGCATCCCTTTGCCTCAAGCACACCAAGAGAAATCAGATTTTGTTTCAAATCAGGAACGTGCCTGACATCAGTCAAAGTACGCTCCACCCCATCAAACATCCTGATGCGTACCGTACCAATAGCCACAACATTACAGGCAATGTCATTGCCCATAAATACCTGTCCACCATCGCACTCCCTATAGCTGGTGAACCAACTCCGATGAGGAGTCATGTGAAAAGATGCCCCTGTGTCTAGCATCCACTCGTCCTTACGATCATCGTATGACCGTCTGAGCGAAGACACAGACAAAACATCACCATCACATCCACTCGATTCATCTGACGTGGCAGTGTTAGCCTCCCTGCATGAAGCCTCAGAATCTTCCCTCTTAGATTTAGGATTTTCACAATCCCTTTTCACATGTCCTTCCTTCCCACAATTCCAGCACTTTACCTTCCTTTGCCCTTGCCCTTGGATTTGGATCTAGAACCTGAAGAACCTGTACTGTGTTCAGAATTCCTACCCACTGTAAACAGTGCATCAGAAGATGTCCCTATGTTGCTATCTAGCTGTCTCATAGCCTTCCCTTGAAGGGCTGAGATAACAGTGTCGACACTCAGGGTTTTGTTCATGCTGCACATAGTATCCTTGAATGACTCATAGGACGCCGGGAGAGAATTCAGCAACATACATGCTTGTTCTTCATCTTTCATCACTTCATCCATATCGAGCAATTTGCAAACCAATTTATTAAAATTACTGATGTGAGCCTCCAGATCTCCACCCTCTACCATCTTGAAGTTATACCACTGCCGCTTCAAGTGCAGACGATTTTCAGAGGATTTCTTCACATAAACATCCTCCAACTTCGCCCATAAATTAGCCGCAGTTTTCTCCCTCCTGACGTTGTAGAGAACCTCATCCGTGAGACATAAACGGATCGATGATAAGGCTTTCTTATCAAGAGTATTCCAATCATCATCTTTCATAGTGGACTTCCGCTCCTCAAGAGCACCATCTTCGCCTTGCTTAATTAAGGAACTCATCATCTTGATCTTCCATAACTCAAAATTATTTTTCCCTGAGTACTTCTCAATCTCATACCTGGCGCTCGCCATTATTACTAATCCCTCAGATTCAGATCTGTGTCCCAACCGATTGCTCTGATACCACTTGTTGGGATTTTTGGCCTGCGGAATCACACAGATCTAGATCTAGGATGGTAATCCAATGGCACCAAGCACATACACAAGAAAAGAGAACACACAGATTTAACGTGGAAAACCCTTGCAGGAAAAAAACCACGGCACAAAGCGACAAATCACCACTATGAAAGCATCAATTACAAAGAGAAAGGACTTACCCGATTCGAACAACCTCGAATCTCACCCTTGCTACACCCTTTGATAACCCTAGAACCCTTTAAAATACCTTTAGAAAGTCTTAGAATATATTAGAATAGCCCTAGGCACCCCAATTTATAGTTTTGGCAACTTCCCTTTCGTATCCCAGTTGCGAAAGGACTTGCGTCACAAAATCCGCGAAACTCCTTTCGCATCCCAGTTGCGAAAGGACTTGCGACACAAAATCCGCGAAACTCCTTTCCGCATCCCAGTTGCGAAAGGACTCAGATTTAAGACATCTCGCAACAAGTGGACTAGCCTATTTTTTAGCCAGGTCATCTAAGTTGTGTGACCAACCTGATGCATGGCTCGGGCATCCCTTGTGTCATGTGGGCTTAGTGGAACTGTGACCAACCAGCATTTCTTCTAAAGTAATTGTTGTAGGAATAAATATTGAGAAGAAGGGACTGCTAGAATCTCAATGTTGAGAAGAGAACTTCAGGAAATGTAAGGATCAGATTCCAAGCAAAAATATAATTGCAAATGGTCTTCATGTTCCGGCACTGCGTGCTTTGGCAGTCATTGAAAAGGAGTTGGGGCCAACCAATTTCTTATTGGGCCGTGCTTCAAAAAAGGCTTGAGGTTGTTTACACATGTTTTTGGTCGTGGCTCCATCCTGTTGCTACATCCTTTGGATAGATCGACTGGGTCATGGTTGCATTTGTCCTGTTGGAATCTGATTCATTGTTATTCAGTTAGAAGCTTGATGCATCTTATTTATGCATATGCGTTTCAGATTATAAGATCTTTCTGCATGTTCCTCTGTAAGGAGTAAGGACACTCATTTTATGCAATGGTTGCATCTAGGTAGCTTGATTTTACCGTAGAATATGGAACAGAATATTTGCCTTTTGATCGACTGGTTTTTATTTTATTCCATGAACAATGTATCTGCTAGATGCATCTAAATGTGAACTAGTTGAAAAAAAATAAAAATAATAAAATAAAATTACACCAAAAAAAGTTGTTTGGAAGTTGATATTTAAACCCAGCCTGATTGATTTGCATACACCTGTTCTCCATTTTGGGAATTGGAAAGTTACTCGTGTTTATTTTCTTGTTGTTTAGTCCCGATTCCTCCCCCCCCCCCCCCCCCCCCCCTCAAATTCAATTTTTTAATTACTGTTTTGCATTGTATGAGGGATGATGATTCGAAAGAGCAAGAGAAAAGCAATGTATTGTTGATGGGTCCAATTGGCTCAGGTATGGCCTCTGCTTTATAAAGGCATGGAAGTGTTGGTTGTCTGCTAATTCATTTATCTATCACATTATTCTTGGTGCTTGCCTTAAGGATCTGTGGATTTTTGCCTTCACGTGGACTGAGGTTCATAATCTTGCTTACATACTGTAATATTAATTGTAAGGACATGGAAGACATTGCTTGCAAAAGCATTAGCTCACTTTGTGAATGTGCCATTTGTCATTGCAGATGCAACAACGTTAACACAGGCAAGTTCATTTCTCATTTTCTCATTAGCTTCGTACATCTACAAAATCACTCTTTCAACTGTTTGTTGGCATTCTGATTTTTATAGGATTGCATTTTATATGGTTTGACTCATTGTCGTGAACTCAGCTGGTTGACTTGGGACTCACCCAAATCAACTCAGAACAGCCATATTCTGAGTAAACTTTCATTTGCATTGACTTGGTATTACTTGGCTGGCTCATGTCAATAGAACACAACTGTCATTTGGTTTTCTACTTGAATATCCAGGGCTGAGGCACAGCACGTTGCACGACTTGCCCTGGTATTTTAGTGACTAGGCTTGGTTATTTTGGTGACTTGGCCACATTGCAGCTCTCTCTCTCTCTCTCTCTCTCTCTCTCTCTCTCTCTCTCTCTCTCTCTCTCTCTCTGCCTTCTGCATTCTTGTGGGACCTTTGTGTACACGTGCCAGATCCTTTCGGTTCGTCAGGCAAGGCCCATTATTCATACATGTAAGCCTATTTGGACCATCAATATGATGTGCTCTTTGTTGATGGCTGACGCATATAAATGCTACCGGATTGGAAGATCATAGTAGTCCACTCTTTTGGTCAACAGTCTAAATCACAAAAGTCATGGGCCGTACATTTATGGAATCTAAGAGGCTTATGCTTTACCCTTTTTGCATTAATGTGTAGCCCACCATATGATTTCCATGAGCAATGCTCCTCACAAAAATGTCGTTTTTACTATACTGTTTTGCAGATTGCATTAGTATACAAACTATATTTGATCGTGGTGTTTCTCTTATCTAGAATGTTTATGTTAAATAACTCTGAGACATGGTTCCTTCTTCGAAAACTGGTACATGATAGCATAACAACATTACTAGTTTGTGTATGAAGCATTACTTTCCATCTGTTGAATTTTACTTTATTGGCCCCTTGAGTACAAATCTCAAGTCTAGGAAGTACAACCATATGGTGTTGGAAAGTAATCTTGTTGATTGGGTTTGTCAAACTAAATTAGGAGAGCCCTGTTTAGTAAAGAGTTGGAAGCAGTTGCTCAGCAGGATTTTAGCTTTGCTGCATATACAGTGACTTCCTCTTTAGATGCTGCGGCATTTGCTTGCAGGATGAGACAATCTACTGCAATGGCGTGTCCAACAAAACCAAATCTTTTATTGAAAGTAAATCTCTTTCATGGTAAGGAACCTTTCTTATTTCTAAGTTTGTCTAAAGATGTTCATGATGTTTGCTTATTTTATGACTTTGGAAATGCCTTGTATAGATTAGCTTATGTTTTTCTTTGGATTAATCTCTATTTTGATGGAATACAATAAACTTCTGTTAATTTATATCCCTTAAATTTCGTGTGCTTATCAGGGTTTGAAATTGTTACTTTCTAAAATGACCGCTGGTAACATTAAGAACGGTTTAAAATCGTTCCTAAAAGTTTGTTCCTAGTGACCGTTAGCACTAGAACGGTATAAACCGTTCCTAAAATTCCGTTTCTAAAATTTGAAACGGTACCCAAAACGGTTCTGAACCGTTCCTTTTGTTTGCGACGCCTCATTTAGGAACGGTTTTTAAACCGTTCCTGAAGAATTGAGGAACGGTTTAGAACCGTTCCTAAATGACGATATGTGTAATGTATGCATCTTTTGGTGGATACATATATGTGTCATTATAAATTGACACGTAACTTTAATGAATATATTATACACAAGTAATTAGCACAAACCAGACGTAAGAGCCATACAAAATAAATTTTAAGACATGCAATAAGAACTAATTATGGTACATTCCAAGGTTGGAAGAATCATAATCATTTAATAGCTATTCAACAGATAAACGGGTAAGAAAGAAAATACAATAGTTGTTCATAGTTATCATAAAAAAATGTTAAATATTTTATAGCTTGCATATTCCAATCTTAAAAGAATTTTTAGTGCATAAGCCATCAACAAATGTGTACATAATATTGACTATTTAGATTACTAACCATTGTTCCACTAATTAAAAAAGATATAACCTACATAGTACTCTGCAAAAATTGACCCTATTAGTGGATGAAACCTCAACTCTATGATCCTTGATCCAAAAACATGCATACATGTGGGGTCAGCACTCTAGCAGTGAAAGAAAATATATTTTGGGACTCAAATGGAAAGAACCTAGCCATTTAATTATTTTTCTTCCAGTTGAATGTGGGCCAATATATGTTTCTTTCTAATATTTGTGTTAGCAATGAAGGTACTTGAGTTATCCGACTAAGACATATCCCACCATTGTCGTCCGCTAGTTTGCAATGGTATTTATGGGCTTAGTTTATAATTAATGCATGAAAAATAGTTATTATGTGATAGGGTCAGTGAATATATAAAAATGTAATGGATAGCCAATGCCTCTTTTCGTGAACTTCCGAAAATCTTTTTCATGTAGCTTGGCAAGGAAATTATGAATCATGGGTAAAAGACCCTTTACATGCAATTTGGGATCCTCATTTTGGTCAACTAGCTATAGAAGACTTTTCTCGAGGAGGTGCTCTCGGCCCAGTGAATATCACTTGTTTCAGTATTCATTAGGGGCGGTAAATAATAGGCTTACACACAAATGGAGATCTTTGTACTGAAACTCTTTTTCTATTATTTAATTTTGCCATATTATTAACTGTTAGTTGGTTACACCTACAACCCAAATGGAAACCAAGAGTTTCGTGGTTCAAAAATGTTGAATCCCTTCTTAGTCATCATTTGTCAAGACTCCGTGGAATAAGTTTGTTGGCTTGAACGAGACATTTAGTTCATGTCACTATTCCTAAATCAATAGGAAATACATTAGACAGAATAATTTCTTAGATGTACTATTGTAAACTCAAGGGTTGGGCTCACTTTTTATAGGTCAATGGAATCTTCATACCCAAAATCAATTCTATAAGTCATTTATTTGGTATCTCCTAAGGAGTGGGAACTGCATTTTAATCCTTCTCGGGGGATTCTATCTGCAAACGTAAAGTTTATGTTGACCAATATTGCTCATCATCGTTCAGCTACTGCATTTATTTTTATAGTTGATGATCTTATTATAAAACTAACTTTGAAATTGGACACAATATGAAAGATCTTTTAGAAGCGCATACTCGTCTAGAGGGTCGATTGGGACGTGGTCCTAAGGGTCTTTATAACATAATCAATAATTCAATTCATTTTCAATTATGGGTTATTACTTCCTTAATAGCTCAACACATGTACTCCGTACATACTGATGCATTTATAGCATAATACTTTACCAAAGCTACATTACAAACCCATCACCAACACATCACATGATTCATCATGACATGAGCCTTTGCTCGTGAAGCTATATTCTTCATTCAATATTAAGATAGTATATTAGCAAGAATGTTAAACCATAAAGAAGCTATCAAATCTCATTTAAGTTGGGTTATGTTTCTGGGGTTCCATACCTTGGAACTCTATGTTCATAACAACGTCATACTTGCTTTTGATACTCTTGAGAAATAAACCTTGATCAAACCTATATTTGCCCCATGGATATAAATCACTCATGATAAGACTTCACATAAGTTCGATGTACTCTTATCTTTGACGAATGACTTAAAATTCAATGTTGTTCGAAGCATATGGTCACTCGGCTGGTTGAATGTTGTTAATGAGAATAGTAATTTACTATTCTTAACAATATGTCATAGCGACTTCTTAGTTCATTATACTATTGCTCTAGTTTTGCAAACAACTACATTGATATTACTGAAATGTGCTTTACATGAATATGGTTCCAAGTTAATATCAGATAAAAAAGATTTTGATTATAGTTTTTCTTGTGATGGTCCCGGATGAGGTGGTACTTATGATATTTCGACTTAGGATGTATTTTACTTTACAACTCACGGGCATCAATCGTATGCCACAATAGTTGTAACAAAATTCAAAATCCTATTTGATGTCCCGTTTACTAGGAATGGTGAAAGAGATGGAGTATGCTCAAGTGGCACCATTGTAAACTTATAGTGATACCATGAAGACGAGAGGTCCACATGATGCAAAAAGGGCATCTAACTCATTTATTAGATTAGGCACCTCATATTAAACCCCATATGCCAAAATTCAATTGGATCCTAGATGAGTTGATTTTTTTCATGCATCGTGTGGGCTTTACATTTATTCGATATACCAATAGCATTGAGTGCACCCCACCAAAAATTTTATATTAGGGTGGGAGTCTTTATAATAAGTTTGGATTTCAAACAGTACAAATGGAATCTATTATCTAGTCATCGAAGTCGTTGGTATTATGGGCCTCACCCTTTATGCACATATACAAAAGAATCTTTCCTAGCTTATAAGATACTTAAGGTTCGTTTGGCAACTTGAATTTGTAATATAATGGAATCCATATTATAATTTCAGTGGAATTGAAGTGATTTTAAATTTTCAATTGTATTTGACGGTCTATAATTAGAATCCAATGAAATTAAAAAAATTATGTTTGACAAATTGAATTTTGGCTTAAGAAAATTTTTATAATATATCTTCGGATAATGAATTTGATAAAATAAATCATCTTTAATGCCTCAAAACGTCATATATATGTGATATGTTAGATAATCATTGTAATAAGCCCATCAAAATTAAAGATATACTTTAACTAAAACTAAGGTAATTCCAAGCCTCAATTGAGCCCACTAATTTTATAGTTTAAGCAAAACTCCACGTATTGAAGATAATGAAAGTTATCTCTTTTAATAAATTTATTTTATTATGTTCTTGTAAGTGTTGTTGCTAATTCAATCAAATAAGGTCACACGTGTAAATGAAGGCTTGGATTTTTTATTTTTTATTTTTTATTTTTTATTTTTTTTTGTGTGGGTAAGATGTGCGAGCGTGCCAGAGTCTATTCAACTCAAGGTTTAACTAAATCGGTGGTGTTCCCTTGCGTTGAGATGGATAGATTGGAAACTGGACACAAGATCTGATTATCCTCTCAACCACTAATCACGCTCAGTGTTCAAGCGATTTGTGAAATGGTAGGGGTTAACGCTTCCGAATGGATTATTTTTTCCTTGTGACAATATAAGTGAGTCTACGAACTTAAGGACTTATGTTTTTTAGTATAATTCACTACTATAATTCAATAGTAAAAATAATAAACAAAATATATAAAATTTGAAAGTGTTATGTTATTAATGATTTTTTACAATAATGGTACTCACGATCGGCTCGAGGGACAACGATCTATTCATTCGGGACTGAGCTTCGTAGCGAGATGATCATGATGTGCGGGATGATCATCTGTTCGTTGCTTGGTCAGAACCAAGCCCCGTGGCAAGATAGTCGATGAAGGACATATCTTTGAAAATATGTTTGTTGCTTGGTCAGAACCAGGCTCCATGGTGAGATGGCTAGTGAGGTGACAACGTGTTTGTGGTTTTGGTAGGAACCAAGCAAGTGGCAAGACGGTCGTGATTCGACTATCCGTTTGTCGTTTGATGTTCACCAGACTTCATGGCGAGATAGCAGACAAAATCACCTGATACGTAGCAAAAAAGTTTCACAACATTTTTTCATTTGAAAGTGAGTGATCTTTCTTGTGATCCAGTGGAATGCCGTGGATAAATGGTGGAAAAATAAATTAAGAATTAAAATTAGGGGGGCCATGCTATGAGGTTAAAACTAAACTAAAATAAAATAAAATAATAAATGTCTATGGTGGATAGATAAATAAGAGTTATTTTCATTTGTATTAGCATGAGGCCAGATCTCTTCATTGAGTGCTATTTTTATAGACTTCTGGAATGCGGTGGCTTTAAATAGTTTCAACATTGTGAAGGATTTGGATAATTAGTTACGAAAATCTCTTTGATTCTTCCACATTAGCATGACCTATTGCATATAACCACATGTATAAGAGATATACTATTGCGTGCATCGGTTTAAGTCCTCACGTCTCTAACTCTTACGTTGAAAAATCGTTGTGATCCTTACGTTTCCCGCCTTTAGCATCCGTAGAGAGTTATTTTTCATAAGGCTCTAACATTTAATGCTAGATAGAGATTTCCTTTAATAGAATTCTAGCATTTAATGATAAGAGAGAGACTTTCTTTTATAAGACTCTTGTCAGATAATACTTTTTGATATAATTATAACATTTAATGCTAACTTTCTCATGTGCACGTCTTTACTTCCTTATCTGAAATTCATCTATATCATATATGGTATGATTGTCACGCGGTGTCTTATAGATCGTTTGATTTAGGCATGCCAAATTGGATGTAAACAATGATGGAGGGCTCGATTAGGATTTTGCCCATCATTTAGCGCATAGTGTCAACACGTGGTGTTATCTCATTGACCACATAAGTGTGCCAAAAATGGGTGTAAACAATAACATTCAAGTTAAATTGACCAAGGCTCATGATAGCCACATGAAAAACATCACCAAGCATGTATTAAGAATTTTCAGACATGCATCTTGGAATGGGCTAATCACATGAGCAAACACAGGCTCACAAAAATCATGATTCAATGTGAGGCATATGTTAATAGAAAACTTTTAGAAAATCTATATTTTAGTGAAGCCTTGACATATCTAGAGTTATAATGATGTTATGTCTCAAATACATAAAAACTATTAATTCATAGTGCATACTTACCACGAAGGAAGCCTACTTAAACAATTTATGCGCCCCAATCATCTATCTCCTTCCACTATTTATGGTTATCATCTCTAAGTAATCTCATGCCGCCCAAATGACTAGATCAACATATCTTAGCTATTAGACCTCCATCAAGTATATTTTTCAATAAAATAACAGTTAAAATTAAATGTTAATGATTGAAGAATCACGATTAACCAGTCAAAAACACTAGAGTTGCTAACTAGCCTTTAAAACAATTGGAGGGTCTAAACCATAAGATCGATTTACGTACTAATTCTTACAAATACCGAATGGATCGCATATTGAATCAGATGTATGTTAATGATCTTGATAAAAACACTCAGCTACACCACTTTCAATGGCCATATGGTAGGCTCATAACATGAGTCAAAGTAGTTTCAATCAAGATCTCTCCATCCACACATCTTCAAGTTTAGGGATTTGACAAAGTTAGTGCAACTGGAAGTCTTTTTTAACCTCGGCATGATAGGCCTCCCAATTTAGATACTTGTCAGCAATCCTGATAATACAAGTGACCGAGTGTCTTATTAGGGTACCATCCATGGCATACTTACACACAAATGGGGCTAAGTACATCAATTCAGAGTTAGCCCCCCAATGGTTGAGATTGTCTATCTTGACACTTAGTCTATTTATTGGTTTTTAGGGTGGAAACACAATAAAAAATTAATTTTAAATATCAAATAATTTATAATCATGGGATCCTTGCATGGATTAACTATGTTTCACAAAAAAAGAAAATATATTTTTAATTTATTGATACTCAAGGTAAAATTATTGATCAAATGCCACCGTCAATTTCCTAACACAAGGAATCTCTCTCAAATCTATCTGGATGAGAAGAGGTGAGAGTTTCCATTAGAATTCTGTTGAGAGCCGAATATGATCTTGAAGCATATGTGAAGCAAACCACCACACTTAATGTATAGATGTGTAGAGATGACAAGCCATGGGCATGGCCTACTTCTCTCTCTCTTCACACTTTTATCTCTCATTTTGCTCTATGTAGAAGGGGGTTACCAAAGGATACACATCACATGGCGCTCGCTACCTTATGGAACATTTGTATACTCTACTATGAAGGATGTCCATATACCTACTTAATTTATGCACCCTAACCGTCCAAATCCCTCCACTATCCGTTGACGCCATCCTTGGATAATTCATATACTACTTAGGCTATGGATCAAAATAAATCCCAACTATTAGATGTCCATTATGCTAAATTGACGGTTAAAAATAAAAATTAATGATTGTAAAACATGATAAACTAATTAGAAACTTTAAAGGTATCAATCAACTTTTTTAACATACTTAATTGATAGTCCAAATCTTGAGATCAACTGCCTATTCATGTCCTAAAAAGACTAAGTAGATTTTATGTATGATTATGTGTATTTTGAGAACCTTAATAAAAAAAATCTAACTATACCCACTTTCAGTGGATATGGAGAGGCCTCATAAGAAAAGCCAAAGTATGAACGACTAGGATATCTCCATTCACACATTCTCGGGATATGAGAATTTTTTTACGTTGTATTAACAACGACAAGCCTATTCAAGGATAAACATGATGGATCTCCTAGCCTTGACACTTGCAAGTAATTCATGCCAATGAAAATAATCAAAAACACAATTCAAGAAATTATCCATGAAACATATTCAAGTGGGATCAGAGAAGGAGACAAATCCATACTAAGTCAGTCCCAATGGGTGGAGATTATTCAATATTCTTACACCAAGTTATTCCTCTCACATAAGATGTCATTCAATTAAATTACAAATATGCGTAAGAATCTGCATGGTTATGAATAGGGCAATGAGACTCATAGAGTACAACTATCCATTGGCTACTAAGCTATTGCGTCCAATTTCAAGTGTCAAATAGTATATGAAGATATATATCTCAAAACCACATAAACATGTTACATAAGAATTAACTAAAAAGAAAAATGCATCATGCTTATTAATCGAGGTCTAATAACATTGATTTTTCTGGACACAACACCAAACCTCTCTCACACACACAAACACAAGTTTATTCAAAGCTAATTTAGGACATCTATAATCAAACTTCTAGATGACAAAGGCATCAAGACTCATAAACCACAACTCTTTTTCAACCAATAGCCATCGTATCCAGTCTCAGGTGTTGTAGGATGTCCAGATGAAAAACTTCTTATGAGTAGACATGTTCAACACATATTAACTAAAATTATGAATGAGTGATCAATATAATATATAACTTAATAAAGTAAGCAAAATTTGAATTTTCAGGACAACCCAATAGGGCCTCTGAACCTTAGCCATCCAAACTATTAAGAGTCATTTCATGCAAAGTATTAGCAAGTTGTTCTCACAATACCAAGAGTGATAAATGATTATTATTGATTATGGACTGCATTTATGTAATTGAATAGTGCTTTATGTGGTACATCCCACCTAGTTAGGATGATTATTTATATTTATAATGAACATGAAGAGGGGCACCAAATGCACAATTTTAATATAAGGTGTCACATCCCAATTGTTCACTGTGGTGTGGCCCACCTAAGTTGTGAATCGGGCTATTATCTGTGCGCTAAGGGTAACTATGGACGAGTATCAAACATCACGTTACGGGAGAGTATCAAATAACTAAAGCATCCCATTTCAAAGGATTGTGTATCAATAGGGGTTAGAGTTGGGCATCGGACCGAGTCAGATCAGATTGGGTCCAACTCGATTCGGTCAGAAATCTATATAGGTTGACTCGAACTCGATCCGATCTGGGACCGAGTTCGGGACATCTGACTCAAACCAATCCGATGCACGGTTGGCCTAACCCGAACTGAGTCTGACTCGGTCAGGGAAACCGAGTCGGATTGGGTTGGGTACGATTTGGATTGAATTTTTTAACGATGAAAATCATTATCCTCGTTGCTAGCTTCGGTGTGCCCGTTTGAGCTTTAGATATGATTCAATTTTTATTTTTTTGCCAAATGCTCTAAAATGACCATGAAAAATGGATAAACGGTATGGATATAATAAATACATCATTGTGGGGCCCATGTAATTTTGATCTCATTTGAGCCATTCGTACAACTTGGAGCCCGAGGCGCGTAGCTGTGTTGACGTGCACATCACGAAAGTGCAGGCTGCAACTGTGTTGACGTGCACTTTAGCATTATTGTATTGACGTTAGCAAGTTCTGTGGGTCTGATCATGGGGTATGTGTTATATCCAAACCGTCCATCCATTTGACGAGCTCGTCTTAAGGCTTGAGAAGAACAATAAGACAGATCTAACTATCAAGTGGACCACACAAATTGTTTAACGGTGAAAATCATTATCTCTGCTGCTATTTGTGGTGTGGTCCAGATAATCTTTGGATATTATTCATTTTTTTGGATAATGCTCTATAATGATCTCTAAAAATATATGAACGGTGTAGATATAATAAATACATCACTGTGGGGCCCATATAACGTTGATCTCCTTTGAACTGTTCGTACAACTCGGAGCTCGAGGAGCATTAGTACTCATCTTCGCACGACACATACCTAAGCTACAACAGTTATATAGCTGGTGTCGGTGTGTGGTACTGACGGAAACAGATTGGCTACTCCCCCTGCCACTAGTCTCGTGGCTGGTGTTCGGTGATCTGTGGGCCCCACCATGATGTATGTATTTCATCGATGCCGTTCATCCATTTTTACAGATCATTTTAAGGCTTGATACAAAATATTAGAGGGATAAAAATCTCAGGTGGACCACATCACGGGAAAACAATAATGATTGGATATCCTCCATTAAAATCCTCCTAAGGCCCACTATAATGTTTATTCAACATCCAATCTATTGATTAGGTCATACAAACCCAGATGAAGGGAAAAAACAAAGATTAGCTTGATCCAAAACTTTTACGACCCCCAAAAAGTTTTTAATGGTCAATGTTCATTCAACACAGTTTCCTATAATGTGGTCCAATTGAGATTGGGATATACCTCATTTTTGGTTTCTTACCATAAAATGATCTAGAAAAATAGATGGACGGCATAGATGAAACACATACATCATGGCGGGGCCCACAGAGAACTGACCATTAGCCATTGGCTGGTGTCAACACCAAACGCCAAGACATTCCTCTCCTTCTCTCTCTCTCTCTCTCTAAATTTCTATCTTTGTTTTTCTCTCCTCTTTCAAAATCTCTCTCTCTCATGTTTGTTTCAAAACCAAGGGGAGTAGCCGATCCGATTCCGGTACTGACTACTGAGTAAACTCTGTTGGGGCCCACCGTGAATGCATGTGGTTTATCCACTCCGGATCAGGTCGAATCGGATTGGATCAGATCCATTCGGATCGGATTGGTCCGGATTGACCAAGATCCGAACTCGATCTGAAAAACATTAGGATCTGAATGGCCCAACTTGATTCGCACCGATCCAAGCCGTTGGTTCGGTTCAGATCAGGTCAGATCCACCGGATCGGGTCAGACATCCCAAGCTCTAATAGGGGTGTACATCGAGTCGAACCGACTCGGCCACTAGCTGACCTCAGCTCGAGGTCGACTCGGTTCGGTCCTCGAGCCTGACTGGCCAGCTCGGCTCGGTTCGGTCAGCAGCTCGGGCCGAGTTCGAGCCAAGATCGGGCCGAGTTCGCCATTAAGGCATTTCCACAAACACCTGGACTGCACCTTCAAAATCCTTCTGTATGTGAAACAGAAGCAATGGTCTTACAGGTATTTTATCAAAACCTTCTAAGTAATATAAAAATTAAGAAAAACTAAGAAAAAAAGGGTATTTATTTCATGTACATACCTTCCTTGCCACCACCCACACTTCGTTGAGTCATTTTATCAAACACTTGGTGAGCAACATCAATGGCAAAGTAACCGAGTCATCGAATTGGTTCGATCCAAGTTCGATTCAAGCTGGATTTGATCCGAGTCGAGTTGAGCTGGGGCTGCTCGAACTCGACTCGAACTCATTTTTGAGCTAAAAAAATCAGCTCAACTCAACTTGAACTCAGGTTCGAACAGAGTCAAATCGAGTTTTTTTCGAGTTGAGTCAGGCGAGCTAACCGAGCTAGCTCGGTTCGTGTACACCCCTACGTATCAAGTATCCAATAAGTTTGCTATGGAGGACGTGGATTGCGTCCAACCCACCCACGCCTGTCTCCAGCTGGGAACGGGCAGGAGATTTGTGTGGCCACCGTGATGTATGGGTCTTATCAACACCATCCATCCATTTTTTCGTATCATTTTATGAAACCAACCCAAAATTGAGACAGATCGAAGATACTAGTGGACCACACACACAGGAAGCAGCAATGATAATAATTCTCACCGGTGAAACTTTTCTAGGTCCCACCGTGATGTTTATTTTCCATCCAACCTATTGATAAAGTGAAATAGACCTGCATGAAGAGAAAAGACAAATATGGGCTTCATCCAAAACTTCTGTGGCCCCAACAAGTTTTCAACAATAAGAGTTTAATCCCCTTTGTGTGGTCTAAATATTTATTTTAGGGCTTAAATCCTAAAATGATAGGAAAAAAAATGGATGGACGGTGTGGATAAGAGGCATACATCACCGTGGCCACTCAAACCTCTTGCCCGTTCCCAGCTGGAGACGGGCGGGGGTAGGACGCAATCCGCGTGGGTCGATAATTGCGTACAGACACGAGTAGCATTGGATGATGCTATGGGGGATCCACCATGCTTGTGTTTTATCCACACCGTCTATCAACTTTTCTAGATCATTTTAAGGCAGGAGCCCAAAAATAAGGCAGATTAAAATCTCAAGTGGACTAAAAACAGTGGCGAATAAACAAACACCATTAAAAACCCATCGGAGGCACAAAGTCTTGAATCAAGCTGATATTTGTGTTTTCCCTCCAGTCACGTCAGTGTGTCATAAACAACAGGTTGAGCAAATAAACATTAGTTAGCCCTAGGATGTGTTTAACCATAGATGTCAATCACCACCGGTGGTGTGGTCCGCCTGATATTTGAATTTTCCTCCTTTTTGGAATCATGCCGAAAGAACGGTATGAGGGGGTGGAACACATAAATGATGTAGATACATGTTGTGCGAAGATGAGCGCCGACGCTCCTTCGAGCTCCAAGTTATACGAACGGTTCGAAGGAGATCAAAGTTACATGAGCCCCACAATAATGTATTTATTATAACCACATCGATCATCCATTTTTTGAAATAATTTTAGAGTATTATTTTAAAAAAAAGAATCATATCCAAAGATCAATTGGACCACGCCACAAATAGCAGCGGAGATAATGATTTTCACATGTAAAAATTTCTTAGGGCTCACCATATTATTTAGTTTCCATCCAATCTGTTAATAAGGTCACAAAGCCCTGATGAATAGGAAAAACAAATTTCATATTGATCCAAAACTTCTGTGAACCCCAAAAGCATTTCAATGGTAGACGTTCAATCCCCACTGCTTTTTTCAGTGTGGTCAACTTGATCTTAATATATGTCTTATTTTTCTTCTCAATCCTTACTACGAGCTCTCGCAAAATGGATGGACGGTTTGGATATTCACATACCTAGTGATGGGACTCACATAACTTGCTGACGTCGATACATCAGCCATATATAGCTGGTGTGTGGTACACCGGCCTATCCGCTTCCGTGGAACACATGCATCATGATAGGGCGCGCAAGCACCGTCCAGTAGGGATTGAGATTAGGCAGTGCGCCTCTGAAGAGGGACGCAGATTGTGTCCTACCTCCGCCGTTTCTTGCCGCTAAGGGGCACATTTGTGTGGGCCCACCCTGATATGTGTGTTTATCCATGCCGTCCATCCCATTTCTTATATCATTTTTAGTTTTAGTTATAAGTTTAAAAATGAGTTAGATCTAACGCTCAAGTGCACGACACCAAATAGTAAGCCGGGGTTGCATTAAATGTACAAAGCTTTGCGTGTGGTCCATTTGAGAATTGGATATGCCTCAGTTTTGACATCATTACTTAAAATGATCTAATAAAAGTGATGGACGGTGTGGATAAACGGATTCATCACGGTAAGCCCACACACGCTGATGTACTCGTTCGTTGCTGGACACAGCGCCCAACATTGTATAAAACGTCGTCTGTGTTGGTGACTGAGAAAGTTCTTGTTTTGTTGTAACAGGGGAGCAAAGGTGAAGAAGATGGAGTTCTGCCCAACATGCGCGAACCTGCTGCAAGTGGAGCCAGCTGGTGCCGGTCGTAAATCAAGATTCTTTTGCCCTACCTGTCCTTACATTTACACCATTGATCACAAGGTATTCTTCATCCCCCCCTCGTCAGATATATGTTTTTGTGTAGAAGACACTGAATGATGATTTTCGGGAATCATCTTTAATTTATTATTTGATAACAACTAAATATATGGGAAAAACCTAGAATTTATCCAGCATTTGGATATCCCAAAGATAGGATCCGTGTAAAAGAAAGAAAAGAATATTTGCCTTTGAATGAATTTCTATTGAATCAAGAGACGTAGCTTTATACAAGAAATTTCCTACAATCATAATGATCTATTCTAAGTAGTGTAAGGATAATAGGCAACTAAACAACTAATACAATATTTTTACAACTAATACAATATTTTGTCAATGAATGACCGGATATTTTGTCAATGAATGGCCAGATATCATTGACCTTCTCAACACTCCCCCTCAAGTTGGAGAGTGAATGTCAAGAACTCCCAACTTGCACATCATAGTTGAGAAAGCTTCCTTTCCCAATGGCTTGGTGAACACATCCACAAGCTAATTTGTTGAAGCAACATGTTTGGTTACAATTGAGCCATCTTGTATTTTGTCACGAATAAAATGACAATCCATCTCTATATGTCTGGTTCTTTCATGGAAAACGGGATTGGTTGTTATATGTAAGGCGGCTGTGTTATCACAATATAACAATGCTGGCTTTGGATGCAATATTCTCAAATTTGTCGATAATGAGCGCAGCCAGGATAATTCACAACATGTACTTGTCATGGCTCTATATTCAGCTTCTGCTGAAGAGAGAGATACGGTTTTCTGCTTCTTTGTCTGCCAGGAAATAAGAGAAGATCCCAGAAAAACACAGTAACCCGTAGCGGATCTACGAGATATTGGACAACCAGCCCAATCCGAATCAGAAAAGGCTCGCAAAGATAAATCATTCTGAGAAGGGAAAAACAAACCTTGTCCTGGACTGCTTTTCAAATAATGCAACACACGCAAGGCGGCCATGTGTGGTTTATGTGACGCATGCATGAATCTGCTTAACACATGGACCGAATAGGTGATATCCGGCCGGGTAATAGTCAAATAAATTAGGTGTCCAACAAGTCGCCTATACTGAGCTGTATCTTTAAGCAATTCTCCTGAATCCAAGAGCTTTATATTTTGCTCCATGGGAAAGTTCACCGGTTTAGCACCCAAAAATCCACTATCTTTTAGAATTTCCAAACTATATTTTCGTTGCGAGATGGAAATACCTTTCTTTGACCGAGAAACTTTGATGCCCAGAAAATACTTCAAATCACCCAAATCTTTAATCCGAAAATGACTATGAAGAAATTGCTTGAGAGCTAATATGGAATTGATATCATTACCCGTAATAAGAATGTTATCAACATATATCAACAAAGTTGTAAAAGATTTGCCTTTCCGACATGTGAATAATGAGTAATCTGCTTTTGATTGAACAAATCCAGTGGCTTAGATAGCTGTAGAGAACTTGGCAAACCATTGTCGCGAAGCTTGCTTTAAGCCATATAACGACTTGTGGAGGCGACACACTAGATTCTCCCCCTGTCGCCGAAGACCAGGAGGTGGAGACATAAATTTTTTCATGGAGATCACCATGAAGAAAAGCATTGTTGACATCAAGTTGGTGAAGAGACCAATTCTGGGCAGCTGCTAAAGCCAATAAACAACGAACTGTAATCATTTTAGCAGTGGGAGAAAAAGTGTCATAGTAATCTATGCCTTCCAGCTGTGTGTAACCTTTCGCAACCACACGAGCTTTGAAACGCTCAATAGTGCCATCCGAGTGCCTTTTGATTTTATAAACCCAATGACAACCAATAGGCTTCTTACTAGGAGGAAGAGAAGTGAGGGACCAAGTGTGGTTGGCTTCTAAAGCGGCCAATTCAAATTGCATTGCTTCTTGCCAATGGGAATGAGAAGCTGCTTCGGTATAAGATGTAGGCTCAATATCTTGACTGATGGCAGCAGTAAAGGAGCAATGCTGTGGTGAGTAACGATGATAAGAGACAAAATTGCAAAGGGGATATCGCGTACCTTTTTGTGGACCTGATGACAAAGACGGCAAATGGTTGGGAGACATCACTTGGTTGCAAATATAATCACGTAAAGCCGTGGGAGGGTGATGAGGTCGTTGAGAACGACGTAAAATGGGTTCGGAAGGAGGACTAGCAGGTGATGGCTGAGGAGAAACTGGATTCGGTAGTGAGGGTTGTTGGACGGGATAAACTGGTTCCGGTGGTGAAGGATCGGATACAAAAAGAGGGATCAGAGGGGCTGAATCTGAGGAAGTGGATGGAATGGACTCATAGAGAAAAATAGTTGCATGAAAAACAACATCACGACTAGTGAACATGTGATGGGTTGCAAGGTCGTAGAGCTTGTAAGCTTTCTGACCAACTGGATAGCCAAGAAAAATACAACGTTTGGCTCGAGGAGCGAATTTATGGGGGACGTGCACATCAGTAGCATATGCAAGACACCCAAAAACTCGAAGATGGGAATACGAAGGAAGCTTGCCATAAAGTCGTTCAAAAGGAGTTTGGCGAGAAAGGAGTGGAGTGGGCAAACGATTAATTATATGAACAGCAGTAGAAACACATTCCACCCAAAAATGTAAAGGAAGGTGGGCTTGAAAACGAAAAGCTCGAGCTGACTCAAGAATATGGCGGTGCTTGCGCTCTACAACCCTATTTTGTTGAGGGTATAGACACAAGAATGTTGATAAGTGGTCCCTTTTTGTTTTAAAAAATCCCGCATAGAGAAGAATTCTCCACCATTATTAACCCGAATGTTGGCTATAGAAACATGGAATTGTGTTTGGACAAATGAGAAAAAATTGACAAGCAAATGTTGTGTTTCACTTTTGTGATGCATAAAAAATACCCATGTGAATCTAGAATAATCATCCACAATAGTCAAAAAATATTTTGCACCAGAAAGAGAGAGTTTTATAGGGGCCCCAAATGTCATAATGAATCAATTCGAAAGGTCTAACAGACGAAATCGAACTAACAGAAAACGAAAGTCGACTTTGTTTTACAATTGCACAAACATCACAAGCATTATTAGACTGGAAAGGAAAATGTAACAAATGTTTTGCCATAAAATCTAATCTAGAGGAAGACAAATGCCCCAATCGGCGATGCCACAAAGCGGTGGAGGTGACCTGAGAACTGGGTGAACGGCAAGAAGTGGTTGCTGCAGATGGAGGTTGAGGTTTTGGCTTCTCTGATGTTAATGCAACCAAGTAATAAAGTCCGTCTCGTTGTTCACCCAAACCAATCGTCGTCCTCGTCATCAAGTCTTGCAAAATACACCAATGAGGGAAGAAAGTTACTGAACAATTGAGATCTCTGGTAACTCGACTCACAGACATTAAATCCACCTTAAAAGATGGCACACCAAGCACATTTTTTAAAGTAATAGCTGAATTCAAAGGTAAATTCCCAATGGATGTAATCGGAGCCTGTTCTCCACTTGGCATAGCAACTGGTGGCAAAAGGGTGTTCTTACTGCTGTTGACGAGCAAAATTGGAGATGAAGTAATGTGGTCTGTTGCACTACTATCAATAATTAATTGATGGAGGTGCAACAATGCTTGTAACAAACCTGAAGAAGTACCAGCAGCATTAGCTTTAGGATTGGCAGATTGTGTTGTCCCTTTACCCTGCATGATAGATAAGATTTGTTGGATTTGCAAATCAGAGAGCCCATTTGTTACCGACGGCACTTCCTGCATTATTAGACCCTCCTTGACATTGTTGACTGAAGATTGATGGCTATTGTTGCGCTTAAAAGGAGTGCTTCCTTGATTGGACTTGTTTGATGCATGTTTAGGGTGTTCTGGCGGATACCCATTTAGCTTCCAGCATGTTTCTCGCACATGATGATCACGGTCACAATAAGAGCAATGCAAAGGTTTTCGATTAGATGAGTTAGAACGAGAAAAACCTTGTCCATGTCGAACAGCTAGAGCCACCGGTTCAGCCCTTCGGACAGCCATGGTTGAGTTCTCTGTCATCTCACGTGCAGTGCCCAGGCTTCGTTGCTTCTCTTCTTGTACAATGGAAGAGTAAGCCTTGGCAACATCAGGTAATGGATTCATCAATAGAATTTGCCTTCGGATTGCACAGTAGGACTCATTAAGTCCCATGAGAAATTGCATCAATTTGCGTCTCTTATGGTCCGCCCCACAAGAGCAAACGATGTTATTATAGGATCCTAGTCCATCCCATAATTTTTCTAGCCTTGTGTAATAAGTCGCAACAGTCATCTAATCTTGAGCAAGACAAGCAATGTCCCTCTCAATCTGAAAAATACGAAGGGCATCGCTTTGAGAAAAACAATCCTGAAGGTCTTCCCATACCTTCTGGGCGGTGGTCGAAAAAATAACGTTGTCTGCAAGATCCTGTGTGAGTGAATTGAGAATCCAAGAGAGGATCATATCGTTGCATTTTTTCCACGCAGCATAGTCGTCTGGTTTGGCTGTGGCAGACGGCATTGTGGTGGTCCCGTCTATGAAACCTAACTTGGATTTGGCGTTCAAAGAAATCATCATGACTCTATACCATGTCGAATAATTATCCCCATTGAGGGGCTTAGAAACAAGCACCGTTCCTGGATAATCGGAATAGTGAAGAAAATATGGCTTGGCAACATCAAGCTTGCCTCCATTCGAAGGTTGCTCGTTTGCCATGATAATGGGAAACAACGATAAAAGAAAGGCAAACAAAAAGGAGGGCAGAGAACTAGGGTATCGTTCCTAGCTTTGATACCATGTAAAAGAAAGAAAAGAATATTTGCCTTTGAATGAATTTCTATTGAATCAAGAGACGTACCTTTATACAAGAAATTTCCTACAATCATGATGATCTATTCTAAGTAGTGTAAGCATAATAGGCAACTAAACAACTAATACAATATTTTGTCAATGAATGACTGGATATTTTGTCAATGAATGGCCAGATATCATTGACCTTCTCAACAATCCGCCCAAGGTTTGTATATCCTATAGATAGAAATATACAAAATATCTCCCAATCAAATCTAATTCCTATCCCACCGATCCCTATCCAATTGGGATTTTGGTGTTTTAATTTTAAATGTTTTTATTATACTTTCAGACCCTACCATTCAACCCCCGTTTGAAAACTCTTAGTGTAAAAGACATTGAATGATGGTTTTTGGGAATCAATCTCTGCTTTATTATTTGATAACAACTAAATATGTAGGAAAAACCTAGGATCTATCCAATATTTGGATATTTAAAAGATAAGATTTGTCTTAGATTTGGATATTCCAAAGAAAGCAATAAATAAAAAATATTAGGTCCTATCCTGATCTCTCTCTCTCTCTCTACATGTGTATATATTTGCAGATCACTAAAAAGGAGAGGCTGCCAAAGAAAGAGGTGGAGCCCATTTTCAGCTGGGCCGAATCTATGAAAAATGCCCCTAAAACCCAAGGTTCTCTCTCTCTCTCTCTCTCTCTCTCTCTCTCTCTCATGTGGTCTAGAATTTCAAAATTAAGTTTACAGCTTGAATGGATTGAAATTCTTTTGTCTTTGTTGTATCAGTGTATCAGAGTTCGGTTGTAGTGGGTTGTGGATTTTGTGTTGGCATTTTAGATTTCAGTTGGGTTGAAAGATCACATACCCCCCGGCAGTCTATGCTTAGCTTGTTCTTTTGTATTTATCCCCACCAACTCGACTCATATGCAGAACATTTGAGCCATGCAAAAGGTGGGCCCCATCCTACATTCATCAGATGTGCTACATCGTCAAAACCAATGGACTACTGGATATCTGATCCACTGTACGGGTGCGTCCCATCTGATGCATGCCGAATGACATTCATGATGGGGCCCACTTCTTGCACAGCTTGAATGCTCTATGCATAGTGCATGTCAGCGGGACTATGGTAAGCTTAGTTTGCTGGGGGCTGTATGTGGCATTCATCCTTCAATAATTCTCTCTTTTCTTTGACAAATTGACTAATTTTTTTACCCTAGAATTTGCTATTTGGTTTGTCTACAGTTCTTCAAAGAAATCCACAACCACAGTATTTAAAACTTTCACATTTATATTTGGGGTCTTGGAACCCTAAACGAGGATTGAAAATTACTTCTGGCGTATCATATCAGTGACAAAAGAAACTGGGTCATTTCACCCCGCATCTGGCTATTTCGTGCCTGTATCAGGCCGATACATCTGTGTTGTTTATGGATGAAATCGGTTCTTATCAGGTGATAAGTACTAGTTTTGGAATTCTATATACTTTCTGTCTCATGTTCTCTCATCCATTCTTTTGTTTCTCCAATTCATGGTTTTGACTTATTCCTTTCTTACATTATTTTACTTGTTCTTATTATTAAAACCCAATAATATTCCTTTTGAGGTTTTTGCGCTGGTACTACTTAGGGTTTTGTTTACGTGCATTAAGGGTATAAGAAAATGGGGTTGTTTTCTACATATTTGTATATTGTAGACAGATTGGCATACCTTCCTTGCAAGCATAAATGAAGAACTGGCATTCTCCCTATCTGTACCTTGGTCTCTTGTTGGGTTTGATAAACCCTGAAGACTCTTTGCGACCTGGTCATTGAATGGGTTCGGAGGAAGCTGTCTTTGTGCAAAATGTTGTACTTTTGTTGAGAGGTGATTACACAATCATATGCACTCTTTAGAGTTCTACAATATTATTTAAGATCCCTTGTGCTTTGTTGTATAAGCTTGAGATAATTCGAGGCTGCTTCCTTTGGGAATTCAAAAGGGTGGATCATAAATTCTATCTTGTTTGAATGGGAGGTCAGTAAACTAAGGGGAAATAAGGTAAGAATGAAGGATTGGATTGAAGGAATTGGGGACAAGAATGCTCGGAACCTGGTCCTTAGAACAAAGCTAAAGGATGCCAAGATACATGGCTTAGTGGATTTGTTTTTTAAAGTTGGAAGATGTCTTATTTTGGGGAGTGTGTGGTGCTCCAACTCCTCATGGAGTGCCATATCTTATTAGACAGCCATACTTAGAAAAGACACTCACATTTGATCATCTAAAAGAACATGGAGGTCCATCTAAATCATGTTTTTATTGTGTAGGACGGTGAAAGAATCAGCTAACCACCTTTTCATCAGATGACACAAGGAGTTTGGAATTTCTTTGCGAAACACTTTGATGTTATTTGGGTGTTTCTGGTCTAAGTGGTGAATGCATTGGATAGTTGGAGAGGGGCTTTTGGTGCAAGTGGGCATATGGCCATATGCATTATGGAGATCCTTGTGCCATAACATGAGGCATTTGAAGGGAGGAATGCTAGGGCTTTTAGAGATTAAGCAAACTCCTTTTTGGAGACCAAGTGCCATAACAACGTTACTATAGAAAGAGAAGAAAGAATAGGGGGAGAATGTGGGCAATGGTCGTGGAGTTTGGGGCATCAAGGCTCTAGACCTACATTGCAATCGGAGTTTGGGGAGAAATGCAAAGAACCCTTTAAGGTCCTATAGGTGTTAAGAATTCAAACAAAGAGTAGGAGTGCCCATTGAAGCTCTTCAACATTATCGCAATGCTTTCAAAGAAGGAAATCTTGTATGCCTCTCCTTATAAATATGGCACAGAACATGGCTCAATGGTAGATACTGTGTGTTTCTACTATGAGGTTATGGATTCGAGAACCCATGTGGTGTGTGTGTGTGTGTGTGTGTATTCACATTTCAAAAAAATAAATAAAAATGGCACAGAACGTGCATAATAATATAGATGAATGATATTCTTCTTCAAGTAAAAATTACTTTGTTTCTCTATGGTACTGCAAGATAAGGAGACTGTTGAGCTTGCTCACCTCCTTCCTTCTTCGTCTACGATTTTTTCACACTTGAATGTGATTTGAATGTTAAATTTTGAACGTGAATTGGTTTCTTCAGTGATCTAGTTTTTTTTTTATTTTTTTTTTTTTTTTTTAAGATTACTTTATAGAATAGGAAAAGAAAGGGGCAGGTATAAAAGGAGAAACGGGGGGGGGGGGGGGTGGGGGGGGGGGGGTGGGGGTGGGGGGGCCGACCAGGCAATCAGGCCTTTACAAACTAATAAAACAGAAATCAGAATCCTTAAATCCTACTACATAAACCAGCCATTCAATCAGCATGCGTTTGGCTTTGCTGGCGATCACCGGCGCTGGGGAGGCAGAGTCCCTGAAGCATCTGTTGTTTCTCTCTTCCCAGACAGCCCACCATATGGCTATGAGAACCATGCGCCAGATCTTTGTCCATTTTTTACCAAGGTTGACACCGTTCCAGGACTTTAGAAGGTGCGTGACTGAAGCTGGGATACACCAGGACAACTTGAAACGTGAGAGGAATTCTGCCCATATAAGAGAGATACGAGGACAAAACAGGAGGAGGTGATTGACTGTCTCTTCATTCTTCATGCAGCACAGGCAGACATTGACAATCTGCATACCTCTTTTCCAAAGATTGTCCACCATGAGGATCCTTTTGTTTCCCACTAACCAGGCAAAAGCTGTGTGGGGGAGAGTACCTCTAGAAACTAGTAGGGGGGAGATCAGGAGAAGGAGGGGGGCCTTGGTCGATCATGCGGTATAGGGATCTGACAGAGAAGAAGCCTGATTTTTTCCCCTTCCACTGCAGAGTGTCGTGGTTCGCTGGGGAAAGGGAAGTCGAGCGAATGCGCTAAGGAAGACCCGCATACTCGTCAATCTCCCAATCATGGAGGTTTCTCCGACATCCCACGTTCCATTGGATGGCATTGTCTGTGTAGGAGTAATTGTCAGCTACAAAGGCAGCGGGGTTTGAGGAGATGCGGCAGATGTTGGGGAAGTCGATTTTCAGCGGAGAGTCGCCCACCCAAATGTCTTCCCAGAACTGAGTTTTAGCCCTGTTTCCTATCAAAAAACCGACGCCCGGGATGACCACCTTCTTCAACGAGAGGATACCTTTCCATAGAAACGAGGCCCTGCGTTGAGAAGTGTCTTTGGTCCACCAGCCACCAATCGATCTCCCATACTTACCTTTAATAACTTTGTTCCATAGCCAGTCATCTTCCATGCCCAACCTCCAAATCCATTTACCCATTAGAGCTAGGTTCATTTTTTTTGCGATCTCTGATTGCTGTCCCACCACGACTAGGTCTCTGACAAACCTAGGCCCATTTGGTGACGGGGAATTTCTTGGCCTCATTGCAGCCATTCCAGAGGAAGTCCCTCATTTTTTTCGAGTTTCGAAACCACTGCTACTGGGCATTTGAGGAGGGACATGTAGTAAACCGGTAGGTTAGATAGAGTGGCCTTAATCAGGGTGATTCGACCACCTAAGGACAGATATCTGGCTTTCCATTTGGCCAAGAATTTTTCGAATTTGTTGATGATCCTATCCCAAATAGAGGTAGGGGGCTGGCCCAAGCAGAGAGGAAGACTGATGAAGGTGAGGGGGAACGAGGCTGGAGAGCATCCGAAAGAAAGAGCAAAGGGTTCTTCAATGATTTGGTTGTATTATTTTGATATTAGAGCAAGTACTGCTCTTGCGAGGGCTTTCCTCTTCTTCTTTTTAATCCTTTCTATTTTCTTGTCCCTTCATGTGCCAAAAATTTTCCCAATTCCCTATCCCAAAACAAACTCCACGAATCCAAAACAGTTCCCAACAGCCCCGCCCCCCCCCCCCCCCCCCCCAAAAAAAAAATCCGTCATCTTCTCGTACCTTTTGGTGGGCTTTTTAATAAAGTCTTCATTATCTCTAAAATAATAATAATAAAAAACTCTGTGATAGTCATTCTTATGCCCACAAGAGGAGTTCCTTAGGGTCAGTGATAACAGCCATAACGGGCTGTAAATATGTAATGATTATCATTACCACCGTAGATGGAATTATAACAGGGTATTAGCCGTACGCAATACCACTCACGCAGCTCCACTTCTCACCATGGTTGATACACGTTGATGTAAATTATTCATTATGTGTTATATCCACACAGTCCATTCATTTTGCAATAACCTTTTAGGGCATGACCCAAATAATGAGGCTGATCTAAAGCTCAAGTGGACCACACCACAGAAAAGTAGTGGGGACAATGACGCCTACCATTGAAACCTTCCTAGGGCCCACTAGGATGTTTATTTGCCATCCAACCTGTTCATAAGATCACACAGACCTGGATGAAGGGAAAACACAAATATCAGCTTGTTCCAACACTTCTGTGGACCCCAAGGAGTTTTCAATGACATGCGTTCAATCCCCACTGCTTTCTGTGGTGTGGTCTGTTTCCGCTTTGGATAATCTTGCAAGATGGATGGACGGTGTGGATATAATATATACATCATGGCGGGGCCCACGGAACTATGCCACAGAAACACACCTCCGCCAATTGAAGTCTCTTAGGTGATTCTGAAGGATTACCACGATTTGACAGCTGGCTATATCCAATCACTGGTGAAGTGTAATGATGTGAGTTTTCCACCACATTACGATGGTATTCAATGATCCAAACAGGCCCTTACTGTCTTAGGCTGGCAAGAGGAAGGCAGGATGATGCATCGTTGGTACTCACCCAAATTTTGGAGAGATTGGACTGAGATGATGTGTTTGTTTTAGCCATTACTGTGGTAATGTAACGTGCCATTGTAATGGTTTCAACTTACATGAAAAGTCGGCAGCACTGATGGTAAGTCGACTACAATGCAAGTGCGCTTGGTCCTGTGATATCATCTGGAAAATGCACTGACGTGACCTCTCTCTTTGTTTCGCTTTTGTCTGATAGTTATTGAAACAGAACAACTATTCTTCTCGTGTTTCAGCAGCCTACACCCTCCCATTCAGGATACCTTCTGCACTGAGATTTTCCAGAGACTCCTGAAACAAACACCCAAGTAAATCATGCGCATACATACATACCAACCCAGATGTGGCTAAACCACATCAGCAATGGCCCCTCCAGCCCCGCCTCCATTAACGCAGAAATCATGTTTGCACATGGATACAATAAAATAGAAGGAGAAAGGAGGCGAGACACTTTGCTGTGAGGGCTGGAGATGTAAGCACTGGTTTTGGAGTTGTTGTAGGGTTGTGTTTATAAGCTGCAACAACTGCATGTATATGGTCTCATGTAGGAAGGAGGAGCACGCTATGGTGGCTTCAGTCATTTCACCTCCGTCTAATGATGATGAGTGGAAGCATTGGGAAGGGCTGAAATGCAGACATCATTTAATGTGGGAAATGGCGGGATTTCATTTGAAATTTCCATACGCCTCCCAAACATGTATCCATAATAATGATTGCATGTTTCATGGTACTTCGTGGAAGTCTGATGGCCTAACGGGTTCCTAGAATCTTGTTTGAGGAAAATGGGGTTTAGGTGGGGGTTGAGGCTTAGTGAAGGGCTAATCCAATTGTGCTTAATCCCTGCAAAATTGGGGCCACAAGTCAAGATCCTCTTTACTCAATGCAAGTAGATTAGATGTCTTGGATAACTGGATACTAAGTCGGGTGTCTACACGTTGCAAATACTTTTCTTTATTGATATAGTTGCATTAGAGTCTACATAACGACTTCATGTATCGGGCATGCCTTACCCCTTTTGGCTCGTCGTTTCTTCTTATTAATAAAGTTGTTCTTTATAAAGGATGAATTAATCCCTACAAATTTATGATTGTTGAGTACCGAGGGCAACACTTACAAGTTCCATCCTTGGTAAATACCTGATAAATAGGCAATTATTACACTTTCACTCTGTTTGAAAATGCGCTGGTATTTCCACTTTGAAAACCGGTCGAAAAGAGTTGGTTTAAATTTGTGGGCCCCACCTTGATATATATAACATATTTGCGCCGTCCATCCATTTTACCAGAATATTTTGAGGCATGAATAGAAAAATAAGGCAGATCCAACACTCAAGTGGCCCACACCAAAGGAAACAGTGGCCCCAAGAAGTTTTTAACGGTAGGTGTTCAGTTCCCTTTTTCCTGTAGTGTGCTCCACTTAAGCTTTGGATCTGCCTCAGTTTTTGGCTCATGCCCTAAATTTAGCTGGCATAACAGATGGACAGTGTGGATAAGCTACATACATCACGGTGGGCCCCACATATAATTCGCACCTCCTCGGTTTCCGTGTTCAAAAAGTCAAGCATTGGGAACCATGTGGTAATTACTTAAGGAAATAATCATTACTCATTTACAAGGTATTTACCGTGGATTCGGAAAATCAAACAGGCCCTAAATTGGTATTTTTATTGATGTCCAGTATTTGTTTCCAGTTCCGTCTTTTTCTTGATGTCTGAAATTTTTAGCACTTCATTCATTGTTTTGTTACATTTTACACTATGGGGCCATTAAGGTAGGGCCTCTTCTAATGGGGTAGGACTAGTCTCGTGCTCATGTCCTCGATATGTCATTTTGATTTCTATATGCTTTGGGGCCCTTTGGTTGGGGGCAGACTAATGGTTCAATTCCTAAAGATGGATGAATGTTTTTTTATCAGGTTCGGTTACTATTTATCATATATTGTCAGTATTCTAGTTGACGGTTTTGGCACTGGGACTGGGGTAGCTTAACTAATGGTTGTGTTAGATGTGTTTATTCCTTCTCTTTCCACCTTGCTTTCTCTGTGGGGGTCAAAATTCCAGAGGGACTCGGATACAAGTGTACCTTAAAGCAGCATGCTAACAATTGAAGAAATGGCTAACCGCAATTTGTTTGATTTGATAAAATATGACCTAACTTGCTGGATTTTTTTTCCCTTGTAAATCTTCCAATTTTCAAGTGTAGGAGATGGATTGGAAGTAGAATTGGCTTTAGTTGGAAGGTAGGTGACATTCATGGATGAATAGATGGCAACTGTTAAGCCATATGTGTTCTTTCTTGAAGTGAAACCAGGACTAGAAACTGAAGCTGGTTGGTCATGAGATTGTTTTCCTGAGTCATTCAACAGCTAGGGCCTGGACTTCTCGCCAAAGAGCATGAAACTGATGTAACTTCTAAGCAATTGATATGGAGCAGTTTCATCAACTCTATCCAAAATCCCACAACTTTTAATTTACAAAACTGTGTTTATGTTTGTGTTAATGTGGGTTTAGTCCCTTTGGCATTTAATCATGTTTCATTGATTCCCTCTTTTCATAGAGCAGTCTCTTTTCAGTGTCACCCTCTTAGTCTCTTTGCATCTATGCTACTTGGACACTATCATCTGCATCGATGTTGTATGCAGTCGCTGTTATAGGTCAGATTTTCCAACACATCCATATAGATGATTTAAACACTAGAATTTTTCATTTATTAATCATGTATATGTGAAAAGAGTTACAAAAATAAATAAATAAAAATTAATAATAAACATTGTACCTTTCAAATAATAGTAGTAATAATAATAACAAACCTTAAAATTAATTATTTATATGTAAATTAGTTGTTTATATAGGCTACATCACGATTGTTGGACGTGTTCAGTAGCGACATCACCTATTGACATGGTACAAATATCTAAAGAGTGCTACATCCTTAATTCCATAGCTTGGCATTAGTTCTGGTGTGTTTGTGTGGTCCATATGTGTTTCAATCTTTTTTCCTCTTTTGGAGTGGTGTTTTAGGGTAGAATCTCAATGTTTTGTATTATCATGGAATTTTTATATTAGTTCAGTTGCCTCATTTATTATTATTATTATTATTTAGTTTGCCTGGCTATGTTTCATCAATGAAATAAATTTTGAAATGGGAATTCCATTTATCTTTCAAACCATTAAAAAAGGTCGTCTTTCTAATGCAAGTCGGATTTGGACAAAGGACTCTTTGGGTGAGTAAAACACCCCGAATTGACTTTATCAGTTATTTGTTTGAATGTTATGGCTATTTTCAGCACATCACCTGATATTGCCCCTTTATAAAATTAGGCTATACACCATTGGCTGCTTGAACATGGAGGCCAGATGGCCCCACAGGTTTAACCTTATAAAATACTCTCGTACCCATCCCTTGGGGCTAATAAATCATCAATTTCCATTTAGAATCAGCATTGTAATTCTTTCTTCATCACGTTGACATTTCTCCTTTGATACAGCAACCTGCCCAGCTTGTGGCCATGGTGAGGCGTGTTTCAAGCAGATCCAGATCCGATCAGCTGATGAGCCCATGACGACGTTTTACATGTGTTGCAATGAGTCTTGCAGACGGGACTGGCGGGAAGACTGATCCATAATTACATGAATCGCAATAGGTGTTCTACTTTGTAGTTTGCAGTTTGATGACTTGAAAATTTTCTGAGTTCATTGAGGTAGGCTCTTTTGGTTCATTAGTCAATTCGCATGATTTTTGGTTCATGCCTAGTTTGATGAACAAAGATGATTCTCTACTTTGACATAGCGCCTTTATCTAACAATCAAAATTGAATTTATATATTAAAAAAAAAGGCCAATTAATTGAAGGTTAGGATTGTTCAATCGATCTGACCTCTGGACAACCTATCTACATTGAATCCTACAATGCTTGTATTATCATGTGCATGGATGTGCGCCCACAGACACACACACGGGGATTTGATGGTGACCCTGTGTTTTTGACCAAAATGGAGATGGGGCTGCATCAAATCACTACCACACCAACCTTCTATTTGTAATTATCCATCTGATGCAGTTTGGGGAGTAACCCCTTGTTAAGTGCTGCTACCCCATTTAGATCAGTTCCAGCTGAAAAAAATCATGCCAATAATCTTTCATAACAATCAAAGGAATAAAAAAAATAAAAATGGTACATTTCCCTCATAAAACCGCCTGCCTCTCTGGCCAATGACGAAAAAGAGCTGTTTTTAAAATAATTATAAAAAACCACCTATTGTTTATAAATACGGTTGAAAACATTCTGCATTGACTTGACTGATAAAGAAGTTATATTTGCATCTCACGACCTCTTGTTTTCACAGTTTTACCCCATCTGAATGGTGACGTTTTTACCTCTTGTTTTATTTGAGGCATATTGCTGGGCGTGGTAAAGTTTTGGTGCGGTCTGCTGTGATGTATGTGGTTTACTGTTTTGCCAGCTTATTGCAAGCCATGAGCCCAAAATTGAAGCAAATTCAAAGCTCAAGTGGACCACACCACATGAAACAGTTGGAATTGTACACCTACTGTCCTACTGTTGAAAACTCCTTGGATCAAGCTGATGTTTGTACTTTCCCTTCATCCAGGTCCAGGTCTTACTGTCCTACTGTTGAAAACTTCTTGGATCAAACTGATATTTGTATTTTCCCTTCATCCAGATCTGTCTGACCTTATCAACAGGTTGGATGGCAAATAAGCCGATTGCGTACTAGTAACTTAGTATGCCTTTAGTATGCTTTTATTGTACCAAGTAAACTCTGTTGGGCCACTATGGATGTATCCATTTTTTCAGCTCATTTTAGGGGTTATGCCCAAAATTGAAGCATTAAAAAAAAAAAAAAACTTGGAGTGAGCTGACGATAGTCGGCGAGAATGTTCCACCATTTTCGGAGCATTCCACTAAAACGAGCAACGACCTTTTCACACGTACGTCGTGCTGTGGCACCTGGAGTATGCATCTCAGCTTTCATCCATGCATAGATATCCATAAGGCGCATCTGCCATTCATGAGGTGGAATATCATCTAGAGTGAAGAGCTTCTTGTTGTCATTCTCGGGAACGACAACTCTGGGAACCTGTCGAGGAGGTTCTCTATCATCGTCAATGTCTCACTGAAAGCTTCATCAACATGAGGATCATGAGGTGGAGCTGGAGGCTGAGCAGTGCCTTGAGGTTGCTGCATAAAGGAATCCCGGATGTCTATTTCAGTATCAGTATCGCTGTCGGATTCTGACGAGACATCTGAAGTGGTTGGAGAGACAGGCATCAGTGCCCGAGCCTTGAGAAATGAAGCAATGGGATTCAGCGGTTCTGTTGGCATGAACTCAGCAGCAGGGATTGAAGAGGCCATCATATCTGGAGGCAAAAATGGATTATCATCTTCAATAGGCTGTTTGCCTTTAGAGGAAGAGGGAATGGATGGCTCTTGTATAAAGACTGGCTGTGGAGGAGTAGGTCGAAAAGATTGTGAGGAGGAAGAGGACCTAACTACCTGTTGTCTGGGGGTTTTGGGTGGAGCCAGTTGGTATGTGTAACTGGGCATTGCTGGAGGTGTAGCCCATGGTACTGAAGGGATTGGGACCCAAGGTAAAGGGATCACACCACATGAAACAGTGGGTCCATCATTGATGTTTATTTGTCATCCAGGCTCTTCATAAGATTACAAAGATACGGATGAAGGAAAACACTAATATCAGCTTCATCCAAAACATCTGCGGACCCCAAAAAGTTTTCATCGGTATATGTTCAATTTGTACTGTTTCCTGTAGTGTAATCCACTTGAGCTTTGGATGTTTTGGAATTTTGGGACCATGTCCTAAAACGATCTGGAAAAAGGGATGGACAACGTGGATATGACACATAACATTATGGTGTGCCCCACAGAGTTTACTTAGCGTATTGAGTATCTAATCCAATTTCTAGGAAGTTTTTAATGGTGGGTGTTCAAGCACCACCTCACCACTGTTTCCTCTGGTGTGGCCCACTTGAAATTTGGATTTGCCTTATTTTTGGGCTCGTGCCCTAAAATGAGCTGGCAAAATGAATGGACAGAATGGATAAAAAACTTGCAGTTTTTCCGGCACCAACCAGTAGAGAGGTCACTACTGGTGGAGCCACTGTGATTCTTGTGAGAATTCTATCTTGTCCATCCAGATCCAAAACTTTCAGATCATGTTAGGATGTGCCCAAAAATGAGGCAGATCCAAAACTCAAGTAGGCTGCATGATAGGAAACAGTTCATCCGAATAGGAATGACATTACGAGCAACATGGATGGCATACAAACATCGTGGTGGACCCTTAGGAAGGTTTTGACTGTAAACATTTTCCTACCCACTTTTTTCTATGGTACGTCCGCTGGGTGGATTTCTCACAAGCATCTGTCAGATGTCTTACACGTTTAACAGGTTGGGCAAAAAATGGTGTAGGTTGGTAATGGTTGGAGCTCTGTGTGATCGTGCTTATTAAGGACATTTTTATTCGAACCATCATTCATTAGGAGGGGCCTACTTCACTCTTCTAATCCAAACCGTTAATGTGGTGGGCCAGTTTGTGCTTAAAAGAACTATCATCAGGCAAATCTTATCCATTCTACTAATTTTGATGCAAATGGAAGTTGCGTAGGGAAAACAAAAAAAATAATCTAGTCGGTTGTTAATGTGGCCGAGGAAAAGGCCCACCATCTGATGGTGTGGATTGCTGAGATGGGACCTAACCTTTGCAGGCCATCAACCCAAGTCGCCCATTCAAACAATAACGATCAACCAGGATGGGCCCTTGAAGTTGAGAAAACCTACAAATGCTTGTCATCCAGACCGTTTATCAGCAATTACCTCCCATCAGGTGCATGCCACTAGCTAATTTTTCATATATAAGCTACTAATAAGACGGTTAAGCAACGTCCAGGAAAGCATATTTGCCGAAGATAGCCCATTAATGATGGCCCCTCCATTTAACGGTCTGGATCTCCAGAGGGCAGGCCCTACTTGAGCTCCCTATTACAGTGAGACCATTGAAGGTAGTCCCTCAAACTACCGTATCTCTTTGGAGAGAGGCTTTCAACCATGGTAAATGCTTGGGACTTAACTTATGGGCAGTTTAGTCATTTTAAAAATACAATTTGTCATATGTATGGCTGAATCAATAGGTGATTTTTATATATAAAAATATCTTTTGAAAAAAGAAGAAACATTAACAGCTCAAAAATATAAAAGACGTCAAGGAAAAATCTACCCCCCATGCTATAGAGAGAAGAATTATAGGTAGAGAGAAGTATTCTGGAATACATTTTATCTCAGGCTCGTGAGTTAATATATATATATATATATATATATATATATATATATATATATATATATATATATATATATACTGAAATTAGGCCCCAGCATGATGCATTCATGAAATTCACCCTCGTCATTAGGTCTATGCTAGAAATTTAGTAGTATGTATTAAAAACTAAGTAGATTTGTAATTCATATGGGTCACACCAGGTGAAACCGTTTGGCTAGTGGGCATCCTCTACACTGTTTTTGCTCATGTGGCCCATTAACATTATAAATGTCGATGATCTTTTATCTCTATGACTAAATTATTGTCACACACCTTATGGATGGAGCGGATTTCAAATAAACATCAAGTTTGACCAGCGCCTAGCCAACTCAGTAGTAGTGGGATGTGTTGGGTTGCGTCGGAAACTGGATTGCATGCGACCTTGCTACTGGTTGTGCTAGTGGGCCCAATAATGATATATATATTTAATCCAAGCTGTTCATCAACTCAATTTATGGCACGATCCACAAAATGCATAAGATCCAAATTTAAAGTGGACCACAGTATACCACATGAAAATGCCCATCATTAAAAATTCTTAGGTACAATTTATCT
>JAJHSJ010000007.1:21774075-21828883 GCA_021015155.1 Magnolia officinalis
ATCCTTGAATAGGCTTGTCGTTGTTAATACAACGTAAAAAAATTCTCCATCCGAGAATGTGTGAATGGAGATATCCTAGTCGTTCATACTTTGGCTTTTCTTATGAGCCTCTCCATATCCACTGAAAGTGGGTATAGTTAGATTTTTTTATTAAGGTTCTCAAAATACCATAATCATACATAAAATCTACTTAGTCTTTTTAGGACATGAATAGGCAGTTGATCTCAAGATTTGGACTATCAACAAGTATGTTAAAAAAGTTGATTGATACCTTTAAGTTTCTAATTGTGTTATCATGTTTTTACAATCATTATTTTTATTTTTAACCGTCAATTTAGCATAATGGACATCTAATAGTTGGGATTTATTTTGATCCCTAGCCTAAGTAGTATATGATTATCCAAGGATGGCGTCAACGGATAGTGGAGGGATTTGGACGGTTAGGGTGCATAAATTAAGTAGGTATATGGACATCCTTCATAGTAGAGTATACAAATGTTCCATAAGGTAGCGAGCGCCATGTGATGTGTATCCTTTGGTAACCCCCTTCTACATAGAGCAAAATGAGAGATAAAGTGTGAGAGAGAGAGAAGTAGGCCATGCCATGGCTTGTCATCTCTACACATCTATATATTAGTGTGGTGGTTTGCTTCACATATGCTTCAAGATCATATTCGGCTCTCAACAGAATTCTAATGGAAACTCTCACCTCTTCTCATCCAGATAGATTTGAGAGAGATTCCTTGTGTTAGGAAATTGACGGTGGCATTTGATCAATAATTTTACCTTGAGTATCAATAAATTAAAAATATATTTTTTTTTTCGTGAAACATAGTTAATCCATGCAAGGATCCCATGATTATAAATTATTTGATATTTAAAATATAATTTTTTATTTGTTTCACCCTAAAAACCAACCAATAGACTAAGTGTCAAGATACAATCTCACCCGGGTGGGGAACTCTGCGCCCTTAGCCCCATGTGTGTGTAAGTATGCCATGGATGGTACCCTAATAAGACACTCAGTCACTTGTATTATCAGGATTGCTGCCAAGTATCTAAATTGGGAGGCCTATCATGCCGAGGTTAGAAAAGACTTCCAGTTGCACTAACTTTGTCAAATCCCTAAACTTGAGGATGTGTGGATGGAGAGATCTTGATTGAAACTACTTTGACTCATGTTATGAGCCTACCATATGGCCATTGAAAGTAGTGTAGCTGAGTGTTTTTATCAAGATCATTAACATACATCTGATTCAATATGCGATCCATTCGGTATTTGTAAGAATTAGTACGTAAATCGATCTTATGGTTTAGACCCTCCAATTGTTTTAAAGGCTAGTTAGGCAATCTAGTGTTTTTTGACTGGTTATCGTGATTCTTCAATCATTAACATTTAATTTTAACTGTTATTTTATTGAAAAATATACTTGATGGAGGTCTAATAGCTAAGATTGTTGATCTAGTCATTTGGGCGGCATGAGATTACTTAGAGATGATAACCATAAATAGTGGAAGGAGATGGATGATTGGGGCGCGCATAAATTGTTCAAGTAGGCTTCCTTCGTGGTAAGTATGCACTATGAATTAATGGTTTTTATGTATTTGAGACATAACATCATTATAACCTAGATATGTCAAGGCTTCACTAAAATATAGATTTTCTAAAAGTTTTCTATTAACATATGCCTCACATTGAATCATGATTTTTGTGAGCCTGTGTTTGCTCATGTGATTAGCCCATTCCAAGATGCATGTCTGAAAATTCTTAACACATGCTTGGTGATGTTTTTCATGTGGCTATCATGAGCCTTGGTCAATTTAACTTGAATGTTATTGTTTACACCCATTTTTTGGCACACTTATGTGGTCAATGAGATAACACCACGTGTTGACACTATGCGCTAAATGATGGGCAAAATCCTAATCGAGCCCTCCATCATTGTTTTACATCCAATTTGGCATGCCTAAATCAAACGATCTATAAGACACCGCGTGACAATCATACCATATATGATATAGATGAATTTCAGATAAGGAAGTAAAGACGTGCACATGAGAAAGTTAGCATTAAATGTTATAATTATATCAAAAAGTATTATCTGACAAGAGTCGTTATAAAAGAAAGTCTCTCTCTTATCATTAAATGCTAGAATTCTATTAAAGGAAATCTCTATCTAGCATTAAATGTTAGAGCCTTATGAAAAATAACTCTCTACGGATGCTAAAGGCGGGAAACGTAAGGATCACAACGATTTTTCAAACGTAAGAGTTAGAGACGTGAGGACTTAAACCGATGCACGCAATAGTATATCTCTTATACATGTGGTTATATGCAATAGGTCATGCTAATGTGGAAGAATCAAAGAGATTTTCGTAACTAATTATCCAAATCCTTCACAATGTTGAAACTATTTAAAGCCACCGCATTCCAGAAGTCTATAAAAATAGCACTCAATGAAGAGATCTGGCCTCATGCTAATACAAATGAAAAAATAACTCTTATTTATCTATCCACCATAGACATTTATTCTTTATTTATTTTAGTTTAGTTTTAACCTCATAGCATGGCCCCCCTAATTTTAATTCTTAATTTATTTTTCCACCATTTATCCACGGCATTCCACTGGATCATAAGAAAGATCACTCACTTTCAAATGAAAAAATGTTGTGAAACTTTTTGCTACGTATCAGGTGATTTTGTCTGCTATCTCGCCATGAAGTCTGGTGAACATCAAACGACAAACGGATAGTCGAATCACGACCGTCTTGCCACTTGCTTGGTTCCTACCAAAACCACAAACACGTTGTCACCTCACCAGTCATCTCTCACCATGGAGCCTGGTTCTACCCAAGCAACAAACATATTTTCAAAGATATGTCTTCATCGACTATCTTGCCACGGGGCTTGGTTCTGACCAAGCAACGAACAGATAATTATCCCGCACATCACGATCATCTCGCTACGAAGCTCAGTCCCGAATGAATAAATCGTTGTCCCTCGAGCCGATCGTGAGTACCATTATTGTAAAAAATCATTAATAACATAACACTTTCAAATTTTATATATTTTGTTTATTATTTTTACTATGAATTATAGTAGTGAATTATACTAAAAAACATAAGTCCTTAAGTTCGTAGACTCACTTATATTGTCACAAGGAAAAAATAATCCATTCGGAAGCGTTAACCCCTACCATTTCACAAATCGCTTGAACACTGAGCGTGATTAGTGGTTGAGAGGATAATCAGATCTTGTGTCCAGTTTCCAATCTATCCATCTCAACGCAAGGGAACACCACCGATTTAGTTAAACCTTGAGTTGAATAGACTCTGGCACGCTCGCACATCTTACTTACCCACACAAAAAAAAAAAAAAAAAAAAAAAAAAATCCAAGCCTTCATTTACACGTGTGACCTTATTTGATTGAATTAGCAACAACACTTACAAGAACATAATAAAATAAATTTATTAAAAGAGATGACTTTCATTATCTTCAATACGTGGGGTTTTGCTTAAACTATAAAATTAGTGGGCTCAATTGAGGCTTGGAATTACCTTAGTTTTAGTTAAAGTATATCTTTAATTTTGATGGGCTTATTACAATGATTATCTAACATATCACATATATATGACGTTTTGAGGCATTAAAGATGATTTATTTTATCAAATTCATTATCCGTAGATATATTATAAAAATTTTCTTAAGCCAAAATTCAATTTGTCAAACATAATTTTTTTAATTTCATTGGATTCTAATTATAGACGTCAAATACAATTGAAAATTTAAAATCACTTCAATTCCACTGAAATTATAATATGGATTCCATTATATTACAAATTCAAGTTGCCAAACGAACCTTAAGTATCTTATAAGCTAGGAAAGATTCTTTTGTATATGTGCATAAAGGGTGAGGCCCATAATACCAACGACTTCGATGACTAGATAATAGATTCCATTTGTACTGTTTGAAATCCAAACTTATTATAAAGACTCCCACCCTAATATAAAATTTTTGGTGGGGTGCACTCAATGCTATTGGTATATTGAATAAATGTAAAGCCCACGCGATGCATGAAAAAAATCAACCCATCTAGGATCCAATTGAATTTTGGCATATGGGGTTTAATATGAGGTGCCTAATCTAATAAATGAGTTAGATGCCCTTTTTGCATCATGTGGACCTCTCGTCTTCATGGTATCACTATAAGTTTACAATGGTGCCACTTGAGCATACTCCATCTCTTTCACCATTCCTAGTAAACGGGACATCAAATAGGGTTTTGAATTTTGTTACAACTATTGTGGCATACGATTGATGCCCGTGAGTTGTAAAGTAAAATACATCCTAAGTCGAAATATCACAAGTACCACCTCATCCGGGACCATCACAAGAAAAACTATAATCAAAATCTTTTTTATCTGATATTAACTTGGAACCATATTCATGTAAAGCACATTTCAGTAATATCAATGTAGTTGTTTGCAAAACTAGAGCAATAGTATAATGAACTAAGAAGTTCTATGACATATTGTTAAGAATAGTAAATTACTATTCTCATTAACAACATTCAACCAGCCGAGTGACCATATGCTTCGAACAACATTGAATTTTAAGTCATTCGTCAAAGATAAGAGTACATCGAACTTATGTGAAGTCTTATCATGAGTGATTTATTCCCATGGGGCAAATATAGGTTTGATCAAGGTTTATTTCTCAAGAGTATCAAAAGCAAGTATGACGTTGTTATGAACATAGAGTTCCAAGGTATGGAACCCCAGAAACATAACCCAACTTAAATGAGATTTGATAGCTTCTTTATGGTTTAACATTCTTGCTAATATACTATCTTAATATTGAATGAAGAATATAACTTCACGAGCAAAGGCTCATGTCATGATGAATCATGTGATGTGTTGGTGATGGGTTTGTAATGTAGCTTTGGTAAAGTATTATGCTATAAATGCATCAGTATGTACGGAGTACATGTGTTGAGCTATTAAGGAAGTAATACCCATAATTGAAAATGAATTGAATTATTGATTATGTTATAAAGACCCTTAGGACCACGTCCCAATCGACCCTCTAGACGAGTATGCGCTTCTAACGATCTTTCATATTGTGTCCAATTTCAAAGTTAGTTTTATAATAAGATCATCAACTATAAAAATAAATGCAGTAGCTGAACGATGATGAGCAATATTGGTCAACATAAACTTTACGTTTGCAGATAGAATCCCCCGAGAAGGATTAAAATGCAGTTCCCACTCCTTAGGAGATACCAAATAAATGACTTATAGAATTGATTTTGGGTATGAAGATTCCATTGACCTATAAAAAGTGAGCCCAACCCTTGAGGATACAATAATACATCTAAGAAATTATTCTGTCTAATGTATTTCCTATTGATTTAGGAATAGTGACATGAACAAAATGTCTTGTTCAAGCCAACAAACTTATTCCACGGAGTCTTGACAAATGATGACTAAGACGGGATTCAACATTTTTGAACCACGAAACTCTTGGTTTCCATTTGGGTTGTAAGTGTAACCAACTAACAGTTAATAATATGGCAAAATTAAAAAATAGAAAAAGAGTTTCAGTACAAAGATCTCCATTTGTGTGTAAGCTATTATTTACCACCCCTAATGAATACTGAAACAAGTGATATTCACTGGGCCGAGAGCACCCCTCGAGAAAAGTCTTCTATAGCTAGTTGACCAAAATGAGGATCCCAAATTGCATGTAAAGGGTCTTTACCCATGATTCATAATTTCCTTGCCAAGCTACATGAAAAAGATTTTCGGAAGTTCACGAAAAGAGGCATTGGCTATCCATTACATTTTTATATATTCACTGACCCTATATCACATAATAACTATTTTTCATGCATTAATTATAAACTAAGCCCATAAATACCATTGCAAACTAGCGGACGACAATGGTGGGATATTGTCTTAGTCGGATAACTCAAGTACCTTCATTGCTAACACAAATATTAGAAAGAAACATATATTGGCCCACATTCAACTGGAAGAAAAACAATTAAATGGCTAGGTTCTTTCCATTTGAGTCCCAAAATATATTTTCTTTCATTGCTAGAGTGCTGACCCCACATGTATGCATGTTTTTGGATCAAGGATCATAGAGTTGAGGTTTCATCCACTAATAGGGTCAATTTTTGCAGAGAACTATAAGGTATATCTTTTTTAATTAGTGGAACAATGGTTAGTAATCTAAATAGTCAATACTATGTACACATTTGTTGATGGCTTATGCACTAAAAATTCTTTTAAGATTGGAATATGCAAGCTATAAAAATATTTAACATTTTTTTATGATAACTATGAACAACTATTGTATTTTCTTCTTACCCATTTATCTGTTGAATAGCTATTAAATGATTATGATTCTTCCAACCTTGGAATGTACCATAATTAGTAGTTCTTATTGCACGTCTTAAAATTTATTTTGTATGGCTCTTCCGTCTGGTTTGTGCTAATTACTTGTGTATAAATATATTCATTAAAGTTACGTGTCAATTTATAATGACACATATACGTATCCACCAAAAATGCATACATTACACATATCGTCATTTAGGAACGGTTCTAAACCGTTCCTCAATTCTTTAGAAACGGTTTAAAACCGTTCCTAAATGAGGCGTCGCAAACAAAAGGAACGGTTCAGAACCGTTTTGGGTACCGTTTCAAATTTTAGAAATGGAATTTTAGGAACGGTTTATACCGTTCTAGTGCTAACGGTCACTAGGAACAAACTTTTAGGAACGATTTTAAACCGTTCTTAATGTTACCAGCGGTCATTTTAGAAAGTAACAATTTCAAACCCTGATAAGCACACGAAATTTAAGGGATATAAATTAACAGAAGTTTATTGCATTCCATCAAAATAGAGATTAATCCAAAGAAAAACATAAGCTAATCTATACAAGGCATTTCCAAAGTCATAAAATAAGCAAACATCATGAACATCTTTAGACAAACTTAGAATAAGAAAGGTCCCTTACCATGAAAAGAGATTTACTTTCGATAAAAGATTTGGTTTGTTGGACACGCCATTGCAGTAGATTGTCTCATCCTGCAAGCAAATGCCGCAGCATCTAAGAGGAAGTCACTGTATATGCAGCAAAGCTAAAATCCTGCTGAGCAACTGCTTCCAACTCTTTACTAAACAGGGCTCTCCTAATTTAGTTTGACAAACCCAATCAACCAGATTACTTTCCAACACCATATGGTTGTACTTCCTAGACTTGAGATTTGTACTTAAGGGGCCAATAAAGTAAAATTCAACAGATGGAAAGTAATGCTTCATACACAAACTAGTAATGTTGTTATGCTATCATGTACCAGTTTTTGAAGAAGGAACCATGTCTCAGAGTTATTTAACATAAACATTCTAGATAAGAGAAACACCACGATCAAATATAGTTTGTATACTAATGCAATCTGCAAAACAGTATGGTAAAAACGACATTTTTGTGAGGAGCATTGCTCATGGAAATCATATGGTGGGCTACACATTAATGCAAAAAGGGTAAAGCATAAGCCTCTTAGATTCCATAAATGTACGGCCCATGACTTTTGTGATTTAGACTGTTGACCAAAAGAGTGGACTACTATGATCTTCCAATCCGGTAGCATTTATATGCGTCAGCCATTAACAAAGAGCACATCATATTGATGGTCCAAATAGGCTTACATGTATGAATAATGGGCCTTGCCTGACGAACCGAAAGGATCTGGCATGTGTACACAAAGGTCCCACAAGAATGGCAGAGCAGAGAGAGAGAGAGAGAGAGAGAGAGAGAGAGAGAGAGCTGCAATGTGGCCAAGTCACCAAAATAACCAAGCCTAGTCACTAAAATACCAGGGCAAGTCGTGCAACGTGCTGTGCCTCAGCCCTGGATATTCAAGTAGAAAACCAAATGACAGTTGTGTTCTATTGACATGAGCCAGCCAAGTAATACCAAGTCAATGCAAATGAAAGTTTACTCAGAATATGGCTGTTCTGAGTTGATTTGGGTGAGTCCCAAGTCAACCAGCTGAGTTCACGACAATGAGTCAAACCATATAAAATGCAATCCTATAAAAATCAGAATGCCAACAAACAGTTGAAAGAGTGATTTTGTAGATGTACGAAGCTAATGAGAAAATGAGAAATGAACTTGCCTATGTTAACGTTGTTGCATCTGCAATGACAAATGGCACATTCACAAAGTGAGCTAATGCTTTTGCAAGCAATGTCTTCCATGTCCTTACAATTAATATTACAGTATGTAAGCAAGATTATGAACCTCAGTCCATGTGAAGGCAAAAATCCACAGATCCTTAAGGCAAGCACCAAGAATAATGTGATAGATAAATGAATTAGCAGACAACCAACACTTCCATGCCTTTATAAAGCAGAGGCCATACCTGAGCCAATTGGACCCATCAACAATACATTGCTTTTCTCTTGCTCTTTCGAATCATCATCCCTCATACAATGCAAAACAGTAATTAAAAAATTGAATTTGAGGGGGGGGGGGAGGAATCGGGACTAAACAGCAAGAAAATAAACACGAGTAACTTTCCAATTCCCAAATGGAGAACAGGTGTATGCAAATCAATCAGGCTGGGTTTAAATATCAACTTCCAAACAACTTTTTTTGGTGTAATTTTATTTATTTTTTTTTTTTTTCAACTAGTTCACATTTAGATGCATCTAGCAGATACATTGTTCATGGAATAAAATAAAAACCAGTCGATCAAAAGGCAAATATTCTGTTCCATATTCTACTACTGTAAAATCAAGCTACCTAGATGCAACCATTGCATAAATGAGTGTCCTTACTCCTTACAGAGGAACATGCAGAAAGATCTTATAATCTGAAACGCATATGCATAAATAAGCTGCATCAAGCTTCTAACGGAATAACAATGAATCAGATTCCAACAGGACAAATGCAACCATGACCCAGTCGATCTATCCAAAGGATGTAGCAACAGGATGGAGCCACGACCAAAACATGTGTAAACAACCTCAAGCCTTTTTTGAAGCACGGCCCAATAAGAAATTGGTTGGCCCCAACTCCTTTTCAATGACTGCCAAAGCACGCAGTGCCGGAACATGAAGACCATTTGCAATTATATTTTTGCTTGGAATCTGATCCTTACATTTCCTGAAGTTCTCTTCTCAACATTGAGATTCTAGCAGTCCCTTCTTCTCAATATTTATTCCTACAACAATTACTTTAGAAGAAATGTTGGTTGGTCACAGTTCCACTAAGCCCACATGACACAAGGGATGCCCGAGCCATGCATCAGGTTGGTCACACAACTTAGATGACCTGGCTAAAAAATAGGCTGGTCCACTCACACGTTGAATGTGGACCTAGGCAACTGCTCTTTTAAACCATGCAATGGTTTTGTACATGTAGCTGAGCCCAAGTCATCCATGCATTGGCCTCACCTGATGCACAAATCTTTATCTGCAGTGGCCTCTTGCCAATACATATAGAACAAATCATAACTGTTTCTGTGGAAAGTTTTGTGCCATCAAAGCAGAACTGTTTTGATTTTGGCATATCATTACCTCTTTATGGAACTTCATATTAAAATTCTACGGGATTTTGATTGCTTGCATGTTTTATGTATCAATTTGGATAAAGGGGCTGACTTATTGATTGTGTTTTCATCTAGTCATACAAGGCCAGGTTCTCTCAGAACTTGTGTTTACGAAGGTGCAAGAAAAATCAATGATTAGCTTCCCTGACTGGTATGACTTTATCTTTGTGATTTATATCAAGTTGCATTCACTAATGAGAAATGGAGAATGCTGAACTGTTTTTTATTCAATGATTCTCAATCCACTAAACTAGAAAACTAATGGAAAATAGTGAGGGTCATACCTCCAAGATGGGTCTCCATTTGTGGTTAGAGCCTCAAAAATCCCATTATCAATTGTCAACATCGAATGTCCCACCACCAAGGTCGAACAGAAGGATGTTTTTCTCCTCACCATTCTTATCCAAACCATAGGCAATGGCTGCGGCTGTTGGTTCATTGATTATATCCTGGCTACATTCATTCCAGCAATAACACCAGCATCCTTGGTAGCCTGTCTTTGAGCATTGTTAAAATATGATGGAGAGCACATACGGAAAATCAAATGAGTGGATGTTCAAGATCATAAGAGTAAATCACATAGATAATCACATATATCATAAGAGTCAAACTCAAAACAGAGTTTATATGACCAATGTTCTGAAAAAATATTTAATAGTCAGATCAAAAATCAGATCGTAAATCATAAGAAACTATCGTTGTTTGACAATAAGGGACGATGACTAGTCCTGATTTGTCACCTTTATAAATGAGAAAGCTGAAACTTCAACCAACCATTTTGATGAAACCTGCAACTGAGCAAGTGCTGAAAACTGGAGACTATGACCAGACAGACTATCAAATGATACAGGTATGTATCGTTCTGAAGTAGCAATGGTGAAAAGACATGCTTACCTGTGAAGAAACATGAGCCTAGACTGCCACATCCATTGGCTTAACAAGAAGCAGATGACCAGCCTGAAACCCACGAAGAAGGAATACATAATCATGGCTATAGATCCATGAATTTTGTGGAATCGATGCTTGCCAGATCCTAGCACTGATTTTCTAAACAATGGTTGAAGGAAGCTTGGACTCACTGCGCATATGTTTTTCTTTTGCCATATGTTCAACATGGTTAGTGGACTTGACAATTGCAATATCCAAGTCCTGGGAATACCAGACAAGCATTATTAAAGAACTCCAAGTTGTTCATCAGGTAGGCCCCATTTTTCAGATGCCTAGATAGAAGAATGAATGGGCCCACTCATTTGATGGGCCACAATTCATGAAACAAGTTAATAGATAAGATAAACTAGGCCAAGTCATGTGCAGCTGTGCATATGGGATCTGAGATATTCATGTATGGAAAAGGCATGAAAAACAATATGCACTTACAAAAGGCACAAAGTACTTGGAGATCCGATCGGCAAACTTTTGCACAGGAGCTCTGGCCATCTGCGATGATTCAACAAGGCGGACAATTTGTGAAAGAGCGCTCTCTGATCCAACATGTGTGGCCTGAACATGCAACACCCCATTGAATTATAGGAACAAATGGAAAAGAAAGTTCTAAGAAAGAAAAGGTTGAACCCACTCTACAATGAATTTTTTTGTCTTAAGTTGCCAATGAAGCATATTGTATAAAGATGGCAAGTGTTGTTGGGTAAGATATTAGCAAGTGCCTAATTAAAAAAGCAAATAGAATGAACCTTGTGCAATTAGAAACCGTTCAGAACCTTGTGCAATTAGAAACGGCTTAATAACATTTCTGAACCAAAGCACTTGCCGTTTCTAATAAATAATTTTGGTGTAGTGATAGATTGTTGTTGATGTATCAAATATTTCAGAAATAGGGTATATCTATGTCATCACAAATAGTTCAATGCCATCGAGAGTTGTTCGATGCAATCAACTACTCAATGCCATCGAGAAAATTCGAAATTCCATTGATTGGTTGCTGGATACTGTCCTGCTCGATGCCATCGATGGATCTTCAATGCCATCAAGAGAATCTGAAAAATTCATGTTTTATCGTGGAAACGTTTTGGTATTTGGTTCGATAACATCAACAGTTTGTCGATGCCATCGAAATACCATCGAAGATGTCGATTGTGCAGAGCTATGCAGAGTTGTGTAAGTGCGAGATTTGTTTCCTATTTCGATTGTGTTTACTATAAAGGTTATGTATGTGGGTGTAATTGGGAATGAGGTGTATCTCGAAGATTTCTAATTTGTTCCAAAGGGTTTCAAGAGCTTGTAAGGGTGATTTGAGGCTTGTTTAAATCAGGTAATCTTTATTTCTTGTAATTTTTTGTTTTCATGGTGCACTATTGTCGCTTTGTACCGTGGTTTTTTCCTATAAGGATTTTTTCACATTAAATTCAGTTTGTTTATATTTGAATTTGGTTGTTGTGAGTGTAGTACTTTGCTTGATTCATCTATGTGCTTCCGTGGTCCCCCAACATAGATATATCCATCATATTAATTATATTCATTTAGCGTACATCAGAAATTCTCTTCCACCATTTTCTATTGTTTATTAAATAAGGTTAAATATATAGACTACCTTAATAGGTGGATTAAGGATAAAACTTATTATAGCATTAAGATCCAATACATATTTTTAAAGGTATAGCTTGAATGAATACTAATAACAACACACAAGAGTTCTATTGTATCTTTGAGATGCATGAATTGTCTTTAAGAAGTGGCATTACATTGCATTTTTGAGCCAAAATTTTCAAAAATGACATCCATTCATAAGTGAAAATAACATTTCTTTTTCATCAGCAATCTAAATTGGTTTGGATTGCCAAACTATAGGTAGAGTTGTACACGAGTCGAATCAAGTAGAGCTTGGCATAGCTCGACTTGGCTTGGCCACTAGCTGACCCAGCTCAAACTCGGCTCGGCTTGGTCCTCGAGCCTGACTGGCTAGTTTGAGCCGAGTTCGAGCTAAGATCGAGCCTCTGTGACATTTTCTCAACCACATGGAGTGCACCTTCAATTTCCCACTGTATGTAAAACATTAGCACTATTTTACAGGTATTTTATCAAACGCTCAGTGAGCAACATAAAAATCAAGATACAAGGGTATTTGTTTCATATCCATACCCTCCTTGCCACCAGCCCATACTTCGTTGAGTTATTTCACCAAACACTTGGTGAGCAACGTCAATATCAAAATAATTGAGCCATCGAACTGGTTCGATCCGAGTCGAGTCGAGCTCGGGCAAGCTTGAACTCGACTCAAAATTTTGTCAAGCTAAAAAAATCAGATTGACTCGGCTCGAACTCAATTTCAAACCAAGTCAAATCAAGCTTTTTCGAATCGAGTTGATGGAGCTAACTGAGCTAACTCGGTTCATGTACAACTCTAACTATAGGTCCCACTTATACGAACTAAAGCCACACGAACCGTTGGCTTGACTATTGTATAATACATCTGGGTTTGGATATGAATTGAAATTAAAAACATAGTTCATGAACTTAAACATAGACTTTGTACTTTACATTGATAAATGAAACCAACTGTCTTCCTTTGCTATCATTTTTTCACTCAATTTTTAGCGATTTTGAAATCCGTAGTACATTTCATAGTCCAATATCAAGAATTCAATCAAAATCAAAAATAGTTAAAGCTACATGAATGGTTAACACCTAGGCTGAGCCTAGCCAAGGTCATATGACAGGCTGACTCTGGCCTATACTAATTATACAGATCCGGCCTGAGTTGGCCCAAGAACCTGGTCATGCACCTTTTAGCAAGATCTGATTGTTCATTAAGTGGGCCTCACCATGTATGGTGTAGGACAAACTTGAACTTGAAAAAATAGGACAAGCCCACTGGATCTTAAAAGCAACTCCATCCTCCTTATTAATAAATGGGCTTTAATTTAGTCCTGGGCCCAGTCTATGGGCTCTTGGAGGCCACTCAATCCTGGCCCATGGGCCATAAATCCAGCAGGCCAGCCCTAGATAGAATCACATAAAAGGACACTCCCGCCATTCACAAAGCTTTAGAGGGCATTTTAATAATTGCGGTAAGAACTAGTGGGACACCCATTATCTACCAAGGAAACTCTGTGGGGCCCACGTTTTATGTATTTGGTCTATCTCTTCTTATCATTTAGGGCATGAGCTCAAAATTGAAGAATATCCAAAGCTCGAGTTGACCACATAGGGATAAATAATCATGCACCATTGAAGCCTTTTTATGTCAACCGTGATGTTTATTTATCATCCAAACTGTTCATAAAGTCATAGAAACATTTATGAAAAAGACACAAATATCAGCTCAATCCAAAACTTCCATGGCCCTTCGGAGTTTCAATGATGGGCATTCAATTCCCATTTTCTCCTGCAGTAGGGTGCGCATGAGCTTTGCATACTTCAAAAATGGGCTGGTGCCCTAAAATGATAAGAAAATGAATGGGCGGCTTGGATGAGACATACTCATAATGGGCCTATAAACTTTACTTATTTTAATCAGTATGCAGCCCCATCCAAACCACCATACTCAGACATTTCCTTACCATTTTCGGAAACAAGCTTAAGAATTGAAGCATATAAATATGCTTACATGAACTACACCATAGTAAATGGTAATGTCTACTATTGTTGAAACCTTTCTAAAGCCTGTAGTAATATTTATTTCTCATCCAACTTCTTTATAAGATCACTGTTGGGGGCCTTTCACAAAACCTTAGAATCTAGCCCTTTAGAACAAATCAGAATTATGGATAATAAAGCAATGAAAATAATCAATGCATCAATTACACACCACATAAGAGAATTTTACGTGGAAAACCCTCAAAGAGGTAAAAATCACGGGACCTCGTCCAGATCAACAATCCACTATGAAGTAAAGCGTTTACAACCTTCTTCACTCATGCAGGAGTGGATGAACAATGAAAGAATAAAGAAAATCAGAGAGATCTCACCGATTATGAGGACGTAGGAGCGCTGAGATATAGACTGCACTGTAGATTACCTCTACGAGCATAACTTCCCTTCTACAAGCTTTCTCTCTCTCTTTCTCCCCCTCTCTCTTACCTTTGATAACTCTCTTGTGTTTTTCTCATCAACACAACATATACTAGAAAAACCCTAGGACCCTTTTTTATAATTTTAGGAAACTCCTTTCCGCATCCCAGTTACGAAAGGACTTTGCGCATTCCAGTTGCGAAAGTACGATATGTCAAAAAAACCCATCAATCACACCTGCATGGATGAAAGGAAAACTCGAATATCATCTTGATCCAAAACTTCCTTGGCTCTCAATAAGTTTTTAACAATCAACATCATCTCCACTGTTTTCTTTGATGTGTGGCCCACCTGAGCTTTGGATGTGCTTTCATTTCAGGGTCATGCCCTAAAATGATGAAGAAAAACTAATGGACGGCATGGATAATTCACAAATATTATGGTGGACCCCACAGAGTTTACAAAATTTGCAATTATTGGTACATTAACTCGTGAAGGTCCCAGCAAGAGTTTAGAGAAGATACTATCCAACTCAGAGATGCTCCATCAATGGACGGTTCGTATTGATTAAGACATTCGTGATATTACTAGTCGGGACGCGGATTGGCTGCTCAACCTGACAGTAGCGAGACTCGCAACTGAAGTGATGTACGTTATGTGGGATCCACTAAGATGTATGTGTTGTATCCACACCGTCCATCCATTTGGAGAGACCATTTTAGTAAATGAGACAAAGGATGAGTTAGATACAAAGCTCATGTGGGTCCACCACAGAAAACAGTGGGGATTGAACACCTACCCTTAAAAACATCTCAAGGCCACAGAAGTTTTCGATCAAGCTGATATTTGTTTTTACCCTTATTCCATGTCTTTGTTAACTTATAAACAGGTTGGATCTCAAATAAACATCATGCTCGTCCCAATGAAGGTTTCAACGGTGGGCGTCATTGTCCCACTGTTTTCTGTGGTGGATCCGTTTAAGCTTCGTATCTGCTTATTCTTTAACTCATGCCTTAAAATGATATCTCCAAATGGATGAACGGTGTAGATACAACACATACATCATGCAGGCACACAAAACGTGGTGACATCACTTCACAGCGAAACTCCCTACTCTGGTTCAGTAGCTAATCCGCGTCCTACCAGTCGGGGGTTGAACTCATTTATTAAACGGTGTTGACCGCACACTGCATCTGGACGCGAATTAAATATCCACGAGCCCACCAACCACAAACCTCGACGATCTTTCTCCACTCATATCCATGCTTCTGTGTCCACCAAAACAAAATCTTCCTCCTTAATCCAACGAGTTCACTGAACACAAATCAATGAGATCCGAACCGTTCATTAGACACATCTGCCATATAAGATCATATCCATTGATCAACCATCAACCTGATTGGTTAATCCAAGTGAGATCCTCAATTATAAGATACGTATGATAAACAAGAGTTTTTACAGTTTATACTACTGTTGTCCGTTACTTACTAATCCAGACCATTGATTTAATAGGCCGCACCTTGGACAGACCATGACTCAACACTCAATCCTAGACCTCCATTCTTTCTCATATTTTCGTCGTCACCAATCTAAAGCCTAGAATCACGCTATCTAGAAAATTTTGGAGACCCAATCCAGCCACTTTTGGGCCCCACCATACCAACGGTTTGGATCATGGAGACAAGGTCTCCCCTTGCACAAAGGGTGAAAAGCTGAGGATCTTATAAATCCATCATGATCCAATGACCGTCTTTGAATCGTCTGATCGGTGAGATATCATACCTTTACATCATCCATGGAAGGTCCACCTGATGAACGATCCAGATCCTACCCAACCCCACGAATAATGCTAGATCAAGGATGACATTCTTCAGTGTCTATCAAAGACACAGTAGAATATATACATCGATAATGCATTATTGCATCAAAGAACGCTTCCCTCTTCCTTTTCTCCTTCCTATTGAACGAAAACACAAACACAAACGCCAGCATCAACAACAGAGCGATCGAGACACAGATTCAAGAGGGCCATCATCAGCACCTTGTAATTGGACGGTGTGGATGGATTGAGTAGATCGAGGGAATGGCGAAGCTGTACGTGCAGACGGTGCCCCCACCGGATCTGAACAAGAATACGGAGTGGTTCATGTACCCGGGCGTTTGGACGACATACATTCTCATCCTCTTCTTCTCATGGCTCATCGTTCTCTCTCTCTGTCTTTGGCTGTACACCTGGCATGGCCTGGACCATCGTCCATCTCTGCCACTTCCTTGTAAGCTTTCTATCCGTACATCCCTCCTCTAATTACGCTTTTCTATCTGATTCTGATTCGTAGTTTCTTGAATTTGAGATTTGATTGCTAGATCTGAATTTCAGATCGTTAGGGTTTGTGTGGAATTTGTCGGATTAGGGTCTCAGGAAGGTGCTTTCTTCCTTTAGATTTGGGGTTTTCTGGGGTGAGTTTGTAGAATAACTGTATGCAGAGACTGCTTCTTGATTGGGGGTTTTGGAAAGTGATTTTTTTTGTTTTGTTTTTTTGGGTATTTTGTATTTGCCTTTCGTTTGTAGGTTTGGATTCTTTCGTATTCTTTACAAGGATTTTTGGTGCTAAAAAATAGATAGGGACTTGAAAATTAGGGTATTGAATTTATACCCTGCTTAAGGTCGATGGAGAAATGGTGGCTGATGGGTTTTGCATGAGAGGGAAGATTTGGAGTGAAATTTGGATATCATTGAAAATGAGTGTTTTTTTTTTTTTTTTGGTTATTAATGAAATTGGGGCCTCAGAGCTATTATTTTGATTGCGGAGCTTGGGTCTTATTTGGATCAAACCTAAGAATTGGGCTGTGTCTGGGTGCACAATTGAAATGAATTGGGAAAATTCAGTTTAATCAGGATGAAATGACGAAAGTTATGGGTATTTCCTTGCATCCATCAGGATGAAGTAGCCTCAAATAACTGTAACATAAGTGTAGTTTGGAGCCCATGTCCTTAGTAGGAATGGAAATCACAATTTGGAGAGCAATTCAATTTCATACTGCATCCAAACACACCCTTCGTGTTGGTTCTCTTCCTTTTTGGAATTGCAAGCTGTTTTTGGTGAAACTCACTGATAATGATTAAAAAAAATGAAATATGGGTTTTGAGACAGTTTATACAGATGATGATACCAATGGTCAATCTCGTTCGTTGTCTCTTATTTCCATTCATTATTTGGTTTCCTTCATAAACTAGTCATTTGAGTTGTTTCTTGCTTTTGGATGATTTGGCCTCAGACCAAGGTATTCCAAATCGGTTACGTTTCGGCCGTAACGGCCGATAAATAATGGTAACGGTTGATACCGTTACGCATTACGGGGTCGTAACGGCCACCCCCCCCCCCCCCCCCCCCCCCCCCTTTTGTGCCCGTAACGGCGGTAATGGCCGTTACATTCCATAACGGCCGTTACGGTACTATAAAGTTGTTACGGGCCTAAAGAAAATAGGAAAAAAAGAAAAAAAAAAAGAAAAAGAAATTAAAAAAAAACCGTTACGGTACTGTAACAGTTGTTACGGGCCTAAAGAAAATAGGAAAAAAAGAAAAAAAGAAAAAGAAAAAAGAAATTAAAAAAAAACCGTTACGGTACTGTAACAGTTGTTACGGGCCTAAAGAAAATAGGAAAAAAAGAAAAAAAGAAAAAGAAAAAAGAAATTAAAAAAAAACTTACCTTTTTTTTTTTTCTTTTCTTTTCTTTCTTTGTTTTCTTCTTCTTCTTCTTCTCCTTCTTCTTCTTCTTCCTCTTCTTCTTCTTCTCAGACTGCTGCGGCTGCGGCCCTTCTTCTTCTTCTTCTTCTTCTTCTTCTCTCTCTCTCTCTCTCTCCCCCTCTTCTTTCCCTCTTTTTCTTTTTGGTTTCCCTCTCTCTCTTCTTTTTCATTTCGGTATCGGAAAAAGAAATCGGACTGCGTACGAGTTACGCAGCACGCTTTTATCGTACCGAGTAAACTCTGTTGGGCCCATCGTGAATGTATGTGGTTCATCCACATCGTCCATCTGTTTTTCGAGCTTATTTAAGGGGTTGATACCAAAATTAAAACATATACAGAGCTCAAGTGGACGCTACCCCAGGAAATTGTGGGAATAATGATTTCCACTCTTGAAACCTTGCTAGGCCCCACAGTGATATTTATTTGTCATCCAACCTGTTCATAAGATCACAAAAACATGGATGAAGGGCAAACACAAATTTAAGCTTTATCCAAAACTTCAATGGCCCTCAATAAATTTTCAATGGTAGAAATTCAATTCACACTATTTCCCGTGGTGTGGCTCATTTGAGATTTGGATATGCTTCATTTTTGGGCTCAAGCACTAAAATTATCTGGTAAAATGGATGGTAGGAGTGGATAAAATATCTAAATCACGTGGACCCTACAGAGTTTACTTGGTACGCAATCAACTTCCATTCCAAAGAGGCTACGTGAGCCACCGAGTTTTCTTTTTAATAAAAGGTCCACGTGCCGCCGCGTGGGCCCCACCATGATGTATGTATTTTATCCATGCCATCCATCCATTTTGCCACATCATTTTAGGTCATGATCCAAAAAATTAGTAAGATCCAAATCTCAGGTGGACCACACCATAGGAAACAGTGGTTATAGAATGCTCACCATTAAAAATTTCTTAGGGTTCACTGTAATGTTTATTTTCCATCTAAATTGTTAATTGGGTCACACTGACGTGGATGAAGGGAAAACACACATGTCAGCTTGATCTAAAACTTTTGTAGCCCCCAATAAATTTTTAATGGTGGACGTTTAATTATTGTTGTTTCTTATGGTGCGGTCCACCTGAGCTTTGGATCTGCCTCATTTTTGGGCTCATGCCCAAAAATTATTTGGCAAAATGGATGGACGGTGTGGATATAACACATTTATCACGGTGGGGCCCAAAAAACTTTGACACTCATGTGCTACACTTCACAATCTGAGTCCCGCCTAATTCGGGCCCTTAAAAAATTGTACATGAGACATGTATTAACTTAAAATTTACCAATTAAATTATGGACCATAGTTGCTAACTTCCAATGCCAAAATCAAATTGTTTGAATAGTTTTAATTGTTAATTTGTGGACGCATATTTTTTAAAACAGGGCCTTTTGATTTTTTCCATGATTCACTATCCAATAACTGTCCACCAATTCATAAATGGGATAATGCCAATAAATTGCATGAATTTGAGGCTGATTTGGGGCATAGATTGGTCTTCCAAGTCAGCCCCAAATTGGCAACGCCATCTACGTGAATTTAATTTCATTTTTTTAAAGAACTATTGGGAGAAATGATATCAAATTGTTAATTATATAAATTAGATATTTAGAAAATTAAATATATGAATTTTGTAGTCAAATTCAGGTTATCTGGTTCATAAATCATCAGATAGTCCGATACAACTTCTCACCAAAGAGTGGACCGTTACACCACCATAAACATGTTCCAATTTATAAACAATGTTTTAAATAGCGGTAGCGTGATGCGTAGCGCTCAGCCCTCTATAGCGTGTAGCGTAAATACGTAGCGTGTAGCGTAAGCTACACGATACTTCTATTTTTTAAATTTAAAAGTAGGATAAATATAATAAATAGTGAAAAAAAAAAATTATAAAAATGCCTAAAAGATGATTCATTTTATCAATTCTAAGCATGTTCAAAAAAGTTATTAGTTATCATTTATCAAAAGCCAATCCACATATATAAGCCAAATCAAATAATTATCACATCAACAACTTTCTAAGCAAGCCACTTTAATTAATATTGTCTAATTGAAACCACAAGTCACAATTATGAAAAGAAATAAAAATCCCATAGGTAAAAAGTATCAAGTATAATATAAGTGTCACATTCCTCAACATTAAAAACAAAGAAAATGTGAAAATAAAAATAAAAAAATAAAATAGTAAAAAAATACATTGTAGCTTACACTACGGACGCTACGCGCTACGTAGCTATAGCGTACGCTACGACCCCTGTAGCGTACGCTACAGGGGATTTACGCTATTTGGGACGCTACGTAGCGCTACGGCCACGCTACGCTACGTAGCGTACGCTACCGCTACGCTACGGGCACTATTTGAAACACTGTTTATAAATGAACGCATATTTGGAATGCTTAGAATATTCTGGATTTAATCCATATTTATATATATTTTTTGGCAAAAATAAAAAATAAAAATACACTGTTACGGGCCATTACGCCCCCGTATCACCGTTACACCCCCATATTTGTATCGGTATCGGAGGGCACCGTTACGCCAACTGATACTGATACGGGATACCTTGCGTCAGACTCTCAGTTTCCATTTATATTAATACGAATATCTCCCTCCAAATCTTTCTCCCCACTCATCTTTCTTTTTGTGAGTAGGTTAGCAATCCGTTGAGAATCTTCTTCAACTCAGACCTTGTGACAGCATAGCAAGTTATACAGCTAAATATAGTCAAATGACCATGAGCAAAAGCAAGCAGTTCTCAAAAAGTTCAGAAAGGATGGGTGTGAAACCATATTATGTAGTCTGAAATCAGTTATTTAATTTGAAAAGAGGGGAATCTAGCATGAACTCATCACACAAATTTTCCTAGCTGGACTCAAATTCGAAACGTGGGATAGTGGTCCATGGACCAAAAGCCTTCATCAGGTTGTTCCCACTGTGGGATGACTGTGCTAGAAAATTCAACTGTTTGGATGATCTTAACTGTCCAATTGATAAAGTACAACTGGAAGGTAACAGAAGATGATTGGCAATAATCAGCATCCCATGGAAATAGGTCTGCCAATTGGATGGGAAAGATTGACAAGTCCTTCAATCTGCAGGCTATGGTCCTTCTGTGGGAGACGCAACGTGTGATAAGTAATGCAGATCATGGACGATTTACCACATGTCCAGTTCGCGTCAGCGCACCAAATATAAAAATCAGTGTGTTAACAATCAGGCTGGAACCCATTAATAAAATATAGAATTTACTTATTTACCTGTTTTTTTTTTTTTTAAATTTAAATTTAAATTTTTTTATTTTATAATGAAAACAAAGTCTGGATTTATGGATAGCACAATGTTGATTGAGTTAAAGGTGGTCCTGATAGAATGGTGGTAGTTGTTGTTGGTAGGAACAAGAGGAGGTTTGGTATTAGGAGCAACAGCAAGATTTTACGGTGGCTGTGCCATTTTGGGTTGAAAATTCTTGCTACTGAAGATCTAGATCAATCCTCCTTTTCGTTCCAGCTTCCACCTAAGATTTCGTAATGACACAATAAATTTTCTGGAATGATCTCTAAGGATAGCTCCTCCATCTAGATAGCATCCACAGCCTCTTTCCATATAATTTTTTGTATGTTTTTGTTTGCACTAGCAGAACCACAAGCATCTGGGTTGAAAAAAAAAGCTGCCTCCATCTGGATAGCATCCACAGCCTCTTTCCATATAATTCTTGTATGTTTTAATTTGCACTACCAGAACCACTGAAGCATGTGGGTAAAAAAAACAGCATATCCAATGGTTTTCACTTTTGTTTTCTTTTTGTTGGAAGTACTCCAATGGGGTTTGTGTGTGTCTAAAAAATAATCACACAGTGTCATGGGTCCCACCATGATTAGTACGTGACGTCCACTCCATCCATCATGTGCAGCACCACATGTTCACCCTTGAGCCCAAAAACCACACCAATCCGAAGTTTAGGTGGTCTAGACCAAACGGAAGCATATGGAATCATGCGTCAAACCTATAAATTTATGTGTTGTGGCACATGAGTTTTGGAATGGGCCCAATGGCATGGCTTTTGGTGCATCCCTTCATCCTTGTGGGCCACACCCATTGTTCGGAGTATCTCCAATATTATCAAAATATCCCCGATATTATCCGTATCTCTAGCTCGGCGTTACCAATTACAATGGTAGCGATACTGATAACACCGGAGTCTTAGAAATTCCAAGTATTGGTGACGTATCACTAATTATTGCCAATTTATCGATATTGCCAATGTAACTCCAATATTTTTGACTATGTAAATTCTAGGTGTTGCTTGTATCGCCTATGTATACATATCACCAATATTTTCAGTTGTGTGAATTTCAGGTGTCATTTGTATTGCCAGTGTATCAGTGATATGTCAATAATATCGCGAATGTATCGTTATTGCCAAAAATCTGTATATTAAAAAAATCCATTAAAATTTTTTTATGGGCACATGGTTGTATGCAGTGTTCAAATTTTCGAGACCACAATCATTCGTTTCTTTTCCAGTTGTCGACATTTTCTCGGCGAAGTATTGGTTGTTGATATTTTGAAATATTGATGGATGTTTGGATGGAAGCTTGGATGAATAAACGGGATGGTTGGATTGGTTTCTTATGACAACACATGCTTTTAGGCCCCCATTAAATGGAAACTTATTATGTTTGCATTTTTTTTTTGCAAATTTTTATTCCGAAATATGTAAATGTGTATTTTAGCATCTCCTGAAGTTTCACTGAAAAATTCCACCAATTTCCCCCATATTTCCCTAATGGTTCCCTGCATTTTTGGTTATTGGCGATATTATCAACGATATCGATATTATTTCTGTATCTCCTGCTGAAACTTGTAGCGATACTGATACTTCGAACATTGGCCACACTAGATCACCAGTTGGATGCCACACACACAACTTGGTGGGCCCCACATACTGTCTGAAATGTTTTAATGGTGTGCTTCCCCATCCCAACTGTTTTGTGTGCATGTGTCCATCCGTGTGTGCATCTATCTGTGTATATGGGAAATGATCACATGGAGCTGACTCCACTAGAGCCTCTGGTGGAGCTGAGCTTTGTGGGCTCCAAGTGGCATGTGCATGACAACCACTCGATCTAGAAACTGTGCTCCCATGTTAGCCCCTGAGCCCAAAAATCATGCCGATCAATGACTCAAGTGGACCACACAGAACTCGATGATCATTCCCACACGCATGCACAAACAAACAATGATTTTTTAATTGATCGATTGATTATAGTTGGAAAGTGGTTTACATGACAGTGCAATGGAGGTTAACTTCATTGCAATGGAAGTTGACAAGTTTTGTTCCTGCTGAAGGATAGTTTAGTATTTGGCTGGTTCGCAGCAATGCAAGAAATGGATACATGAAATATTATGTCACATTTTAAAACAACTATTATCATGGTTTTAAAAAACAGTTATGGTACACTCATATTCTAGCTGTATTGGTCGCCAGTCCCCGCCATTGTGTGATATGGGGGTGGATTGGTTGACTAGAAGATATGGAGCAAGACATGCATAAAGGCCTTCTTTTGTTTTTTTATTGTTCTCTATTTTTTTTTTTTCTTCGTTTCAACCTTGGAGGAAGTTTTTAAAAGCTTATTTTAGACTAGAATTTTTATTTTTGAAATGCAGAACTTATTTTAGACTAGATTTAGGCCTATTTGGGGAATCACAACACAAGATTGTAGTGGGATTTGACGCATCAAAGTGGAATGGACCATTTTGGAGAAATTTCAGGAAAATGGGGTAAAGCATAAATTTTTTCAGCCCCCCGCCCCCTTCCTCTTTTTGTTGAATTTCAAAGAAATTAATCGACCAAATTACGCTTAATTTGTGTTTGATTAGGGCCTAATTGGTTGACTTTAAGCAGATCAAGCTGACTGGCAGCATGCTTACCAAAGAAATACACCATCGAATACCTGTTTAAGATACCATAAAAAAAGGTTTTGCTGTTTTACAATTTTCCTATTTTTTCCCAATAACGTTTCAAGATTTTTTGGCAACAAAAAAGAAAAGAGGAAAAAGGCTAACATGTGCCCATATCGTCTGATCTGTCCCATATCATTTTTTTGCCCAGCTGATATGCCCGTTGATACCATTATTTAAACCTTGGCTATTATAGTATTTACCCAGAAGCATGGAATGTGAAATGTTGGTACTTGCAGGGAGAAACAAGTTCATAGTACCTATCGGTTGGTTCAGAGGACAAAATTCTGGGAATTCAGGATCTACGTTTCCTTATGGGTCTTTTTTATTCCAATTGGATCTTTCTATTATATGAGTGGCATTTGACTATTTTTTATTTTTATTTTTCTGACTCTCACCACTCTTGTGGTAATTTTAGGCCTGCTAGAACTTTTAAGTATCGACTTAGACTCTTATTTCTTTCACATGATATTTTGTTGTAAATAAGCCAGTGTCTTCTTTTGGTGTTCTTGGGCCATCAACATAGCTGGATATATTCAATTAATTGGTTATCATTTTTCTTTCTTCACATTTTTTCTTGGAGGTGCAATTTATCCTTTTTTAATTCTTATTTTAGGTTGTAATTGTTGTATTTGGTTTGATTGATGCTTTTGTCTCTGCCTTTAGGTAACTTACCACTTCTTCCATTGGAAGAAGGGAACTCCATTTGCCGATGACCAGGGCATCTATAACGCCTTGACTTGGTGGGAGCAAATTGACAATGGCAAGCAACTCACTCGAAATAGAAAGTTTTTGACTGTCGTACCATTGGTGTTGTGAGTATACTTCCATCCACATTTTAGTTTGAACATTGCAACTCTTAGAAATGAGTATATTAAAGAATCAATTTGATGATATAATGGCTCATAAAAACAGATAGTTGTAGACAACTGGCCCAAGTTCGAAGGGTTAGAATTATCCACTTAGCGTAATTGTTTCCACCATGACTTGTGCCTAGGAGACGAGTAAATAAAATGTTTACAAGCCCTTTCTCCATGTATCTTATGGAGAGAGGGCCACTTAATGGTACATGTTTGAACGGCATACCCAACCCTTGGTTTTAGATAGCAATTTTGGATTATGACTCGCTAGGAGGCTGACACCATTATGACTCGCCCCAACTTATTATGTTTCGTTTCATTTCCGTTAATGTTTAAATAGCAATTATATGAATATTGGTATCATATCGGCTTATCAAGGTGTTCCGTATTCGTAAAGTCCAACAAGTATAGGTAACGACTATGACCGTTGGGACCGTATCGGCCGTTATGGGGCATAACGACCGTTAACCCTAGTAACGGTCGAAAAACAGCCACTTTTTCCCCTATTTAAATCCATTTTCTTCTCATTTTTTTCACTTTTCTCATTCCAAAAATTCTTTTTTTTTTTTTTTTTGAAGACAGGGTGTCCCCACCTTTTTTTGAAGTGAGATTAATCCATGCGGATACACGCAATCACTCACAACCACGTATATCGGGTAAAGCCAAGTAGGGGAATCGAACCCTCACCTGTAGGGAGCAAACCTACGGTGAAGACCATTCACTCAAACCTCATTCCAAAAATTCTTGTAGATCATTTTACAATAAAATTTGACCACTCTTACTATAATTTTTAAGATTAAAATCGTAGATTGAAGTGATTTGAACGAATGGAAGCTCTGAGGGCTATTTTTTCAAAAAATTGAAAAAGTAGTATTTATGCATTAAATTTTTTTTTTTTTTTTTTTTCTAGTTCTAGTGCTTGATTTTGATGTTTAAACATTAGAGACATAATATAATCATGTTCACAAATTCTCTAGACAACCTAATACAACACTCTCACCAAAGAGTGGACCGTTACACTACCATAAATATGTTCAAAACAAAAAATGAATACATTTTTGGAATATTTACAATATTATGGATTTTGTAGATATTTTTTAAGAAATTTTTTGGCAAAAGAAAATTTTCAACAATTACGGGGGTTTTAACGGTTGTTACGCCCCTATATCGGTAATGGTGGTGACCGTTATGGCCACTGTTACCGATACGGAATACCTTGCGGCCGATACGATTATATCGTATCCGTATTGGCACGAGCTAGAGCTGTACACGAGTCGAGCCGAGCCGAGCCGAGCCGAGTATGCCTAGCTCATGCTCAGCTCGGACTGCTCGAGTCCCAGCTCGTGCTCGACTCGGCTCGGCTCGACCTTCGAGCTCGGAACAGCAGCTCGTGCTTGGCTCGTTCGAGTTCGAGTAGAGTTCTCGAGTTGAGTTCGAGTTTTCTAGGGAATCAAAGGTACTTAATGGGCGGGGCAGGGATGAGCGGCAGGGACAACCGGCACCGGACAGGGCAATGTGAGCGCGAGAGAGAGAGAGAGAGAGAGAGAGAGAGAGAGAGAGAGAGAGAGAGAAGAGGGAGCGCCGGACGGTCGCTATGGCCACCAGAAAGGTCACCGGACAGGTGAGGAAAGAAGAGGGACAGCCGGACAGGGCGATCGAGCGGCTGGGACGGTCGATGGGAGAGAGGGGAACGAGCGCTGGGATGGTTGGAGATAGGGGAATGCCGAAACAGCACTAGGATGGGCCAGATGGCTGATGGGATGGCTAAGAGAGGGTGAAGGTTTTTTTTTTTTTTTTAAGGGTTGGGGTTTTTTTTTTTTTGAACGGGCGCTGGGAGGGATGGGCGATGGGGTTAGGGCTTAGGGTTTTTTGTTTTGGAAATTAGAAGGGTATATATACCCTGGTCCCTGTACCGAGTCGAGTTCGAGTCGATTTCGAGTACTATTCGAGTTGAGCCGAGTTGAGCAGGGTCAAGCTTGTGCTCGGCTCGAACTCATTTCGAGCACCAAAAATTAGCTCGTGCTCGGCTCGAACTCATTTCGAGCCAAGTCGAGTCGAGCGAGTTATCGAGCTAACTCTGCTCGTGCACAGCTCTAGCACGAGCTGATACACAATACAGGGTCGTATCAGTTCGATACAAAAAAATTGACCCGGGTGTATTAGCACCGATACGGCCGATATGTCTATAAAAGCCCAATTTTGATTTTTTTTTTTTTTTCAAAATTTCACACGTCTTCTCTCTCTCTCTCTCTCTCTTCATTTAAACCATGGGAGAAGCTTAAAAACTTATTTTAGGTTAGATGTAGACCTATTTTGGGATCAAAACAAATTATCTGAATGGGATTCGACAAATCAAAGCGAAGTGGACCATTAGGGGAAAAATCAGAAAGAAGGGTAAACCTTCACCTTTTTTTATATTTTTATTTTCTTTTTGTTGTATTTCAATGTAATGGGCCATTGTTCACCAAATCATGCTTGATTTGTGTTTACTTGGGGCCAATTTAGTTTACCTTCAACAAGTCAAATTGACAGACTACATTCTTATAAAAGAATGGTCTGATACACCATTGAATACATGGTCAAAATACAAAAAAAAAAAGATAGATTCTTGGATATCTCAATCTTTTCTCGATTTTTCTAATATTTTTCCACATTATTTTGCTTTTAAAATTTTTTTTGACCAATACGAGTTGATACGGCCCTAATACCGATACGCAACGCCGTATTGTATCAATTTTGCGCCCGGCCGATACGTTGACCGATACCGACATTCAAAACCATAAGCGAATAGCTTGTAGCATAGCTTCACTCTTCTAAAGCGTGAGGCATAAGCTACATAGCACTTATATATATATATATATTTTGCACCAAATTAGACTGACTGATAATGAAATTTCATGATATCTGGTGCAACCAAACACAACCCAAAATAATAGGAAAAATAGAGCAAACATTAACTATAAAGATAAAGAAAGAGCAACATAATTGTGTTAATACTGTTAGTTTTATTATTTTACTAAATTTGCTAAAAAGATAAACTAATTTTTATTGAAAAATAAAAAATGTAAAAAATCATTGAAAATATTGATTGATTTTTGTTTTATTGAGAAAAACTCGTAATGTAAGCTACTAGCATGTAGCATATGGCGTATGTAAAATAGCGTAATGTAAGCTACTAGCATGTAGCATATGGCGTATGTAAAATTAGTGTGTAGCATACGCTAAGCAGCTCATCCCCTATACCAACTAAAACTGAGGCAACTCTTCGAAACTGTAGTCTCGGACAATATTATGAACCATGCAGACCTGGTACATGTTACATTCATGTGCTGGTTTGCTAAATTTGGGGAAACAAGGTACGCTTAGTGGTTCACTCTGGTTATAGGGGAGAGATAGGGGGAGTGGGATTTAACCAAGAAATAGAAGTTTAAAAATGAAGAGAAGATTGTTAACCCTCCCTGGTGGGAAAGAGTTTTTTCTTTCTATTTTTGGGTGTGAAAATGTGCAAAAGTGAAGTGTGGGAGAGAGGCTCTTTAGTTATTTATGTGTTATTTTTGAAGTTCTTGCTGGGGTGCGCAGGTGTGCCAAAGTTAAAGGGTAAGCTTTGGCCAAAAATTTGTTAAGAATTCCTAATCATTAATATGCCCTGAGAATACTAGCCAAGCTATTGCTTGCATGTATTTGAAAAATTCTTTGAGTGATCAAGTTGTAGTATGGCCCGGAGAGTTGAGTCTTTTTTTTTTATATTTTTTTTTATATTTTTTTTCTCTTTTTAAATGTTCCTCCACATGGTAGTAAAGTCACAAAGGGTTTTGCACTCTGAAGATCATGAAACCCTAGATTCAAGGAAGAATTCGGTTTCAAGGATGATTCAAATATTCAATGATGAATATAGAAGTTGGAGGCTTTGAATCATTCAACAAAGACAAGTTAGCATTGCCATAGTGTCAGTATTATTAGATGGTTTGTATGAAGTTTCAAGGGCAATACTGTTAGGATATCCTAGGTATATTGAGATCTGATGCTGTTCTTTTTCCCTTCTTTGTTCTAGATGTACCTGATAGCTGTGGTTATGAACAGTACATTTTAGTGTTAATTGAAGTCCCTGTCTTGCTTGTGACTTTTTTGGACTTGATCTCCAAGTCTAAAAAACTTAAATGCAGAGAAGAGACTCGAGAATTCCAGGAAAAGAAAACAATATCATGATGCCAGATAAGGGTTGTATTAGTTCACCAACCACTACCACAAAATGGTGGTGACTCATCCCTTCTTGTATGGGGCACACATGTACAGTTATCCAGGCCATCGAAAATTTGGGCAGTCCTGGATGGATCATAGCTCAAAATCGCACTAATCAATCTTGACCATCCATTGGCAGCTATAAAATGGATTTTTAAAAGTAAAATAGTGATTGGTCCTAATTTAATGGGGAAAAATGGATGGTTGCTATCATCTTTTCAGCTTGATTTTTGGTTTATGCTGTGCCCACAATTGGGTCATTGATTCAGACGTGTCTGGAATACAAGAATGCAATGTATCTGGTGGATGAGTCACTGCTGTTTCTAAAATGATGGTGAGCACTGAACAGTAAAATAGCTGTCTAGCCCCAATACGTGTTGCTAGGGCATATATGATCCCCTACCATACTCACTTTTCTGTAGTTTGTCCAATGAGGCCTGATTTCTCAAGTGAACCCTCACCCAATTGAGAATTTGTTTGAACAGTTAATTTTTATTTTTGTCATTGAGAGGCGTCTGCTTGATTCATGGGCAGGTACTTGATAGCCTCACACACGACAGACTACCAACATCCAATGCTGTTCCTCAACACCCTTGCTGTGATTGTACTGGTGGTCGCCAAGTTCCCGAACATGCACAAGGTCCGTATTTTCGGAATCAATGCAGACCAATGAGTGTTCGGTATTAAGGAAAGATGGTTAGTTTCCTCTGTAAAAGCCCTTTGATCCTCATACTCGATGGTTGTCTATGTACAGAAGTTGGAATGGAAGGGTATTGCTTTTCGTTTTATGAATGAGAATTTTATGCTGATTGCTTTACTATTTCTGTTTGATACAAAAATAATAAGTGTATTCCATTTGTGTAGCTCATAAGATCTGATCCACTCCTTTTGAAGGGCTTACCATATTGTTATTGTTTGGAACAGTTAGGAAGACTCTGTTTCTCATGCATGCTCTTTCATGTCATCTAGACTTAGATGAGATTTTTCCCAGACCAAATGCCTAATGCCTATTCATGTCATGTTGTGACATGCATGACCATGAAATTGATAAATGGGCTTGATGAAGGGAGATGTAGAAACCTATTGCAATACCCATGCTTCATCAACGCATTCAACTATCTGTAATTCCTACCACTGTCCACATCATGCATTATTGCAGGTGCATTCATCATTTCATCACCTCATTGAGTTTAAATAGTTACATCGTATCAAGCCATGTGCATTATGGCTGGCAGTTACATTGGGTCGAGCACAGGTTGCAAACATGTGTGGTGATCACCTGCTCAGATTGTTGATCTGTTGGGCCACCAAGTGGATTTGCCATATGTCAAATGATTGCCACAGCTGGATGGTTAGGATTGTCCAATTGCCATCACTTTTGGCTTGGACCATCCACATGCTGGTCTGCAAGATCAACAGTTCTGATCACCATGTGTTTGACATGTGTGCCGAGGGGACAGAGCTGCATAGATATTCTATGACATGGGCTGTGTGCATAATCGCATCTCGGTTAATGAATACAATTTAAGTTTCACACTGCTGATATAGTGGGGTTGCAGCTTACCCCCTGCCCCACCGGGTGAAAAAAATATTGTTTTGTTGCCGCTGCAGGGGATTGTTCTAGAAGATTAGTTTCAATGGTTGTGATTGGTGCATGTAGATTGCCAACTGGTGAGCCATGCAGTTTCATGGTGGGGCGCAGTGTGGATTAGCAATGTTCTAAAGCTGCTCCTGTAGCATGATCCCACGAGTGGGATTTTAGTTATTGGATGTGAGTCGTTGATTGAAAATTTTGGATTGTCCTTGTGCACGCCGCAAGAGCAGGCAGGATCCTACCAATAGATCTTTGTGCGGACTGCATTTGCTGGCCCGACCCATCGGTTCTCCAATTCGTGTGAACTTTCAGTTATGGCTAGTTGATAATGTGGTCCACTTGATGAGCGATTCTGGTTACACATCAGCCTGCTGGACTCTTATTAATTTAACTGAGGCTAGTCACAAGTTCATCATTTCCCCTGCTTATTTTCAGCTGGTAGAAATTGTGAAGATTGAATGCAATCTGTTTTTTTTTTTTTTTTTAAAAAAAAAAATTAAAAAAAATTAAAAAACCCGGTGTTCTGCAGGCCACCCACCAAATAGGAACTTTTGAAAATGCAGATGGCTGATTGCATTTTTCAAGGTAGTGGATTTGGTGCGGCCCTCACCATGGGGCCCACATTGATGCACGTATTCTGTATCTACGCTGTCCACTTTTTTTTTGTTAGCTTGTTAGTACACCCACTGTCAGTTCACACTTCACTGTTAGCCACCCCCACCAGGGAATCGATACCAAAACCTCCGTGTTGAGACGAGGTATCTTTCACTCAGTCTACTAGGCTGTCCACTTTGATGCGTGTTTTGTACATCCGTTTTGCCGGTTCATTTTAGGGAATGAGCCCAAAGATGATGCTGACCATACCATAGGAAACAGTGGTGATTGACCATTAAACATTATGGCTGCCCCACCCGATGAACCATTGCACGGTTACAGTAGGAGAAAATATGGTATGCCTTGATTTCTAGTGATATTGAAAGGTTATGTTCCGTTTGGTTGTCTTTGGATATCGTTTGGGTGAATTAATTCCTTGTGATTAACATTTTTTTTTTTTTTTTTTTTGTAATTCCAATCACTTGTGCATCCAAACGCAGCCTGAGCAAGCACATGTTAGAAGTTTCAAGATGTGCTCAATCCAAATGGCAAAGCGAGATTAAAAATAAATAAATAAAATCGTTCCTGTTTCATAAACTCGCTCGTTTCACGCAAGGAAATGATATGATAAGAGGCATTTCTCTCATAGTATATAAGAGCTCCACCCTTTGACAGTGGATTGGAACCGTCCACACAGTGGACCCTACCATGGATACCTCATGGCTATATAATGGCGATCCATATGCAGGGGATGTTCCTCAAACATTACATTGGTGGCCTTCAAATGGACGGTGGAGAGAGGTGGATAGGATGATGCATCAGTGCAATTTTTGATTGATGGGCTAAGTAGAAGCAATCCACATTAGGTGGACCATCCCAATTCGGTTTACTGAGACGGTTGATGCTCACGTGGGAGGTCTCTACGATGTTACAATAGAGCCGGTTCCCTGGGGCCGAGACTCTCTATACTTCTGTTTGAATTTTTAGTTTGTATATGTGGAGCCCATTATCAGTGATCCAAACCGTCCATCTCATGATACCCATTTTCAGTGCTCGGATGTTCTGATCTGGGGAATTTTCGGTGCATTGGTTATAACTGCTTTTAGTCCTATCATATCAACGTCTTAGATAACTGAAACATGGGTAAAAGCCGGCAGAGCTGTAACATGCAGAAGTGAGAAAAGGTCGCATAAAGCATTGTATGTGAACTTCTACGGACAGCCCTACCTTTCCCACCAAGATGTCACTTGTGCAGGAAATCTGAGCCGTGAAAAAGGTGGACCACACCATGAAGATTACTTGGTGAAAATCATGCCATCCAATTCATTGGGCAAACCACACCATCTAAATCAATGCGGTGATAATCTGACTCATCATACCAGTGTGGGCCATCTAACGAGTGAATTGGCCTGTTTTGGATGTTCGACACGACATGGTGTGGAGTTGTCAACGGGCCGGGGCTGGAGTCTGGATCTTGAACTGTTCCAGATGGGTCTATTCAAAAGGTGGGGCCTAGTTCATTGACTGCACTACACCAAAGTTGGGCGGGAATTGTACGTGAAAGTCCATATTCTGTGCTTCCATGCGATCATTTCTCTGGTTATGGCAATACGGGTGGAGAAGCGGATTGTGTAGTAACTCAAGATAAACTGTGGGTCCACCTTGATGTATGTGTCATTATCCACGCCATCCATCCGTTTTTCCAGCTCATTTAAAGCATGACCCCAAAATCGAAGCATATCCAAAGCTCAAGTAGATCACATCATGGAAAAAACAATTGAAGCTAATGACGCCCACCGTTGAAACCTTTTAGGGCGCACAATGATGTTTATTTGTCATCCGAACCTGTTAAAAAGGTCACACAGACATTGATGAACAAAACAAAAATATCAGCTTGATCCAAAACTTCTGTGACCTCCAAAAAGTTTTCAACGGTAAGTGTTTAATTCCTACTGTTTCCTGTGGTGTGCGCCACCTGAGCGTTGGATATGCTTCGATTTTGGGATTATACCCTCAAATGAACTGGGAAAACGGATGGATGGAGTGTATAAAATACATACATTACGGTGGGCCCCACATAGTTTACTCACCACGCTACACGCTACAGCAGTTTACTACAGGATCCGCGTCCTGCGGATGGTGTTGAGAACGTCAGCAGTTACGGCCGATAATCGATGAGAATGTCAAAGTGCAATCGCCTCACGCCTGGAATGAGATATGCGCGTGTGAAATCGGAGCTGCTCATCAAGGGTCTGCACTCTGTAGATAGCATCTCTTAGAAATTAGGATAATCTGGACATGCGTATCCAAAGTATCTTAACCGTTGGTGAATCCCTATGACCCTACATTTCGTGACCAATTTGATAATCGGGTTGGCCCTTTTTTTAGGGACGCAGATTGCCCACTGACGCTGTCAGTAGCCAGTAGCTACTGGACGGTGCTGTGTGGCACCCACGATGATGAATGAGTTTTATCCACACCGTCCATCCATTTTTCCATATCATTTTATGGCATGAGTCCAAAAAAGAAGTAGATCCAAACCTTACGTGGTCCATGACGCCGGGAAACATTGGTGATTGAACGCCCACCGTTAAAAACTTCCCACGGAAGCTAGGAAAGTTTTGGATGAAGTTGAAATTTGTGTTTTCCCTTTATCCAAGTATGTATAGCCTAATCAACAGGTTGGATGGAAAATAAGCATTACAGTGGGCCATAGTAAGTTTTTAATGGTGGGCGTTCAATCACTACTATTTTCTTGTGATGTGGTCCAGGTGAGGTTTGGATATATCTCATTTTTGGGCTCATGCCTTAAAATGATCTGTAAAAATATATATACAACGTGGATGAAATAAATACTTCATTGTGAGCACAGAACACTGTCCAGTAGCCACCTCGCTGCTGACAGCGTCAGTAGGAAATCAGGGTCCGTTTTTTAGAGAATGCGTCTACGGAAGTGGATTAGCTACTTACAGTTGAGAAGCTATACTCCCTACTGAAGTGACGTCACCAAGTTCTGTGGGCCCATCATGATATATGTTTTGTATCCACACGATACATCCATTTGGTGATACAAAGATCTAGTGGACCCCACCACAGAAAACAGTGGAAAACAGTGGGGAGAGTGACGCCCACCATTAAAAACTTCTAAGGGCCACAAAAGTTTTCAATCAAGCTTATATTTGTTTTTTCCCCTTCTTTCTTATTTTCATTAAGTTATGAACAGGTTGGATTTCAAATAAACATCATGATGGACATTAGGAAGGTTCCAACGGTGGGCGTCACTCTCCCGACTGTTTTCTATGGTGGGGTCCATTCCAACTTTGGATCTGCCTCGTTCTTTGTTGCATACCCTAAAACAATCTCTCCAAATAGATGAACGGTGTGGATGCAACACATACATCATGTTGGGGCCCACGGGCCTTGATAACGTAACTTGGAGGCTAACTACTCAACCATTCAGTAGCTAATCCGCATACGAGGTATAGCCTACTAAGCGCTCAGATCTCGGACGCGGATTAGCTACGGCCTACCGACAGGTTGAGTAGCAAGAATAGCTAAGTTACGTCGTCAAGTTTTGTGAGCCCTAAGATGTATGTTTTGTATCCACATAGTCTATTCATTTGGAGAGATCATATTAGGGCATGATCCAAATAATGAGGCAGATTCAAGTTTGGAGTGGATCTCACCACAGAAAACGGTGGGGAGAGTGACACCAACCATTAAAAAGTTCTAATGGCCACAAAAGTTTTCTATCAAGCTGATATTTGTGTTTTCCCTTTTTAATGTCTGAGTTAACAAATGAACAGGTTGGATCTCAAATCAACATCATGGTGGACCTTCAAAGGTTTCATCAGTGAGCGTCACTCTCCCCACCTGTTTTCTTTGGTGGGCTCTACTCCAGCCTTAGATCTGCCTCATTCTTTGGATCATGCCCTAAAATGATCTCTCCAAATGCATGGATGGTGTGGATAAAAAACATACATCATAGTGGGGTCCACATAATTTAGTGACCTCACTTTCGTAGCCAGTCTCGCTACTCAACCTATCCGTAGCTAATACACGTCCTGATCTTAGACATATGTGCCGAATTTCTTGAGGCGAGTAATTAAACTCAAGCTGCATTAGCGTTTCTGATCAAGAGTCTCATGGTCTAGTGGTATATTTGGGTTTTCTATCCGGAACAAGTGAGCCCCATGGTTTAGGTGACCGAGACTGTTACATCCCACCGTCCATGATTCAATTGCATGTACAACGCTAACCACCTGATTTGTGGCCTACAAAAAACGATTAAGATGAGTTCATCGCCCATCAATAGGAAAAACGTCTCAGATTGGCAGCTGGAATCTCTCAATCTAAGTGATCGTTGGTGCCTTGTCCATCCATGGCATAGAGGCAATAGATTAATGGTCTAGATTACAAAATCATGCCCCACTTGACATAAGTGAAAATCAAAGAATATTGTCAGAGCATGACAGATTATACCGATCGACACCCTCGTAGGTTTTCCTACCTCATAGAGCTGTGGGTTGGCTACATGAATCCGTTCCCACCATTCCTCTCTATTAAAGGCCATGGCTTCTTTTCTTACTCCCTCTGGTCATGTCCTTTTTTTTTTTTTCTTTTAGAGCCTTCAACTTGATCAACTAACACACTTTTTCTAACTAAGTGCAAACCAAATTATTAATGTACTTTCCTCGTCTTATTATAAATTAGTGTTACTTTCAAGATCTCTTGAATGCATTAATTTTTTATTTTGTCGTTCGATCCATTTCAACATTCTTATTTCAGTTACCCTCGTTCTATGAATATTTTATTTCTTAATTACTCACCAGTCTGTCCCATAAATTCTGTTACTTAATTTCATTGATTATAAACAACATATTTCAATAGACGAGCTAGTTCATAATCAATCTATGTAATAGTCTATTATATTGTCTATGGGAGTTGGTACAAAAGTAAATCGCCAACTAAAATTGTTGGCGTATTATCAAAACGCATCCTTGTCATACCTAATCTGATCAATGGATGCATTCAAGAGTTGACAGCATATGATTTGGATGGTGATTTCAATGTTGGAAAATATTCATCTATCATTGGCACACAAAAGGGTTGAAAGGAAATGAGGTAAATGAAAGGGTTGAAATATTCAAATATGATAGTTTATCTTTGGGTATTTGGGATTGATGGTGAGGCACACCATATAAAAATTGGATATTGCAACTTGAAAGCTACTGTCACGACTCATCATTCTACTATCCACCACACATCAAACATCAGTGCAAAATCAGCTTATTCTCTTAACGAGGTGTTTGAAATTTCTCTGACTAGCTGACCACCTTATACACAAAACATCACTCTTCTAATTCTGTTAAGGAATTTAACACAACGTTTTCATTTTCACTGAAAAGGATGATTGGTTTCAGTGGAAAATATAAGCTGTATAAATGGGCGAACCATACTATGAAAATCATGTTGAGCGAAAATTAATACATCCACCTTATCACGTGGGCCCCACACAATAAATTGAGTTAGATCATCAGCTGTCCATTTATTTCAATGGTGTAGCCCACCTGAGGAATGCACCATTCTGGTTTTTCACATTAAGTGATCTTTAGGGGTCGTTTGGCACTATGGATTTGGAGGGATTTGAGGGGATTTGAAATCCACCGTGAGAGCTTGGATTACATGTAAAATCCTTCCAATAGTTGCATGTGTAACATGATGTCACAAAACAATTAGATTATCACTTGCATCACTAATTACTTTAATATGATGATCAACACCGTCCAAACATTATCCATGTAAATCAACGGTTAAAAATTGTTGGATAGTCACTTGGACATGATTTTGTGCTTGTGGCCCATCCGAGACTTGTAATTTCATTATTTTCGGGCAAAGCATATATTTCAGCGGGTTTATTGCAACTATTATGTTAAACATTACATATGTTCACTAATTAGAGATATTAAAGTTGATTTAGTAATTAAATTCAAGCCCCTCTATATATACCATGTATAGCTACTTTTGGATTAAAGTTGATTCCCGATCCAAGGTGCCAAACGCAATAGGAGGATTTCAAATCCAAGGGGGTTCTCCGAATGGAGGCTCCCATACAGGCCTGCAACTACTTAATTGTAAAAGAGGCCACTAAAAAGCTTTGTCGCTTAAGCTTAACCTACAACCTAATGTATGGGGCCCACTGTGACCTGTGAGCATAACATTTGTCCATCATGCATGTGCACCTGCTCATGTTCTCCTTGGTGCCCAGAAATTAGACTGATTCAGAACTCAGGTGGGCCGCCCATGGGAATAGTTGGGATGGAGACATACGCCATTAAAACCGTCAAGATTATGTGTGGGGTCCAACTATGTTTTGCATATTCCATCAAGAGGATATGGCCCATTAGGGTGATGGACAACCCAAAATCAAGCCATTCCAGGCCACGCCAAATGATTTTAGAGGTCATAGGCTCATTTACATGGAGTGACCCAAATGCTCTTTGGATCAGCGCGCGTGATTTACTGATGCCAGGTAGAACATGAGGGGGCCCATATGATGGATGGATTGGATGGCATACACATTACGGATGGATGGAGCTCCCCACCCCCAAATCGGGTCACAAAGCATTTTAGCGGATCCGGCTTCATTGTGGTGATGTTTGTTATTCTAACCAAGAGAAATGCTCCATTGCCATCAGAGCATTATTGTGTTATAGTGCTCTCAGTTGCATTGAGATGCTTAAACAATCCAATAAATCGATCTAAACTGTCCAATGGGTCCAACAAAGATTTCATACAACATGATGCGCGCATCACACCAATATGACAATATACCATAAGGTAAGGCCTGATTATTAGCCTTTGATATGGACGGTCAAGATCATCTACACAAAAATAGGCAATTGGTTCAATCCATTTGTTGGGGATCATCATAGATTGCTTTTATGCTTCTAAAGAGTGGCTTTTGCTAGGCAATCCTAACCATCACATATATGGTTCGGAATAAGGATGGCTACAAGAATTAGGCCAAATCTGCAATGGATTGGCTCATCTAATGAGTAATTTCTGCATGTTAGCCCATAAAATATGTTCTTCATTTAATAGGGTTCAGGTAGACCGATTGGATTGTTCAAGCGGTCAGATGCAGGGTACGAGCACTATTACTTATGGTGCTGTATGAGCACCGGAGCATCTCTCTTAACTAACACATGAGATATATTGGAGCAGGTGAGTTAGTACCTCGTTTCTTGGTTTTAGGAGTTGAAGAAAAGGACACGTGTAAATGCATAACATATGTAAGATCTTTAGAAATACTTGGAGTGCATTTTACAAAATTTGGATGATACACGTTATTTGATGACAAGACATGAATAAAAAGCCCAGATGCAGAACATGGTCAAGTGAAAGAACGGTTAGAAAGACACGTGTAAAAAAAATAATGAAGGATATGGAAGACCAATGTGGCGACGGATCAACTACCATAACCATCGAACTTAGAAAGAAACATCTATAACATAGTTGTGAGAAAGATTTATAAATAACAAGAAATCCAACAAAACAAGTCGTCTCACACAAATCCAATGAAACTAATTTATCTTAGCATAATCAGTAGCGTAGCTCTATCCTAAGAGTAGCAATAATTCATTAGTGGTAATCCTTAATTGTAATCGGTAGCTATAATCCAACTTTATGCTTATATGTTGGACTATTCCCGTTTTCAACACACTAAATTCTTCATTCAGAAAAGCGCCATGCAGTTGCTCATTGTGATCAACTGTAAGTATTTCCTTATTGTCTGATTATTTCCACGTACATACAAAATGCCTTTTGTACGAAAGACAAGGTGTGACTTGTCTTCAGAGGAAGAACCCCACCATCCGATAATCGCTTAATTATTTTATAACCATCTTATGAGTGGATGAATAGGCGACCGATCTTTTCAGGTCTTGGTCATATACGGTCGAACTCGATGTATCTGCCTATTTTTGTGCTTAGGGTCAAGTTGTTCGGTTTGAATCAAGTCATACAATCGGTTTTGACATACCCGCACACATCACATGTGATCAAAGTAAACTGAAAGCCAACAATTTCTGGCATGCCCAATGGGACTCGAGATTTTGGGTGTACATACCGGTGCAACAGTCCTGTGAAAATATGAACCGAAGGGTTACTCGTAATGTTTCTGGGGTTGATGAACCTCCTACACTAAAGGAGAAAATGCAAGTGTAGTCAACACCTAAGTTGTTAAATGTACAACCAAACCCAATGCCCAATCCTCCAGATCAAGATATAGTATCTTCATCTCGGATTGGTCCTCTTGAGGTAATGATGACTAACCTACGCGATATGCAAATGGGGATTCAACATATTGCAGAATCAGTAGGAGCTCAGGGCCAAGCAGTCACAAATTCATACTGAAACTTTTAATAGATGGATGGCCACTCAAACTAAGAGCCAACATATAAAACTCTTTTATTAAGATGTTGAGAAATCTCAACTCCAATCTCCATGAGATGCTTTTTTCTTAATACTACTGTGGACAAGTAGTGTTAAAAGAAACTGCTGCCAAGTGGTGTGCTTGAAACTTGAAATATTTGCCTACTCAACATAACTTTTTTTTAAGAAGAAAATCTTCTTTCCTCCCCTAATATCAAAGTTCTTTTCATATTTTAACACCATTTCCCTATATTTTTTAGGGCCTTTATATCAAATTCACTGCCACCTGTTTTAGAACATACACAGAAAGTGCAGAAAACCCGGGGGGAAAAAAAAAGCTGACAAAGAATAAAATCTAGTAAATGGGGTGTGTATGTTTGGATTAGTTTGTGTTCGAAGTGGTAATATGCTTCCTCAGTTCTCATGCCCAGGGGAATGTTTTGGCAGAGGTAATCTTTATGACACGGCCCACCTTTCTCACGGCTTAGATGTCATACACAAGTGACATGTCAACAAAAGTAAAAGAAAATGAAAAGCTTTATGTGAACATTTATCAAAAAAATTATTTTGCGAAATTTTAATTTTGTAGTTTTTTCATTTTACCACATTTTAATTTGGTGTTTTCTAGTTTTACAAAATTAAGCAAAGATCAGTCCAAAGATTTACTTAACTACAAAAGAGGCCACTACAAAGCTTTGTAGGCTAAGCTTAATCTACAAAACGATATGTATAGGGCCCACATGGATGACATCAATCTGTCCATCAAGTGCACCTACTCATGGTTTCCTTGGTGCCCAAAAATTACACCCATTCAAAACTTAGGTGGCCACACTATAGAGTACAGTTTGGGATGGGGACATCCACCATTAATAAAATTTCAGTGTGTGGGGCTCACCATGTTATAACTATTTTGTCCAATCTATGCAGAAGATGTGCCCCATCAGGGTGAAAGGACAACCCAAAATCAGGCCATTCCAGGCCACAACACATGATCTTAGAGGTTCCACGCTTGATTTTACATGGCGTGACCAACGTAGAGTTTTGGATCAACATGATTTTGTGTACATATGAGAACATGAAGGGCTGCACGTAATGAACGGCTTGGATGGCACACACTCACACCACCACCCTCATCTTAGCCTACAAAGCTTTGTAGTGGTCCCTAACTCATTGTGATAATGTTTGTATTACTAAGTCTCACATGATATATATTGGAGTAGGTTAGTACCTAGTTTTTGGGTTTTAGGAGCTGAATAAAGTAAATGTGGTTAGTTCACTATAAGAATATGGGAGACATTTTATAGAATTATTTTATTAAGATGAACAGAAATCTCAACTCCTTTCTATGATATGCTTTTTTCCTAACGTGAGAGTGGTAGAGCAAACAGCATTAAAAGAAAATACAATTAAAGTAAACAGCATTAAAAGAAAGTAGAAAGTGGTAATATGAAACTGGAACTATCTTGCCTACTCAACATAGCTTGTGCGTGTGTGTGTATAAGTAGTCTGATAATGTTCTTTTCTCTCCTAATATTGAAGCTGTTTCCATATATTTTAACACCATTTCCATATCATTTTTAGGGGTCTTGCATTAAATTAACTGCTACCATCTATAAAGCATGCAGAGAAAGTGCGAAAGACCCAGGAAAAAAAAACAAGCTGCCAAAGAATACAATGTAATAAAAGGAGTGTCTATGTTTGGACTAGGTTGCGTTGAAAGTGGTGATATTCTTCCTAAGCTCGCATGCCGAGGGGAATGTTTTGTGGGTCCCACATCCTGCCAAAGGGAGAGGAATGCCCGGAAGTGTGGGCTTGGTTTTGCCAGTTGAGAGAGAGAGAGAGAGAGAGAGAGAGAGAGAGAGAGAGAGGCTGGAAGCAATCCCACATGGAAATGGAATGATGAGTGGAAATGGAAAATAATTAGGTATGATTTCGGTTGAGGCAGGTGAAGTGGTTTTGGACACTCACCTGTTTCCTTGATCTTGATTCAAGTGAGAGAGAGAGAGAGGGAAAGAGAGAGGAAGATGCACTTTTTATTAAAATAATGCATGCATTAAACTACAAAGTGGACTAACATTATGGCATGTGAAGGAATGTAGGGTTATGATGATGATGATGATGATGATGGGCCATACCTAGTGGATTTATCTTCCAGCTCCTGCTTCCTGATGGTGGTTTCATGGCTGGAAGAATCTTCTTGAAGGCGGTGATGAGACCTGACATTTCAGACCTGGATTTGAAAAAATAAAATAAGCAAAGAATTCAAGACATCATTACAACCCACTTCAAGGAATGAATGGCAAACCACTCCACTAAAAGCCCTTTTTTGTTTAAATTAAAAATAAAAGAAAGAAATAAACAGGTCCTTTTTTCGTCCATACAAATTCCACAAAACTCATGCTACATTATTTTCCACAAACCCACCAAAACATACAGCACTTGGGTGTCTCTCTCTTTTTTTCTTTTTTTCTCTTCTTTTCTTCCCCCCTATCTTTTCTTCTTCTTGAAGATAGAAATCCGTGGATTAGGCCGTGGTGCAACCCTAGAAGCAGGCTTTTCTTCTTCTTCTTCAACATGCAGTTGCCCTAGCAAAAATCCGGGCTTTCTTCATCTTGATCTCTTCCTCTATTGCTTCATAGCCAAAATCCACTTCTTTTCAAGACACCCATTTGAAGCCAACCTAAAATAAGCTTCAAATCTTCACAATAATTCAAAAAAAAAAAAAAAAAAAAAAAGAAAAAGAAAAAAAGGACACCTCCATGTATCCTATCTGTTAGTTCTGAACAAGTCCAAACAAGTCATCCACCCTGACGATAAAAAAGAAAAAAAAAAAAAAAAAGAAAAGAAAAAAAAATAAACATCTTCTTCTTCTACCAAGATCCTCCACCTAACATCCCATTCCAATACCCAGATGAGTCTCCTTGCGCCCTATTCTGCTCAAAATCGGTATTTGGAACTGGTTTCAAATCCTCAAAAGGAAACAACAGCCTCCCACTACCCTCTGCCACCCCTTGAATATTCCCATACCCGCTGCCGCTCCCGCCACCAACAAGCCCATCCAAAGGAAAATTGAGGGACGGCTTGAAATCATGCAAACCACCAAACCCAGATGGGTAGACAGCGTCCGGATTCTGCATCGGAATCTGCATGAAAGAACCCCTTGAAGTAATACCACTCAAAAGCTCAAGAGCTGAAAGAGAAGCCGAGGAAGATGAAGAAGCACCAGCAGCAGGATTTCTACTGTTGTTGCTATTGGGCAATTCAACATATTCAGACATGTTATGGTAATCTTGGGTGGTATGGAATGCCAGGTTAAGGTCCTGCCCTTCATGAATTTTCGGATTCTGGAAAGAGGATTGTGAGGATGAGATCGGAGGGTTGAGATCGGATGTCTTCTTCGAAGCAGCAGAAGCCGACGACGATGAAGATAAAGACGATGATGATCGCTTGTTCTTCCTTGAACCACCTCCAACAGGAACATTCCTGAGAGATCCTCCTTCAGTCCAATACCTTCTACATGTCTTGCAGAAGTACCTTGGCTGAGTGAGACTGTAGTTGTTGTAGTAACAGAACTTTGTGTTGGTGGAATTGCACCGTGGGCAGTTCAAGGCCTGCTCCTTTTGGGCCCTTGCCCTCCTCTCCATCAATGGCCTTGAGCATGTGGTTGAGACCATCTCCTCCATGGGCTTAACCACCCCAATTTCCTGAAACCCAATTCAATGAAACAAAGGAGAGAGAGAGAGAGAGAGAAGAGAGAGAGGAGAGAGAGAGAGAGAGAGAGAGAGAGAGAGAGAGAGAGAGAGAGAGAGAGAGGCAAATAAACACATGCACATACATAAAACATAAATTCAAGATCAAAACAAGATGATGATTTCTGAAAATAACATCACCTACACCATTTTATAATACCTAAAAGAAATGCAAAAGGAAAAAAAAAAAACAGGTAATCAAAACAAGGTAGCTTCTTTATACTTTGATCAAGATCATACCAGCAAAAACAGATGATGATATTAACAAGAGCAATACAAACCTTTTTCTTTTCTTTATCACATAAGAAAAATATAAAGAAGAGAAAAAGATCAGTCCCTTTGAACTAAAAAGAATTTAATGAAAACCAAACAGATAAATAATTTGAAGATCTAAAAGACCCAAATGTAGAAATCAATCAAAGAACAAAACCCAATAAAATTCATCCAAGATCTAACAAAAAACCACCCAAAAAGCAACCAATTCATAGAGCAAAAATCAATAAGAGGTTTGTTTCTAACAATTACCTGGGGCCATTGAGCAGTATCCATACAAGCTCTTAGAGTTCTCAACAGGAGTCTCAGATCCTTTGACTGGAGCTCTCTTCTAATGCAAGGAATATCTGAGAGTGTATGAAGTAAAGAGTTTCTATGTGTTGATACACCATATCTGTGTGTGTAGAAGAGAGAGAGAGGAGGTTTGCGGATGACACGCGTCTATAAGGCCGCTCTCTACCGGCCATTCCATGTGCCGACTTAGCACGCAGGGGTCTAATCTGCTTGTTTTGTACATGTCCTACTAAAAATCAACGGCTGTAAAAACTTGGCCAAGCACTTTTAGCTGCTCGTTTGTTTCTTAAACTAGGGCCCGCATGATATGTGGTTCGGATTGATTTTCGACATAGGCATCTAGACAATTTGGCCCACTTGATGGGTGGCAAACATGGCGGCCGGTACGTGCGTTGCCATATGTACACGCGTGTAGATTTGCTAGAATACATTCGGACGTATTGCCCTGTACGTGCGTTGCCATATGTACACGCGTGTAGGTTTGCTGCAATACATTACGACGTATTGCCCTGTACCTCAAGCCTCCGGATATCCGTTTGTCTTTTAATGATACTCACCTCTTTACGGGAATAGCGTCTTAATGGATGGAACTACTTCAACCTTTGACCGTTTTGACTTTTCTTTTACCGTAACCGAAGGATAATATTTCTGCTGTGCCCTATTTTAACCCTCCCAATTAATTAGTAAATTACACATCTTAATACACAATACCCATCAGATCTCGGAGAATATTTGAATCACATTCTGGTACGCGGTGATTCGAAGATAGCACATAACTGAGTAGTGAAATATGTAAAAGGCTAGAGTCGTGCAGAACCCTTTGCATTGATTGTTGAACAAGAAAATATGCATCTATATAATTAAGTCTATGAATAACAAAGAAGCTCATGGAGTAACGTGTCTCATACTTGTTGCGTAGCACGTCAATAGCGTAAGTGAACCGAGATCCAATCTCTGGTCTTACCCATAAACGATAAACAAGAAAAAATATAATTTAGAAGTAGAATCAAAGCATACCAACAAACTACAAGACAATTTATGTGGAAAAATCCCAACAAGAGTAAAAAATCATGGGTATAAACTTCCACTATGAAGAAAAAAGAGATTACAAGCAATGTACTCACCTTAGACGTATAGAAAACCCTTAGCATTGCTTTAGAAAATCCTTTTTTCATACCCTAGAATGACCTTAAGACTCCTATTTATAGTTTAGAAAACTTTCATTCTGTACCTCTACGAAACCATTTCAAAATTACGTAGTCCAAACCAAATCTGCGCACAATCTGCGTAACCCTCGACTAGTCGAGCAAGGTCATCGACTGCTCGAGCGGACCCTCGACTGGTCGAGACAGGCCCTCGACTAGTCGAGCCCAAAAAATCCTGCTCGCTGGACTTTGAGTTGAGCGGGCCCTTGACTGGTTGAGCAGCACCCTTCGACCGGTCGAGTAGCCCACTCGACCGGTCGAGCAGCTCGGTAAAGGCATTGGTGTGCTGGCTCCACACCTCAACAATACCAACCCAATTAAACAACTCAATCCTATCAATTATCCTCTATATTTCTTAGTATAATTTATCTTTTTACGTTACCTAGCTTAATAATAACCTAATTCTACATTCGGAGTAGGAGTAATTCAAGTCTACGCTCATACATTGGGCGATCTCTATTTGAATACTAGCAGTTCTTCTTTCAAGAAGTTGCTTTATAGTTATTCCCTATGGTCGAGTGTAAGTGTTTATTTTTTATTTACTTTTGAATCTAAAAGTCCTTTCATACATAAGGCAATGTGCAACTCATTTTGGAGGATGAACCCCACTTCTGATAATCATTTGATTATCTTAAACAACTTATGATTAGCTGAACAGGTGACCGGTCTACTTAGATCTCAGTCATATACAATCGAGTTTAATGTATTTGCCTATCTTGGTGCTTGGGGTCAAAGTTGGTTGGTTGGAATTGAGCCACACAGTCAGTTCTAGCATGCCTAATATATAACATGCGATTGAATTTCAAATTGAGAGGTAATAAATTTTGGCACACCCGGTGGGACAATTAATTTGATAGACATAAGGATACGACCTTATCAATTAATCTCACTTCAGAAATATGAGTCGAAGTATTACCCAAAACTTTTATGGGGCTAAGGATCCTGTAACACCTTTTACACTGCCTCCACTCAGGAAAATGTACACCAGCACTTGAACCCTTGGGTTTACCATCAAATCTAATGCCCAATTCTCCAAACCAGGATGGGGCATCCTCATCTCGGAGTGATCCTCTTGTGGTGATATCAATTGGGCTGTGAAATATACAAATGGGATTCCAACATATTGAGGAGTAAGGGACAACTCAAGTAGAGCAATTACAAGTTTAAGCCAAGCAATCGTGAATTCAAGCTAACACCTTTAACAGGTATATGACCATCCAGACCGAGAACTTGAACCAGATGGTGGTTATCATTGCCAAAAAGGCACTTAGTACACCTCAATAAAATGTTGAGGTCAATTCTGTTGGAAAATTGGTGCCAGTAGGGGGGGGGGGGGGGGGGGGGGGGGGGGGGGGCATCCTTGCCTTGCGAATCCGCCTTACAAGAGGTGACAATACTCGATGGGTTCAAATCCGCCACTAATGGCTGAACTGTAATATCTGGATCACGATCAGATTATGCAACTAGTTTGGGAAGTGGTAGGCCGAGTTCTCAACCATACCACTACCCCAGTATATCACAAACCTTATCTTGAATTAGAGGTGGGTAACTTGGGCCTGATCCGGTGGATCCGACCCGATCAGACCCGACTCGGTACTGTTCCGAACAGAATCGACGATCTGATCGGGCCTGATCGATTCTGATCGTCCAGATCCGGACTGAATGGGTCCGAACTGACCTGAACAAACCTAACCCTGAGCGACGTCAGGTATACTATAAATACCCTTTTTTCACCCAAACGTTTTACCCTAGCTTGGTTTTTCCCCAAACCTCTCCCTCGTTTTTACCCTAGCCCGATTTTTTTCCCAAAACTCTCCCGCTCGATTTATTACACTAAGGCAATGGATAAGAGTTAGCTACAAGCAGGGAATGCCTGGCCACACCATGCAATTAGCCAGGTCATCTGCAATATGATTCACCTGTCTAGGGACTGAGGAAAAAGGAAACTAAATGAGGATATCGCAGCCCTCTAATCTTATTTACACAAAGGACGTAGTACCAAGGAATCCACAAGGAGCTACTAGCACAACAAATGGCATTTTTGGAGTCTCCTTCTACCATGAGATGACAGTCTTCACAGTCTTCAACTAAGCTTGGTTAGTACTTATCCTTTCATTGAATGCAACACGAATTTAACTCTATCTCTTTCCATGGTTTAACTATTCTTTCCCCATGATATTTGGTTTTCGATCAATCAACCGTGGCCAACCCAATATGATAACACGTGTTCTGTGGCATAAGATTTAGACCACATCATCATCATCATCATCATCATTATTGCATTCCCCCAATTATTTGGGGTGGATTTTGTGAATCCTATTTCGCCTATCTTTGAAATAGGGATCGTTCTTTATAACATTAACCCTCCTCCATTAACCTGGCTCGTGATCAACTGGCACATTTTCTATCAGGCAGAGTTATGGATTTTTATTATTATTTATATTTATTTTTATTTTTTGGGAATTGATGATTTTCTTAATATAAAATATCAGGTGTTTGGACTCGGATCATACTTGGTTTTCTTAACCGAGTCGGACTCGGATCGGTCCAAGGAAGCATGTGTTAGGATCGGATCGGGTCAGATGGCTCGGACTCGGTCCCAGATCGGTCCGAGTTCGGGTCAGTCCATGCAGAACACGGACTGGGTCGAGTTGGACCCAATCCGATTCGACTCGGTCCGATGCCCAACTCTATCCTGAATGGATCGACTGACAATATCGGTTGCCTAAGAATTATCAACCAGACTTTGCACTTTTCGCAGGTGACACTAGTCAATCGACCATAGAGCATATAGGCCGATTTATCATGCAATGTGATGAATTGACTAACAATGATGATCATAAGTTACAACTGTTTGGTCATTCCTTAACCGTAGTGGCCTTTACTTGGTATTTTAATTTGTTTTCAAACTCTATCCAAACGTGGTAAGAGATTGAGGAAAAATTTCATGCCCAGTTCTTTTACAAGAACATGGAGATTTCTATGGCTAACCTTGCACATTTCTGGTAATTACCTGGTGAATCGATCAAAAACTATATTGCCCAGTTCAAGAGAGCAAAAAATCGATGCAAGGTAGTCACGACTAAGGTCGAGTTTGTATAACTCGCCCAAGATGGTTTGGAAACATTTCTTATAACTCGCCTAAGATGGTTTGGAAATAAACTCTGAAAAAAGTTTATCGGGTCGGAGTTTGTAGATTTATACGATTTGACAAGAAAATATTTCAACATGAAGCCCTTCTTGAGGAAGGAGCAATGCAAAAGAACTGTCAGCTGGGACATGCTACTATGATCCTAACTACGAGGTGGTTACGGCCGAGGTAGTGGCCAATAAGCTATTCATGTGTTCGGCGTTGATTAAAACGGAACCAATTGCGTCGATCGCACAAAAAACTCACAAGGTATATACATTCGACATTACCCAGGCTGACGAAATCTTTGATATAATGTTGGCAGGGAAGTTCATTAAAATTCTCATTAACCATAAAATACCCATGATCGAGGAGTTAAAAAAATACGGAGTACTAACCTGTTCCCACATCACTAATAATTACGTGGTTTTCAGAAATATAATCCATGATAATATTGACCGAGATTACTAAAATTTCTTGAGAAGGAAAATGAAGAAATGTTGATCGATATTGATCAATTTTCACTTAAACTGGAGATCAACATGGGCATGGTCAATTTTCAAAAGCTGGATCAGCCGCAATAGAAGATTGACCTTGGGCTTTGTGATTACCAGGTTGTAGCACGACAACCGGGCAAGAGACGCTACATGTCTTGGTAGGCGGCCACAATTGCAGAAGTGTGATCAAGAGCAGCACCCCACTTGTGCAGTTAGTGCATAAGAGCGATTCAACCAACCAAGCTGCGCTTTATCCAGCTAGTTAGATCAAACTTTAGTTTTCACAGAAGATTAAAGGAGCGGGCAATTATCAACAGCGGAGAACGTCTCAGCCTCACATTGATTGTCTCGATCAGCTCCATCTTTGAGATGAATGGTTTAAACCTCTACCTACCTAGGAGGAGGTTTGGAAGAGGGTGAGTCATCCCAAATTTCCAGCTGTACCTGAAGGGATGACTTGCACTCGAAAGTGACACTGGAAAAGATGACAAGCTATTAGTGACGGGAATTGGCCTACATAAAGAATGAGCTTCAACCGGTAGCCATACGGCCACACTAGGCATTGAGGATTCACTGGCTAGGAGATGAGTAGTTAAATGTGAATGCAATTAATTTGGTCATGAAACATGTCCTGGAAGATCCAGCTAGAGGAGCTGACCACGTACTAGTGATAGCCAACAGATTAATATGGATGACAGGAAGGATACCAAAAATCTCGAGGGCTCGACTGAGTATCTCAACGATGAGTGTTTCTCGGACGAAAACCTATTGATCAAAGAGCTTCTTATTACAACAAACTTATTAGGAGAGACCCCACCTAGTCCTGAAAAGGTTGGATCCGATGGTGAATTGCCCAAGTATTGTACCCGCTGTCTAGAGTGCTGAAGATCAACCTAATTTAGAAATTCCCGAGGGCAATGTCCAAATTCTGAAATAGTGTTTAGATCACTTGCACCAGTCGTGGTGGACTGCAACATGATTCTCACTCTCCCATCGAGTTTTCAAGACAAGCAATCTTAGCCTAACGAGATAGTAAGAGACATGGAGGAGCTTAATCCTCCGGTGATAATACAAGATGGTTCCTTCTACCTAGAGGAGGAGACCAAGAACCTATCAACCGCCATCGTTGGCCAGGCACATCCTCTAAGAAGGTGATCATAGAAAGACCTGCCCTTAACATGACCCAATACTTGAAGTCGTTGTATAATATCCGTCCATTTAGAGGGATGCCCAGTTACCAGAGTCCTGGCTGACAATGAGGCAGTTATGAACATCCTCCCCGCCATAATATGGTAAAATTAGAAAAAATCAAGACTGACATAATTGCAACCGAAGTCACAGTTAACAATTTTACTGGGGGACAATAAAAACACATGGCGTCTTGCCTATCGAGTTGATGGTGGGAACTAAGAAAGTGTTAGACGCTTTTTTCGTGGTCAACACCTTGTCCAATTACAAATGCCTTGTTTTGGAGAGACTTGATATACTCTTTCTTATGTATCTCGTCATCCTTACATCAATTCATAATTTTTTAAAACCAAGATAAGGTTGAATTGGTGCTAGCTGACAATAAGCAATTCTTGGCTACATCTAATGTGGCCAAGGCCTATTTCTACAGAGATAAAATTGGGTTGATACGCTTTCCTGGAAGGAATAAAAATGTGTGCCCAAATGAAATATCTACTTCAATTAATCTGGACAACATAGAGTAAGACATTGCTGTCATGATACACATAAAGAACGATCTACCAAAGGTTATAATACCCAGTCGGGTAGTTCTATGCTACACTATAAAAGAGTTCCCATGACTAGCATACTATCAACCAACGGGAGGACGGTCGAGTTCATGACCAAAATAAAGAAGCTCATGGAGAGCTTGAGAGAATATTACAATGCTGCTTTGTCAACCTGGACGAAAATGTAATACTGACCAATGAGGTAGCCGAAGATGGCATAGATCTAAAGGATCTAGAGAGGGTTCCAAAAGAGCTAGATGATTCTCAGGCCCAAGTCCAGGATCCCCTAGTCGAAGTAAATCTGTGAATATAACAAAATCCCAAGCCGACCTTTATCAATGGTTTGTTGGAACCACAAGTTCAGGCCTAGCTCACTGACTTGCTCAGGGAGTTTGCTGACTGTTTCATGTGGGATTACCATGAGATGCTTGGGTTAGACCAAAACCTGGTCAAGCACAAGTTATCGATAAAGGCAGGATATCGACCACACAAACAGCTGCCAAGACGGATAACACGGAGGTTACGAGAAAATAAAAGAGATCGAGTGGCCGTTGAAGGCAGAATTCATTAAGCCCATCCAATATGTTGAATGGATCTCCATTGTGGTTCCAATCATTAAGAAAAATGGTAAGCTTCGAGTATGTATCAACTTTAGGAACTTCAATGAAGTCACACCTAAAGATGAGTATCAAATGACAATGGTCGATTAGATGATCGACTGCACAACTGGGCATTGGGTGGTTTCCTTTATGGATGACCATTCGAGGTACAACCAATAAGCATAGCCCCCAATGATGTACCAAAAATGACGTTAAGATGCCTCAAACCTTTAAGTACCTTTTGTTGGGTGGTTATGCCATTTGGGCTATAAAATGCATGGGCTACTTATTAAAGGGCAATGAATGCTATCTTTCATGATATGAATGACCACTTTATAGAAGTATACATTTATGATGTGGTGGTCAAGTTAGTCGATATTGCAGAGTATTTCGCCTATTTTGTAAATTGTTTAATCGAATGAGGGTCCATAGGCTAAAAATGAACTCCATAAAGTGCGCTTTTGGTGTCTCAGGCAGCAATTTTCTAAGATTCATTGTGCATCATCGAGGGATCGAGATAGATTAAAATAAGGCATGAGCAATTTAGATGCTCAACCATCAAGGAATAGAATAGAGTTGCAACATTTTCTCGGTCTGGATAACTTTATGCGTACGTTCATTTCTAATTGTGCAGGAAAAACTAATGTATTTTCTCCATTGATGAAGTTGAAATAATGAGATGAGTTCAGATGGGAATTAAAATATCAGTTGACTTATGATAAAATTAGGGAGTATTTGATGAAGTCACCGGTGTTGATGCCACTAGTCAAAGTTCGACCGCTTAAGCTGTACATTGCGGCTTCTGCAAAGTCAATTGAAGCCCTGCCAGCATAAAATGATGATAATCAGAAAGAGAACGCAGTCTACTACCTCAGTCAGACACTGCTAGATACTGAGAAATGATATTTTACAAAAAAATTATGCTTGTCATTATACTTTACAGCCACTAAGTTGCGACATTATTTACTAGCCGAGTTAGTTAATGTATTTGTAGTCGTAGATTTAGTAAAATATATGTTAAATCGGCTAATTTTAAATGGATGAATTGACAAATGGGTGTTAGCTTTGTTTGAGTTTGATCTCAAATATGTGCCCCGAGGAGCAGTGAAAGGGCAGGCCATACCAAATTTTCTGGCCGATCATCCATTAGACATAAAGAGTCAACTTCATCTAGAAGTGTTAGACTTGTATAATGTATATTTGATGTCCTGGAAATTGATTTTTGATGATTTGAGAACCAATAAATCATCAAGATCATGGATTATTTTAATCACCCCATATGGAAAAAGATAAGAATTTTCATTCAAATTAGAAATTGAGTGTACCAATAATCAATTCGAATACGAGGCTTTAGTGATCAACTTGGAAATATTAATGAAATTGGGTGCAAGGAACATATCAGTAACAGGAGATTCACAATTAGTAATAAACCAAATAATAGGCTTGTTTAAGTATACCAATGTTGCATTATTACCATATTATGCCCTAATGACCCAACTAATGAATAATTTTGATGAGGTCAAATTGAGATATGTAATCCGAGAACACAATGTTAATGCCAATGAGATGACACAACTAAGAGCTGGACTCCGAATCGTCTGGGGATCTAGCAAGAGAATCATGATTACTATGTAAGAGAAGTCTTTGCCATTAATATTTTAAAGGGAATCAACCTTGGAAATTTGTCAAGTTGAGATAAATAAAAATGATTAGAGAGCTCCAATCATGAACTATCTTCAATGTCTTCGGGCCAAAACCAACAGAGAAATTAGAAAAATAACTCATAATTATGTCATGGTCAACAATGAGGTATATAGAAAGGGGGACGATGTTGTATTATTATGATGCTTAGACCAAGAGGAGGCCATGTTGGCAATGACCGAAATACATAAGGGGTTGTGTGGAGCTCACCAAGTTGGAAGAAAGATGAGGATCACACTTAGGTGGTATGGGTATTTTCAGTAAAAAATGATAGCTGATTGTATTCTGTTCGTCAAGGACTTCCCTTCGACCACTGTATGCTCGAGGATGCGTAGGACTTCATCCACGGGATGGCCAATGACAATGGCGTTGGTCTCTGCCTCCCTCTTGTGGGCGTTGCTTTCCTGTGACTGAGATTGTAAAACACCAATATAGGAATCAATAAAAGTCAAGACTTCCTATGGGTTGGAGCAATCCCTTACAAGGTAAAGGTGCTTTGTCTCTTTGATGTCTTCCTTAATACCTTGTGTTGAGCTTTGAACACTCCAACATAATTTTGTTGAATTGGTGTGCTGCCAAGTCCAGTAAAAGCAATCGTTCTAGACTACCTTGTATTTCTCAGGGGGTGTGCGAACCTCTCGTCATGGATAAAGTCTTGCCATTTTAACAGGCTAAATACGAACCAAGCGTCAAACTTGGCCTCAAAAAAAGCATTCCTGAGGTGGCAAAGTTTTTTTTTTAGAACTTTCAGGACTTCTCCAAGAGGTGTATTAACTAAGGCAATTTCAGAGAAACGACGGATGACACAATGTGTGTCGAACAGGAGGGATGACTGACCATAGTAGTCAAGTTCAGTGGAGAGGATTTTCTTCAATAGGGCCCTAACCTGAGTAAGGGGAGAAAGAATTACAATAGAAGACATGATGACTAAGAAGTCAGAGAGGTTTAAAAGCAGAGTAAGTTTGGAGGTGTGAAGAAATGAGAGGTAGGTGTTATTTATATAAGTATCATGGAGTAGGGATCATTCCCACATTCGATATATCATAGCAAATGTGATATATAGTAATGGTATGCAAGGTGCCGTACCACATTTTGAGGAGTTGGGACATGCAACCGCGGTGGCATTTATTTTGGCAAAAGAAATGACACATGACTCCTTATTTCAATGCCACATCATAATCGTAGTTACGAATCCTGGCGTAAAAAGAAGAAAAAAATGGGCTAAGTAAAGAATGGTCGAGAGATATGGAGAGATAAAAATAGCGCTTTGACCGATTTATAATTTCAGAAATTGTTATATAGACTTAGAATCGGAATTAAAAAAAGAGGTCATCTCTATTGTCTTCTTCTGCCTAGCCGCCTGTTTGGTAAGAGTTACTTGAGTCTTCATGGACACACGTCTGGATCGACTATGGAAATAATATCGCTGTTGAGAGATTGACCAAGAGAATAGAGTACTATTGAGTGTGAAATATTGTATATTTTTTCCTTATTGTGTATTGGTTTTATAAGCATAGATGCGCTTAATTGATTTAATTACGTATGTTATTCCATGTGAAGTGATTTGGATAGCCAAGACAAAAAGAAAGTTTA
>JAJHSJ010000007.1:21828983-21884176 GCA_021015155.1 Magnolia officinalis
ATCCTGAGGGCTCAAAACTTACTCCATCCATGGTTAGGTGGACTCCACTATTAGAAACAATATACAGGGGCAATGCCACCCTCCAAACTATTTTCCTTAGTGTGGCTGACTTGAATTACAAATGGGCCTGATTTTTGGGACATATATCTAAACTTTGATGTAGCATCTAATAGTTGGAGTGGATTTCATATATCGTCATGATGGGATAAAGTCAAGTCAGGCGTCTCTCTTCCAACCGTTTCCTTTGGTGTGGCCCACTTGAATCAAAGGTGAGCTTGATTTTTTTTGCATTGTGCCTAGTGTAAAATCTACTCATTAGATGTGTACTCCCATGGTAGGTTCAAGATTAAGAAATCAGGCTCACATGTGATTCAAGTGGGTCATACCAAAGGAAAAAGGTTGAGAGAGACTCACACCCTTGATTTTAAAAGGACCATCGTGATGATTATATAAAATTCACAATCCAACAATTAAATCACTTCATCATAAAATTTGTACATGCACCTAAAATTTAGGCCCACTTGTGACTTAAGTGGGGCCATAAATATTGAAGTCTGGAGGGTGAAGGTTCCCTATTCAGTACTGTTTCAAACCATATTACCTTCCCCTCTTTAGAGTTCCAAAATACATTTTATAATTGAATGAGGCATACCTTCCCCTCTTTAGAGTTCCAAAACTGAACGAGAGCCTTCCATTGATCCTCTTGGACCCGCTCATCAAGATCTGCGAGCCGCTCCTCATCAGTCTCATGAGAAGAGTAGTGGAGTTTCTTCAGCTCGCCCTTCCATTCCCTCCATTTTTTACCAATTGACTTCAGCACCCAAGCCTTAGCATTATCATCAAACTCAAACTTGGACTGCATCACATGTTAAAAGCAGATAATCACATAATGAACAAAAAAAAAACTTTTAAAAAAAAACATCATAACCATTACCATGACAAGCCCCCACATATCATCTTTCTTCGCATTCGGCACCGCCCTCCAATCATTAAATGTAAGGGGAGCATATTCCCCATTGCGTGCTATTGTCCCTATGAAATTTGTCAGCTTACTAGCATTGTCACAAACGGGCTGCCCTAGATCGTTGACGGAAATAGAAATCCGTTGACCTTCACGCATTTTCCATACATCAAAGCATCGTGTGGGGCCTCGAGTCCTTGGTTTCTTGGACGTTGAATCTGTTGAATAAAATCACAATGGTACATATAAAACTAATTAACAAAAGCAAATTACATGGTAAAACACATTGTCCACGAGAGAGGAACACATTTTTGTTATACCACTAGTAGTCTGAGGCAGCTGAGGCTGGGCAGGACCAACATTAGTTTGGGACAGCTGAGGCTGGCTAGTGCTATCAGTCATAGGGCCTACAGATTGCCTAACCCTGCGTCTAGTACTCATGTTTAACACCTGTATATGTCTAGCAATATGATAATTAAATATTTCTCATTTAAATGGAGATTCATAAAATAAACAACTTGATTTGTGGATAGTTGCATATTAAAATATATAAGCCGTACAAATTGCGAATCCCAATATCAATGGAACATATTCCAAAATCATCATATCAAGCAAAAGACATGTGAATTTCTATACGATGAAAATAAATGAACATGCGAAAATAATAATAACTCAACCATATACAATGAAATCAATTATTGTACATAATGTCATTTCCATCACAATCAGAAAACTCAGTATCATCTATTTGGCCATCTACCATTGTCTGGGTGGGTGGTAAAGGTGTAATAATTGTTGTACCATCGATATCTGTCCTTTCCCAACTATCAATGTCATCACTCGGATCTTCCGAACATTGATCATTGCATTGCGAGCTTCCCAAGTATGCATCAACATCATCTGCAAACTCCTCCCCATGCATCTCAAACAAGTCCCTAGGTTTCGCCCTCACCACAACATGCCAATCCTTCTCGACAGGGTCTTGCACATAGAACACCTGCTCAGCTTGAGATGCAAACACAAACGGTTCATCAGACAACTGTCGACCAGAATGGCATAACCGTTTCAAATTCACGAGCGTGAACCCCAACCCATCCTTCTTGACACCCCTGCTCTGAGATAGAACATCAACCCAATCGCATCTAAATAATACAACTTTCCGATCACCACAATATTCCAATTCAATTATGTCTATCAAGACACCGTAGTACGTTACATCTCCTGCAATAGGGTTTCTGTCGTTGACAGTCGCAAAGCTTGATGTCTTTGCGATCACCATAACTCCACTATGTTGAGTTTTTCTTTTCTTTTCTCGATCTTTAGTGTGAAATCTGAAACCGTTTATGATAAAACCCTTGTATCTTCTTGTTGCACAAGGACCCCGAGCTAGCCATCTAAGGTCTTCTGAGACCTGCTCATTCTCTACCTGGCGTAACTGTTCAACCTATTAAAAAAATGCTAAAACAGAATCACATGTCTGGACAATGAAAATAAATGAACATGCACACGTCGATCAACTTATCATATCAACTACTTACATGATCGCTAAACCATTTATGAAATGTTTCATTGTGAATGCGTTCTATATCCCTTGGTCGTGCGCGAGGATTCTTCTGCTTAACGACATTCATGTGTTCTCTGCATATGAATTGATTTTAATAAGACACGTGATAGTAACTTATTTTCCATCATGTATAAAATAAGTGTCATAGTTTTCTTACTCAAGAAATGGGATGAGTGCGCCACTGTTAAACAGAACATATCGATGTGCCTGTATAAATGCAACTTTATCTAGCACACAATCCCCAGGCTTCCCTAATGCACGACCTATTCGTGGGAAAATAGTGGATTGTTCTATAATGGTGTTACCATAGTCGTCATTTCGTATTGGTCGGTTGAACCTTGTCTCCACATTATGCAAGTACCTCGAGCAGAAAGTTAAGCATTCTTCCGCCAAGTACCCTTCTGCAATTGAACCCTCGGGTCGACTTTTATTACGTACATATGACTTCAATGTGAGCCAGTACCTATGATTATCAATATTAAGAAGTTTAGAAATATATGGTCGATTAGCGCAATTGAAACAACATGACAAATAAAATTAATTTATAAACATTAACACGCACCTCTCGATGGGGTACATCCATCGGTATTGTACCGGTCCTGCAATTTTGGCCTCGCCCGCTAAATGAATGGGTAAATGCACCATAACATCAAAAAAAGCCGGCGGGAAAATCTTTTCTAGATGACAAAGTGTTACCGCAATTTGAGATTCCAGTCGATCAAAATCTTTTACTCGACCAACTTTGGAACACAATTCCCTAAAGAAATTACACAATTCAAGCAAGACTGAGCTCACACATTTAGGCAATGTTGTTCGTATCGCTATCGGAAGTAATTGCTGCATCATAACATGACAATCATGGCTCTTGAGCCCTGAAATTTTACGCTCTTTGAGATGCACACATCGTGAAATATTGGCTGAATAACCATCTGGAACTTTCACTCGCTTCAAAACTTGGCAGAAATCATCTTTCTCACTCGATGACATGGTAAAGCATGTAGGTGGCAAATATGTTTTGTTTGATGAAAGCTGTCTTGGGTGCAATGTTTGTCTTATACCCATATCTTGCATATCGAGACGTGCCTTTAAATTGTCCTTTGTTTTCCCTTCAATGTTCAACAGTGTCCCAAGCACATTGTCACACACATTCTTTTCAATATGCATCACATCCAGATTGTGCCGCAACAAATTATGCTCCCAATACGGCAAATCAAAAAAATACTCTTCTTTTTCCAATTATATCGATCTTTTGCATTATCCTCTCGTCTTCTCTTGTGCCCAGGAGTCTTCTTCCCAAATGTGACATTAATTCCTTGTAACTGATCCAACAAATCAGACCCAGATAGCAAAGTTGGTGCCTCACTAAATTCTTCTGTACCATCAAAAGATCTGCTATTACTTCTAAATTTATGATCAAGTTCCAAGAATCGACGATGACCCATATAACAAAACTTTCGACCATGCTTCAAGTATTTAGACGAAGTGTCCTTGTTACAACAAGGACAAGCAAGGCGTCCTTTAGTGCTCCATCCAGACAAGTTCGCATATGCAGGAAAGTCACTAATAGTCCACAACAATGCTGCACGCATTCGAAATATTTCATTGCTTGAGGCATCATAAGTGTCTATGCCAACCTCCCATAATTCCTTTAACTCATCTATTAAAGGTTGCAAATACACGTCAATATCATTACCAGGTCCAGAAGGACCAGGAATAAGTAAGGACATCATGAAATAAGATTGTTTCATGCACATCCATGGTGGCAAGTTATATGGTATCAGAATAACCGGCCATGTGCTATGAGCAATACTCATTGTCTTGAATGGATTGAAACCGTCAGCTGCTAACCCAAGTCTAACATTGCGACTATCCGATGAAAAGGTCGGATGATAGTGGTCAAAAGTTTTCCACGCCGGGGAGTCAGCTGGATGCCTTAACATTCCATCTTCAGTGCGACACTCGTAATGCCATTTCATAGAGGACGCTGTTTTAGATGACATGTACAACCTCTGGAGCCTTGGTTTCAAAGGAAAATGACGTAATATTTTCGCTGGAATTTTTCTCTCTTTGGCAGTCGAAGAAGTCGCCTCGTCATTTGATTGATGTTCAAATGTTTTCCATCTGGAAGCACCACATATACCACATGATTGCTCATCGACAGCCTCCTTCCAATATAACATACAATCATTGGGACAAACATCAATTTTATTATATTTTAGGCCCAAGTCCCCAATAATCTTCTTGGTTTCATAGAAAGACCTTGGTAAGGTTTCACCTTCAGGAAGTGCATCCTTTAGCAAGTCAAGTAACATCGTAAATGACTTGTCGCTCCATCCACCAAGGCACTTTATGTGATATAGTCGAATAACGAAAGAGAGCTTACTAAACTTCTTGCAGCCTGGGTACAATTCCTTATCGGCTTCTTCTACTAATTTGAAAAATTGTTGTGCTTCAGGATTAAGCCCCTGTGTAGGTCTATATGTTGCATCACTCTCTTGATCATCTGGGCCCGAAAAATTGAATGCATCGTGTAACAATTCGCGCATATCATCATTTGGATCCAGATTAGGCATAGAAGAAGACGTGGCTTCCCCATGAAAACGCCAATGAATATAACTTGTATTAAATCCATCACACACGATATGATCGTATGCTTCTTGTCGAGATACCCAGAAGTTGTTATTGCAGTTCTTACATGGACATAGGATCCTCCCTTTATCACTTGCATTTGTAAATGCAAAGTCTAGGAATTCCGTAGCTCCACTTAAGTATGCATCGCTCACCCTAAATCATTCAATGCAATTGGAGGACATATCAAACAATGCATCTTAACCATTGGGCAACACCAACTAGAAGGAGAAGTTACTAAGATACCTTGACAAATGAATCCAACTCTTATCCATCACTATGTTCCTCAGCTACTTCGACAAGTTAGTTGAAATACAACGTGAGCTCGACAAAGCTTCCTAGGAGAGAAACTAGAATGGGTATAAGAGAAATTTAAGGAAGAGTACTAAAGGAGAAATTATAATGAAACAAGCACCATTATTGCTCACCCCACAAGCGACGACGATTTAGGCATCTAATAGAATCTCTAATGGTATCTTTAACTGACTAACTAAATCAGTCACCCATCCAAGACTGGATAGATTGTAATACTTTCATGTTCCTATTTAAATGCCCACACCGAAATTCCGGCAGCATCTCCCCATGTCTCTCCGAATACGTTGATCTTGCATTTGATTTCCATGTCAAGTATCCACATAATGTGACGATATTTAACATTAGAAATAAATATAAGAAACGTAACCAGAGAGAAAAGGACAGATACAACGCAGAACTAGCATGTGCATTTAAATCAGGAACCGAAAGCATTCTAATCTATCCAACCTTGAATTGTCCAAACATGGGACAATTTGAGAATTTTTATGTCTCCAAAAGCACACTATATCTATGCTTGGCCACATAAAAATTCTCAAATGGGCAACTGATTGTCCTATACTTAAACAATTACATAATCAATCACAATTGGCATTCATCATCTATATAATAACTTGCAACTTAACCTGCTGGGAACCGTCATACACCGTAATATCTTACGGCAGAGCGGGTTCTGAGGAGTTACAAGTTGGGCCTCTAGGAAAGCATATAAATGAAGCGACAAAAATATAAATTAAGCAAGATCAATTATTTATGGAAGATATTGATGAATAATACCTGGCAAAAAACATATGTAGTTGTAAGTGTCTAACCTGCAAATCAAAACTCTTGGCATATCTAACAAGGTGAACAAGACAGAAACAAGTAACAAATGAGAGTACAAAACTCCCACAAGCACAATGTAATAGACTATTATTACAATCAGGCGCTCTAATAGTCAATCATAGAGGTCAATTACATTGAACAAGTTTATTGCAATGCCAGCCCCAGGTAAAGGAATGTTCACATTAGGTGGGTAGCTGGTTTTAAACTTTTGCCAAACAATAATCACAAGAAATCCTCTCTCAAATCTAGTTGAGGAATGCCATCTTCAGTATATATGTGGTCCAAATGGCCATCATTTTCTCAAATGTTAGCTGTTATATATTGGAATCATATCTGCTCTGTACAGCCTTGCATTTTTCTGTTTTTCCATGTGTATGGGTGAGATGAAGGGTTTGGATCAACATCCCATGAACAATGGGCTATGAGATAAAGATCTAAGGATTCTCAGCCAAACGGAAGAAAGGCTATATCAAGTTCTCTCAACACCAATTTTGGATAACCAGACCAAATACATCCCAATATCAGTTTTTAGCCCAAGTTAATGACATAAATCAGTGATTTCTTACCTATAATGCACCAGCAAAGGAGGCTTCCAGTAGAAGAGGGGCTACATAACCAGTTGTGTATGTCAAGAGTAAGCTGCCCCCTATAACTGGATTCTGTTATCAAGAGCACCTACTTCCAGTTATAACAAACACAGGCAACATGCTAAATGCTTGATATCTTCAATGATTTCAAGGAGAAACTGGAAATTTTAAGTCCATTGAAAGTGGAAAAATAAGAAAGGAAAACAGGGAGTAGACTCCTTATCAAATACAGGTTTTAATACCCATTAGGACTACAATGTGCCTTTGCCTAAAACTATTAGTTAGTGGCAACTGGCAACTCATCTGCAGTAAATTTGGAATACTTTCACACCAATACTGATCTCGTTGACCCCATTGAGGATAGAGCATTGCCCAAAACCCACACTGATTGGACGGTCCTAACTGTCTAATCAGCAGGGCCATCAAATGGAGGGTTAGTGAAGAAAAAGGTTGATGGTCAAAATCGAACGGGATGGCTGATCAAACTTTTAGGGTGGATCAGTTTTGATTTTATAACTGATCATGAGTCTGATTTTCAGGCCATCCACCCAAAATGAGGGGGCAGTTTTGATCATCTGGATTGGTGTGCACATATGTGATATGTAAGGTGGATTAGTAGCCACAATTTGTGGCAAATGAACCCACCATGCAAGTTACAGGCCATGCCAATAAGAACTGAAATATGGAAAATAATGTTTGCAGCAGTGGATTTAAAATCATTTAGATTTCCATACCCTAGATGCAGCCACATATCCAAGAAGAGTAGCAAGCACGGGTGTACTACAAGGAGAGGCAGCTAAGGTGAAAGTCAGTCCAGCCGAATAAGCTTGCACACCTGTAAACCCAAAATTTGAAAACCATAAGAAGACCAAAGATAAGAGACAATCAAGCAAGATGTAATAATAATGAAAGGCTCATAAAGGTATGCACATATGACAATCTCAGAAGAAATTCTTTACAAAAGCAAAGGGACTTACTTGAAGGGAAGTTGGCTGCAGCAGCACGGGGATCAAAATTATTAAAAAATGAGGGTAGTTGTAACTCAATGACCTGAAAAAAGGTGATACCAAAATGAGTAACACAATGCAATGGTGGTTACATGCATGGTAGAGGAAACTAATACATAATCTCATTAAAACTACTGAAATTCTTTTAGGTTGGAAGACTAATGGTTTGAGTAAATAGCCAAAATGTAGTGAAATGAGGCAGAACCAAGATAAAGATATCTTTGCAGCAGAAGACAAAATTTTGACAAAATATCGAAGTATCGAACAAATCAGATCTAAATTCCTATTTTTCTGATCTAAAACTCTTTTTTGTCATTTTTAATTATACAGTTTGAATTATCTTTATAATTTAATTGCATGGAAAATTGTACCCTTATCCACGTGGATATGGTCCTGCAATGTATGTGGAGAGATATATAGGAAGTAGCTTGGAAGAACTTGGAGAAAGGGGAGCAGTGGTTTTGGAAAGATCTCCTTCTAGAGTAACGCTAGTTTTACACCAAATGATTGCTATAGTTGTTGAATTGAGGTCATGTTTCCAAACAGTTTATATGATGAGTTTCATGGTGGATGGATGAGAATACATACAAGAAAACTCTTAGAAAGCAATATTCTAATCCACCATCATTGGAGTACTCTTTTTGTTTCAATATTAACCGTCTAAGCATTCTTTTATGGCCCATTCACATGGTCTTCCAATGTCGATGATTTTATTGATTATCAACCATCTACAATGAACTGTGAACTGACAGTGGGTGTACTAACAAGCTAACAAAAAAAAAAAAAAAAACCATCTACAATGTAGCCCATCATATAAACAGTATGGATCATGTAAAAAGCCTTCAAGGGCTAGCTATAATCTTGAAGTAAAACTAACAAAATGTTAGAATGCATTTATGAGGACTTAAATTGTATTTTACCATACCTAAAATAACCCAAATGCAAAGTGTAAAAAATAGATCCAAAACCCTAGGAAACAAGAGAGTAGCAGATCTAGATACCTAATGAGTTATAAAACTTCAAATTGAACAGAATTCAAATTGAAAAACTTCACCCGTCAGAAATCCAACAGAATTCAGATGGAAAAACTGCAAATCGAAGTATCGAACAAATCAGAACTGTATCACACAACAAATCGTTTCTATGTATTCACATGAAACAACATAGAAAAATCCCTAATTAGGGTTTCAACATAGTAAATCCCTAATTAGGGTTTCAACATTGTAAATCCCTAATTAGGAAATCACTAATGTTGAAATTGATGAAATCTAGACTCTTACCTGTTTCAGATCTTCATCTAAGCCCTAAAATTAATGGCGGCTCGCGCGAGAGAGAGATTCGGGGGTAGGAAGAAGCTGAGAATCGGGAGAGAGAGAGAGAGTCGTCAGGAGAGGGAGAGGGAGAGAGAGAGAGTCGTCGGGAGAGAGAGAGAGAGAGAGAGAGAGAAGAGAGAGAGAGAGAGATTCGCGAGAGAGAGAGAGAGAGAGTTCGCGAGAGAGAGAGAGACAGAGAGAGAGAGTCGTCGGGAGAGAGCTGCGAGTGAAATGAAAATGGGTCGTTTTTAATTTTTTATAACATCCGTGGTCCGCAGTTACATAGCGCCGGTGTGCGCCGCACAGAAGCGCCGCTTTTCTCCAGTTTTGTTGTAGTGTCCCCATAACGTCTTAGGTAATTTCACATAGGATAACATGCATCTGATTCTCTCTACAATGGTGCGATTCATTCGCTCAGCTACACCATTATGCTAGGGGTCTTGGGAACCGTCTGTTCATGCCATATACCCAGGGACTTACAGTACTCATGAAAGTCGTCAATGTATTCACCACTATTGTTAATGCGAATGCACTTTAATGATCTACCTATCTCTCTCTCTCGACCATAGCATGAAACTATTTAAACACACCAAAGACCTCATCTTTGGATTTCAAAGCATAAACTCAAACCCTCCTAGATGTATCATCTATAAAAGTAACAAAATACAATGCCCCACCCAAGGTTTTTGTCCTCATAGGACCACAAACATCAGAATAAACCAAATATAATGCATGCACTTCATTAACATGAGAAGCAGTTTTGACAAATGAAACTCTATGTTGTTTCCCTGATAAACAATTAAGACCGATTTTGAGAGATGTACTTGTCACGTCTGGAAGGAGCCGCTTCTTTGCTAGTACCTGAAGCCCTTTTTCACTCATGTGGCCTAAACGCATGTGCCACATATCAATAGCTGAATCTTTCGCTGCGTTCAACCCACCCTTGCACATACTGACACTTGCCTTGTAAAGGGTGCAACACTTCTTTCCTATGGCCACGATTAATGAACCATTAATGAGCTTCCATCACCCACCAGCAAACCGGCTTTCATAGCCATCATCATCCAACCTTCCCATCGACATCAAGTTGAGACGAAGGTCTGGGATATGTCTCACATCCTTGAGAACCAATGTGCAGCCCACATCGGTCTTCACACAAATATCACCGACTTCCACGATTTTTGATATGCCAAAATTTTCCATCTTCACAGTCCCATAGTCACCTGACTTATAGCTTGTAAAGAAGTCCCTACGTGGAGTTCCATGAAAAGAAGCTCCCGAGTCTATCACCCAATTGGTATCCTTGCTCATAGCCGTGAGACATACATCATGATCTATAGAAAGAATAACTATAACGTCACCATCTGAAGCGACCACAGTGAAATCTGATTCATCTTCCTTCCCTTTTCCTTTTTTGTCATTCTTCTTACCACGACATTCATGCTTGTAGTGGCACTTCTTGCCACAATTCTAGCAATCAACATCCTTTCTGTTACTCGACTTGCCTCTTGATTTATCTCGGGCCTTCCCACCCTTCTTGTTCCTTCCTCTCCCCCGTTCTTGTGTCACAAGAACCTCTTGCTGAGTAGACCCCTGAGACTTTCTCCTTGTCTCTTCATTGAAGAGACAGCTAGTTACCTGTTCCATGAATATCTTTCCGTCTGGCGCGGAATTACTTAGAGACACCACCAATGTCTCCCAACTGTCAGGCAATGAACTAAGCAAAAGTAAAGCCTGCAATTCATCATCCAGGACCATCTTTATAGAGAAGAGTTGGTTCACTATATCGCTAACCTCATTCATGTGCTCGGCCATAGAACCACCATCCTTGAATTTGAGATTCACAAGTCATTTTATCAGAAAAATTTTATTACCAGCTGTCTTCCTCTCATTCAGCCCTTGTAATTTCAGTCATAGGCTAGCGGTTAAGGTTTCCGTAGACACATAGTGGAACACTGAATCATCCAACCATTGTCTAACAAACCCCACCGCCTTTCGGTCCATCTTCTTCCAATCATCATCAGACATATCCTTGGATTTTACTGATATGCCTAAAATTAGAGAATATAGGTCCTTGCAATAAAGCAAGTCCTCCATCTTAGCCTTCTATATGGTCCAGTTAGAACCATTGAGGCTGATCATCCTTGATGAGCCACCTTCCATAATTCAAAACCGATCTTACCTGTTCAATGAACTTAGCTCTGATACCACTTTGTTGGGGGCCTTGCACAAAACCTTAGGATCCAGCCCTCCAGAACAAACCAGAATTATGGATGATAAAGCAATGAAAACAATCAATGCATCAATCACACACCACACAAGAGATTTTTACTTGGAAAACCCTCAAAGAGGTAAAAACTACGGGACCTCGTCCAGATCAACAATCCACTATGAAGTAGAATGTTACAACCTTCTTCACTCATGCAGGAGTGGATAAACAATAAGAGAAATAGAGAAAACGGAGAGATCTAACCGATTATAAGGACATAGAAGCGCTGAGATATAGATTGCACAGTAGATAACCTCCACGAGCAGAACCTCCCTTCTATAAGCTTCCTCTCTCTCTTTCTCTCTCTCTCTCTCTCTCACCTTTGATAGCTCTAAACCCTTTAGCAAATCCCTTGTAAAGCTTTAGAAAACCCTCTTGTTGTTCCTAGAAAGCCCTAAGAACCCCTATTTAAAGTTTTAGAAAACTCCTTTCCGCATCCCAGTTGCGAAAGGACTTGCGACACGAAATCCGCGCAAAATCGCGGAACGAATCTGCGTAACCTCGACTAGTCGAACCGAGTCCACGACCAGTCGAGAGCCACCTACGACCGGTCGAGCACCTCCTTTGACTGGTCGAGCACCCCGGAGAAAAATAGTCCTTAGTCGCTGGACTTTGAGTCGTGCCACGACTCATCTTCCACCACTGGTCAACCACCAGTCTTCGACCGGTCAAGCAGGACTCACGACCAGTCGACGACGGGTCAAAAAACTCATCACTAGACCCTTAACACATAACAACCTGGACCTTTAACACATGACAACCTTGACCCTATTTTTGTAAGCATAATAATCTCCCCTCCTTTTTTTTAGCCATATTAGAAGATCATGGCACTCCGACCCATCCTATGCTATTACAATGGGGAGTGTATATGAAAATGAGAGATTCTCATACAAGGGTGGAGACTAGAAATGTGTTTTCGTGAGTAATGAAATTACACATCAGGAGCTTATAGGTAAAATGAATCAGATTACAAAGACAAATAAATGAATATAACTTGAGAATGAAGGTTTTGTACACTAGACAAGGTCATGAATCACTCCCTGTACATACCATCAAAGAAAACAAAGATGTCTTGGCATATATCCTCTTCTCCGGACAAAATCCATATTGTCAGATATCATTGTATATAGAGAAAGTGAAGTGTACACCTTTTGTCCAAGTAAGGATCGCACACCTTCCTAGACATTCAAATATACTATATCATGATATTCATCATGTTGTTCAAAGTGCCCTTGAACTTATTCCCATCAGTGAGTCTACGCTTATATATTTAAATGAGTAGCACCTAACAGTGGATCTTAAATTGAGTGTGGGATTTCTCTACGCACCGAGATATGTTACAACAACAGACAGTTGTGAGCGGCCATCATTTCGCTTGTTGAATAGTGAAGAATGTACAAATATCCATTGGCCATCAACAAATGCACCGAAACATGTTTCAACAAGTCAACACTTATAAGTAGCCATCTTTTCGCTTGCTGGATAGTGAAGATTATATAGATATTTCCGGACCATCAACCAATGCATCGAGATATGATCTAGGGGTCGACAGTTGCAAGCTACCATCTTTTCGCTTGATGCATAGCAAAGACTATATAGATATCCCTATACCATCAACCAATGCACCGAGACATGATCCAATGGTTGACATTTACGAGCGACCATCTTTTCAGTTACTAGATAATGAAGACTGTACAGATATCCGAGGTCATCAACCAATGCGTCGAGACATGATTCAATGGTCGACAATTATGAACGGCCATCGTTTCTCTCAATACTCCGTGTCTTGATTCTTTGGTTCACTTCCATTTGTCATTATTTAACCTGAAATGAAGCTTACCAATAAATAAAGAATATGGAGATATTCTTGAATCATCAACTCAAACAAAATATACTCCAATGGATATCGTGGTTGTGCAATCCAATATCATGCCACTAGATATATGACTAGTCGAGGTTGTAACGCCCTGCAATTCAAATACAGAGTGTGCACCCTTATACCCAAGTTATGGTCCATGACTCGTACACTGAGTATACTTAAACCAATAAGTCATACCGTTAATTAGAGACAAAATTATATGTACCATAAGTTTCATTTAAAATCCATCATTCACACACACAACATTTAACACTCCTATCCACACATATGAAACATTCACACACATACATCTCCAATGTTCACAAATAACCCAATTCATTCATACAATGTCATTCATTATTTTCGAATAGGTCCACTCACTTGGAACCATATTAATAATTATTGTTCACAACCGCCATATGGTTCATATCCAACTAAGAAATTTAAGACACCCACAATAACGAATTCTAAGTAAACAAATAATTTAAACGACAACTAAGACCCTAAGTAGTTCATGTTCCAAATAATCAATCTAATTATTTCAGTGTAGCAACTTCATCATTAGTTACGTAGGGTCACATTTCCTATGGATCATTCACCAGCCTAGCCCCATTCTCTTGTGCTTATGTCAAGGATTCATCATTGATCACATATGTAAGTTATTCATCGACAAACATAAGCTAACCAAACCTAATTTGAGAACCCAGCATGGTTCATGTACGCAAAATTAAAATAGTACCATACAACAGAATACAGGATAACCAACAAAGTACAGAATTTCTTAAATGAGTATGAATGATATCGTGCAATGCAATCATGAATGATGCACATGATGCATCAAGTGGGTAAACCGTCCACTTGGTTGGGTTGGAAAACTATCAACCCGCATACATCTGCGCATGGCACGCTTCTACCATATTGGGTAGGCATGGGTAAGGCCCACATTTGCCCCTTAGGTAGGATTTTAAATATCGTAGGCATCTAGGGATGGCTCCCTAGGAACTCAGTACAAAGTGTGCATGTAAATCATCTAGAGTGGGCCTCTAGGAATCAGTACCAAGTGTGTTATGCAATTAATGAATGCTCAATGCACCAACATAAACAATTTTGTTACGTGCATCTCTTCATATTACATATTAGAGGCAATACTGATTTTATGAATTAAACAATATAACTAGTTAATACAAGACAATTCTCAATGGTAACAATTAAAATCATCGTTCATTAATCGTTGAATCAACTAAGATCAACAATAACATATCAAGCATATTAATCACATCAAATCTATTTTAATTCTAACAAAGAGAAAACATAATAGGATTACTCACCTGTAATTTAGTGACGATGATGTCGAGATGTGTTGAGGGTCAAATATTTCATATTAGACCCCAGTTATTACCTGAGTTTACGAACATGATACCATTTAACGCCCTATTTTTATCGTATTTGTGATGCAATGTGTACTTAGGAGCTTGGACTGAAAAAGGGTACTAAAAGCATGGATTAACGCTCATAAATTACCAAGGCTAGGGAAAGACTCCAGGGGACCGAGACTGAAGAATTTACACGCCCGGGATTTGAGGAAATCCAGTATTTCACACTTAAGAGGCCTAAAATTCATCCAAAATGCAAGATCACAGGGTTCTCGTCATCCATTCAGCCTGAAACTTTATATATATCCTGAAGACCATATATTAAACGTACACGTCGAATTTCAGCTTTTGGATCCTTGTGGAAGTGGCCCAACGAAAAGATCATCATATAAACCATAGATTTTGGGCCCACCTGATCTCTGGATATGCCTCAATTTTGGACTCAATGCCTTAAATGATAATGGATGGACGGAACGGATTTCTCATAGACATCAAGGCGGGACCCATTTTAAGTGGACAGTGTACACTGCAGGCTTACGCCCGCAGTACACCGGATCAGCTGAGGCGGTCAGCGGGCGCTGACCCGATTTGAATTCGGATTTCCTTCCAAAATTCTGCCTGCAACAGAGACGTGCGGACGGATTCGGGTGGGCCACCATCATCATATATCTTGATGATCCACACCGTTCAGTGAGTTCATGAGGTGAAACAGACCACACTCTGATCTGCGGTCCGATTTTTACGAATAGCGCATGTACAGGAAGTCTCAAACACAGGTCGGACGGCTGAAGCACGGATTCAGTGGGCCGCAGTATCGGAAATTCAAAATCATCCATCTCCGAACGGATTTTCGAGGAGAAACTGATGAACGGGGTGGATTTCTCTAGAAATTCTTACCATGGGCCCCACGAATTATCAGCGCAAGGAGATTGCGCAGACTGCTGCGTCCGTGAAAGCCGGACGATTCGGCTCGATCAACGGACGATCCACACCGCCCAAAATCACGGGACGTGAGTCCCGATCCCGGCCAAGACGTCGGATCAGGAATGCCTGATCATTGGGCCCTGTAACAGCCACTACACGCAAACTGTTTTCGCGTTTTCACTGCGCAGAACAGAGTGCGCAGACTAGGTTGCGCACGAACTGGCCTCTGTTGGGAACTGTTGTGGCCCACTTCTACGATCTGAGTGCATATCCGGACTATCCAGATGATAGGGAAGGAGATTTCGTCTGTCTCCATGCTGATAGATGGATCGGAAGTACATCAGTGGACAACAATGAGCGTCTGATCGCCCCTGTGTAAAATAAAAAAAAAGGATACGCAGGAATGGAATCCAACTCCTGGTTGGAACGTGACTTGTGCACGAATTCTTTCTATAAATAACACCTCTCCATTTGACTTAAAAGGCATCAAGGCATCCAAGTCCTGAGACGTCAGTGAAAGAAAGAGAGAGAAGAGAGTATTTTTAGAAAATTTTTTGTTTTATTTACTGTTTGTTTTTATTATGATATTTGAGAGATCTAATCCTATCATGTCGGGCTAAACCTCTTAGCTACGGCTAAGAGATGAAGCTTGTGGCGTGATGGGAATGACTCTATAACCTTGATTCATGTTATGAACTAATATTGATTCTAGTTTGATTAATAGGAATATTTTCAGTTTTTAATGATTTGTTGTGACTTAAATTACAATAGATCTGCAATGGCTTTAAGTATTCCTTTTCCATTATTTTGATTGTAATGTTAGGAAGCCCTGTTGTTCACCATTGCCCCTTGGACATGGTTGGATGATGGAATCCTTTCTAACATTCATACATTTTCTTGACTTGTTGTGGATTGGTTTAATTCTGTTGTTTGTTTTGTCTCATGGGCATGGTTTTGTGATGGAATCAACTCTAATTCTTATACCTTTCATCTGAAAACTAGATCAGAGGAAGTTCAGATTGAGCTTTAGTGATGTATCTTCCAACTAGGATGAAGATGGGACTCGAAGTCCAGTTGAGTTCATGAATCAAGCGTAGATCTCCCTGATCTCTACAAGTGGATCCTCTGAATCCCTAGTTTCCCACCTTTGAATTATACAAGTTTTAAGAGTAATATTTCACCATTATTCCTTCAATTATTCTTGATTTAGATTTCATCTTCTTCTAGTTCTAGTTTTAGTTCTAGTTGCTTTCAGATTACATACAAGGTTCAGTCCCTGTGGAGTCGACCTCGGTCTTACTGAGATTATTACTACATCACAACCCTATACTTGGGGTGTGACCAAGTTTTTTGCACCGTTGCCGGGGATTGACGGTTGCGTTTATCTGAAATTAACTAGTTTTAGAATTAGGTTAAGCTTATGATTTTTTTTTCTAGATTTAGGTTTTTCTATTTGATTTCTAGAAACTGACCTAACTTTTCTGTTTTGTAGGACCCTGACATAAACTTTCTAAATTGGTAATCTCTTTCTGATTTTCTGGTTTTTCTAACTTTCTATTTCTAGATTAGGTTTTGTTCTAGGAATTTCCCTAATTTATTTCATCTTTCCTTTCTTTTATTTTATCTTTAGAAACTCTCTAACTTTAGGTTTTATTTTCTCTTTTTAGAAATTTTCTAATTCTAGGATTTTTCTATTTTTAGGAACTAGTTTATTTTTAGAACTTTCCTCTTTTACTTTTAGAAACTAGGTTAGTAATTTCCCTTTTTATAAACTTTTTCTAATTTATAAACTAACTCATCTTTCCTTTATTTTATTAATTCTAGGTTTTCTTTTAGAAACTAACTTACTTTCTAATTTAGGTTTAGAACTTTCCTAATTTGTTTTTAGAAACTTTCTATTTTCCTTTTTTAGAAAATTTTCTTTTAGAAACTAGTTTTCTTTCTATTTTTAGACTTTCTATTTTTAGAAACTAACTTGTTTTGATTTGTTTTGTAGGTTTTTAACTTAGGGACTCCAATTTAGTAGCTTCTTTCCAACCCTCTCTTTCTTTCTAGATTTTTATTTCCTTTCTTCTCTTTAGGTTAGGTTTAGAACATGAATTGAGAGCTGCGAGTGTTTCATGCCCAAGTGGGCTCGTGACAACACTTGACGTCTCTTGACGGAAGGAGGATTGGTTGAGAGGTTGACTATCCGTCGCAGGATTAGACATCGCTCAAAATCCCCTGAGTTAATTGAAGTGATGGCTGAAAACCAACCTCTTCTACCCCAACCTAGGGTGAAGGACATTCAGGATGAGAATGAGGTGCAACAAGCACCCCCGCCTTGTACTCTACGAGATTATTTACAACCGGTGGTGGTGAGTATACCCTCATGTATGATTTTTCCTGAGAATGCAGGACACATGGATATCAAACCAGGGATGATCCAACTTCTTCCTAAATTTCATGGGCTTGAGTAAGAAAATCCATATTTACATCTGAAAGAGTTTGATGAGATCATAGCTACCTTATACTTTCCTAACATGTCGGATGACACGGTTAGGGTAAAACTCTTTCCCTTTTCTTTGAAAGAGAAAGCTAAGATATGGTTACATTCACTACTTCCTCGATCTATTGGCAGATGGAATGACATGATAAGGGAGTTCATCAAGAAATTTTTCCCACACCATAAGACGAACACCCTTAGAAAGTCGATCATGAACTTCGCCCAAAGGGAAGATGAAACATTCTTCCAATGTTGGGAGCGGTTCAAAGATCTTGTCAATTCATGCCCACAACATGGTTTTGAAATGTGGCGTATCATGAACTTTTTCTATGATGGACTGACATCTCCCATGCGCTAATTAATCGAGATAATGTGTAATGAAAAGTTTAGGAATAAAGGTGTGGATGAGGTGTGGGACTACTTTGATAAAATTGCTGAGAACACACAATCGTGGGACATCTCTCCTAGACTGAGTACTACGTCTAAGCCGACTCATTCCAAGGAGAGGGGTGGAATGTATCTCCTAAAAGAGGAGGATGATATCAATGCTAAAATGGCTTATCTCACTAGAAAACTTGAGGCCATGGAATTAAAGAAGGATAAGTGTAACGCACTGGTTCTCAAAACCCGAGTACACGACTCGAATTCCAAGAACCCAGGAGTTAGTTAGAGATAATGGGAATCAATGAGTAAGTCAAAGTGCAGATAGTGGGAAAAGGGACGTAATATATATCCGAACCAACATACGAATAACATTCTGGCCCGCTCAGCTGGGGGCCAATTTACAAAACTTAAAGTTTAATGCACCAAATCTAAATAGACTATCAAGAAAAGCTACTGATTAAGGTCATAATACGTTGTTGCCTCCTGATATGGCTCCTCGTCTCCAGTCTCCTCTCCGACCGCGGCCTCCTCCTGATTAGTCGCAGTTCCGTCTGTCCCTGCGTCCCCTGTACGGTTGGATATTGATGAATGAGTGGCCAGCTCAGTGTGATCTCCCCTCAAGATTTCACACTGTCGTCCTAAACAAGGGATAGCATGGAAATATACAGGCACTCCAAAACACAGTAGATGCAATCTTGTTAAATGAATGAATGCATGGATGCAAGCTTCTACCCGGGTAAAACATCCAGACAGTCTGTGCCCTGGGTAAGATATTCAAACAGGTAAATATGTACGATAACATTAGATATTGGTGTGCCCCGGGTAAGACATCCAGACAGGCAATTACGTAGGTCACGTACAACAGCAATAGATGCTGGTCTATGATATGCATGAATGATTAACCAACCTGTGATTAGTCCAATTGCAACCAGCCAAATTAAGTAAGCTCATGGTCACTACGGGGAGCACATGGCCCACCGTAGGCCAACGGCTTAGGCATAGTGTCTCATGGCCACCATCCCTGGCCCATGAGGCTACCGCCTTAGGGTGTGTATGTAGAACCCACCAACACGTGGTCGATTACACAACCCCCATGTTAGGGGTCTACTTACATCACAAGTAGTCTAGTTACACCCCAAGCACGGACTCTCCTTTTCTAGGACTTCTCCTGGAGAGATTTCAACAATATGTGTGTCACATCATCATAACAGCAAAATAGATCTTATCAGGAATAGGAAATGAGGGACAGTACATATACTTCTATCAAGAGACACAAATTTAGTTAATCATAAGATACATGGCATGAATGGTTAGATTATTCACCTAACCAATTTAACGTACATAATCAGGAGTCTAAATGATAGTAAGCATGGAAATCATTTTGTTAATTAGATGCGTCAAGTAAATGCAGTTCATTTCCACACCCAATTTATCATGAGTCTAACTAGCAGTTAAAATTTACAAAACTACTATTCCTGATCTAGTTAGGAAGGGAAAGCTTAAGGGGAGAAAATCATCACCAGATACGTTGTAGGGCATCCCTTGGTGTGAGTTCTCTTGAGAAGCTAGCGCCTCCACGTCACTTGAACAGATCCCTAGAGAAATCCTTGCATTAACTGATAAGTTCTAAAGTTCTAGAACACCAATGGTTAGTTGAATGGCCCAAATCATGATGGTCTATTTCTCATTGAGAGGAGTCCAGGCCCAATCACACTTGTCCCAACGAGTGGGCTCAATTTGGGCTTGACCTGACCTATCAAAGCATGCCCAAAGGTGGTCTCCCAGACTGATTGGTGCAGTCCACCAGCTGCATGGATGCAGCCCCACTAAGATTTAGCCCAGGGGCCCCATGGTGCTGCCGACGTCAATATACAGTTATCTAGTTGGTGGGATCCACTGCACAGACCATGCAGACAAACATTTATACCATTGTGGGGTCCACATACGTGGCCCACCACCATATGGACGAGCTCGTCACATAGTATATATGTATTCATTATATACATTATATATGTATCACATGGATATATATATGTATACATTATATACATTATATATGTATCACATTATATACATTATATATGCATCACATGGTATATATGTATACATTATATACATTATATATGTATAGCATAGTATATATGTATACATCATATATATTATATATATACAAACATGAGCACCTGGTGGGTCCCACGTGGATGTGAGTTATTATATATTATATGTACTAGAGGGTACTCCCGCCAATCATAATAGGTGGGCAGAGTGGATTTAGAATAACATGATAGGGTGGGCCACGTCCAGACCTTGGACGGTCTGGATCCAACACATGCATTTGGTAGGTTGTATCAGCACGTGGGTCCCACGTAGGGCCCATCCCATATATATGACATGTATATATATACATATGCATATATCAATGTGGGTCCCGCATGGGGCCCACCACGTACTTTAATGTGTATTAACATTGAGTCTAAGGACTCTGCTACCCGCCTGGGATGGTCCTAAACGTGCAGCCCACTTGATGTTTGAGGCCTACCTGCGATTTTTTGGGGCCCACGTTTGCCGAGTGTGACCCACCAGCTACACAAGGTGCGGCCCAGCAACAATTACACGGTGCGGCCCACTGAGCTACAAGCTCAGGTGCGGCTCACCTGCACTTAGCATGGGCATCCCACCTGAGGCTATTGTGGGGCCCACTGTCATACATGGTGTGGCCCATTAGTCGTGCTGCACCTGGCCCAACAGGGTCTGCTTCCAGTCTAGCTGACGCAGCTCGCCCAAGCGTGGCCAGTGACAACGTCCCGAGCTTCCGCTCGAACCAGCCCTATCTAGGGTCCGATCCCGGCCCTTGATCATGGCCCACCGGAGTTGGTTTCGGTCCATCTCTTGGACCAACTCTCAGCTCACGCTGCCATCCCAGTTTGAGACCGAATCCGGCCCATTTTTAGCTAAAAATAGAGCTTCTATCAAGCTCCACCTTCAGCTGCTATCAGGGACCATTCCCTGCCAGACTTCCGACCCAGGCTTCAGCCATTAATTGGATTGGCTTAGGCCTGAAATAGTGTTGTAGACCAGCAGTTCCTAGCATCCAACATGACTCGGTTGAGGCTGGCTTTCCCTGCATTCCCTGGTCTGGTTGCTGCTATTCAAAATTTGGCCATCATTTGGCCTATTGCTAATCTAAAACAGGGCCATTGCTTGGCCTGCTTCAAATGCCAACCACGGGCCGTTAATGGCGCTGGATTCAGTCCGAACTATGGCCATTGTTTGGCCTAGTTCAAGCTTACAGCAGGGTCCTTGTTTTCACCACCCGAAAACTAGCCATTGTTTGGCATAGTTTTGACCTCTGTTTCGAACCGAAAACATAGCCATCAGTTGGCTTGACTCTGGTTCATACAAATGCTACGTCCACCTTAACAAGAACCGTAAAAAGATGGTTTACCTGCCTCAACACACCCACACGGTTCTCATCTTCTTCTCCATTTTCTTTCGCTTTCTCCCTCTCTTCTTTTGTGCGAATCTCCATGTCCACAGTGTCCTTTATATAGAGGGAGAGAGAGAGGGAGAGAGAGAGAGAGACGGCTGTGATTGCTCTTACCGCGGACGGCCGAGATTTCACCTGCCACCGACTTTCCCAGAGAGGAAAGTTTCTCCTCTGTTTTTCACGTACAAGCCATTGCTTGGCCAGTTTTGGAAAGAAAAGAGCACCGCCTTCCTCAACCAATGGACAGATGAGGTTTGTAAGCCTTGTGGGCTAGGGCGATCATGGGCAAATCATGTGGCCCTAGATAGCCCCACCTGCTAACACATGTCACATGAAACATCTTGAACAGTTGCACGCTATCTCCCTTGTCCGTTTGCCAAAACCCAGGAGGCTATACGGTTTTGATCGTGTGGGCCCTACGAAGAGGTTGAACGGCTCGGATGGCTCGAAAAGTGGCCATGGTGGGCCACTTTGAGGTTTGAAGGCCATTCATTTAAACTTTGTAACATGGCGAGAGAGCCCTTCCTTTCTTTAAATATGGCTTGGTCAAAGGTCTTTTGAACGAGCCCAACATCTCAGTGCATGTTGCGCATACTTGTATGGGGTGCACATGCACAGCATGAGGGGGGGCCCACCATGATGGTTGTGACAAATCGTCTCGTCCAGGGCCGAGGCCCAGGTGAGACGTTACGCACATCATTGGGCCATCATTGGCCCATATGACGTGATCTGTCGATCGGGTGGGCCTGACACTAATTTTCAATGATTAATATAGGGTACTGGTTATGATGAAGGCTTGGTTTGTCACTAACTAACTCTCAAGTTTTGGCGACAAGTGTGTTGTACCAATATTAATCGTCGTAATGGTTTTAATTCGGAGTGCTCGAATAGCCTCACCTTCTTGACTGTCATAGGGCGTTACCTGGCTCCTAGAGACCCTGATGGATGGCCTTAATGTCGACTGGAATCCCCACCCTGTATACGTTGAGTACAAGTTATTTGGTTAGTCCAATCTATTTTAGGTTGATGTGGGTTTAAAGGCAACACCCGTGTTTCAAGGGTACGAGGTGTTACAATAAGGCTAAGGAAATTGTTTGCGGTATCTGTGGTTGTAACATTCACTATACTGAAAATTGCCCAACTATATCTGCCTTTCAAGGGGTATTGAATGAGCAATCTAATGCCGTAAGTAATTACCAAAGACCTTTCAGTGGGCCCACCTCTAACACATACAATCCTAGTTGGAGAAATCATCCAAACTTCAGTTGGAGGAATGGACAAACCGCTACACCTCAAGGTTTCCTAAATCAAATTCTAATTCAAGAGAAACCTCAAAAGGATTCGGTTCTAAAACACTTTCAAAAGCAAGAGCTTTTCAATCAGGGTATGCTATAAGCCTTTCAAGACCTTACAAAAGCGATACAAGGTCTTAAGGTTGAAAATACAATTGGGAACAAGGGGAGCTTCCCAGCTTAACCTCTTCCTAATCCTAAACCGCAATATGAAGTTAGCGACCCAAGTTCTTCAAATCAGATGGAGTAAGCTAAATCCATCACCACTCTTAGGAGTGGAAAGATCATTGACAAAATCATTCCGATTATGGCTAAAAAGCCTAAGGACCTGGAAGTGGACAAAGAAGATGGATCTAGCGATGCTCCACCAGAGTTAAAACCGGAACCTCAAAGGAAGCTGGTTGCTCCATTTCCCCATTAATGGTTGGTTGTACCAAAACCTCTCTCTAACTCTCAGGATATTCTAGAGGTGTTGAAACAAGTGAAGGTCAACATTCCTCTACTTGATGTCGTGAAACAAATACCTTCATATGCTAAATTCCTGAAAGACTTATGTACGACCAAAAGACGGCAAAATATTCAAAAGAAAATCTTCCCAACTGAGAAAGTGAGTGTCATCCTAAAGCAAGATGTGCCGCAGAAATTCAAAGATCTCGGTAGCTCAACCATATCATGTGTAATCGGGGACTATCGAATTGAGCACGCACTTCTTGACTTAGGAGCAAGAGTCAATCTGATTCCCTACTCGGTATATAAACAGTTAGGTTTAGGTGAATTAAAACACACCCTAGCCACACTACAACTTGCTGATCGCTCTGTTCGTGTACTAAGAGGGATAATTGAGGATGTGTTGGTCTACCCTGTAGATTTTATCATCCCGGATACTGAACCCATCGGGAACCTGAGCACTCAAATTCCCGTCATTCTTGGTCGCCCATTCCTTGCCACCTCAAACACAATTATCAATTGAAGGAATGGTGTCATGAGTATGTCTTTCGGGAATACGACATTAGAAATGAATATCTTTTCCAACACAAGCAGACGATTAGAGGATGATGACGATTTCTACAACATTAACATGATTGACACTTTCGTGGAAGATAGGACACCCTTTACCTTATCCTTTGATCCTCTAGAGACGTGTCTGGCCCACTCCCATGATTTTGATGATGACATGATTAAGGAGACGTGTGTCATACTTGATGCCGCGCCAGTACTTGAAGTTAACCGGTGGAGGCCATAACTTGAAGAGTTGCCCCAAACTGATGAAGTGCATCTACCGTCTAACCTCAAGCCACCGAAGCTTGACCTGAAATCTTTGCCCTTTGATTTGAAATATGCATACTTAGGTCAAGATGAGACATACCCGGTGGTGATTTCTGCCCACCTTGAAAAAGAACAAGAGAGTATGCTCATATCTACTCTCATTGAACATAAGGGAGCCCTTGGATGGATGATTGCGAACCTCAAGGGAATTAACCCCTCGATTTGTACTCATCGCATTTATCTTGAGGATAATGCAAAGATCGCTCGGCAATCACAACGTAGACTAAATCCAAACATGAAGGAAGTGGTTAAGGCCGAGGTTCTTAAACTATTGGATGTGGGTATCATATACCCTATATCCGATAGTCAATGGGTGAGTCCAACTCAGGTGGTTTCTAAGAAGTTCAGAATCACCATCGTGGCCAATGTCAATAATGAACTCATGCCAACTAGAGTTACTACTGGTTAGAGAATGTGCATTGACTACAGGAAGTTGAATACCGTCACGAGGAATGACCACTTTCCTTTACCCTTCATTGATCAGATCTTGGAAAGGTTAGCTGGTTCATTCCTATTACTGTTTCCTTGACGGGTATTCGGCTATAATCAGATAGAGATCGTCCCTGAAGATCAGGAAAAGACTACGTTTACATGTCCTTACGACACATTTGCTTACCGAAGGATGCCATTTGGACTATGTAATGCCCCTGCCACCTTTCAGCGATGTATGATGAGTATCTTTTCTGACATGGTGGGGCAATATTCAGAGGTCTTCATGGACGATTTCTCTATCTTCGGTCCATCTTTCAGCGAGTGCTTAGAAAGTCTTAAATGTATGCTGAAAAGATGTGAAGAAAAGAACTTGGTACTTAATTGGGAGAAGTGTCGTTTCATGGTTCATAAGGGAATTATCCTTGGACATATTATCTCGTCCAAAGGAATCAAGGTGGATAAGGCAAAAATTGATCTTATCTCTAACCTACCTCCACCCAAGAACATACGGGATGTGCGATCCTTCTTAGGACACGTCAGGTTTTATAGAAGATTCATAAAGGACTTTAGTCTCATCTCTCATCCTCTATGTAATCTACCTTAAAAGGATGCACCATACGAGTGGACTAAACCATGTCAGGAAGCTTTCACTAAGCTTAAAGGCATGTTGACCAGTGCACCTATCATACAGCCACCCAACTGGAGCATTCCTTTTGAACTTATGTGCGACGCGTCTGATTATGCTCTTGGGGGGGTTCTAAGCCAAAGAAAAGATAAGAAACCCTACATTATTCATTATGCAAGTAAGACTCTAAATCTTGCCCAAGTGAACTACTCGACTAGGGAAAAGTAACTCTTGGCCGTAGTGTTCGCTTTGGACAAATTTAGGTCTTAATTGATCGGATCCAAGATCATTATTTACACAGATCACACGACACTCAAGTATCTTCTGTCTAAGAATGATGCTAAGCCCCGCCTGATAAGATGGATCCTTCTAACTCCAGGAATTTGACCTATAAATTAAAGATTAAAAGGAAGTGGAGAACATAGTGGTTGATCACCTATCCCTCCTGATTCCCTTGAGATGACACGTATCAATGACATGTTCCCTGACGAACAGTTGTTTAAAGTCTCCCATCCACCTTGGTTCGCTGATATCGCTAATTATCTTACCACAGGTTTCATACCGACACATTGGACTACGCAAGATAAGAAGAAATTTTTCAACGAGGTGCGCAACTTTTTCTGGGATGATCCATATTTGTTTAAATATTGTTCAGACTAAATCTTAAGGAGATGTGTGTCAGACGATGAGCATTAGAGTGTCATCTCCTTTTGTCACTCTCAGGCCTGTGGTGGTCACTTTTCTACTAAAAAAACTACGGCTGAGATTTTGCAGTGTAGCTTTTATTGGCCCACTATGTTCAGGGACACTCATGAGTTTTACAAAGCTTGTGAGCGTTGTCAGAAATTAGGAGCGTTGTCCCGTCGAAATAAACCCCTTTGAATCCCGTTCTTATCATAGAGGCATTTGATTGTTGGGGCATCGATTTCATAGGACCATTCCCCCAATCTTTTAGAAATCTATATATTTTACTCGCTGTAGACTATGTCACTAAATGGGTCGAAGCAATTCCGTGTCAGAATAATGACCATCACACGGTCATTAAATTCCTAAAAGAGAACATCCTTTCCCGATTTGGAACGCCTCGATCCATCATTAGTGATGGGAGCTCACACTTTTATAATAGACCATTCGAGAGTTTAATGAAGAAATACGATATCTCTCATAAGGTGAGCACCCTGTACCACCCACAGACAAGTGGGCAAGCTGAGATTTCCAATAGGAAGATCAAACATATTTTGGAGAAAACGGTTAACCCTGACCATAAGGATTGGTCAATTCGATTGACCAATGCCTTATGGGCTTACCGTACTGCTTTTAAAACCCCTATTGGAATGTCTCCTTTAGACTTGTCTATGGGAAGGCTTGCCACTTGCCTGTAGAGTTGGAACATAGAGCCTACTGGGCGATCAAAAATCTAAATTTCAATCTGGACAACGCTAGCTCGCCACACAAACTTCAGTTGAATGAACTCGAAGAAATCTGGAATGATGCGTACGAGAACTCGAGGATTTACAAGGACAAGATGAAGGCGTTTCAGGACCAACATATTCTGCGCAAAATATTCACGCCTGGTCAGAAAGTCTTTTTGCATAATTCTCGATTACATTTCTTTTCGGGTAAGCTTCGATCTCGTTGGACCGGCCCTTTTACTGTTATCAATGTTTATCCTCATGCGGCTGTCGAGATTCAGAATCCAGACAATGGCAATGAGTTTAAAGTGAATGAACATTGCCTAAAGCCATTTGTCAAGAAATTTGATGCAGAGGACATGTCCATGCCTCTGATTGATCCTGTTTACCAGGATTGATCTCCTTGGAGGTATAAGTAGGTTTACTGCTTTCATAGGACTAGGGTAGTTTATTGTAACACCACGTACTTTCAGTACTCGGGTGTTACCACATAACTAAATTTAAAATAAATGCAGGCCTAGCTTAAGTAAGCGTCCACGTGCATTCTAGCCTAAATCCAACCAATGAAAACAGTTCACATCCATGTATTAAGTCATCCATTCATTGATCTTCAAGAGGGATCACCAAATCATTAAAGTAACTCACATAATCACAAGCTCGACCATCGAGTTATAAATCTAACCATAAAGCTGCCCAAGTAGAAGTTGTGCCCGAGATTTAGACACATGGCTTAACAAGTCATAGTTCAAACCACTAGGGACCCTAATCAAAAGGTGGGTCCTACGTATGACACTACTACTAATATGAATAAATAAATGAATAAGTAAGTACCTATGTATACACATATAAAAATAATAATAATAATAATAAACAACATTAATAAAAATGCATGCATGTGTGTAGTCGAAAAATAATAATAATAAAGAGAGATAAATAATGATAATTATAGGTAATAACAATGTAAGTAACCTTTGTGTTAGTAATTGGGTAGTATTATGAAATCTTATAAACAAGACTCTTTTAACCGTTGGTATCTGAATTCGGGACAGTCCGACCATCGGATCACCAAGAATCCATGAATATAGCCCAAATCAGGTTGTGGGCCCCCCCTAAGCTTAGGATTTACCTCATCCTGGGCCTAATGTCCTAATAGGGCCCATAGAACCCGACGAACGGCCCAGATTCGTCAAGATCTGCCTCGTGTGCCCCACCTAATGGGGTGTGTGTACACCATACACGTGCACCAGCTGTGCACTGAGTCAAGGGAGCTCAGTCAGACGCCTCTGACCGTGTCTCTCTCGAAATGGAGAGATTTCTCTCTCTCTCTCGGTTGGGCAGCTGACGCACAGGCGTCCCCAATTTCTGATCATGGCCCACCATCTAGTCCCCACCTTGATTATTCAGACCATCCATCTGATAGAGGACACACGTGTAACCAAAACCCTGTAAGTTTCACGTTATTCCACACGTGATTATACACGATCCTCACCGCAAGTGAGCCTGAAAACACACTATTTCCTACAATGGAAATTTCCCTCTCCTAGCCAACTCAGCAATCCGTGTGAGAAGAGGACATTCAATCCCAGCCATCCACCCTGGAGAGATCCTAGCCATCACAGCTAAGTCTTTAGAAAAGGAAAGAAGATGAGAGAGTGAGTAGCTGTTTCTCCCCAAAACTCTCCCCGCCGCTCGAACCTCCTCCAAACTTCATTGGAGCTCATTGGCAAGCTCTCTAGGGTCCTCGCGGACAGCCTGATGGAGTCGGATTAGTAGAAGAGGTGGTGGTGGTGAAGATGCCATTAATGGCAACCGTCATCTGCTCCACCAAACCGAGTCGGGCTGAATCAGTTCCAGATGTCATGGACTATTTGGCAGCGGGATCAAGATGAAGAAAAGGAGAATAAGAAGAGAGGAAGGAGAAAGAGAAGAGAGAGAGCAGTGGCGACGAGTAGCGGTGCAATGGACTTGCTAACCGGTCGCAGCCGCGCTGACTCAGTGAGTTCCACCGAGTCTGGTCCGAGCCAGGGGCTCTGCTGGTCCTTTAGAGAAGCAGGAAAGTCAGAAGAATAGGAGGAGAAGGAAAGAAATAGAAGAAGAAATGGAGAGAGGAAGGGAGGAAAGAAAAGAAATAGAGAGATGGGTCGCGGCCGAGTCGGGACTCGCTAACGCAACTCGCCCCGGTTCAAGCCAGCATAATGGCTGGGTTTTCTCTTCTTTTAGGGAAATAGGGAAGAAAAGAAAAGAAAAAGAAAGAGTAAGGAAAGGAAAGGAAGAAGAAGGAGAGGAACGATGTCCTCTTCGTGGCACTCACTGGAGAGTCGATTGGGCTCAACTTGGCTGAGTCATAAGGCCTGGTCCAGTCTAGCTCCTTACTGGTCATTTCCAAACGTGGGAGTTGAAGAAAAGAAAAGGAAGGAAAGAAATGGAAGGAAGAAAAGGGTGAAGAGTGGTTGTTGAGCCGAGTCAACTCGACTCGAACTGAGTCGACTAGGTGAGCCCCCATTTCTCTGTCCAGATTTAATTTATTTTAATTATCATCACTATTGTTATTACCATTTTTTTTGGGATTATTAAAATCTATATGATTGACCATTAGAAAATTATTCATATGAGTATTAGTTTATTCATATAAAAATCTTCATTATTAAAATATTAATATTTTACTTTGTCATTCTTAAAATATTATTATTAACGCTAGAACACGCTATTTATTTTCATCGAAATGACTATTAATGTCACATTGGCTAAATGTTAAGAATATTGTTAATATTATTAATTATTTTTTGAATTATTAGCAATATGATCCATCATGGGTTGTTGTTAGGTAATTTAATATAATAGCAGCCATTGTTGAGATTCCTAAATTAATAACTAATTTATTTGATTATTCTTATTCATTTACTACTCCCTTTGATAAATGGCCACACGAAATAGAGTTCAAATTCCATAATCTAAACCCAGAACTACATCCTAGGGTGAAACATTAAACTCTACAGTAAAACCCTAAAGATCTAGCCTAGACCTAAACTCTATTTGTGTGTTGGGTTTGGGTCTAGGTATAGAATCTAATATCGGTATATTTCATATGAATTTATGAATTATCATTATTAACAAATTAGCAGATATGAGTTATAACACTAATGCTAATAGTGTTCTTGTAATTATTAAGATTTAATTTTAACTAATACACCAAGTAGAGTTCAAATCCAAGAATCTAAGTTTAAAACCTAACCCTAAGACGAAGCCCTAATTATACATCAAAACCCTGAAAATAAGTAATCCAAACCCTAGGTTGTATTAATCTTGACCATGGATACTTTGTAGAAATATTGATCTCACATACAACTTCACAATCCATGGTAGGATTCAATTCTAAGGGTGCACGTACTTCCCAGTGACGTCAATTGGCGATTCGACACATAAGGTGATGAATTTTTTCCCATTGAGCTTTCCTCTTCCTTGTTAGCTTAAGTAGTAGTTCATTTTATTTTAATTGATAATTAACATCTCTAATTCATGATAACTTATGTTAGATATTAAATCTGATTATCAATCATATGCTCAACACTTAGTTTGTATGAATATCCACATATCGTACTTGTGTATCCGTCATGGTTATAGATTATTGTTTATGAATTGTTTACAAACCTTGGACTATGACACTTACTAAATGTCTACCTAAATTGGTTGCTTGCAAATTCAGATAATAATGGCTGGAATTAATCATGCATACATGGCACTCCTATTTTCAAATGGACTAACGGTTGGAAATGTCCATCTTTCTTATTTGGGATGGGCTAACTGTTTGAAAGGCCCATTCTCTTTCTTAATGGACTGACTATTTGAAAGGTTCATTCTCTTGTTAGAAAATGGGTTAACTGTTTGAAAGACCCATCTTATTGCGTGAATGAGCCAACTGTTTGAAGGGCCCATTCTTTTCTAAGTGCGCCGACTATTTGAAAGACCCACTATCTTACTTAAGCGGGTCGACTGTTTGAAAGACCTGTTCCTTTGCAAGTTGAATGAGTCGACTGTTTGAAAGACTCATTCTCTTGCCTGGGTGGACCGACTGTTTGAAAGGTCCACTCCCCTAATTGGGATGAGCTGACTATTTGAAAGGCCCATCCCCAAGCATGAATGAGCTGACTGTTTGAAAGACCCATTCATGTCTAAGTGAGCCGACTGTTTGAAAGGCCCACTACTCTGTAAGTTGAATGAGCTAACTATTCGAAATGCCCATTCCCTCGCATGAATGAACTAACTGTTTGAAAGGTCTATTTACTTGGCCAACTGGATGTGCATCCCCAGTTGTTGTGCATTCACGTATTCATGCACTTAAACAAGATTGCATCATGAAATGTTTTGTATGTTTTAAAACTATGCTTAATTAATGTGGCGGTGTGTAATCTTGAGAGGAATTCACACTGAGTTGGTCACTCATCCATCAAATATATAACCGTACAGGTAGCACAGGTGGCTTAAGTGATATGTAGGTTCAGACAGACGAGGAGCCGTTGTGGTGGTCCAAGATGCGTGGTTGTACCTACCAAGGAAACTTTTATATACTTTTATATATTTCTCATGTATGTAAATCTTGTAATGTTAACGTGGAGACATTGGTTTGTATAAGTCATTATGGGTAGCTTCTTGTATATTTAGATGATAACACGACTTTCCTTTATGTCTGATTTGTCCATACTACGTTCATCTGCTTACTCTGATGAAAGAAAAAAAAACAATATGTGGACTTTGACTCTTTATAAGTTAACACTCGAGTTTTTGGAAAACGGGTCGTATACTCGGGTCCTGAAAACACGGGGCGTTACATTTGCTTTATGTTATTCTAGGTTAGTTGGTTTTATGCCATTAAGTTAGTTTGCTTTCTACATTGTTTTAGGGTGGTTTGCTTTGTTGGTTTCACTCTTGTGCTGACTCGCTCTCACGTTGATATCTTTGAAAAACTTCTTCATGCTTTCATCTAGGTACTATCTTTCCATCACTCCTCTTTTACTTTCGTTGTTCCATGTGCATTGCATGCTTATTTTTTTTTACATTGAGGACAATGTAGATTATAGGTTTGGAGTGGGCGATTAGGTCACCTAATCAGTGTTTTCTCGGTCTTGAGCAAAAAATTTTAAAATTTTTAAAATTTTTAAAATTTTTCTAGAAATTCTTGTGAATTCGAAGTGATTTTGACGGTCATCATTGATTTAGAATTATAAGATACGGAGTGTTGGGGATTTACGTCTCTTGGATTTAGCTGTCTGATAGATTCCACAGTTGAGTTCGAATTATCAATCCATGCTTAGAAGTTTTAAACATTGATTGAATCATGAGTTCATATGTCACAACTCGCTTACACATTGAGGTTTCAATTCGATATTGAAGGATTAACTTAGTACTCACTAAGCATGGAAGGAACCGGCCTGAGATAATTGAAAGGGTTGGACGAATGGTCTTCGCCATAAGTTTGCTCCCTATAGGTGAAGGTTCGATTCCCCAAGGTTGACATTCGGAAATTGTTTGGCGACTGGTCTTTACCATATGGTTACTCCCTATAGGTGAGGATTTGATTCCCCTCCTTGGTGTATTTTTAATGGAAAAATCAAAGGTTGGTAGAAAGAAAAAGGATGATCTGTGAGACAAGTTTAATTTAGGTTTTGGGGGTCCTCAATGCTCTTGTTGGTTACCAATGATATCATGAAATAACGAATTGAATCTTAATGTTGATAAGCCGATATTACACTATACACCCATGGATCTTAATGTTTATAATTTTTTTCTAATTGATGGATTAATACTTTGATCTTGATTATGACGTCTATCGTGCGCTTAAGTATAGGAGAACGTAATGCCCAACATTCATGAATCTTAGACTTCTAGTATCTGGATTATTTTCAAAAATCACTCGAGTTTTTAGAAATTGTCCTGTAATTCTCAATTTATTTTTCACCTGCTTTGCTCGGGACTAGCAAAATGCTGGTTGGGTGGAGATGCTACCCGAGAAAATTAACATATAAATCTCCTAACTACAAGATAAAATCAAATCATACTTCCATCTAAATAAGTTCACATGGCAAGCCTACCATTGATTTATCTAGTTCCAATTTGGGATCCCCATGAAGGATTGCACACATATCCAAATTGGATTCCTTTAGATCTCACCCTTAACACATGGTTTGTGATCATTAGTCCTCAATGTGGGGCGGCCCACTTGATTATGTTAAGGCGGTCTAAGCATTTCAGTGTCATTAGGATTATTTAAGGTTATTTAATACATTAAAACTTATAATTCAACAATATAAGGAGATCATATTTCAGTTTTGAAAAATCGATAGAACTGTATAGATGCTTGTCGATTGAATCGACTCGCATCGATGATATGTCTTGATCAAATCAAGGTTCGATCGAAGGTCACTCGAACGATTGAGAAAATCTTAGGGCCTATTTGGGAGCGTGGATTTGGAACCCCCAGGATAAGAAACCCCCTAGATTTGCAATCCTCCTAGTGTGTTTGGCACCCTGGAGTGTGAATCAACTTTAATCCAAAAGTACCTATCCATAGTATATTTATAGGGGTTTGAATTTAATTACTAAATCAACTTTAATATCTCTAATTAGTGAGATATGTAATTTTTGACACAATGGTTGTGATAAGCCCGCTGAAATATATGTTTTGCCAGAAATGATGAAATTTCAAGTCTTCGATGGGCCACAAGCACAAGATCATGTCTGAGTGACTAACCAACAATTTTTAATCGTTGATTTACATGGACAATGTTTGGACGGTTCTGATTTACATGGAAAATGTTTCAACGGTGTTGATCATCATTAGTGGGTCATGTGCCCAATAGAATGATAGTGTATAGTGACACATATGTTACGCCTACAACTATTGAAATGATTTTAGGTGTAATCCAAGCTCTCACTGTGGATTACAAACCCCCTCAAAGAGGGGATTAGAAACCCCCTGGATTTGAAACCCCCCGTTACTTTATGCTACCAAACAACTAGGGGATTCGAAACCCCCTCCAATCCCCTCCAATCCACGGTGTCAAATGACCCCTTAAAGTATTATCATTGGTCTCTGGACATTTTTTTTAGGTTGTCAATCGAATCGACATTAATTGTCGATCGATCTTAGATTATCGATTTCGACTCAGTTTTGAAAATCCGACTCAAAAGTTTAATGTTTTCTTTATTTATTTGAATTTAAGAATTAATTACTCATATGGATCTTATCCAAATCATTCATTAGCTTCCACAAAATCAATTTAAGGATTAGCCAATAGATCGTTTAATCTGGAAAATCCAATATTTATATTCAATTTATGACGTATTTTAATAATATCCATTCTCTCGATCATCGTGGGCCACCAGACGATCAGATCCATCTAAGATTCTGGATGTTATTGTACTTTAATCCCCAAAATCAATATAAATGGTATAGATCGGATCTGATGCATCCGATGATCCATTATAGAATCAAATATATAAATTAAAATCTAAGATTAAATATGATCATTGTGACCCATTTGATGGTCAGATCGAATTGAAAATTCGGGACCTAGTATGTTTTATCCTCAAGGATCACATGATCTGTACAAATCAGACTTGATACATCCAGATGTGCCCAAACCCAATATCTACGACAAAGAGTTTCGCATAAGATTGGAGTCTTTTCATCGTGTAATTCCATAGACCGATGCGATGAACATGCGTCTGATCTGCCCGTTCATTGCATAGATCTGGTGAAAATAGATTAAATGCATAAGAAATCAATAAAAGAGGGTTTATGAAACCTACTAATTTAAGGCTTTTGTCCAAAACCTTTCTTCCTCTCTCTCTAAATAGGCTGATATATTTACCTTTAGTTGAATTGGGATTCTCTCTCTCTCTCTCTCTCTCTCTCTCTCTCTCTCACGTCTCCTTCCTTAAGAAGGAGAACCCGTTGGGGAAATAGATAGATTCATGGGAGAGATAAGGGGGATCGATTCTCTCTCAAATTTAAATTTGATTTTAAAAAAATCTATAACCATTACATTCTAACCCCTTAAAAGAAAATTTTTGTCCTCAAATTTTATCTGAAATTATTCTTTAAAATATGTGGGAATACTTCTCATGAATCTCTATTTCTTGCTCATGAGTTCAAAAAACCTTAACCAGTGGTACGGTCTTGGTTCACAACACATGTTTTTTACGTTCTAAGATATGAATTGGATTCTCAACATAAAATGTATCTTCTTGTACCTTGAGATATTACCAATCTATGATGTGCGAAGCGTCTCTTTCGTACTTCCGTATCATTGACACATGGAAGATATTGTGAACACTTGCAACTTGTGGCGGCAATGCGAGTCAATAGGCTACAACTTCAATTCTTTCTAATACTTCAAAGGCCCGATAAAATGAGGAGTAAGCTTTCCTGTTGTAACGAATCACATCAGTCATTTTATTGGTGAGAACTTCATAAATATATAGTCTCCTACTACGAACTCCAAATCACGTCTACGACTCTAAGTTATTCGTGGATGCTTTCTAATAAGCTCTAACTTTTTAGTAGCCTCTTGGACAATATTTAGCCCAATCATACCCTTTTCACCTACTTCAGTCCAATAATTTGGCACATGGCATAGACGTCCAATAATGCTTCATATGAAGTCATTCCAATGATTGCCTGATAATTGTTGTTGTAGGCGAAGTTAGCAAAATTTAGATTATCGTCTCAACTTCCTTTAAAGTCGTGAGCACACGCACGCAATAGATTTTCAAGTATCCGATTCACACACTTTGTATGTTCATTAGACTGCGGATGATAAGTCGTATTGTAGTCTAAAGTAAAGCCCACGGCTTCCTTCAAACTTGTCCAAAATCGTGAAGTAAAACAAGAGTCGTGATCCAACATAATAGAACTAGGCACACGATGTAAGCGCACTACTTCCTTAATGTATGTCTTGGTAAGTTTGTCCATCGAATATATAATGCGAATGAGAATAAATGCTCTAACTTTGTCAGTTACTCGATGATCACCCATATTGAATCATGCTTCTTTTATATTCTAAAAAGTCCTGCAATGAAATTTATAAAGTTGCAATCTTACTTCCATTCAGGTATTTTCAGAGGTTGCAATAAACCTAATGGGTTCTAATGATCCGTTTTACCTGCTAATAGGTAAAACATAGAGAAATATAGTCAGTGATATCCCTCTTCATGTTCTGCCACCAAAATGAACGCTTCACATTCTTGTACATCTTATTACCTATAGGATGAATTGTGAACTTCGTTCGATGCACTTCCTTTAAAATATCTTCTTTCAATTCAAAATATTAGGTACACAAAGATGACCGCAATACCGAATTCTTTTATCATCTCATACCTTTCATTTTGAGATATCATTATCTTGATGTTTAATTACCATTTCTAGTAATCATTCGGCATTCCCTTAGGCTTTTATAATCCTCTCCTTCAAAGTTTATTTTACCATTATATTACATAAATGAATGCGCTATTCTCGAAACTGCAACTTAACTTCAAAATCCTTTACATAATTCATGCTGAGAGCATCCGCCACAAGATTTACCTTACCGAGACGATAAGACAATTCAAAATCATAGTCTTTCAGGAATTTGACCCATCTTCTTTGCCTCATATTTAGGTCCTTTTGAAAAAATATATATTAAAGGCTCTTGTGATTGGTGGAGAGATCAAACCGCTCATCATACAAATAATGTTGATAAATCTTTAAAGCAAATACAATGGCGGCTAACTCCAATTTGTGACTTGGATATTGTGCTCATGATTCTTCAGCTGCCTTGATGCATACGCAAACACTTTATCCTCTTGCATAAGTACACAACTGAGACCTATAATCAACGCATCAGTATACAGTACAAATTTCACTCTCTTTTGTGAAAGAGTGAGAATAGGAATCGTAGTCAAAAATCGCTTCAACTCGGCAAATGCTTCTTTGCATTTCTCAATCTACTTGAAAAGCACACCCTTCCGAGTCAAACTTGTCAATGGGCTAGAAATACTCAAGAACTCCTTAATAAATCTCTTGTAATATCTAACGAGTCCAAGGAAACTTCTAACATCTGAGACATTTGTGGGTTGCTCTAACTTAACTACAGCTTCAATCTTCATATTATCTACTACAACACCATCCTTTATAATTACATGCCCGAGGAACTTAACACTCTTCTTTCAAAACTCAAACTTATTAAAATTGTAAGACAAATGATTGTCCTTTAAAGTCTACAGTGATGTTCTTAAGTATGACTCATGATCTTCACTAGTTTTTGAGTAAATCAGTATATCATTAATAAATACGAAGACAATTTGGTCAAGGTGTTGCTAAATACTCTGTTCATTAAGTCCACGAACTCATCTGGGGCATTGGTCAATCTAAAGGGAAATTTGTAGTGCCCATAGTGTGTCCTTAAAGTTGTCTTATAAATGTCTTTTTCTTTTATCCACAACTAATGATATCATAACCTTAAATCAATCTTAGAAAAGTAGCAAGCTTCCTTCAAATGATCGAATAAGTCGTTCATATGTGACATTAGATATTTGTTTTTAATCATCACCCCATTCAACCGATAATAATCTATGCACAATTACATGCTACCATCCTTCTTCTTCACAGAGAGTACCGGTGTACCCCATCGTGAAGTACTTGGTTTAATAAAACCCTAAGTCTTCAATTTTTCTAATTGCTCCTTAAGCTACTTCAATTCAACTGGTGGCATCTAATATAGTTGCATTGATATCAGAGCGGTACCTGGTAAAAAATCAATGCTAATTAAAATCCACTTATCGACAAGGTGGCGGTCCATGTATGTCTTAAAAAACCTTGGGGTATTCTTTCATAGTCAAAATTTGATTCAAAGCCAACTCTTGCGACTTTATGTCTTTTAGCACCATAATACATTCTACCTTTGTCCTTCTTCAACGTTTGAATTGGAAGGACTCTCTCCCTAAAATAGACAAGGTAACTATCTTTGCATGGCAGTCAATCTTGGTGTGATTAGAAGTAAGCTAGTCCATCCCTTGAATAACATCATACCCTTTCATGTTGATCACTACTAAATCTGCTAGCACGAGGATACCTTCTACTCTGACTTCGAAGGATTTGCACAAGGTGACAATTTTCCCTACGGGTGATTCCACTGAAATTGTTTTACTGAGGGTTACTGGTTTCCACCATAGGCATTTCACCACAACACTTCAATTGGATTTATCTTTGAGAGTACTAATGGTTTTATCGTCAACCACAACATGTTCCATGAACATAGTCCATCATTGTTCAACAATAACTCAAACCATAAGATCAAGGATCTCAAGAATACCCTCATCTTAACCTTCCAATGGGCATAGTTCGACCCATCAAAATAAGGTGATTGTGTGATGGTGCTCCCCTCATTGGTAGACATGATTATAAAGTTCTTATAGATCTTAATCTAGATGGTTAAGTCCTTAAAGAGTACCCCGCTCTGATACCAATTGATATTGCGTAGATTTTTTACCACGGCACACGAAAGTTCAGCAAAGCTTAGAATTATGGAGTCCTAAAGGGGGGTGAATAGGACCACTTAAAAATTATGCCAATTAAATATAATTTGCACTTACACTTTCAAGCCAAGTGGGTCCAAGTACATAGAGTACAATAGATACAACTAATTGAGCAACTAGTCCATGTGAGTGAGATATCAATATTGATTATATGTGTACTCAATCGAGTGCCTAGCATTCAATCTATTCATGCATACATATGAATTAAACAAATCCAATCACAAGCATAATAGAATTGCAAACATCAACAATCACGAACACAACGATATATAGTGGTTCAGCTAATTACCTACTCCACTCTCAGTGGACGCACTCTCCACGATTGTACTGGATTTCACTATCTTCAGAGTTTTTAATAGGTTCACCCTTAACCTCTTCAAGCATACATTCATGTCGGAGGCTCCTATGGAAACTTACACACGTACACTTCGTCAGAGGACAACACAAAGACTTAACAAATATACGTTCCCATCGGAAGCCCACACTAGGACTTATCACACATACACTCCCGTTAGAGGATTACACAAGGAATTAACAAACATATACTCCCGTCGTAGGCCTATAAAATGACTTAATTGAGTTTGGTTCTCGATCTCTATACTCAATCATATATAAGGAAATAGCATATAGACTCTAAATTGACAACCTTGTCGGATTTAGCCATGTTGATGCGCCTTCTTGAGATATGTCTTCGATTCTCTTGTGCTCCCCCGATTTTTGAAGTAGGTCTTCTTCTACTTCCTTGAATCAGTTACCTTGCACTTGATGTTCCAATAAGGCTACTAAGGTAATGGGAGAGAGGTTGAATTTCCTACAACTATGCGATACTTTATTCCTAATGGGGATTCACCTAAATGGGTATTCTAGAGGATGTTTAGACAAGGATTTATATATGGATGTGGAGTCTAAACTCTAGAGAATGAAAGATATCATGTTTTTCATCAAATGGAGCTTAGAATGCTCATTAGAGTGATTAATCACAATGAAGAAGGCATGAATCTCTTTGGGTGATAGCCTAGGAGTGTTGGGAAAGGCTTGGAATGCTTTAGGGCTTGTAAATCACCTAAAACCATCACTTGCACAAAGATCTAGTTTCCAGTTTTATTAATTTTAAAAAAAAAAAACTTCAATGGATCTATAACAGCTAATATCGATCGATTGAGCGACTCCTTTGATCAATCGAACTTAATTCAATTATAAGGTAGAAAACTTGTTAGATACTTTTGTGCACTTTCAGTCGATCGAACTTGATATATCGATCGATCGAGGTTTATACGAAATAGGGTAGAAAGCTCGTTAGACTATTTCGGCCATCTTCGATCGATCGAATCGATCAAAAGTTCGCTCAATTGATTTTTGATCAATTGAACTTGTACATTTGCGATATCTTTCTTATGCACATGATCTAGTCGGCACAAATCTAATGACTAACGCTTTTCCTTTTTAGAACAAGTCATATAGGGTGGGTTGTTTTGAAACTAAAGGGGTATAAGGCTAGGATTATCAAGGCACATCTTGATTTACCTATTGTCTTCGGCTTTGATGCTTCAAGTCTTCGAGTCTTCGGTCTTCAATGTCTTCTTATGAAGGCTCAACTGACTCAAGACACCCCAGCACATGTCACTGACAAAATCGAGGTACTAACAAAACTTATAATTCAATAATGTAAAGAGATCATATTTCAGGTTTGGGAAATTGACAAAACTATACAAATGCTTTTCGATCGAATTGATTCGCATTGATAACCCGTCGATCAAACCGAGGCTCGATTAAAGATTGCTCGATCAAATTGATTCGCATTAATGACCTATCGATCGAACTTCAATTCGATTGAAGGTTGCTTCATCAATCAAGAAAATTCTAAATTATTACCATTGGTCTCTAGACACTTTTTGACATTGTCGATCAAATCAACATCAACCGTCGATCGATCAAAGATTGTCAATTTCGACTCAGTTTCGAAAATCCAACTCAAAAGTTTTAGGTTTTCTTTATTTATTTGAATTTAAGGATTAATTACTCCTATGGATCATATCCAAATTGTCCATTTGCTTCCACAAAATCAATTTAGGGATTAGCTAATAGATCGTTTAGATCTGGACTATCCAAGATTCATATTCAATTCATAACAAGTTTTAATAATATTCCTTCTCTTAATCATCGCGGCCCACCAGACGATCAGATCCATCTAAGATTCTGAATGTTGATGTAGTTTAATCTAACAATCAATATAGATGGTATAGATTGGATCTGATGCATTCGATGATCCATTGTAGAATCAAATATACAAATTAACATTTAAGATTAAATTCGATCGTTGTGGCCCATCTGATGGTCAGATTGAACTGAAAATTGGGGCTCTAGTATGTTTTGGCCTCAAAGATCATGTGATCCGTACAGATCAGACCTGATATATCTATATGTGCCCAAACCAATCTCTACGACAAGAAAATTTTGCATAAGATTGGAGTCTTTTCATCGTATGATTCCATAGACTGATGTGATGAATGTGGCCGATCTGCCTCATACATTATATAAATCTGGTGAAAATAGATTAAATGCATAAAAAAATAAAAAATAAAAAGATTCATGAAACCTACCGGTTTAAGACTTTTCTCTAAAACATTTCTCTCTCTCTCTCTCTCTCTCTCTCTCTCTCTCTCTCTGCGATAAGTATATAGGTTTACCTTTAGTTGAATTAGGATTATCTCTCTTACGTCTCCTTCCTTAAGAAGGAGAACCCATTGTGGAAAGAGAGATTTGAGGGAGAGAGAAAGGGAATCGATTCTCTCTCAAATTTTAAATTCGAATTAAAAAAATAAAAATAAAAAATAAAAAATCTAGGTTCATTACAGATGCAACATTCATTAACATAAAACATGGGGATATCCATTTGTTTTTTATGACTCCATTAAAATAGTTGTTGGATGGATGTTTAAGGATAAGAGCCAACTAAAAAAATGAGCAAGTATGCAATGCGAAACCACTTCTAGTATAAAATATTAAAATCAAACAAGTAGAGATATATGGCTAAATGTCTTGTAGAAAATTACAATTGAAGGATGAATGCATCGATAATGGATGGTGTCGAAGTTTTCAAAATAAAGACATGCAGGTCTAATTAAACACACATGTAGCATTCCCTCTATGGCAATAAATCACTGCCAGGCAAGTATTAAGAATGGTTATCGTAGATAAACTTGTAAGGGAATGAGGAGATATCATCACTAAGTAAGCAGTAAGTTTGCCGTTAGCCGCATTAAGTCGAGTATGCTTTATAGGCCAAAAGATATTATGCATGGAATGTCGGAGAAATATGAAGTTGAAATTAGCTCCATGAAAGTATGGAAGGGTAAGGAGATTGCAACAAAATAGGCCTTGGGATCTTTCATGAATGTCATAATGGTATCCTATGTATCGAAAGTCAAGTCACCAATATGCCTCTGTTGGGGGCCTTGCACAAAACCTTAGGATCTAGCCCTTCAGAACAAACCAAAATTATGGATAATAAAGCAATGAAAACAATCAATGCATCAATCACACACCACACAAGAGATTTTTACGTGGAAAACCCTCAAAGAGGTAAAAACCACTGGACCTCGTCCAGATCAACAATCCACTATGAAGTAGAACGTTACAACCTTCTTCACTCATGCAGGAGTGGATGAACAATGAAAGAATAAAGAAAACTAGAGAGATCTCACCGATTGCAAGGACGTAGAAGCGCTGAGACGACGGCTCCCTTCCACAAGCTTCTCTCTCTCTTTTCTCTCTCTTTCTCACACCCTAAACCCTTTAGGATACCCTCTTGTACTTTTCTCATGCCTAGAAAAACCCTAGGCAGCCCCTTTTATAGTTTAGGAAACTTCCCTTTCGCATCTCAGTTGCGAAAGGACTCAAATCCATAGTTTCGCGCAAAATCGCGGAACAAACTGCGTAACCTTCGACTAGTCCTGGAAATTTCAGGACTGGTCTTAGCCTCCTTCGACTGGTCGAAGCCTGTCTACGACCAGTCGAAGCCCACCTTCGACTGGTCCTGAAAATTCCAGGACTAGTCTTAGCCTCCGGAAAAAACAGCACGAACTCGTTGGACTTTGAGTCGTGCCAAGGCTCGAACCTATGACCGGTCGAGCGCCTCCCACGACCGGTCGAGCGGGGCTCAGGACAGGTCGAAGACAGGGAAAAAACTCCATCAAATCTCCCCCTTTTCGACCCAGGAGGGATCCACCTTCTTCAAACCAGCTAGGTTTATACAAACCTCAAACTTGCCCTTGAGCAAAGCCTTGGTCATCATATCTGACCCATTATCGTCCGTGTGGACCTTCTCAAGCTGTAACACCTTCTATTCCAAGATATCTCTGATCCAGTGATACCGAATCTCTATGTGCTTCGACTTGGAATGCTAACTTGGATTCTTGCTTAAGTGTATAGCACTCTGACTATCGCAATAGACCACGTGCTCCTCCTGCTTCAGGCTAAGTTCCTGTAGGAACCTTTTCATCCAAAGCATCTCTTTGCATGCTTCTGTGACTGCAATGTACTTGGCCTCTGTCGTCGACAACGCTACGACCTTCTGTAGCTTGCTCTGCCAGGAAATCGGTCCCCTTGCAAACGTGAACATGAACCCCGATGTAAACTTCCTGGAGTCTATGTCGCCTGTCATATCTGCATCTGTGTAGCCCTCTAACACAGGTTTTCCTTCACCATAGCATAGGCTCAACCTGGATGAGCCTCTTAGATACCGCAGTATCCATTTCACCGCTGCCCAATGTTCTTTGCCACGATTGGCAAGATACCGGCTGACAACACCAACCGCATATGTTATGTCTGGGCGTGTACCCACCATAGCATACATCAAACTTCCTACCGCTGACGCGTAGGGTATCTTCTGCATCTCTTCCACCTCTGCCTTCGTCTTGGGACACTACCTGTCGCTCAATCTGAAGTGACCATCTAGTGGAGTACTGACCAGCTTCGCTGCATTCATATTGAACCGCTCTAGGACTTTCTCAATATACCGCTCTTGTGATAGCCAAAGCTTCCCGCTGCTCCTGTCACGGGTTATCTCCATTCCTAGGATCTGTCTAGCCGAGCCCAAGTCTTTCATCACAAAAGACTTGCCCAACTCCTGTTTCAGCCTGTCGATCTTCTTGATGTTTTTCCCCATGATGAGCATGTCATCAACGTATAAGAGTAGAACTAAGAAATCATCATCCGAGAACTTGCGCGTGAACACACAGTGGTCCGACTCCATTCTGTCATACCCATGTTTCAACATAAACGAGTCAAACTTTTTGTACCATTGCCGTGGAGCTTGTTTCAGCCCATACAAGCTCTTCCTCAGCCTACACACCATATGTTCCTTGCCCTTGACTTCAAACCCCTCTGGTTGGAGCATGTAGATCTCTTCTTCAAGATCACCATGGAGAAAGGCAGTTTTAATATCTAACTGCTCTATCTCCAGATCCATGCTAGCCGCCAACCCAAGCAACACCCGTATGGATGTTATCTTCACCACTGGTGAGAATATCTCCTCGAAGTCTATGCCTTTCCTCTGACCAAACCCTTTCACCACAAGTCTGGCCTTGAACCTCGTCTGTGAATTCTTCTGCTCAATCTTCTTTCTGAACACCCACTTGTTGCTTAGAACTTTCTTGCCCTTAGGCAGTTTCACCATGTCATAGGTGTGGTTCTTATGCAAGGATTTCATCTCCTCTTGCATAGCTTTCAACCACTCCCCCTTATGCTCGTCGGCTAGGGCCTCAGAATAATCTTCTGGCTCTCCCCCATCAATCAGCATAATGTACTCATGTGGCGAGTACCTCTTGGACGGCTGTCTGTCCCTAGATGACCTCCTCACCTATGGCTCAACAGGTGGATCAAGTGGGGGTTGCTCCCCTGGTCCATCTTCTGAAGGAACTCCCCCGTCCCCTGCACCTTGTTGTACTCCCCCGTCATCAGGCACCTTGCTGTACTCCCCCGTCCCCTGCACCTTGTTGTACTCCCCCGTTATCAGGCACCACGGGAGGAGTAGCCGGATCCATGTCCTCTAGCTCACCTGAACTAGGTTGGTTCTTCTCTGGCTTACCAATGTCTTCTATACATTGATCTTCACAGAAAACCACATCTCTGCTCCTGACGAGCTTCCTCTCGGTCGGATCCCATAACCCGTAACCGAACTTTTCATCACCGTACCCTACGAACATACACTGCCTGATCTTCATATTGAGCTTGGACCTCTCGTCCTTTGGTACGTGAACGGATGCCCTGCATCCAAACACCCTGAGATGACTATACGATGGATCTTGTCCAATCCACACCTTCTCAGGTACTTCTCCATTCAACGGGGTTGATGGAGACCTGTTTATCAAAACACCGCCGTGTGCATTGCTTCTCCCCAGAATGTCTTGGACAATTTCGCATAGGTTAACATGCATCTGATTCTCTCAACAATGGTGCGATTCATTCGCTCAGCTACACCATTATGCTGGGGGGTCTTGGGAACCGTCTGTTCATGCCGTATACCCAGGGACTTGCAGTACTCGTGAAAGTCGTCAATGTATTCACCACCATTGTCAGTGCGGATGCACTTCAATGGTCTACCTGTCTCTCTCTCGACCATAGCATGAAACAATTTAAACACACCAAAGACTTCATCCTTGGATTTTAAAGCATAAACCCAAACTCTCCTAGATGCATCATCTATAAAAGTAACAAAATACAATGCCCCACCCAAGGTTTTTGTCCTCATAGGACCACAAGCATCAGAATAAACCAAATCTAATGGATACACTTTTATTAACATGAGAAGCAGTTTTAACAAATGAAACTCTATATTGTTTCCCTGATAAACAATCAAGACAGGTTTTGAGAGGTGTACCTGTCACGTCTGGAAGGAGCCGCTTCTTTGCTAATACCTGAAGCCCTTTTTCACTAATGTGGCCTAGACGCCCGTGCCACATGTCAATAGCTGAATCTTCCGCTGCGTTCAACCCACCCTTGCACATTACTGACACTTGCCTTGTAAAAGGTGCAACACTTCTTTCCTCTTGCCACGATCAATGAACCCTTGATGAGCTTCCATCGCCCACCAGCAAACCGGCTTTCATAGCCATCATCATTCAACCTTCCTATCGCCATCAAGTTGAGGCGAAGGTCTGGGATATGCCTCACATTCCTGAGAACCAATGTGCAGCCCACATCGGTCTTCACACAAATATCACCAACTCCCACGATCTTCGATACGCCAGAATTTCTCATCCTCACAGTCCCATAGTCCCCTGACTTGTAGCTTGTGAAGAAGTCCCTGCGTGGAGTTGCATGACAAGAAGCTCCCGAGTCTATCACTCAGTCGGTGTCCTGACTCGTAGCTGTGAGACATACATCATGATCTGCAGAAAGAATAACTACCATGTCGTCATCTGAAGCAACCGCAGTAGAATCTGATTCATCTTCCTTTCCTTTTCCTTTCTTGTCGTTCTTCTTACCATGACATTCATGCTTATAGTGACCTTTCTTGCCACAATTCTAGCAATCAACATATTTCCTGTTGCTCGACTTGCCTCTTGATTTATCTCGGGCCTTCCCGCCCTTCCTGTCCTTTCCTCTCCCCCGTTCCTGTGTCACAAGAGCCTCTTACTGAGTAGACCCCTGAGACTTCCTCCTTGTCTCTTCATTGAAGAGACAGCTAGTTACCTGTTCCATGGATATCTTTCCGTCTGGCGCGGAGTTACTTAGAGACACCACCAATGTCTCCCAACTGTCAGGCAATGAACTAAGAAATAGTAAAGCTTGCAATTCATCATCCAGGACTATCTTCATAGAGGTGAGTTGGTTCACTATATTGCTGACGTCATTCATGTGCTCAGCCACAGAACCACCATCCTTGAACTTGAGATTCACAAGTCACCTTATCAGAAAAATTTTATTACCGGCTGTCTTCCTCTCATACAGCCCTTGTAATTTCAGTCATAGGCTAGCGGCTGAGGTTTCTATAGATACATGGTGGAACACAGAATCATCCAACCATTGTCTAATAAACCCCACCGCCTTTCGGTCCGTCTTCTTCCAATCATCATCAGTCATATCCTTGGATTTTGCTGATATGGCTAAAATTGGAGAATATAGGTCCTTGCAGTAAAGCAAGTCCTCCATCTTAGCCTTCCATATGGTCCAGTTAGAACCATTGAGGCTGATCATCCTTGATGAGCTACCTTCCATAATTCAAAAAATCAATCCTACCCGTTCAATGGACTAAGCTTTGATACCACTTTGTTGGGGGCCTTGCACAAAACCTTAGGATCTAGCCCTCCAGAACAAACCAGAATTATGGATAATAAAGCAATGAAAACAATCAATGCATCAATCACACACCACACAAGAGATTTTTACGTGGAAAACCCTCAAAGAGGTAAAAACCACGGGACCTCGTACAGATCAACAATTCACTATGAAGTAGAACGTTACAACCTTCTTCACTCACGCAGGAGTAGATGAACAATGAAAGAATAAAGAAAACTAGAGAGATCTCACCGATTGCAAGGACGTAGAAGCGCTGAGACGACGACTCCCTTCCACAAACTTCCTCTCTCTCTTTTCTCTCTCTTTCTTACACCCTAAACCCTTTAGAATACCCTCTTGTGCTTTTCTCATGCCTAGAAAAATCCTAGGCAACCCCTTATATAGTTTAGGAAACTTCCCTTTCGCATCCCGGTTGCGAAAGGACTCAAATCCGCAGTTTCGCGCAAAATCGTGGAATAAACTGCGTAACCTTCGACTAGTCCTGGAAATTCCAGGACTGGTCTTAGCCTCCTTTGACTGGTCGAAGCCTGTTCACGACCGGTCGAAGCCCACCTTCGACTAGTCCTGGAAATTCCAGGAGTGGTCTTAGCCTCCGGAAAAAACAGCACGAACTCGCTGGACTTTGAGTCGTGCCAGGGCTCGAACCTACGACCGGTCGAGCGCCTCCCACGACCGGTCGAGCGGGGCTCAGGACCGGTCGAAGACGGGAAAAAACCCCATCAGCCTCTACGTGAGATAATGGAGTACTTAATCATGGGCTTGCCACGATGAGACTAAGAAATATAATAGATATATGAAGTATGACTTCCTAAGCATCTCTCTCTGAGTAGGATAGTTGGCAAAATCAACTTTCAGCTCCCTTAAAAATTGACACAAGCACTTCGATGATACCACCGCATTGATCTTATATTAATCTAAGTAGTCCTCGGTGATCCTGAAGCTGCATTGCATTATAAATAAAGTATTAACATTTAAAATAAAATACAAACAAAAAAAATAAAAGTAATTAAAACACTAAGGGTCAAGGTATTCATCTGTTAGGGGTTGAGGTCATCAATGTTAAGGGTCAAGGTTGGTCCGAGGGATTAAGTTATAAGGTTATCATGTGTTAAGGGTAGTGTAAAAACTCAAAAAATTTAATGCATGAGTAAGTACACGAGTACCCGTCCACCTGTAAATTGCATGTAAATTTTAGTGTAATTTATTTTTTATATTTTTTTTAATTAGAGAAAGCGCCCGTAGATGTGCGCACATATACACATATGCATGGTAATAAGATTCGGGCCCTCATATATATATCCTAGTATTGCTAACAGTTCACCAAATCCATCCACTATATTAGCTACTCATCACCAAATTTTAAGATATTGGATCGTCCAGCTCGCTTTCGAACCATCTGATAAATAGTAAACTAACCTCGGGATCATCATATCCATCCACGGACACACCTAACCAAGATTTTGATTTGTTCATCTCATCTGGTATTCTATTATAAGCTTAACCTACCATCAGAATCTCAACTTAATAATCTCGCTCTCAACTACATATACTCATCCACCTTTCAACACATCCTGAGCCTTCATATCATTTCACAATCTATCATCAATTTGGACTATTGGAAATACTCTCATAAACCTATTAAGTCATCCAACCGTTCATCTCACTTTGAAATCATCTGGTCATGATAAACTGACTTCAATCCACTCATATGCATATCCATTCATAAATATGATCCATTCAAATTACTCACCACCTATACACATGCTTAATCTACCGTCAAGATTGTCATCTAAAAACCCCACTCTCAGGTACATACATGTACGTACACACCTTACTTGTTGTCCTGAGCTTACGCATCATGGGTCCTTACTCTTACTCCGGTGGTAGACTCTTGGGAGTTTCAACACCTGGTTGATGGTTCCAGTAACGGTGTGCGTGTGTAAAAATTAAAAAAAAAAAAAAAAAGCTTACGCATCATCACACTTGTCCAATTGTCAATTCAAAAGTTGAGGATGCCCTTTTAGATCAAATTAAGTTATCCTACTCTCCCCTTCCATCACCATCCATCATCAGTGGGACCCACTTGCGTGGGATCCCAACCGTTCAGCAGCTACCCAGGGAGATTTCAACGGCCTGCATCCAGTCCTCACTTTTTTATGCCTTGTGGCCCACCTAAGTATTAGATTTACCTCATTTTTTTAGCCCATATTGTAACATGATCTAACAAAACAGATGAATAGGGTGGATTTCTCATAAACATTTCAGTGGACCCCACCTGCTTCCGTAGCTGAAGAGTTGTTAAAGGCTTCTGTAGGTAATCCATATTCCACGGGACCGGAACCTTATCCACCCTCTCCTCCCAACTCCTCGCTCTCTCTCCTGCACTCAACTCCATACAGGCGCCCAGCTCAAAAAAAAAGGGCATTTTCATCCTATTAATTTCTTAAAAATCTGTCAAAGCTTAAAAAAGCTTTGTAAAGGGGGATAAACATGTGAAATGACTATACATTGGGACCATTTTGGTAAAAATTCCTACTTAATGGATAAACCAAATCATAAAATCAAACTACCTATTCATGTCTTAAGTTGACCAAGTGAATCTCATGTTGGATCATGTGTACTTCGAATACCATAGTGAAGACACTCAACTACATTCACTTATGGCTATGCCTTAACCACATAAGGAGAGTCAAAGCATGAACAATCATGACCTTTTCATCCACACATCCTCCCATATGGGGATTTTGACAGAGCTCATGCTCATGTAAATTCAAGTCTAAACACGATGGGTCTCTTATCCTTGATATTAGTAAGCGATCATTACCGATGCAAGTGATTGAAGGCCTTATGTAAGAAATCATCCATAACACTTAAATACTCATGTGAAGCATGAGGCAAACTAACACCAAATTAGACCCGATAGTGGAGACTTTCCATCATAACACGAAGTTAGTCCCCTCATATGAGATAACCATCGTATGCAACACAGGCATGCTATGCTCTGGAACCTATATAATCATAACCAATGAGATCCATAAACCAACTCTCCTCAAGCTAACTAGCCGCTATGTCCAAAATCACAAGTGCCAAACGTAACAGAAGTTATACCTCTTAACCTCTACATGAATAACATGTTCCATGAGAATTAAATAAGTCAAAATTAAATGCATCATGCCATTAATCAGGAGGAAATTGTAACACGATTACCATTAATCTGGAGGAAATTGTAGATCATCGAGCCAAGACCTTGCAAAAGACACTCAGTTTTTCAGTCCTGTCCAATAGGGCCATGTTTCGTTAATCTAGGCTTTTTGATGTGTTGAGGATCAACATATAGGGCCTGTGCGCTAAAAACTTTCCTTGCTGAGGTGCAGCATGCGTGATAGCAACATTTCCCCAAAACATACAAGTACAAATACACTACTGTTTGATGCAATCATGCAAATGTGGTTATAATTTAAATTTTAAAAAAGAAGAAGAAGAAGAAGAAAAAGAGAAAGAAAAGAAAAGAAAAAGAATCACAATCATGAATTAGGCATTTGATGCAAACTGAGCATCAACGACTTGCGATGATGAATATAACCTACCATGTTATATCCTTACCATGCAGCATAAAAGCACACTTCTGCGCCACCCATCAAGGGACAGGTGGCGGTCCAGCAAGGCATCATCAACTACTACCCATCAAGTCACACAAAGGACTGTCGGCAACAGCTGAATGATGGTGGTTCCCATGGTGTACCACTAGGTGATTATTATTGAACAGTTTGCAGGATGATGATATTAGCATTCCACGCAGTTTCTTTTGCTTTCCCTCAGTATCGTACTGGTGCTTTTGGAGGTTGCTTATGGCAGATCAGATGCATTCATCCCCAAATCACCATCCTTATCTCACTTTGCAATCTTGGGCATAACATGAGGGAAAACAAGAATCCACCAAAGCGGTTTCATTTCCCAAGCCGCTGCTGCCGATGCCACCGCCACAGATAGTTTACACCGAAACGAGGGAGGGAGCAATTCTGATAAGCCTGGACATCCAAAAAGAGGCCCACCAAAGCATTCTGGTGACACTGGCTCATTTGTTTGGTAGAGGTTCTTTACCTAGCTCTGCAATTCAAATATGAGCTCGAGATCAACCCAAAACCAACAGAAACTTGAACCCACAGCTGCAGCTTAAAAGATCATAGCATGTATAGTAACACTCTTCCAAACAAGCCTGCAATTCACAGAGACGATTATGATTTTACTAGGCTAATAGAATTACAAAACAGTTGAAGGAATGGCCCACTTTAGATTATTTAGATTACATTAACGGCCAAGAATATATGTAGAATGGCAAAATAAATAACTAAATAATTGATAATGCTTAACCTGAAGAACCGCAAATTCTAATCCAAATAGACACTCCAACTAAACACTTTCACATCAAAATCCGACGATTCTTCAAGCAACTGCCTTAGTTCTTTTGCGGAATTGCCATCCTTGGCAAGTAGCAGAGCGAACCCCCCACCCCCTGCACCCACCAGCTTGTAGCCGCAGCAGAAGCGGTCAGCAAACGCAAAGAATCTATCCACAAATTCGTTGCTGCAGTAAGGGTCCAGTTCTTGATGAAGCCTCCAAGCCTCTAGCATTATCTCTCCCAGTTCATCCAAGTCACCATTCATCAGAGCTTCCCGCCCGATCTTTGCCAGTTCTGCGAGGCGCTTGATACTGGATATCAGTAGATTATCTCGACGTAGATATCGGATTACCACCTTTTGCAGGACTTGGTTTGCAAGTCGGACCTGCATGGGGCTGCCACGGTTAAATAAAATGGAGATGCTATAGGGGAGCATGAAGATACAGTAGGTTTTTTTTTTTTTTTTCGTTCTCTCTGCTATTTATATTTTGAAAGAAACTACTACCCCCATGCCCTTGAAATTTGTACCCATGACAGTAGCAGTTTGCTGGGCCAATCCTGGCTTCTTGAAGAATGCATACTACCAGACACAATTTGGGTACTGCCCCCACTTGGACCAAGCTCCATCCGCCCCTGACGTGGTGGGATTTGATTGGACAGCATGCCACTGTCAAAGATGGGCACACGTCGAGTATGTACTCGACCCAACAACTTTCAAACATACTTGGCTGGCCGCTTCTCTGAAGGCAGCCTGCCATCCAATCAAATCCTGACATGTTGGGGGCAGAGGGAGCTTGATCCAGGCGGAGGCTGTACCCAATCCATGTCTCATACCACAGCTGAAACAACCAAAAGGCAAAGGGGTACAAAGTGCAAAGACAAAATGTGTGCTTCCAGTATTGGCCAAACAAGTAATTGGGATTTGGCAAACTGTATGCATGCATACAACCCAGTCCTCGTACATACTGCCACACGTTCATGCAACATCCGAGTAGTTCATCAGGAGGCTAAGCCTAGAGCTCTTCCAGCCCAGAAATCAGCCTGCTCAACTCAAGGCCACAGTGCATGAAAACATTGACAGCTCAAAAAAATTTAATTAATTAATTTAACAGACAATGTTTTTTTATCTGTCCATACATTGTGCCCACCTAATGCATAGGCCGGCTTAATTCTTAGGCCAATGCATCGTGATGGTGGACCCACAAGATTGAAAGATTATATTTTGCACACGTGCACGGCATCCAAATAAGTGGTGGTGTGTATGGGGACTGCAGTATACATGCATGTGGAACTAGCAGACCTATCAGGATCATGTATCTTCAGCAAATGAAGACAGCCTTCTGGAAACCCAGAGTCTGCCCGTTGGACAATAGAACTAACTCCACATTTAAGATCCAAATGCATTATAATGAGTGTCAAATTGTTAAAATCAGGAAAGGGGTTAGAAGTAGGAAAATTGTCTTAAACAACTACTAAGAAACCCTTAGTCATGTCCGGTGTTTTAAATAGTGAATAGTGTCTAGCGCAACGTTCACCTCTCCAAAGCATGACGCGCAAGCTATGGCATGTAGTGTAAGCTTCATGCCACGCTAGTTTGTGCTTAGTTGCACCAAATATGAAGAAATTTCATCATATTGTGCACCAAATTCGACTGGTTAATAATGAAATTTCACAATATTTGGTGCAATAAACACAGCATAAAATAACAGGAAAAAGAAAGCAAAGAGTAAATATAAAACGAAGAAAGAGCAACTAAACTGATTTAATACTGGGAACATATATTATTTTACCAAAATCACTGAAAAGATCTGATTTAATATATTTTAGCAAAAAATAATTTTTAATGTAAGCTACGTAGCATGTAGTGTGTAGAGTATACAAATTAATGCATAACGTAGGCTTAGCATGACTTGAGCTATTTTCACAAGCTACGTAGCATTAAGGCTAAGCTACACACTACATAGCATAAGCTATTTAAAACACGTAAAATTGAATTGAAATCTCAAAAAGAGAATGCAAAAGCAATTGAATTTTACAAATAGATGCATTTAAGAGGTCGATCTCTATAATACTGGAATTATCGTCGAGCATTTTTGACAAGGTAATGGAATGGAAAGCAATAGATAACACACTTCCCAACACCAGAAACAAGAAAGGTGGGAACTTACTTGCCCAGTAAACACTACCAGCAGACGTTGTTCCAGTTCCGAAACCAATTGAGGTGAAGCTACAAGGGGGATGACTTGCAGCCGTAATGGTTTTCCAGGAAAGCTTGAAGTACATTTGATGCCAGGGTACAAGCCTCCGATCTGATCTTGCCAGCCTCCTCCTGTGCCCATGATCTGTTCTAAGACCAACACAAGCCTTGCAACATTTTCATTGCTGTCATCTTCGTCCATTATCTGGAGAAGTCCTTTCACTACAGCTGCTGCTAATATACTCGAAGTCCCTAAACCACTACCACGTGGAACATTAGCCCATGTCCTGATTATTAAGCCTGTGGATGATAAGAGCTTATCGTGAACAATAGCAGTCACAATCAATGCAGATTTGACCAGTCGAAATGCATCGTCTTTATCAAATGGCATAGTAATCAAAGTAGGATCTTCAATGTATAAATGTTTTTCAGCATCATCGGAAATAAATATTCCACGGGTTGCCGTTGTCTCTATTGTGGTGCCAATTGGAAGTGAACCCTCCAAACTTATTGCCATATTTAGTACACAGCCTGCACGCTCCAAGCTCCAAGGTGGAGTGTCGCTCCAACCCCCAACAAAATCTAAACGAACCGGTAATTCTACTCTTGCGCTTCTCAGCTTGAAAGGATGATCCACACAGCCATTAACATCATTCTCCTGACACACTGATGGAGTGAAACCACTGGAGGAGTCCAATTGGTCTGACAGCAGAAACAGGGTTAGTGAACCACCACTGACTTGGAAAGAAAAGGTACAATGCTTGCTGAATTGCGTGATTCGTTGGAAAAGGAGAAAAACCAAGGGTATTCATAGAGTAGGATTTTATTTATATAACACAAACACGCATGCATGCATGCACGCACGCACGCACGCACACACCACTACCAAAATGAGTCGACATATGTTTAACCTACAGATCTAATTTCATTAAAGATGAAGCTCAAATCCCAAAGCTGTAGCCCCACATCTTTGGCCAAATTACTGAAATAGGATGAGTCACCTTCTGCAATGATCAGACTGAGGAATTTCCTGTCAACGATAAGGAATCTGCATGTGAGCAAGTTTCCACATGTGCGTGCGAGATTCCAGACTGTTCATCAAGTGAGCCTCACTGTGCATGTTAGCATACAAATTTGGCTGCTCCGGTCATCATCAAATCCGTCACATATGTAAGAAAAATATCAACAGTTAAGGAAAAAAACAGCAGTCTACATACAAGGTACATGTGTGGTCCACCCAATTACAAGACCAGCCTGGTTTTCAAGTTGAAGCACACATGCCAGATCCGACCCAATGACCAGCCCACATCTTGCAAGTGCAAACTCATGTGCAGACAGTAGCACATGTGACAGAGTAGGATTCAAAATCCAACCATGTGAGTAGCCTTGGCAAGGTCTTCGAACAATGATACTGGATGAAATTAACACAGAAATAGAATACACAAAATGGAAACACTCATTGTAATGCCAGATTTGTGAAAACTGAAGAGTCAATCTTCCTGAAATGTGGACACAAAAGGCATAACCAACGTAAGTTTATTACCTCCAACCCCGTATTTTACTGCTGAAGCAGTTTCATTAGCTACTGCGGCCCATACTTTCTGCTCCATTGTGCATGCAATTGTTTCTTCTCCACATGCCCTATGAAGATCAACTTGCAC
>JAJHSJ010000007.1:21884276-22276668 GCA_021015155.1 Magnolia officinalis
TTTTAAAAAATGTTGGCAAGTTATTTGTATGTAATCCTTATGTTTGTGGCTTACCTAAGGCTCAAAATTTTTAATTTCTTGCTAAAGTATATATTTCAATTGGCTTATTACAATTATTCTATTAAAAAATTCAAATGCATTCCAATTCCTCCTATTTACTCTCATTGAAACAACATATTTGGATTTCAAATGCATTCATTTACTCCCATACAAATACAACTAAGAAAGTCATTTACTCCCAATTCATTTACCTCCAATTCCATTTCTCATTTATCTCTTATAAGCTTACAAATGAGCCATTAATGTCGAACCCTTAGATGAATTTACTTCCAAAATTGCCCTTGCACACATTGCCACATGGATTTTCTCTCTCAAATAGATTGTGTAATACACAACCCAATGTTTAATGTATGGAAGTTCTCTGAGCCCCACCATGATTTATGTGTTAGATCCACACCGTCCATCAACTTTTCCAGATCATTCTAAAGAATGAACCTGTAGACACCCCACCTAAATCTCAAAGACACTGCTCTTGAACAACCCTTGATAGAACTATATCTAACCTCCTTGACCCCTGTTGGAAAATCGAGCCAGTTTAAACGTAAAACCCCTACCTCATCCCCCCAATGAGGTTATCGGGTCTGATCCAGAGATTACTGACTCCCGAACCCTCAACAAGGATACTTAAGTAGCCATCCCAAGAGTTAGATGACCTGACATCTCTAGATAAAACTGCATCAATATGTCAAAAAAACCTTTAAAAGTCTATAAAAACGGACGCGCAGGCCAAGGGCTTCTTTTCGAAGAAGGTGAATGGGTTAGATTCCCTGATCCTTAATCACTAGAGCCAAGAAAGCCTCAAAAAGCAAAAAAGAAGGAGAAAGAACAGAGCATTGCCCTAAAAACAAGCAGTTGCAAATCATTGGCCAACCATTAGCCGACGAACACCTGGCCTCCACTTTTCCTCACCAGAAGATTTAGATGCTCTTTGACACATCCTGCATGTTAAAATTTTGCTAAGTTTCCTACCAGCTAATGGATGACCGACAATTTCTAAACGTATAAATTCGACCCCCTATCCTTCGATCCAGGGAGAGAAGGGGAGAGATAGAGGCAGAAGGTATAAAGAATATCGCAGAGGTAGCAAGAAAGTTTAAGAAGCCTAGTCTAGCCCCTGTCCCTGTCCAGAAGGAAGTTCTGTCACCTATGATACCCTCAAGGGCCCACACCTATTCAAGATTCTATATCATTCAAGCCAATTATAGAAAATCTACGTGTTAATGTAAGCCAGCCTATTCAATAGTAGAATCAGGATTAGCGACGTCCAACTATATCTTTTAACCAAAAAAGAGTGTCTCTGATGTAGAGTGGGTCGCGGACAATTACATGGCAAAGATGAATCAGAAAAGGCCCGGTCGGCGACAGAAGTGATCTGGACCATCAGACCTTCAATCAGGCGTATCTCACAATCCGGGATGAGTTAGCTGACATAAAATATATGATTTTGGGGTAGAACGAGCTACTTTAGCCAACCAACCTCGCTATGCTGGGTTGCGACGCTCGAAATTGCGAGAAACCCCTGATTCGACGGTCGTTTCCCTGTTTCAATTTCATTTTTACTATAAATAGTAAGTTTTAGTTTGACTATAGCTCTTCATCCTTCGGGCTTTAGGAGTTGCACCCAACGTGAAAAGAGCTTAGAATAATTAGGGGAACAGTTTGGTGAAGCCAAATTGGGCACTTACTATTTTTGGCCGAAAACCTTGCGCACTAGTAGACATCACGACCGTCTATAAATAGTAAGCTTACTATTTATAGTAAGTCGCGAATTCTAGGAGTTTTAGTTGTAGTTTGATTATGATTTCTTTTCCATTGCTTAGTACCCTTATTTAAATGGTTGTGAACTCGTTTTTATGCATTCATTAATCTATTTCGAATTTATGAAATTTATTTCTATTTTCTTCTGGCTCTATTTCTCGTGGATTTCGAAAAAGTCTCTGTGAGGAGTCCAGAGAAGTTCCGTGGATTCGGAATAGTTATCCTCTTGAGGAAGACGGTGCTCGACCTCACGTCCTCCCCTGCGTCAGTCTCACATCTTGATAAAGTTCAAAATGTGGTTTATTTCCATAAATTCCATCATAATTTAGCCATTTACTCATTCTTTTATTGTATTTATTCTTTTGTGCTGCATTTATCTTATCTTGTTTGCCTGCCCATTGTCTTTTGAATTTGCAAAGCAGACCTATACTTTGTTTATTTTCTTCTTCTTTATATATTCAGTCCTCTTATAGGATTATGCAAAGTATGGCTATATGATTAACGTATTTACAAGCACTATATTTTTTCCTATATTCACACATCTCTTCAAGTAGAAACCGCACTCAGTGCAAACAGAAGAGGATGCCTAATTCCTTGTAACTGACGCCCTTACCTAAACCTCCAGGGTCATAGGCCAATCACATGAGTCTTTTAGGTCGAAGGGTTTCACAACTCTTTAAACCCACCAAGCAGGTTTACGACTCTAGCGGACTGTGAACCATCACCTCACCAAATCAGCCAGTGGCGACTCCAAACATTTTAACGCAACATTCCGATCACCTTAAAAGGTATTACAGAACCAAGGAAGCCAAACCAAGATAAATAGATGATATACACTTTGGAACCGTATCCTAAATAGTGACGAGTGCGCAAACTTCTTTATCACTCCATCCTCAATGATAGGACAGGGAGGTGGTCGAGGGTGTCCCATGGACTGCGTTTACAAAACTCAAAAACATGAGGCACATCCAAAGCTCAAGTGGACACACAAGACAAAGCAATAGGAATTGAAAGACGACTATTGAAACCTTCCCGGGCCTACCGGAAGGTTTATTTGCCATCTAACCTCTTCCTAAGGTGGTAGAGACCTGCATGAAGGGAAAACAAAAATATCAACTTGATCAAAGGCTTTTGGAGGCACCCAATTCCCATTGTTTACTGTAGTGTGGCCAACTCGAGCCTTAGATCTATCTCATTTTTAGTCTTATACACAAATGGATGAACGGTGTGGATAAAATAGTAGCTCCACAGAGCTCCTGAATGAGTCAGATCCAAAGCTCATTTGGGTTATTTTGGAGGCGCCCAATTCCCTGATGCTTTCCATGGTGTGGTCCATTTAAGCTTTGGATCTACCTCATGTTAACCTTATGTTTGTACTCATGCCCTAAAATGATCTCACCAAATGGATGTACAGTGGTGATATAATGCATACATCATGGAGGGCCCCACCGATCTTGGTGACGTCGACACACCACCTAGTCGGTGATGTATGGCATACGAGATCTCTTATCTCTTACCGTACCGAGTAAACTCATTTGGGCCCACCTTGAATGTATATGGTTTATCCACACCGTCCATATATTTTTTCAGCTCACTTTAGTGGTCGAACCCAAAACTGAAGCATATCTAAAGCTCAGGTGGATCACAACCACAGGAAACAGTGGGAATAATGATTTCCACCTTTCAACGGAGCCAGATTAGCATGAAATCGGACCCTGTAGGGTCCATCGTGAATGTATGTGGTTTATCCACGCCGTCCATCCATTTTTTCAGTTCATTTTACACACAGTCCATCCGTTTTTCCAGTTCATTTTAGGGGTTGTTCTCAAAATTGAAGGATATTAAAAGCTCAAGTGAACCATACCACAGGAAGCAGAGGGAATAATAATTTCCACCGTTGAAACCTTCTTAGGCCTACAGTAATGTTTATTTGTTATTCAACCTGTTCATAAGATCAAAAATACATGGATGAAGGTAAAAAACAAATATCATATTGATCCAAAACTTCTATGAGTCCCATGAATTTTTCAACGGTAGATGTTTAATTCACACTATTGCCTATGGTGTCATCCACTTGAGCTCTTTATATGCTTCAATTTGATTAAATCTATAAAATTACTTAGTCAAATCGATGGATAGAACGGATAGAATACATAAATCACGGTGCCCCCAGAGTCTACTCCTGCGATTAGCTTACTTTGTGCGCAGTACGCTTCTCATTTTCACGGACGCGGATTGCGTACTGACGCTGTCAGTAGCTGTCAGTAGCCAGGAGCTACACAGACGGTGCTATGATCTATGTGTTTCATCCACGCCGCCTTGGCCTAAAAATGAGGCTGATCCAGATTACCTTTGGAACACACCAAAGGAAACAGTAGTGTTTGAAGGGCTACCATTGAAAAATTTTTGGGGCACAAAAGTTTTAGATGAAGATGATATTTCTGTTTTTCCTTCATCAAAGTCTGTGTAATCTAGTCAACAGGTTAGATGGAAAGTAAATATTACAGTGGGCTTTATAAAGTTTGTAATGGTGAGCGTTCAATCAACACTATTTTCTTGTGGTGCCATCCACTTGATATCTAGATCTGTTTTATTTTTGGCGTCATGCCCTAAAATGATATGGAAAAATACATGGACGTCCGGATAAAACACACACACCACCAACACACACCATATATATATATATATATATATATATATATATATATATATATATATATATAAGTTCACACACACGAATTGGGAGTAAAATGAATGATGGTTCCATTGAATATCTACCATTGTTTAGATCTTTTGATATATATTAATTTTAATATATTTTAAACAAAAATTTTTATATATATCATATATTATATATATATATATCTATCTATATATATATATATATATATATATATATATATATATACAACACGGGAAAAGGTACAATGCGCTCGAGCTTACAATTAGCTCCCGTGAGGTCGAGCTGTGTGGGCCCCACCGTGATGTGTTTCAACCATCAACACCGTGCATTTGATGGGTACCCTTTAAATTATAGGGATATCCCAAAAATCAACGTATAGAACTCAGGTAGGCCATCCCATCTAAAATTATGTAAAGACAACACCTTAAAAAACATAAAAGCACTTGGTGGGGCCCACATGAGTTTTTGCATGCATCTGAAACTTGTCTAAACCCTCATTCAAGTGGGACACACATAATGGATGAGTTGGATTTGCAAAAACACATCTCGTGTGCCCTCAAAAACGTTTTATGCATGTTTAAATGTGAACGGCCTCTCCACTTCTGTATGTGTTGTGGCCCACACAGTCACGGATTGACTTGATTTTTGAGACCTAGCCCCACGATGGAATGGTGCATCTGACTGATGGGGTAGATGTTCGAAACGCATCACGGTGGGCCCACACACAGCTCGACCTCATGGGACGTTAAAATCAGTTGGGCGCGCATTGTACCTTTTCCATATATATATATTATATATATATATATTATATATATATATATATATATATATATTGGGGAAGGTACTATGCCTAGAGCTCACAATAAGCTTATCGTGAGGTCGAGCTGTGTAGGCCCCACCGTGATGCGCATCGACCATCAACACCGTGCATTTGATGGGTACCCTTTAAATTATGGGATATCTCAAAAATCAGCCATATATGGAACTCAAGTGGGCCATACCATCTAAAATCATGTGAAGACACCATTAAAATATATAAAAGCACTTGGTGGGGCCCACCCGAGTTTTTCATGCGCCTGAAACTTGGTCTGAACCCTCATTTAAGTGGGACACACATAATGGATGGGTTGGATTTGCAAACCACATCTCGGTAGGCCCTCAAAAATGGTTATGAATGTTTTAATGGTGTACGGCCCCTCTCCACTTCTGTATGTGGTGTGGCTAACACAAGTCATGGATTGACTTAATTTTTGGGACCTAAGCCCACGATGGAATGGTGCATCTAAATGATGGGGTAGATGTTCGAAATGCATCACGGTGGGGCCCACACAGGTCGACCTCATTGGGGGACTCGTGAGCTCAAGCGCATAGTACCTTTTCCCTATATATATAAAAGGTTTGCAAAATACCTTTTTTCTTGTGTTTTGGGAATAATCCCACATTGGAAAAAGAGGAGGATTTTGAATATATATGTGGCAAGTGGAGTATTATAATATTTACTCACATAGTCCAAGGAGTATGGAGCTTGCGTGTTCCAGTATGTGCTTGGGCTCAATGCGAGGGCGTGGGCATGTGAGGCAATGTGGTTGTAGTACGTGAACTGGGATTTTAGAAGACTAAATGAGGTCCCTCATATTATAAGAGGCTAGAAATAAAGTTGTTGCATGGAGGTGTAACTCCTCATGGAATTGATTGTTAACCATGCAGAAACTACTGCATGTGGCTAGCCCAACGGCTAGAAACGGCTAGCCAGTGTCTCACAACGGTTAGAAACAGCTGCATGCAGCAGCCATTATACCACATGCACAATAGTCAGAAACTGCCGATAATGGCTAGTTTCTCTCAACAGTTTGAAAAAAGTCATATGGATTTATTTCCCTGGACCAAAATTGTCAGCTACCATTTGCTTGGATGGGTTTACAATCCATCAAAAACACACTCCAGCAGAATCATACGAACCAAGTCCTCTCCTACAAGCCGGATACTCTAGCAAAACAAAAAGGTTCATCTGAACCATTGCTTGACAGACCAGCGTTGTGGTCTAGAACGGTTCATCTGAACCATTAGTAAGAGATCAGACCAGTGCAGTGGTCTAACACATCTTTCTTCTTCTCCTTTTGGAATTTTTTCTTTTATTTTCTTCTAGACATTTGTGGACCACAGTTCCATTTGGTGGATCCTCGTATTTGCTGAACACACCAGGCTCGTCATATCCTAGGAGTTATTTGCTTGGAACCTTTCAGCATACTCAATCTATTTGAGTTAGGGCAAATAACACTTTAAGGACAACTTTCTCATAACGTGCTTCAGCCTGTCATGATTTCAGATTATTTTCAGTTTTCATATTTTACAGAAAATATTATTTCTGTATTTGATCAACAAGATCTAACTCATACACAGGAATCTCATGAATATGAATAGGAACAACCGAAGTGGTTTAGATGTTACCGTGTGGGGCCCACTTTGATGAATGTGTTATATATCAAATTCGTCCATCTGTTTTCTCAGCTCAGTTTAGGATGTTATCCTAAAAATTAAGCAGATCTAGATCTTAGGTGGACCACATCACTGAAAAAGTTGTAAATGACTATTAAAAACTTTTTGTAGACCCCAATTTTTGATACTTTGTATTTTCCCTTAATCAAGGTCTGGTTGACCTTATCAAGGGGTTGGAACGGTAGGCCTTGACAAGTTTTTAATGGTAGGCATTCAATCATTGTAGTTTCATGTGGTGTGATCCACTTGAGATTTGAATCTGCTTAAAATTTGGGACCAGGTCCTAAACTGGGCTGGAAAAATGGATTGACAGATCAAGGTGAGCCCCATGGTAAGGATAACACTCATTTATGGTGTTACCGGTTACACCTAATCCGCTCCCATGAACCACACACACCTTTTAAGTAGGGAAAAAGGGAAAAAAAAAAAAAAAAGGAAGAAGAAATAGGGGTCGTGACATCGTTGGATCCCTGAGTGTCGGGCCCACCGCGCCTTACATCCATGCCGTTCATCTGTTTTAACAGCTCATTTTAGTGCATGATCCAACAAATAAAGCATATCCAAATCTCAGGTGGATTGTACCACAAGAAACAAGGGTGATTGATCATTAAAAACTTCTTATGGGTCAACTCTTCGTAATGTAAAAATATCTCCAAATAAGAGACAGAGGCAGTTGTGTCAAATTAACATATTTCAGATATTTCCAACATTTGTAAACAAATAAGTTGTTTGAGTACTTAATTTTCAGATTTTAGCACTTCTCCTGTCAAGTTATCAAATAGTTTTCAGACTTTTGATTCAATCTTCATATTCAGATTTCAGATTTAGGCAAAACAGGCCTTTAGTTAGGTAAGTATCATTATAAAAATAACTTAATATTAAAAGCTACTTATTTAAATATTTTTTTTTTAATAGCTTTTTCACTTATTACTTTTCTACTTTTCTCTTTCAGTCGCCGTCCATGTTAAAGGAGGCTCTCTCTGTCCTTAGCTAAAAAGGCCCCACATGATAGACTGTCCCATTAAAGCAAGGCCCACATGATGGATGATCCACATAAAAAATTGGGCCCTACATGATGGATGGCCTCATATTAATATGGGCCCACATAATGGATGGTCCAAAGTAGGCATGTATATATAACGGACATCACCCTTCAAAGGTGGGGCCTACATGATGGACGGTCCATATCAAAGGTGGGCTCCACATGATGGGCAATGGACATTGAAGCGGGTCTCACATGATGGATGGCCCACATCGAGGTGGGCCCCAAATGATGGGCAATCAACATCGAAGGTTGGTCCTTAACAATGAATGGCCTACATCCAAGGCAAGTCCCACATGATGGGCGACCCACATTGAAGGTAGGCCCACATGATGGACAATCCACATTGAAGGTGGGGCTCACATGATGGATGATCCACATCAAAGGTCAGCCCTAACGACGAGTGGCCCACATCCAAGCCCGACCTCAAATGATAAATGATCCACATGATAGGTATTGCATATTGAAGGTGAACTCTACATGATGGACAATAGCATTGATGGTACGCCCCACATGATGAATGACCAACATCAAAGGTGGACCTTACATAATGGATGATGCACATTAATGGTTGGCCCCTAATAATGAATGGCCACATCCAAGGTTAGCCTTGCATGATGGATGGCCCACATCAAATTTGAGGCTCACACAATGAACAATTAACATCAAAGGTTGGGCCCCCATGCTAGAAGGAAAATATGAGGGTGGACCAAACACACTTGAGAGATAAATACTTATGTGATGTTGGCAACAAAATGTTGTTTTTCTACTTTTTCGGTGACAAATTGTTTACTAAACAAACTTAGTTACTTAATAAATATAAATCAAGATAAGCTATTTAAGGCATAAGCAGCTTATCTAAAGTACCTTATAATCCAATCCCCCGTGGAACAAGAAAACCCACATTTGGAACAATGAAAAGTTTGGGTTTAACAAAAAATATTCATCTAAGAAAAAGGAATTGAAACTGAAGTAGCTATGTGTATGTGTAAATATTGTACATGAATAAGAACAAATAGAAAACTTTTGAGCAAAGCAATTAAACGTTCCTTGTGGGTAAGTAAAACGCAATGGAAGAAAATCAAAACTTGGCTGAGTAGGGCTGAGTTGCCCCTTTTCTCAAAATATTTAAAAACAAATCAATTAAAAGAAAGGGTGGAATGGTGTAGTAGGATTCGTGTAGCTGATCCTAATTAGTTTAGATAAGGCTTTAATGATAATGATGATGACACATAAATTTTCAAAAATAAAAAATAAATCCCAAGCTGATTTTACAATTAGATTAATTAATGTGTGACCTAAAAATGGAAGAAATATCAATTCGTTGTGTTGAAATGCTAAATAGCTATCTCATTAATTTTTTTAAAGTGTGTGTGTGTGTGTGTGTGTGTGTGTGTATAGTGTCAGTCTCCTACGAACCGTACTGCATGAAATTTATGTGTGAGCCTTCATGTACGCCGTAGGATGAGGAGAGCTGCTGGGATTCCACTGCGTTGCGAAAGAGAGTCTTCGGAAAAAAGACTCTCTCCTACACTCACGCCGAGGGAGGTGGATTAGCTACCGCCAAGTTGAGCAGCGAGACTTAAGTGATGTCGCCAAGTTTTGTGGGCCCACCTTGATGTATTTATTATATCCACATCTTCCATCCAGTTTTAGAAATCATTTTAGGACATGAGAAAAAGAATGAGCATATGGAAAGATGGAGTGGACCCCACCGCAGAAAATAATAGGGAGAGAGACACCCACCGTCAGACCTTCCTAAGGTCCACTCTGATGCTTATTTAAGATCTAACCTGGTCATAAGTTAACTTAGACATTAAACCAAGGAAAGCACTAATATCAACTTGATCGAAAAACTTTTATGGCCCTTAAAAGTTTGTAATGGTGAGCGTTACTCTCTCCACTATTTTCTGTGGTGGGGTCCACTCAAGCTTTTGACCTGGTTCATTCTTTGGCTCATGCCATAAAATGATCTCTACAAATGGATGGACGGTGTGGATACAACACATACATCATAGTGAGGCCCACATAATTAGGTGACGTCACTTCAATAGCAAGTCTTCTCAACCAGTCAGTTTTAGACGTGGATTGCGTCCTACCCCCGCCCGGATGGGCAGGGCTCTGTGAGGTGGACAATAATGTTTGCATGCCATAGGTAGCCCTGCGAGGTTAACAGTAATGTTTACTTGACATCCGCACCATTCATAACATCATTTCTACTGAGATAACTAAAAACAAAAATATTATCTTGATTCAAAACTTATGTGGCCCCATGAATATTTAAACCGTGGACATTCAATTCTCATGTTTTCAGTACACTTAAGTATTGGATCCTGCTCATTTTTTACCCCATGTCCTGACATGTCTCAAAAAATGGATGAATGGGATGAATTTCTCAAAAACATCACGGTGCACCCCACCTAGGTTCTAGCGTAGGAACTTGATGCGAAAGGCTTTGGTAGGAAATCAAGAAACGGATTGGTCGGTAACCAGCTAGCCAATGGCTGGTCGATGCTCCGTGAGCCCCACCATGATATGTGTGTTTCATCCATTCAGTCCACCCATTCTTTTATATCATTTTATCGTATGAGCCTAAAAATGAGGTTGATCCAAATCTCGAGTGGACCGCAAAGTGTTGATTGAACGCTCACCATTAAAAACTTCTTGGGGCCACAAAAGTTTTGGATCAAGTTGATATATATTTTTTCACGTCTTCCAAAATTGTATGACCTAATCAATAGGTTAGATGTCAAATAACTATTACAGAGGCCTAGGAGGTTTTTAATGGTGGACTTTCAATCAAATTTCTTTTCCATGGTGTGGTCCACCTGAGATTTAGATCCACCTCATTTTTGGTATCAACAAATAAAATTATCTTTAAAAATGGATGGACAGTGTGGATAAAACTCATACATCATTGTGGGGTCCACATAAAACCGACCACTAGTCACCTAGCTAGTGGCAGCGTACTAGCCAAACCACGTCCAGAAGTCTGGATTGGAAGCGGATTGCGTGCTGAGTAACTCAGTACCCTAAGTGTACTAAGTAAAATCTGTGGGGCCCACCGTGATTTATTTATTTTATCCACTCCGTCTATCCATTTGATCATATAATTTTATTGCATGAGTTCAAAACTTAAGCCTATAAAAATCTTAAGTGGACCACATCATAGGAAAACGTATGAATTGAACATCTACCATTGAAAAATTCTGGTAGGCCACATAAGTTTTGGATCAAGTTGATATTTTAGTTTCCCTTCATCCATGTATTTGTGATCTTATGAACTGGTTGAATGACAAATAAACATCACTGTGGGCCATAAGAAGATTTCAACGGTGGAAATCATCATTCCCACTGTTTCCTGTGGTATGGTCCACTTGAGCTTTGGATATGCTTCAATTTTGGGCTCAACCAGTGTAATGATCTGGAAAAACGGTTCGACGGTGTGGATAAACCAAATACATTCACTGTGGGCCCAACGATAAAAGCTTACTGAGTACGCAATCCGATTTCGTCTGGATCAGATGTTGTACCACACACGAGTGGAAACGGATTGGCTACCCCCCTGCCACTAGCCATGTGGGCCCCAGTATGAAGTGTGTCTTTTATCCATGCCCTTCATCCATTTTTAAAGATCATTTTAGAGCTTAATACAAAAAATGAGACAGATATCAATCTAAGGTGGACCACACCACAAGAAAACAATAGTAATTGGATATCCACCATTAAAATCCTACTCAGACCCACTGTACTGTTTATTTGACATCCAATCTGTTGATTAGGTCATACAAACTTGAATGAAGGGAAAACAACAAAGATCAACTTGATCCAAAACTTTTATGGCCCCCAAAAAGTTTTTAATAGTCGACGTTCAATCAACACTGTTTCAATCTCTCCCTATTGTTTTCTGTGGTGGGGTCCACTCCAACTTTCGATATGCTTATTCTTCTTCTCATGTCCTAAAATGATCTCTAAAATTGGATGGACAGTGTGGATACAACAAACACATCAAGGTGGGCCCACAAAACTTGGTGACGTCACTTCAAGTCTTACTACTCAACTTGGCAGTAGTTAATCCGCCTCCCTCGGCGTGAATGTAGGATGAATGTAGGAGAGAGTCGAAGACTCTCTTTCTCATATATATATATATATATATATATATATATATATATATTATATATATATGAAAAGGTACAATGTGCTCGAGCTGATTTTAACGTTGGCAGTAGTTAATCCGCCTCCCTCGGCGTGAATGTAGGATGAATGTAGGAGAGAGTCGAAGACTCTCTTTCTCATATATATATATATAATATATATATATGAAAAGGTACAATGTGCTCGAGCTGATTTTAACGTCCCATTAGGTCGAGCTGTGGGGGCCCCACCGTGATGCGTTTCGAACATCAACACCGTGCATTTGATGCGTCCCCTTTAAATTATGGGATATCCCAAAAATCAGCCGTATACGGAACTCAGGTGGGCCATAACATCTAAAATCATGTGAAGACATGCCAAGAATATATAAAAGCACTTGGTGGGGCCCACCTAAAATTTGCATGTGTCTGAAACTTGGTCCGAACCCTCATCCAAGTGGGACACACATAATGGATGGGCTAGATTTGCAAACCACATCTCGGTGGGCCCCAAGAAATGATTATGAATGTTTTAATGGTGCACGGCCCCTCTCAACTTCTGTATGGGGTGTGGCCCACACAAGTCATGGATTGACTTGATTTTTGAGACCTAGACCCATGATGGAATGGTGCATCTGACTGATGGGGTAGATTTTCGAAGTGCATCACGGTGGGCCCACACAGCTCGACCTCATGGGACATTAAAATCAGCTCGAGCTCATTGTAACTTTTCCCATATATATATATATATATATATTATATATATATATATATATATATATATATATATATAATATATATATGAAAGATTTCAATAACCTGGATCAAGGGAAAAAATTCAAAACTTGTTCAGGTCTAGTCATCCTGGGTCTACCACGCAAAACTATGCCATACACATGGTCTAAGAGTCGCCACCATTTTTTTGATAGTTCAAAACTGACGTAAGAGTCTAGCCCTTTCAAATAAATTCAAATTTAGCGATTGTGCATACTCCACCATTTTAAATCCACTTTTGAGGAATAATAAATTAAATATGCATGTATAAACTTCACCAACATTCAATTACCATCCTTTAATCAGGCCCCACCAACAAATGGCTCCTCATCATCATCTAAGTCTTATCTCAACTAATGTTATCTATACATAAATGGTGTTCCATCATTCCACTTTATTCAGACCATATCCTTAATTAAATTGTAGCTAGGTCATCATGTCTTTTCTATAAACTCACTCCTAACTGAGAGAGTTGTTAGTATCTGTTGCACATGGCCAAATCATCGGACACTTAATGATAGCCATTGGTACAAAAAGCACCTTCATGGCCCACCAATCAATTCCAGAGGAAAAAAGTCAGTAGTCCATATTTAAAAATGAAAAGACTATTACTTATATGGCTAAGATTCTCCAATTAGCTTATGCAATTTATACTGTGGTCCATCCCAGGCAGGACCAACCAAATGGAAGGATAGGATCCACCAACCGTACAGCCACATGTATGTTTGAGAGGCGACTGATCAAAACCGTTGATCATGGCAATGCACAAACAGAAAGCACCTTAAAAGCTAAGACTTACAGTGGGAAGACCTAATTTTAGACCTTTCCATAGTGGTCTAAGTGGAAAACCATTATAGTTTTGGTACCTCAATTTAATACTAATTACAAACGAATGAAAAATGACATCCATTAAGTGGTCTTACCCTTCCCTTTTGTTGCTGACACCATCCAACTTATCACTTATTATGATAATATAATCTCCTTTACACTGCATATCATAATTTCTTCCATTCTAAATTAGGTCATGTACAAACACAAGTAATCACATTTAGTTAATCACATGGTAAATTACAATGTACATGAATTATTGTGGGGCCCACCTCATGTTTGTAGGACATCCAACTCATTCAATAGGTTCACCCCACCATGAAGATCATCCAGCGTAAAAACCAGGCTAATCCAATCATCATGTGGTCCATACTGCAAATGACGACGGAAACCGCCCAAAATCCTAAAATTCACATGCGGCTCACTTGATGGTTGGATTGGCCTGATTTTATTTTTTTTTTTTATTTAGCCAGGTGATCGTCTTGGAGTGGACCTGTTGGATGGATTGGATGCCAAAAACACAGGTCGTGGGCCCCACTGCAGTGGACTAGCTGTGATCCTTTCTCAGGAACAAAAACTATGCAACCTTACGTGGTCCCATGATATCACTAATCTAGCTTCTTTTTTTTTCTCATTCATGAAGAGGCCTTTGCATATATTGAAAAATGGTATCATCAAAAGGGTTGGCTTATATTATAACAGATCTCTTCCTTTTTATCACCACCATCTCTAAAACAGATCTTATCAAAGATTAATTTAAAAAGAAAAAATAAAAATCAGTAATCCAAGATGACAACAAAACCAAAAGCCTATTTTGACTTTTAAAATCTTGAAAGTATTTAAAATTAGGGTTTGATGTGCCATCCACAAGTAGGCCATTCTTTTCTTGTTTTTTTCCTCTACTTATTTGAGAAATACATACAGTGACACTCTCTTTCGGCGTGACGTCTACGTGTCAAAGTTCCACATGGCACTTTGAGATGGTGCCACATGCCATTGCAGTGGGCCACAGTACAAGATGGGGTTCAAGGGTTCTCAATTTAAACCACACAATATGCAGGCCCTATGGTGCAACACATAGGCCTGTGGCCTTGCACTGGGCATTGGCTGGTGACTCAAGGAGAGTGCCTGAATCGAGCTTTGTTGTAGAGAAAATGGGTGTTGCTTAAAACCTCAGCTAAATGCTCTAAAGAGGTTTGTACAAATGTATTCCGCGTATCACACATTCGGCTTTTGCCTTTGAATCTGCATCATTCCAATAATCCAAATCGTTTACATGATAAGCTCTCAATTGAATTATCTCAGCCATCTGATACTTTGACTCTTTTGCTTTGAACGTACGAATGGTCATGCGTAGTCTTTGTGTAGTCAATTTGTTAAAATATTTAATTTGAGACTTTTTTTTTTTTTTTGGACATCTCACATTCAAGTGGAGCCTTATTAATTAGGGGTTTTTGTCAATAAAAAAGGATGGAATCCAACGGCTAGAGCCGTAATATGTCTTATTGTAATATGTGAGGATGTATTGGAGCAAACCTATAATTTAAAACCATTTCCAAGGCCTCTCACAATTAATTGGTATGTGTTAATTTGTATGAAATGATTGGAGAGAGCACTCATAGTGCTCATAGTTGTATAGGAACATGTGGGCAGTCTAATCGATTAATCTGGACCGTCTATTAGGTCCATCCCACGCTTCATCACTTGTTGAATAAAACTTGCCAATTAGCAATTTGAACCATGAACTCAATTGCCTAGATGAAGGGACCACAAATCCAAAACTTTTGTAGCCCCCGGGAATTGTTTTATGACGGGCTTTTAATCACAATTGTTTCCTATGGTGTGGTCCGCCTGAGATTTGGATCTACTTCATTTTGGGATCATGCACTGCAAGAACCTGAATGAAGGATATGCCCTAAAATGATCCGTCGAAATGGATGGATGGCATGGATATAAGACAAATAGATCAAGGTGGATCCCATAGTCAGGGATCCACCCAAGCTGTACCCATGATAATGATGCTCGTTTACTTGCCATCCAACATATTAATGAAGCCACATGAACCTGAATGAAGGGAAAGCACAAATGTCAGCTTAATTCAAAACTTTGTGGCCCCCAAGAAGTTTTTAATTATGGGGGATTTTAATTCCCACTGTGTGGTCCACTCGAGCCTTGGATCTACCTCATTTTTGGCTTCATACTCTAAAACGACTTGGAAAAAGAAAAAAGATGAATACATCACGGTAGGCTTCATAGAGCCCATGCCTGGACTGAGCCCATCTAAGCGGGTCAGGACGCGGCCTGCTTTAAAAAGAAGATACTCTTTGATTAGATATTCAAAATTAAGAATCACAATGATTTCTTTATCACTGAGTCAGAGCCGAGTTACAAAACACAATGCCGGCGAGTTTCACAGTGACTGAGGTTGAGATCTTCCTCAAGTTGGGTTGACTTGTGCCAGTTTTAAGTCTTGAGTAACTGAGTTTTAAAACCATGCATTTGATTAATGAGCTTTCTCTCATCAAATGGTTTCTAATTTTTGTCCTTAAAATATTTTTTTTTAGAAGTTATGGACTTTATTAAAAAGGCACCCACAGGTGACAAAGAATACAGAGAGAAACAACAAAAACAACCAGCCAAACCCAAACAAAAAATAATAAAATCATAATGAATAATTTTTGTCCTTTAATGTTTATTTGCATGCTACTAATTAAAAGGTTAGGATTGTCCAAACATTGGGGTTTTTGAACCAAGAACTACATTTGCTTTTGAAGATCAAATCCTATCCATGTATGCCATGCAAGAAACAAAAATCAATTTTTGGTATATTTTATTGTTCATCACCAAAACAGATTGTATCGCCTATATTGGACCATTTACAGGCCAATTCAACCATATCATTCATGCATCATACTAGCATACAAATATATTATTATTATTATTGTCCCTGGCCTTAATTGTTTGATTTATCTTTTGTAGACGGGTGGAAATGGGTTGGGTTGGCCTGAGCTGCTTATGTAGTGGGTCTGAGTTAAGCTAAATGAGTAGTGGGTTAAGTTTGGATTAAAAAATGTGGTTTTTTTTTTTTTTTTTTTTAAACTAATCATATATACAATCCTCAACAAAATGGGATAGCTTAGTGATGCAGGGATGAACGTGATGAGGTCGATCACCGTCTTCCTCAATAGGATAACTACCCTGAATCCACGGAGCTTCTCTGGACTCTTCACAGAGATTTCTCGAATCCATGAGGAAAGAAAGCAAAAAATAGAAATAAATTCTAATAAACTTGAAATTGATTTAATTAATTTCAATAAACGAGTTCACAACCCTTTAAATAGGGATATCACGCAATGTGAAGAAATCTGAAGCAAACTACATTTAAAATTCCTAAAATTCGCGACTTACTATAAATAGTAAACTTACTATTTATAGACAGTCGTGATGTCTACTAGTGCGCATGGTTTTCGGCCAAAAATACTAAGTGTCTTATTTGGCTTCAACAAACCGTTCTCCTAATTATTCTAAGCTCTTTTCACGTTGGACGCAACTCTAAAACCCGATTGATGAAGAGTTATAATCAAACTAAAACTTACTATTTATAGTAAAAACAGGGAAACGACCGTCGATCCAGGGTATTTCGCAAATCCGGCTTGCACAACCCGGCATAACGGAGTTGGTTGGCTAAAGTAGCTCGTTCTACCCCAAAATCATATATTTTACACCCGATAACTCATTCCGGATTGTGAGATACGCCCGATCTAAGGTCCGATGGTCCGGATCACTTCTATTGTCATCAACTGGGCCTTTTCCGATCCATCTGGCCATGAAACTGTCCGCAACCCACTCTACATCACTTAACATGAAAATCAATAGCCTTTGAAAGTAACTCAGAGTTATAATTATTAAAATAGCCATTCCCTAAAAGTACTGGGTGAGGCACTTCTTACTACCACTACCTATATGGGAGCGGATTAGTTGAGACTTGGATCCACCGAGGTGGGTGGGACACCTGACTGTGGGGATCACAATGGTGTATGTGCCTTAAATCTACACCATCCAACCATTTTCAAAATCATTTTAGGGCATGATCCCAAAAATGAAGCATGCCCAAATCTTAGGTGGACCACACTAGAGGAAACAATTGTGATTGAATCCCCACCATTAAAAACTTCGTGAAATCCACCAGAATGTTTTTTTGCCATCCAACCTGTTGATAAGGTCACAAAGACTTATATGAAGCGACCACACAAATATTATCTTGATCCAAATCTTTTGTGGCCCACAAGAAGTTGTTAATGGTCAATAACCATTGTTTCCTATACTATGGTCCATCTGAAATTTGGGTCTGCTTCCGTTTTTGGATCATGCCCTAAAATGAGTTTTCAATACCGATGGACAACATGGATGTAGTCACATACAAGAAAGTGGACCTCATAGTCTAGGGTCTCACACACCTCGGTGGATCCCGGGATCCACCGAAGCCATACCCCACACCTATTTCTATATGATTAACAAAATACTCACTCCTATACTTATATATGGATTGGTTTTTGAATAATTCTTCAGACCTTAGTAGCACGCACGTGGAAATAACAAAGTGGAATAGAAATGTCATCATATCTTAATTAGCTTTTGACCCTATGGCTTAGTGGTAGACTCACAGGAGTTTCAACATGAGTGATGGGTTCAAGCACCTATTGTGATGTGAGTGCCATTGGTTTTTTTTAGGTGTGTGACTTGGTGTTGAAACTCTTACTCTACCACAAAGACATGAGTAAGGACCCAATCCACCAAAGCTATCCAAACCATTCATTTGATGTGTCTCATGAGGATGGAAAATTACCCAAAAATCACAATATTCCATATCATGTGAATTTAGAGGTTTTTATTATAATTTTATAGTGTGGCCCACCTAAGTGTTGAATCATCCTTATTTATATGATCAAGTTTAAACAAGGGGAGATGGAAGGGATGGATGGGTGGATTTCATGCATATAAGTGGGTAATCCAGTAGGTACCCACTAAGGCACACGAAATAAATAGATAGGAAGAAAAGCTACTTTAGATGATTGGGAATGTGGTCATGTCTTTGTGCGGTGGCTATTCATTTCTTATTTCTTCTAAGCTTTTTAGTGGTATGGCCCGTAAGCGTGACTATGAACCCATTATTGAATTTTTTATTATTATTTTTTTTTTTTTGTAAACATGTCATCCGATGGCTCAAATTGCATGTGGAACCAGACCCATGTGGGGTTGATGATGTGGCAGCAAATCAACGTCTGTGATGGTGAACATGTGGCATGTGGCATGTGGCATGTGGCATGATGATCAGCATGACATACATGGGGCAGCTGTCTTGCAACTCCGATCCTTTCAGGCCACTAAGGCCTTGCAACGTTACCGTTAAACTTATAATTCATCTAGTGGACCCCCTCCATGGAGTGGCCACTGGTGTTGGATCTATGGTCATGATTCCCTTTTGATCCTAGCTGTTCGTGGTAGAGATTCTGAGTAATTTCCAAATGGCTTTGTTAATCAAGCTTTTTAATTGGTTTTCGTTTTGTATTAATATTGATATTAACATTATTTATTTTATAAAATCATTTTGAACCGTTAAAAATCAAGATTAAGAAGGGATTAGCTTTTCCAAAATGAGAAGCATATTCCATTTAGATAATTGATGGGATGTCTATAAAAAGAGATTAGAAATCCCATTGAAATACGAGAATAAACCGGGGAAAAAAAATGAAAACATTACAAAGAAAAACACTCCCCATTGCGATCACTAGTATGATGATATTCCCCTTTCTATGAGAGGGGATAAGGTGAGACACCCCAGCCTCACTTAAGACGGTGCGGCCCTTACCGTGGGGCCCATCTTGATGTATGTATTATGTATCCACGCTGTCCATCCGTTTTTCCATATCATTTTATTACATTATCCGAAAAATGAAATACATCTAATTATCAGATATACCGGCACTACCATCCATTGTCTCATGTCGTTTTAATGGGGAGACGTGGCAAAAGGGCATTGGTGGATACCAATCCGCTCTTTCTTTCCAATAAATGCTCTTCCCACGGAGGAAATTGGACTCTTATCGTACTGAGTAAACTCAGTTGGGCCCACCTTGAATGCAAGTGAAATATCCACGCTGTCCATCTGTTTTTCTATTTAATTTAATGGGTTGAGCCGAAAACAGTGCGGATAATGATTTCCACGGTTGAAACCGTTCTAGGCCTTATAATTTTGTTTATTTGTCATTCAACTTGTTAATAAGATCATACTGAAATGGATGAAGGGAAAATACAAATATAAGCTTGATACAAAACTCTGTGGGGCCATGAACTTTTCAACGGTAGATGATCAATTCAACTGTTTCCTTAGGGGTGGTTTATTTGAACATTGGATATGATTCATTTTTAAGCTCAAACCCTAAAATTATCTTGTAAAATGGATGGACGAGGGAGATAAATTACATAAATTATAGTATACCTTACAGAGTTCAGCCAGTACGCTAAGCGTAATGAGTTACTCACTACCCAATTCGGAGGGACGCGGATTGCGTCCTACCCCCGCCCCGACGGTAATCCGTCCGGGCAGAGTTCTGTGGGGCCCACAGTGATGTAAGTCTTTTATCCACGCCGTTAATCATTTTTCTCATATAATTTTAAGGTATGATGCAAAATATTAGGCCAGTATAAGTCTTAAGCAGACCACAAAGTGGGGATTGAACGTCCACCATTAAAAAGTTCTTGGGAGCCGGAGAAGTTTCAGATCAAGCTTATATTTGTGTTTTCACTTCATCCACTCTAAATTACCTTACTAATAGGTTGGATGGTAAAAAAACATCACAGTGGCCCTCATAAAATTTTCAACGGTGGGTGTCATTATCACTGCAGCTTCCTTTGGTGTGGTCCACTAGAGTCGTAGACCTGCTTCATTTTTTGTACCGTACCTTAAAATGTTCTGAGAAAATTGATGAACGGCGTAGATAAAACAATTAGATCACGGTGGGCCCCACAGAACCCTGCCCGGACGGATTGCCGTCCGGGCGGGGGTAGGACGCAATCCGCGTCCCAATCCGGAGATCCGTCAGCGGATAATTTTCCGTTTGGGCGGTGAACGCACTCGGCAACGAACAGGTAACTGTTTATCTTAAGAAAAAAAAAAAAGATGCGGATTTCCTGGAAAAGACTTTAGCAGGAAGTTCCTGCGCCGGAAACTAGGTAGGGCCCACTGATGTTTGTGAGAAATCATACCTGTCCATCCACTTTTTTTATTTAAATTTAGTACTTAAAACTAAAAATGAACCGTTTCGAGAGCTCAAGTAGGCCAAAAATGTGATAATTGAATGTCCACAGTTGAAATATTCGTGGCCCATAAAAGTTTTAAGTCATGCTAATATTTGTGATTTCAGTTCCTCCCAGTAGGAATGAAGTTATTAACGGTATGGATGGGTTGTAAACATCACTGTCAAACCCAGGTAGATTTTAACGGTAGGAATTTCCCTAACCACATTTTCCTTTAGTACGTCCCACTTGAGCTTTAGATACGGTTCATTTTTGTCATCATGTCTTGAAATGAAATCAAAAAAACGATGGAAGGTACGGATTTCTCACAAACATCACAGTGGGCCCCACCCGGGTTCCCAGCGCAGGAACTTCCTACGAAAGCCTTTTGCTGGAAATCCGCGTCCGGTAAAAACGGACGCGGATTGCGTACTCCCGCCCGTCCCAGCTCCGAACGGGCAGTTCTGTGGGCAGGCCCACCGTGATGTATCTGTACATCTAAGCTGTCTATCTATTTTCTCATATTATTTTAAGGCATTATAATAAAAACGAAATAGATCCAATGGTCAAATGAACCACACCACAAATAATTAAAAAAAAAAAAAAAAAAAAAAAAAAAAAGGATTGACGACTTGGATGTACAAATACATCACGGTGAGCCTGCCAACTACCTGGTCGGAGCTAGGCACGGGCGGGGGTAGTACGCAGTCCGCGTCCAGGGAAAAACGTAAGTGGACTGGGAACGGATTGGCTGCTCCCCCTGCACCAGCCAATGGCTGATGGTTGGTGCTACGTGGACCCCACCATCATGCATCTGTTTCATCTATGCTGTCCATCTATTTTTACAGATCATTTTACAGTATTAGACCAAAAATTAGGTAAATCCCAATCTCAAGTAGACCACATTACAGGAAACAGTATTGAATGAGCGTCGACCATTAAAAACATTTTCGGGACCATAAAAGCTTTGGATCAAACTGATTTTTGTTTTTTCCCTTAATCTGGGCATTTATGACTTAATCAAAAGATTGGATATCTAATAAACAGTACAGTGGGCCTTAAGAGGATTTTAACAGTGGATATCCCATCTCAATTGTTTTCGTGTGGTGTGGACTACCTGAGATTTATATAACTCTAAGTTTTGGGATACAGACCTAAAATGATCTTTAAAAATGGATGAACGGAATGGATGAAACACATACATCATGGTAAGGCCCACAGGGCACCGATCATCAGCCACGGGGCTGATGGCAGGGGGAGTAGCCAATCCGTTTCTGGAGTGGAGTTTACCAGTATGTGGCCAAGGGAAGCGGATTGCGTACCAAGTAAATTCTGTGGGGTCCACCGTGATTTATGTATTTTATCCTGTCTGTCCATCCATTTTATAAGATAATTATAAGGCCTTAGCTCAAAACCTAAGCATATAAAAGGCTAAAATCGGCCAAAGGAAACCGTGTGAATTGAATTTATACCGTGGAAAAATTCTTGGGGGCCACAGAAGTTTTGGATCAAGATTATATTTGATTTTTAGCTTCATCCATGTTTTTTGGATCCTTTGAACAGTTTGGATGAAAAATAAACATCATTGCAGGGCCTGGAAAGGTTTCAACCGTGGAAATCATTATTTCTACTGTTTCCTGTGGTATGGTCCACTTGAGATTTTTATAAGCTTCAATTTTGGGCTCAACGCCTAAAATTAGATGGAAAAACAGATGGAAGGTGTGGATAAATCACATAAATTCACAGTGGGCCCAACTGAATTTTCTCCGTATGACAATTCGATTTCGGACAGCGGAAACGGAGAAATATCGGTTAATTCGATTTCGGACAGCGGAAACGGAGAAATATCGGTTAACAGATCTAACAGAGAACATTTATAGCGTTCGTATCCAATCCGCTCCCGTTTTAATGCATGAGCCCAATAATGAGGCAGATCTAACGCTCAAGTGGACCACACTAGAGATAACTCTTCCATTTAATGCAACCCAAGCTCACTATTTGTTGCGGTCCACTTGGGCGCTGGATCTGCTTCATTTTTGGTGTCATGCCTTAAAATGATATGAGAAAATGGATGGAAAGACATTGGGGCCACGGAGCTCTGGTCGGACGCAATCCGCTTCCTTGCAAATGGATCAGGCTCAGAAAGTCCCTTCAGCGGATCAATCTTAACTCGCCGGGTTTAACCAATCTGGAAACTTCCTGGGGCAGGGTACATCTATGAATTTTATTTTATTTTTTTTCTTTTTTGGGTCCATCTATGAAAATGGACAATGATCTTGATTGGTGAACCATGGACCCCACTTGTTAGAATAAAATCCCACGTGTAAAGGCCAGCATGTCACATCATCCTGTAAGCAACCTTGTCAACTGTTTCTTCCTGCCTTCTCATATTCTAGTGTGCTGTGTATGCAAAACCTCTCTCCATGCACCTAGTTGCATTTGGACTTGATTTGGCATCCTCATCACCTATCTAAACCATTCATTAAATCCAGTGCCCTCTTGAAAACCCAATACTCAATAGGATCTAAACCATAAATCCAATGGCATGCAAAAATCGATGGATAAAAATCATTCACAGTAGTAGGTCCAGTTACAACTTTTTAGGACCATCAGATTGCTGTGATATTTGCACAGCAGTGGAGGAAGAGTGAAGTAAACCTAATGGACTGTCTGGATAGGAGATGTGGATACCAAGAATCCTGGGTTCATGGAAAGGTTTCCATACACAGGACACTTCATCTTAATACAGCGAATGTAATTCCTAGAATATCAACGGTTGAGGGAGACAGAGAGAGTACCCATTTTATTAAACTGAAACTTATATCTAACAAATCCCAAGAACCAATGACAAGTCAGTCTATAACTAGGTTAATATCATATAAACAGGTTATCAAAAGAACCCAAAACAACCAGCTCAATCTCATCCATTCATCTCTTCCCCTTCCTTTCTTTCTTTTCTTTCTTTCCACCTCAACATGACCAACATAGGGCCCACCATTTCGACTAGACCTTCCTAAGATCCCATCCCGTCCTTCCACTCCTGAAGTGCATTCACATAGATATTCAATTGTCATTTCCCCTACTTGCTAGGCTGTCTGAAAACAGAAGCCATGGCCAGTCTTTGGAAGAAGAAAAAAAAAAAAAAAAAAAAACAAACAAACAAACCCTTCCCAGCCATATTCATCATCTCCACCACCTGTTAAACATCATATGTATATCAATACTTTTCAAAACTGAAAAAAAAAAAAAAGGAGAAGAACAAAGAGGAAAAAAAAAAAAAAACTCAAATATTCATGTACATTCCCAGTCTGTTATAAAGAACTTACAGTATCCAAAATGCTGACTGCAGCGGGTTGAGTTCGGAATCTGGAATACCAGTCATTGTAGGCACTCATGAGCTGCCTACTCACAATAATTCCAGACCAGACCCACATGCCAAAATTACTGCATTCTGTCTGCTAAGCTGATTGGGAGTGGCATGGGAGATTTCTGATAGTTGGAAAATACTGGAACTCCACCATCGGGAGCAGCAGTCGACTGACCACCAGAACTGATGCCGCCCATTGTTGTTTCTTGTAGAAGTTGAACAAGAGAGAGAAATATATCCATCCTAGTAATCTCACGGTTTGCCTGCAAGCATAATTAACAACAGGTGATTGAGATTTTGGGGGGAAGAAAAATGGAAGAAACAAGGACTGATCTTCTGCATAAATGGAAGGCTTTTTGGGTTTTCTGCTTTCACCTCAACCACAAACCGTGCCCAGATCTTGCTGTCTCGAACTTCCATCACTCCCTTCAAGATAGTCAGGCCAAATCCTCGAATTATGTCTGCTATTTCAAGAAAGAAACCCCGTTCCTCACAGAGCATCTGTAACAGGAGATTTCAAGTGAGTGACCATTGGAGTTATCCAAGCAACAATCAATTGAGTATAGGGATGATAAATTGGGTGTACTAACAAGCTAACAGAAAAAAAAAAAAAAAAAAAAGGATGATAAATTGGTGGGCTCGACCACTACGGACGTGTTCCACCATTTCTTAAATGGTGGTCACTCATCGGCGCATACAAAGCATAAATGCACGTCAATCCAGACAGCCTAAATCATTGGCCCCATTATTGATGGATCATAGAACAAAATCAAACTGATTAGACCACTCTTAATGACTTGCTATCGGCCCTTGAATTTGAAACCCTGCCACTTCCTTCCTTAAACATCCATTTGATAGCCAGCAATTGGATGGTCAGGATCTGAACAGAGAATTTTGGGGCACGCTCCATCCACAACAGCACCCATGAATGGAAGGTCTGGATTGACATATCATGGGTGTGGTGGATGAATTGCCACTGTTCAAGGTATGGTGGAAAACATGGTTGTTTAGATTTCTTTTTGAGAGAATTTAAATTGTATGGAAACAAATTTCACCTCCACAAGCATCTGACCCGGGGGGTTGAGGTCCTCAACTACAATAGGGCAGACCATGGTTTGACCCCCTACTTCAAATGCCCACGTAGCACCACCACCACTGCCACTTGAGTTGTCTTTTAAGACTACACCGCTCTCCTTGCCAATCATCTGCAAAACCATAAAATACAAAATAATATCTATATGAGTCACCATGAACTCATAATCCTCCCAACTTTGAGTGGTTAAATACGGATGAACATTGTTTTCGAAAGATATAAAACCATACTCCTGAAATTTTTCTCACCTTCGGCTCATCAACTTCTTTAAGTTTCTTTGCATATTTAGTCACGCTTTGCAAGAAGAGCATGTGCTTGATGGTCCGGTCCAACAGAGAATCGATGCTACACTGTTGCATTCCATAAGTTCAACATTATTAATTCTACATGCAATGATTCAAGCACATATCCATAACAAGAGCTAAAAGTACCTTTGCACCATTAGGCACAATCTCCCGCAACTCCTTCACTCGGTCTTGGATCTGCTGACGGTCCTTTGGCCTCGGTCGAGTACTTTCTCCAGGTCGAGCCCTTTTCCTTGTGACTTTTGGAGGTTCTTCAACCCTCTTAGGCTGAGAGACCACTGCACTCTCGGCGTTGATATTGTAACTGCTGTCGATCCATGAACTGATCAGAGAAGTTGAAGGTGCTTCTTTCTGACATCCGTGTGTGGTCTTCTCTGAATTATTTTTGGGCAGCAAACCCATACTTTCACTCAAGCAAGAAAGACCTGCTAATGGAACTTGATTACTGTACACTGACATACTTCCTGCTCTTGTGATCGTGGTTGTAGATGATCGGTCATCTGAATTATTAGTAATGGAGCCTGCATTTCCAACAACAGCATCTAATAGCTGTTCAAGTCCAAGATCCGAGAAGAGTCCTTTACCAGAACCATTCATAGATCGAGCATCCAATTCGGATATACACTCTGACACACCAGTCATCAGATCTGAGTGATTACCACACTGTTCTGGCAGCATAAAATCCTCCCAACATTCCAGCCCCTGGTTTTGCTTGAGATCCAATCCCAAACAATCGAACAAGTCGTTGTCCAGTTGCATGGGCCCACTCAAAGAGTTCTCTTTCCCATCAGAAACTGCACCAAGAGAATTTATACCACATGCAGTGGGATTCTGAACAGGTCTAAGTACATCACTGATCGGGATGCCTCTCAACACATCACCTTCAATAAACCCAGATGAAATAGGGGCACCACCAACAGCTTGTAATAGTCCCCCTCTCAGTGGTGTGGGCAAGCCATTTTTCACAGGCTCTAGCACTGGAACCGTCCACTGGTTTAGATTGCTTACTGTGTTCGGTTTAGAAGGGGCAGATGTAGGATTCGTGGGTCTGAAGTTCCCCAAAAATGCTTGTATGCTTGCTGGTTCCCTTGGAAGTTGTGGAACAAGAGGAGTTGCACTAGAATATGATTTAGAAGTAGATTGTTTGCCTTCAGCAGCATGAAATAATGGAGAATGATGCTGACTATCCACCAATTCCTGCATTCCATATCTTTTGTTAACCATGGTATCAGTTATGCCATCAGCTGATCTGTTTGTGCTGTATAGTGGAGGTGAGGATGGGTTCCTGTGAAAATTTGGAAATGTATTCCCACAAGAGACATTGGCGCGTAAATTTGTAAGAAACGTGTTTCGAGACCCTATGCCAGTTGCAGGTGGTAGCTGTTGGGTTGTTGACGTCAAAGCAGAAGCTTCATTACCCCATGTACTCATACTGGTGTTGTTGAGAAGAGAACTGTTAGCAGAACTTGAATTAGATTGGAGGACTTGTGGTAACTGCATGTTAGGTGATGAGAATATGACTTGGGCTTCTGCACCTTCTGTTTGGAAGCCAGTTTTGAGGTGAAATGAAGAATTGTTCATGAAGGTGGCTGTCTTCTGATGCAAGCCGTTTGAATCATTTGTTGCACATATTGAACTGGAGATTTCCGGTACAGCTAATGCATGAGGCTGCAGGCAACCATGGTGCAACCCTGAAGTCGAATGATTGAGGGGTTGGGCATGATTTGATGAACTTCGTGCTTTTGCCATCATCTCTTTGCATATGCTGTCATGCAAGGGTTTGATGTTTGCATGACCGAAATAGGAGTTGCTAGATAGAAGTAGAGAAGCAAAAGTCCCATTCAGATCATTAGTTTGACGATTAACAGGCTTCCATGCATTTCCAGATAGAGAAGGTCCCGGTACACTTTGCAGCTGCTGAAACAAACTTTTGACATGATCAACAAACCCTAACTTCTCAGGAATCTGTAACAGCAGTGGAAAAAATGGTCAGTTCCAGGATGTTTCATTAGCCCATGGAGACTAACTTTTTAACTTGATATATAATTCTAACAGTAAGTTATGCTGAAATGAGCCATGTTCTTGAGACGACTTTATCTTCAACTTCAATTAATTTCAAAAACTATAAAATTTGGATGAATGATCTGAAGAAAATTTCAATCATCATCATCATCATCTAAGCCTCATCCCAGCTAACTGGAATCAGCCATTTAAAGGAACTTTCAATTGCAGAAGTTTATTTTTCCAAATTGGCACAAAATAAAATAAAATAAATAAATAAATAAATAAAAAGAGAACTAATGTATGCTTTTCCATGTCCTAACCTTCTGGGTGGAACCAAACTGAACTACGGTTTGTGGTGATACAGAAATTACAGCAATTGTCTACAAAACAGAAACCAATCGTCAGGAGCCATGTCATTCAATCAAACATGCAGAAACTAATATGGCATGCACCATATAGAGTTGTGCGAATAGGAGAGGCAATTGTGGACCTAAAAAGGTCTCGGGCCCGATTTTTGAACTTAGGTATCAGGACTAACGGGCTGGGCCTACTCAAATTTGCTTTTGCTCAGCTGAGCCAACTCATTGCCAGCCCTGGCAGGGAACCAATTATTTCAGGCTCAAAGATATAATGAAAGAGTCTATATGCCTCAAAGCTGGCATAACTAATAAGGAATAGGCACAGACCTTTATTCCAGCCATAAACTGATGGTACCACTCAGCAGTGTCCTGTAAAAAGATAAACAGGTCCAAATCAGTGCATAAAACCAACTCAATATCCATCTATCTACATCCAACTGCCTTCACCAGGAACAGAAAGTAGTTCTAGAAAAGGAAAAAGACCAATAGAAAGCACATGAATAGCTGGAAATGAAATGAATTGAGATTTTCACAAGGAAATTTGTCCATTATTTTCAAGAGGAAATTTGCCCATTAATTTAACCCTAATGTAAGCATGAAAACTTGGCTCTTTTTTTGTTTTTTTGTTTTTTTTTTTTTCCCTTGGCTAAACATGCATACATTTGCCTATTAAATTGCATCATAGCCTATCTAAGATTACACTTGAAGAACTTTGAGCAGCCAGTACCAGATCTACGATTTAAACCTCTGCCCAACCATTTGTTGATTTGTGTGTAGGAGAAGGGAAGAGGAGGGGAAAATAAGATGAATCAGATAGCCACCTGTACCTGGAATGCAGCTTGATTGTCAACAAGGCCTTCTGGACTGGACACACCAAAATATGTATCTGAGAAAATCCAGCGGTGCTTCCCAGTAGAAGCTACTTGTCCAATGATCCTAAGAAAAATGGCATTCACAAAATTAGCTCTATATAGCAACTCCCTCTAATATCATTCAGTGACACAAACAATGCATGTATTTGCAGACATCGCCAAATTAAAGAAAGAGGCACATGCATGATTGTCAAGGAGTAATGGGTAGAAAACACAGATACCCAGAGCTCAGTAACAGAGAAACAGGCACTATTATCAAGACTCAAGAGGCATAGGATCTGCTAACTGGGTAATTAGTATGGATGACAAGAATGATCTAGAGAGTATAAATGTAGGCCAAGATTTGAAAATCAATTTCATGACCACGAAAGAAATAATAATAATAATAAAAGAACAGATACAGCCACAAGGAGCCTAAGCCATTGACATGATGTGTGGAGCAAAGACATGGTTGGACAGTCTTAAATGGCTTGCATGACTGATCATACAAGACTAGGTAGTATCAGTTTGAAGAAGAAATTCCAATCAAAACCCCAGAGATGGACAAACCATAACCTCTCAAAGAAAACAATGTGTAATGAAAGAACTAAATCCAATAAAAACCAACAAAATGGCAAGCATACCCCTCTCCCACAACATGAACCTGATGAAGCATCTTGTTGGCCAGCGTCGCAATGTGCTCCTCATGATAAACATCTCCCGAAATCAACAACCTTGTATACAGAACATCATCCAATATCAGAAAAAAAAAAAAAAGAAATCTTCAGAAACTGGAATTTATAATCCACAAGTCCCTCCAATTACTAGCCTCAAGACTGTAAACCATTAACGAACAAGTGCCAACACTAGAAATAAAGCAGGGACCTTCTAAGCTGCTAAGCTGAGTTGTCAAAGCCAACGCAAAAGAAACTGGAGCAATCTTATGCAGAAAAATGTAGTTAGGGAAGTCACCATAAAATGTGACGTTCCCATTATAACCAAGGACAGAAAATGAAAATGAGGGGTGCATCAGAAATACTCATGAATACTATGGGGACGCATATACAACATACATATAAAAAGGTATTAGGTAGCTAATAGCACTAACTTTCGATATCCACTGACCAAAAAAATAAAATAAATAACAAGATCCCAAATTGCTATCACGGCCATCTACCCAACAGCCAATGTAACAAAAATGCCAAAATTTCATTTCCCAGGAGGTATCCTAATTTGAGGCCAAAATTTTCTCATGATTGATTGGCTAAACCCTCGTAAACAAAATTCAATATTTTCTATCCTAGGGAATTAATGCATTTGGAGAAGAAAGAGAATCCTCAAATCTGGTTACAACCCCTGATCCAAAAAGATTGCCTTTGTTATATTTCATCTCTTCAACAGTTCTGTAATGTGTAACAACTTTATCATTATGATGGAATGAAGAACTTATGATTAGTGGACAATGGCTCCTTCCTTTGTAATAGAAAGTTGTTATTTATCAAAAGTAGAAAGGGAAAAATAAAAATAAAAATGCAAACACACAATGGCGATTAACAAAAAAGGTTCGACTTTAAAAGTGATATGGGATGTTAGGAGTATGAACTCGTCATTTCCTGAGCTTTTCTTCTTATGTCTGTTAAGTTATTGTTAGATGAAGTTTTCTAGGGAGGCTTGCTCGTCTTCAACATCTCCAGCCTACAGTGGCACACTGTCGATATGGAGAATCACCAGAGAAAAAAAAAAGAAAGAGGAACATCATCATCATCTAATCCTTAACCCAACTAACTGGGGTCAACAGCTTGAATCTTGTTCTACCATTCCACTCTATTAAGAACCAAGACTTCAGTTAGACCATACGTCATCAAATCTTTCTCTTACTGCCTCAACCCATGTCCTTTTGGGCCTTCACCTTCACCTTTTAGAGCCTTCAACTTGCACAAACTCACTCCTAACCAGCACAGTTCTTAGTCTATATTGCACATGACCAAATCATCTAAGTCAACTTTTCCTCATCTTATTAGCTATCAGTGCTACTATGTTCTCTCGAATGCATCCATTTTTAATTCTATCCTCCCTCACCTTGCCACTCATCCATCTCAACACCACATTTCAGTACACTCATCCTATGAACATGTTGTTCCTTAACTGCCCACTAGAAGAAAAGGATACAGCACAAAAATTACACCGAATGGACTATCTTAGACATTGCATTAGTAGCCTGCAATGGAAGGTCAAGAAAAGTAGAAAAGTAGAGCTGAAAAAAGTTTTTTTTTTTTTTTAAAAAGAGCAATAGGACAAAAACATCACCAATTGGACAGCTAGGATTTCCCAATTACTTTCCGCTATGGTCCATTCACACGTTGATAAACCAAATCAACCATTCTGATTGCCAAGCTTTTCTCTAACCTTATCGCCTAGGGGATTTAGTCCCACATCATATTTCCTTCTTGTTTTCTTTTTTTTAAATAGAACACACAAATTGCAGAAAGCATCTCCAGTTTGCCCCTCTCATCAGAGGAAGTAGATTCCTTGGTGGTAGGCATTGTGGGTCCCACTGTGATGTATGTGTTTTATATCCATGCCTTCCATCCGTTTCACCCGCTCATTTTAGATCATGAGCCCAGAAATGAAGCAGATCCAAAGCTCATGAGGACCACACCATCGGAAAGAGTGGGGATAATGAAACTGACAGTTGAAACCTTCCTAGGGCACACCGTGATGTTTATTTCCCATCCAACGTGTTCGTAAGGTCACCCAGACCTGGATGAAGGGAAAACACAAATATCAGCTTGATCCAAAACTCTTGTGGCCCCCAAGAAGTTTTTAAAGGGGGCGTTCAATCACCACTGTTTCCTGTGGTGTGGTCCGCTAGAGCTTTAGATCTGCATAATGCCCAAAAATGAGCTACGAAAACAGATGGTCGGCATGGATAAAACATATAGTACCCCACAGCGCCTGCCACCAGGTATATGGTGGCAGGATCACCAGGCACTCCACTTCCCTCAACAGAACACTACAAAGAAGAACTGCTAAAAAAGAAAAAACAAAATTACAGCTTTCTAGCTAAACCACGCCATTGCAAAACAACAACAACAACAACAAAGGCAACACCAACAATAACAATACCAACAACATAAATAAATAAATAATGAACTGAAGAAAATGAAAATAACAAAAAGAATCAGGATTTAAAAATAATAATAATAATAATTTTTATTTTTATTAAAAAAAAAAAAAGCAAATCTGAAACAAAAATGACAACAAACAACAAAACATAATGCTGAAACCCATCAATGAACTAAAAAGTCGCCAAAAACAGAGAGAGAGAAGGGGGGGGGGGGGGGGGGGGGGGGGGGGGGGGGGGGGGGGGGGGGGGGGGGGGATGAGCTAAAGCATTCAATCAAACAGATCACATGCATGAAAGGGGGAAAACCACAAATGCAGCTTAATCTTACATCGAATCATGGCATTTCGCCCGCCACACAACCCCATACGACCATCCATTGCTGCAACAGAGACTCCGAAGAGACTCTCTTATCTGCAAACCCATCTCTCCTTCACAAAAGGGGAAAAACAGAAACCTGTTCCAATCAAAACAGAGACTTCGATCCCGTTCTAACTTCCACGGCAAGATCCCCGCCCTGCTTGTGTCCGTCGCAGATCTCCGTTCCGTTTCCTCTCCGGCTCAGCAATCCAGAGCAACGGATCGTATCTTTCCATGAATGAAGAGATCTCCGAGCTGAAAATGCAAGATCCGATTAAATGAATAGCCGAAACCACTCTCCAACAGCTCGAAGCGATATTTTCTACACTCAAAAAGAAAAGATGAAGAAATCGAACCACTTTTCAAGCGGCTCTGATAAAAAGCGGTTTTCCAGAGCTGTTTTGACAGAGAAAGCGGTTATCAGGCAAACCAAAGCCGGTTTTCTCGCTGCATGTTTGAATGTAAACAGGATTTGACGGTTTTCTCCACTCAGTAGTAAGCATCCAGCTACAAAAATCCGTTTTCAGCCGCACAGGAGCAGGTTTTCCAGTAAAAACCGGCGGTTTTCTGTAAAAAGTCGGCGATTTCAACTGTCTTCAAGCTTGTAAGAGTCTCCAACCGTAAAAACGTCGGTTGCTGCACGTCTTCAGCTCTATAAAGAGGCAGGAAAAGATTCTACGGCGAGAAAACGGCGATTTTGTTGCCGCCGCGGAGGGAAAATAAAAGCTGTTTCTTACAGTCAGAATAGCGGTTTTGGGATGCTAATGAGTAGTTTTAACTGTTAATGGGCAGTTTTAGGGCGGAAAATGGTGGGTATTAATCTCAGCAACGAAATCTGATGGTTCGGAAATGAAGGAATTGCGATCTCCTGCATTTAGAGGTAAATATCTTGAAAGAGGATCTCCCGCGGGCCGGTAACTGCTACCTTTTCACCGGCTAGCGGCGGTAACAGCGGATGTTGGGTACTTACGTTTTTTTCATCTCGCGACAAGTTAAATTATCGTATCGGTTACATCCCAGCAGTTTTACACGCAGCACAAGTGGTACTCTGGTAAGTGTGTGGGAAATCCACCGGAGCATCGGGTGGCCGGTGGCTATCACTATGAGGATGATCATGCGAAGATGAGATCCACTCATCAGGTGGGCCACTCGTGAGTTGAATCTGGAACGGAGTAAAGGATTTTTTAGCCGGTCATTCTTTTTGCATAGAGCATGTTCCAACACATTGATTAGACATTCTAGTTATCCGATTGGTAGCATCGACGGTTTTTATTACTTGGCATGGATGGTCTAGATTGGTTTGCCTCCATGGCACTGGTAAGAGTTACCACAGTTTAGCCTCAGATAAACATGTAGTTTATAAAATTAATAATAAAATTAATAAAAATATGAAATCATAAAAACTTCATTTATTGAATTTTTTGGGTCAGCTTAAAAAGAAAATAAGGGCATGTTTTATTTTTCATGTGTAAATACTCAGTAAATGGGTAATTAATTATTTCACCCCGTTTGAAAATTATTTGGAGTTTTTGTCTTGGAAATGGGTTTAAAAGAGCTAGTTTAAATTTGTAAACCCCAAAGTAATGTATATTATACATCTATTCCATCCATCCATTTTACTACAATATTTTGAGGTGTAAGCCGAAAAATGAAGCAGATCCAATACTAAGGTAGCCCACACCAAAAGAAATTGTAGCCCTAAGAGGTTTTTAATGGTAAGTGTTTGATACCTTTTTCCGTGGCATGGTCCACTTAGGGCGTGTTTGGACGGGCAAGGTGGATTGTATTAGGTTGTATTAGGGTGGATTGGAAGGAGCAATCCCGGGATTTGGCCGGGCGTGCCAAACAGGCAGAAGTTGGATATAGCAATCCCATGGGATTGCCAGCAATCCACTGACATCACCATCATTGCCTTGAAATCCACCCGATCCCACCCGATCCCTCCTAATTGCAACTATTTTGCCTGGGACATGTTTGGATAGCAGGAGCAATCCCAGGATTAGCCGGTGTAATCCCGGGATTGGCCAGGTGAGCCAAAAATACTCGTGGTGAGTTAGCTAGATATAGCAATCCCATTGGATTGGCACCAATCCACTGACAGAGCCATCATTACTTCCCATCCACCCTAATATAATCCAATCCCGCGGGATTGGCCCGTCCAAACACGCCCTTAAACTTTAGATATGCGTCATTTTTTGGCTCATGCCATAAATTAAGATGGAATAATGGATGAATAGTATGGATAAGCGACACGCATCACTGTGAGACCCATAAATATTTTGTGGTATTTTTAGTTTTTCTAAACCTGGTCAAATCAACTAATTAGAAGAGTGTTGTAAATACCTAAGGAAATAATTATTACCCATTTAAAGGTATTTATCAATGAAATGAAAAATTAAACAAGCAATGGAGGATTAAGAGTTTCATTTCTCTTATTCTCTTGTATAATAATTTCTCATTTTATATTTTTATTGGATCACATCATCACTAATGGCATTGATACTACTACATCCAATGTAGAGTCATCAGTGACGAGATGGACCAGTTGCATTACAAGAAATAAAAAAATCTTTATTTCTCAAGAACTATATTAGCCTTACATGATGAGGAACAACACTTTTATTTTCTATTTATTTGTTGCTTCAGTTGAACATTTGGGCCATGTAAAAGTGTGAAGCGTGACATGAAGATCAAGTGCTGGATATTTTGAAATAATCGACAATATCTGGTGGACCACACCTATACAATAAGCCAGACCATTAGATATACATTGGTTTATTTAATATTAACACACGAGAAGTGGACCATCCTCGTTTCTGTCTCAAGTGATTTTTATAATGAGAAAGAAAGAATGAATGGTGGTTAACCCATCCCCATTAGTCCATGCGGTGGCCCACTCCAGTCCTCAACGTGCCTAACTTTTATATTGATCGCCTAACATATGCCAACGTCGTATATAAAGTAGATGTCATGTAATAATAGAGTGAGCCTCGTGTGATGAACGGTGCAGAGTGTGAAGTTATACACATTAAAAAAAGTGAATGGTAAATCTAATTTATACAGTTCTTTATCAATATAATCTTAACCATTCATTATTAAGTAGTTTTAATTTTATAACAAAATTACCCTATGCTAATCAATGTTATGAAGACAAATTGCAATGATAAAAATGTCCACTACTTTTGATATCATGCATGATAGAGTTAAATAAGAATATAGTCAAGAAAAGTTGGGAAAAAAAAAAAGACATTGATCTTTGCTAACCATATTCATTGTTGAAATGATAATTTCACATCGCTTTCAGAGCCGTGATTTGTGAAAGTAAATCAGACCTCTTTGAGCTAAACAGCTGTCTGAGTAGACGGCCATTACTATTCAATTACCTTTCGCACCTAATAACCGTACCCGTGTTTAAACTTACAAGATGAACTGTGCTAGTGTACCTCGTATAAGTACTGGCTTAACCTTTTTTGGTACTATAATAGCCTAGCGCTACATGGGTGGAACTTTCATGAGATCTGTCCTATCCAAATCCAAAAATCATGATGATTTTAAATTCAGGTAATCTATAGGATGTCCACCCATTAGTTTTGTATTGGGCCCACTAGTATATTAATATGTCATACAATTCATTGATTGGATGCGTTTCATCCAAAAAAAAAAATTATAGTATTTCAAGACTTAGGTGAGACATATCATATTATCATTATTTGGAGGTTTTATAGCTTATTTTGTTTGATGTAATTACATGTATTTTTCATGTAATTTCTTTCAAATCAGCATTGGATGCATGCATCAAACGACGCCCCATGTTACATTTGTACCACACATATTATGAAGCAAACGGTGGGACATAAATAGTGTATGAATGAAATCTACTCTGCTCATCATTTCAGACAAATCAGTATGAGACTTGATCCCAGAAATCAGGCTCATCCAAAACATCAATAGGCCACACCACAGGAGAACAGGGGATGGGATGCACACAATTGAAATCTCCCTGTATCCACGGAAGTCTTCGATAAAGCTTATATCTGGTTTTCGCTTCACACTCTATTTAATCACCTTATGAACGGGTAGGATGTAATATAAATATTACAGTGGACTCCATATTTTAATGGTGGACGTCTCTACACACATTTGCCTACGGTATGGCCCATTGGAGTTTTGCATCAAACATGATTTTGGGCTCACCTCCTAAAATGGGCTGGCTCAGATGATGGACGGATTGGATGTCAGATATACATAGTGGACCCAACAGAGCTTCATGTTGCCTGGGTAAGGAGGACAAGATAGGTGTCGTTGTAACACGGTAACTCGGAGAATCGCCTGTGAGTGGATCCAACACTAATCTTTCTTTACACAGTACAGACACAAGTAGAGCTGGGTAGGACCCGACTTGATCCAGCGGATTCGATTCGACCCGAATCAAATGGTAAGGTCAAGTTCGAATCGAGTAGACCCACCCTGATACGAATCCCGACGAAGTCGAGTTCAGGTTACGTAGTAATCTGATCTGAAACTCGATTCGGACAGGAACCATATTCCGACACCCGTCCGGCTTCGAGCTCCTCCTCATTCTCTCTCTCTCTCTCTCTCTCTCTCTCTCTCTCTCTCTCTCTCTCTCTCTCTCTCCTCTACTCGTCCACACAGCAACACCTGTCCGGCTTCAAGTTCCTCCTCCACCTCCTCCTCCTCCAACTCTCTCTCTCTCTCTCTCTCTCTCTCTCTCTCTCTCTCTCTCTCTCCTCTCTCTCCACTCGTCCGCACAGCAACACCTGTCCCACTTCGAGCTCCTCCTCTTCCGCTTCTCTCTCTCTCTCTCTCTCTCTCTCTCTCTCTCCCCTCCACTCCTCCACACAGCAGCACCTGTCCCACTTCGAGCTCCTCCTCTTCCGCTTCTCTCTCTCTCTCCTCCACTCGTCCGCACAACAACACCGGTCCAGCCACCCATCCCATTCTCAAGCTTGATTTTTTAGGTATTTATTTATTATTATTATTATTTTAATTAAAATGCATGGCTCCGATCGGCCTGTCCCGCTGTGTTGCATCCGAGTCGATCCGAATCGTACCCAACTCAATCTTACTCGGTTTCTCTGACCAAGTCGAACTCAATTCGGGTCATCCCAACTAAGAATCAATTCGGATCTAGTAAAGTCCACTGGACTCAATCCTGAGTTGGATCAAATTTGGGTCAGGTTTTCACAATACTAGATCAAGTTGAGTTGGACCTCGGTCCGACTTGACACGATGCTCACCTCTAAACACCAGCCAGCTTTAGCCAAGTTACATATGTGGTTCCCTGCATACGTGTAGCACGTACCTTAAATCCAAACCGTCCAAATGGTAGGACCCATTGTATATGGTTTATAACCCAGAGACTACATTGAAATTATGAATACATTGATGACATCTAATCGAATAAGAAAAAATGAAACATTTTATGTTCGTAATTCAGTCAAGGAAAAAAGTGTCCATTAATCAACAGCCAGGATTACCTGATCAATTGATTAGTGGGTTTTGGACAAATGGCATGTGTACATAGGGAAGCGACGTTATTTGTATCTTACATACAGCACCCATGTACCCTAATTAGTCAAAACTAACAAAAAGAGAGCTTATCCATTCTTTACGCTATTATCCAGCCAAAAGTGGACCACCTCTTTTATATCCATTCATTTTCCAAACCACGATTGCATCATCAGAATCTTTTGTTCAAATCGATTTTTTACTGCCATAACCAATCCATGACGGCCCACACAAAAATGGACGGTGCAAATTGTTCATGGGCCCAACAGGTTGGATGGCAAATAAACAATACTGTGAACCCTCGTGATATATATGTGCTTCATCCAAGCCGTCCATCTATTTTTCTAGATCATTATAAAGCGTGAGACCAAAAATTAGGGACATCTAAATCTCCACGGACCACACCACAAGAAAAAAGTGTAGATTGAAAGCCTATCATTAAAATATTTAAAAGGCTCACTGTAATGTTTATTTGTAATCTAGCCTGTTGATTAGATGAAGATAAAGCACAAATATCAGCTTAATCCAAAACTTTTGTGGCCCTAGGAAAATTTTAATGGTGAGTGTTCAATTACCACTCTTTCCCATGGTGTGGTCGGTATGAGATTTGGATCTTCTTCATTTTTGAGATCATAAAATAAAATAATTTTAAAAAATGGATGGATGGCATGGATAGGAACATACATCGTGTTGGGGCCCACAGAGTCAGCATGCAATCCGTCGGGTGTCATGTCATCATTCCTATCATTCTCTTTGGTGCGGTCCACTTGAATTTTAGATATACTTTAATTTTGGTTTTATTTTCTAAAATGCGTGGAGAAAAGGAATAGATGGATGGCATCGATAAAACAAATATGATACTATGGGACCCACTGAGTTGCCACCAAGGTAAAGGGCGGTGACCGCCTCACTGCGCAATGGGAGCCGATTACGGCCCACTGTGATGCATGTGATTAAATCCATGCCGTCCATCCCGCATTGAAATGCTCATTTTAGGAAATGATCCAAAAAATGAAGTAGATCTAAATCTCAAGTGGACCATAATACAAGAAACAGTGATAATTGAGTATTAAAAACTTATCGTGAGCTATAAAAGTTTTGGATCAAGCTGATATCTGCATGGCCTCTTCATCCATATCCTTGTGACCTTATCAACAGGTTGGATGGCTAATAAACATTCCAGTCGCTCCCCATGAAGTTTTTAACAGTGGGATTCAATCTCTACTCTTTCTTGTGGTAGGGTCCACATAGGATCTGGATATACTAACTTTTTTATGATCATACCCTAAAATGAGCTATCAAAACGGTTGGACGGTGTGGATTTAAGGAAAATACATCACTGTGGTCCCACAGACAGGAGTCCCACCCACATCGGTGGATCCCGGGTCTCACCTAATCCGCTCCCCTGCGCAATCAGCGTCCTTTATTGGTCTCAATGAATTGTACGCTAGACCTACCAACGGACTGGATCGAGGGAAGAAACTAAATTCTTGCGTGCCAATATTTCGCGATATGGTAATATTATCATATAGTTTGCGATTGGTAATTATTACCACATTAGGACATGCATTGAATATAGAAAGGTTATCTAACTTGCGCCAGCGGGCACACGGTAGTACACCAGAGTCAGACGTCTCAGACTGCTCATATTAGCGGCTTGCCTCCAGCGCGAGGGCTTCATCATGTAGCCTCTAGGCGTACGTTAGCAGTGACCCCTCGAACACTGCGAGTGTGCTTGCTAGCCTACTCGCTGCCACTCGTGTCGAGGTGCGAGATCCTGTACACTCAATAGGTGGGCCACAGCTTCCACATCAACTCTATACTCTAAGGGCACATCAAATCTATTTTTTAAAAAAATTCATATGGTTCAAATAATATGAGTATTTAAATATTTAAATAAATTTATTGGACAACCATCACATTTTCAAGATCCTAAAATACCCTTCCTCATATTCTTTAAATTTTGTAAAAATAAAAATTAATTAGATGGATAAAAATGTCCCAATGCTTCTCACAACATGTGTGCCTGTGTGAATAGGCATATGAATTGTGAAATGGGTTGGGCATAGGCAATGGTTTGTATTTTATTTTAGACATGAGTCGTGCATAGGTAGCCTAGAGGATTTTGAGCTGGAATTGAGCAGCACAGAGCCTGCCCCACCTGGCTCATTGATAGTCTTGATTGGACCACATCCAAAATGCATTTTCATTGTTGGAGGGACTAGCTACCCATGCATGTCCACAATGCAAGATCTATAGTAATCAACCGAACCCACAATGCAAATGGCCTACCAATTCACTCATCATATGGGCTACACATGTACATTGAATGTGGGTCATTCACTAATTTTTTTAACCATCCATTTCTTTTTGTATACATGTAGCCTACCTGATGGATGGATCGACTTGTTTCCTTTACCAAGGATTTTAAACGTGTTCTAATTCATTGGGAAAAAAGATGATGTTTCACACGCGTGCCACTTTGACATCTTTGCATTCGCACGAGTGCACTTATGAGGGCTCTTTAATTAGAAGGACAGAATGAGCAGTTCCCTGAGTCATTCGCTTGATTCACCAACTTGTTGCTTGCTTTTGCACTTTTTTCTTTTATTGGGTGCATGCTGCACAACATAGTGCATTTATGCTATCTAACCTATGAATTATGTGATCCTTACAGTATAGAAATTTCTCAAAGAATTAGGGATATCCAATCATTAGGTGGGCTAAACTAATGGGAACCACCCCAAAAACTTTCAAATTCACGTGGTGTCTTATATCATTAGTGGGTTGGCCTAATTTTTTGGATAAGTTGGGTACAAGACGCATACCATAGTGGGACCCATATACACCATGTACACTAAGCTTATTGTATAAGTTGGAAGTAGAGAATTGCATATAAAGAAATCTAAGGTTAAATTTACTCTACTCGAGTTAAGAGCATGTTTAGATGGTAAGAAAAGAAAAGAAAGAAAGGAAAAACTGTAACGATGATCTAATGATGATTTCTTAAGATATAAATTCCCGTGGATTTCATTTTAGAGGTCTTTTTTGGATAACAAGTGAAAATAAAAAAATACTTTATATTTCTTATGTAAGAATTTAATTATTATATTTGGTTAATAATAGCATTTTAAAATCTAATATTTCATTTTCTTTTAAAACATGGTAAAATGTTTTATCATGAAAAAAATTATCTTTTTTCTTATCTTTTTACACTTTCCAACCATGCCCTAGAGAATCACCTATCTACACTTAAGAAATCGAGAAATTATTACATCAACCTTGATTGGCCAATTTATCTTAATTGCAAACACCTATCCTCCATTTCATGACAATTACAAACACATCTCTTCTGTTTTCACTTTTTATAAATACATCTCCTATTATTTTTATAAGGTAAGTGGATATTTTTTTTACCTAGCAGAAGACACTAAGTTGGAATACATAGAAAATTACAAAAGTAAGGTTATAAAGAGAAGTGTCTTGGTATCCATGGGGAAGAAAAAGACTATATATATATATATAATATATATATATATATATATATATATATATATTATGTAGAGGGGAGAGATTACATATTTTATGTACATATTAATCTAAACCCTTTATATAAAAAGAGGTGCTCTTTACTTCATAATCTTATTTACACAATAACTTTTAAAAATGAAATTTCATAACTAGCTACTTTCATAAGTTAACTCAATCAAATTATGCTTAATAACTAAGTAATTTAATTATATTAAGATTTGTTAATGATTCTCAATACTTCCCTCATTATAAAGTTACACTTGCATCAATCATTTTTCAGATTTATTTTGAAGAGACTAAACTTATTTGTGCTTAGTACGTTAGTTAAAAATTCGTTACTTCATCACTTATAGAGACGTACGTCAACTCAACCTCTTTGTTCATGACATTTTTTTTTTTTTTTTTTTTTTATAAATAAAGCAATACTAGACTTTCACATGCATTATTCGAGCATAAAAATTTAAATTTGATACCAACATTATTAAGCTAACACTCATTCATAATAGGAAAAAGATAGTCGACTTTTTTTTTTGTTAAGTTTCCTAATAATTGTGTTAACAATATGCTTTCATATATAGCACGCATCGTAGCTTGATATCCAAACTCTATAGTAGATAATACAACAATGAGTTTCTCCTTGCTTTCCCATGACACGCTTATCGAATCAAGATTAAAATAAAAATCCAATGTTGAATGGTGTATACATGGATCACTGGCCCAATTTTCATTATTAGCCTTCAAGCTTTACCAGTACATTGAACTTATGCAACATGCATTTGTTGATGGTCGCCTTCACATATCACAAGATACACTTCATTAATCTATATATGGTTTTTTTACGCTCCTGTATAAATTGACTAATAACCTCAACTAGATATGTCAGATCTAAACAAGTAATGGTTAAGTATATTAGGTACCAACAATCTCTCGATAAGCCTGTGCATATGTGAGTAGTTCTCATTTATCCATCGCAGCTTATGATTAACTTCAAGTGACGTTGTAATTAATTTTAAATGCAACAAATCAAATTTTACAATTAAGTCTGGACATATTTTTTTAAGAATCAATATTATTCTTTTATCTATTATTACTGCAAAAAAATTCTTTTAAAGAATACATTCTTCACGTCCATCTATTAAAGCACTCAACCTTCTGCAATTGTCAAAGCTATAAAAATACACACTTGAGATTTTAGTCATGGAATTATTTATTTAATAATGACCTTCTTCGTAGCTTTGAGAGAAATATTTAGCCACCAAAAATGCATTGTAATGCTCCATTTCACTTGTATTATTTTACCTTATTTTATATATCTACTTGCAACTAATAACTTTTTTCTATTTTTTCAATGTACTCATTTCTTCCTCCATAGCATGTTGTAATTGAGGATCATTAACCGTTTCGTTTGAAGGTATTCAATACATATGAATCCATGTCTTGCATATGTACGCATAATGTATATTTAAGACATAATAATATGTAAATATTTTATAAAAATGATAATCTTCTTTTTTGCATCACAGCTTAATGATGATATAGCTTTTTTCTTTTCTTTTCTTTTAATTCTCCGGATTAAGATCTTTTACAAACTTAGATGATTATGAAGTGAACGATCTTATATTTGGTTTTACATCTAGTAAAGACAATAAAGACTCTATTTTACTACTTAAAGCTTAAATCCATTGTGAATTCATATCAAAATTCACATATATGCTCTCATGAATTAGACAATATACTAAATTATAACATCTAAATATTTTTCTCTCAAATAAGTATTTAAGAAAAATACATTTTATAGTATTCTTATCAAGTTTGTCGTAGTTTTCATTATTGTACTTCACATAGGTTATATATCTAAACACTTGCAGACGCGTAAAGTTTCATTCTTCTTGTAGAGAATTTGATTTAGAACATTTATACTTGGATCTTAATAACATCTAATTAATTAAGTATTACAATATATATAGCTTCAAACCAATAAAGTTTAAGCAAACATTTTTTTTTTATCTATAATATCCTGAGTGAACTATACTATACGAAAGTTTTTCCTATCAATAGTCCTATTTTATTGAAGCCTTCTTGGATAAGTGATTTGTCGTTTAATTCCATATAATTTTTTAAAACAAAATCATTAAAATTATCAACAATTTGTAAAATTTGTATTTTTTATTGAATTAATTTTTTAATAGTGCTTTAAGTTCTTTAAAGTATTTAAATACTTTGGATATTTAACGTAAAAAATAAATTCAAATATAACTAAAAGTTCTTTAATGAATGATATGTATAGTATCTTAAATATGTATGTGATTCCACCGAGCTTAGCTCCCAAATATCATTGTGGATAACTTCAAACAAATAATAAGTAGTCATGGACGACATGAAAGGATGTCTTGTCATATTTGCAAATTCACATGTCTGATTCCTATTGTATTTTATAGTCGGCATTCTCGTGATAAGTTTCTTTCGTAAGATGTCTCTGATTCTCTAAAGTTGTAGTGACTCAATCTCATATGCTATAAACTGATAACTTTAGACAAAAAAATAAAAATAAAATAGGAGAATTCCATCGTGAGTGTAAATAATTGGTTAACTTTTCTTCTATAAGAGATGATTTTACCATCAACCCTTAATAGAATTTCATATTCCCTATTACCAAACATAGTATTGTCAACTCGATATACAAAGTCCTACGAATATAAAATTATTATATATTTGTGGCACATGCAAGACATTAGAAATACGCTTGATATTTATATTAGAATCCTGTATGATCATTCTATCCTTACCTTCAACTTTTAGAGAGGTGTTGTTCTTAACAGTAACATTTAATGCACTCTAGTTGACTCTTTTTTAATGAAGAGATTTTCTTTATATCATGTGATTCAACACACTAAATATCTGAACTACTAATCTTCACATTTTTAGAACAATTTTGAATTTCAATCTACTTATTTTTAAAGTCTCTTCTTATAATAATAGACTCACTGCCTATTTCATAAGAGACTTATTTTGCTGAATTAGCATTCTCATAGCGTCAGACTAATTTGTATAGATTTTTCAAGATGATTTTTACATGAGAATCATTTTCAAACGTGATGTTAATTCTCTCTACCTAATGACATTGATCCTTCCATTTTCAAGAAGACTCCACCAAGGAGTCGTTTCTTTGTTGAATTGTCCTTAATTTTACTTCTAAGGGCATGTTTGATTTTTGAAGTAAATGGTAATTACTTGGTAAATAAGTAATAATTACTTACCAGGGAATTACCCCATCATTTCCTGCACCTATGTTGACGGCTTAGCTTTTTGGCGTTAAAATCGAGGATGACTGCCAAATGAATATAGGGCCCACTATGATTTACGTGATGTATCAACACCGTTCATCCTATACGTTAGCCTGATTTAAGCCATGAACCCAAAAATGAGGCAGATCCAAAGCTCCAGTGGACCACACCACAGTAAACAGTGAAAATTGAATGCTTGCCATATAAAAATTTATGTGGCCCGTAAAAGTTTTGGCTGAAGCTGATATTTGTGTTTACCCTTTATTAATGTTTTTATAACCTTATGAACAGGTTAGATGACAAATAAACATTAATGTGGGCCCAATAAACAAAATAACTTTTAATGGTGGACGTTTAAGGTAATTGTTTCCTGTGATATGGGCCACTTGAGCATTTCAGTTGTCTCAATATTGGACTTAGGCCCTAAAATCTTCTGATAAAATAGATGGACGGTGTGGATATGTCATGCACATCACAGTGGGGTCCACAAATGCAAGTCAGCTTTTTCAGACCAATTTTTGAGAAGAAAATGCATTTGAAATTTCAAACAGGGGAAAAGGTAATAATGATCTTTTTCAAGGATATTTCTCTATTCCTTCGATATCAAACAGGCCCTAAAAACAGCCTTTCTAGTGTCACTTACTTTCTTGTGCACAATAGCCAAGTGATATAACACTTTTTTCACTAAATATAATTCTTTAAGATATAAAAATATATTTGATCTACACAAGATTTAGATTGCATGCGAATCATTTCCATTATTCTTCTTGGAACTTGCAAGTCTCGCTTGACGACCATTTGTCGATTTAAGATTACTATTGTCAATAATATCCCAAAAACCCTTGCTCAAAAGTAGCTTTATAACCACATTTTTTAATTTTCACAGTTCTTCATTATAAGAACTTAAGAAACAATAACACTTGATGTCGACATAAACGAGTCACAAAAAAAAAAAAAAAAAAAAACCTCATGAAAGAGGAAAACTAACACAAACTGGAAGCAAAAACATATTTTTAAAATGACTAAAAAATATTTTAAAAAATGACCAATCCCTTTACTAATGAGGCTTTGATACTATGTAGAAAAACACACAAGGCTATAGAAAAAGTTGGCATCCATAGGGAAAAAGAAAAATAAGAAAGAAAAGACGTGTAGAGAAAGTAGAGAAAAGAAAGAGAGAGAGAAAAAAAGAAGAAGATAAAATTACTTTATTCAAAAGTGTGTGTATGTGTGTGTGTGTAAGAGAGAGAGAGAGAGAGAGAGAGAGAGAGAGAGAGAGAGAGATTCTTTAGAAAAAAAAATTTATAACTACTTTTCTAATTAACTTAACCAAAGCATGCTTATTAAGTAACCCAATTAGATTAGGACTTAGCAATGATTCTCAACAAAAATAGAACTAATTAAAACAATACAATTCAAGGCAAAGAGAAAAGGAAATCCAAATTGGGTACTATAAAAAGAAAATGCTTAATTTTACATCAGAAAAGAAAGAGGGTTGACAGTTTTAAAACTGCTTCAATATCCCTCATTTGTTATACATATTGGTTATAAATTCCCCTACACTGTTAACTAGCATAGTTATTTATTAGCATGACATCTGACCATATTATCCCTACTTTATTAGTTAATTGTAGACGTGTGGGCCCTTCATAGTAAGCTTTTCTTATCCAACTCATTCATCATTGTCACTATACAAAGAAAATGAGACATAAAAATCAAATGTATCCAACCATTAGATCACCCACCACGTGAATATATATTAAAACTTTGGGTGGTTGTCCTTTGTTTTATATAATGTGGCACCCACGATGATTATATTACCTTGAATTTTAGGGTATCCAACATTTACAATGAAGTGACCTCGCTGGATAAGTTGGATACCATTTATACATGGTGGGCCCACAAGATTACAATTTATGGCGGTTATCTTTACTTTTTATAAAAATCTCCCTCTGATTTACAATTTTATTACAAATTGCCCTCAAATGGTCCATTTAGCATAGGGTCATCTTTTAGCAATTCATCACTTTCTCCCTCTCATTAGTAACTAGTTACAGATGTGTGAACCCACATGTCATCCAGTCCTATTAAACATGTCACTTTTTCATGAAAACGGAACACGCCAAAAATCATGTTGATCCAACCATGTGATGTATAAGACGTGAATTTGGAGGATTTTGGGTTGTCTATTGTTTATTATAGTATGGACTATATGATTGGGTAGTCTAAATTTTTGGACATGCACTAACAGGTCAGAAACATTTATATATAATGGTGGCTTCACATGCGGGTAAAATAAACTTTAGGCATTATAGTCATTTGGTACATATTCCTCTATTGTCTCTAATATAGGGGATGTACTTGCAATAATCCAATTTTGATCATCCTAATTTTGGAGATCTCAAGAGAACTATAAAAGGCGCACATGATAAACAGAGTGGATTTTGTTAACCCATCACGATGGGGCCCACACACCATGCTGTAGAATAAGCTTATTCCACCTAATGTCATGGTATTTTTTTCTCAATTTTAAATATTTGCATTTTGTAATATTTAAAATAGGATCTAAAAATACATGAAAAACTAGTAATGACAGCAGTTTTTATGATGATCGGAAAAATCATGTGGGGCCCATCTTCAGTGACCATTTGTTATTAATTAAATGGTGATAAGAGTAAAGTTTCAAATATAACAAGCGATCACCAACACACTTATAATAATAAATAACGAATAATTCAAGTCAACGACACATATCGATGCATCATATCAATTGGTCGAGATAAGCGAGACATTGATATTACAATTGAAATGAGTTTGTTCCACATAACCCTCATTCGACATGAGTTTAGATGGTTATTCAATAAGTCATTGATAGATTCCACAAAATTGACTTGAAATGACTTCACCCAAGTATCATTTTCATACCACTAGATTAATTAAAAGAGTCCCCTATTTTTTCTTTAAACTGTTGTTGGTAGGAGCTTGGACGAGGAAATGACCCACATGGAGAGAGAAAGGGCATTTAGGGGGTGTTTGGATCTTAAGTTGCTTAAGATAAGTTAATTATGCCACAAGTAGCTTATCTTAATTTTTACTTATTAAGAAGATAATTATATTTGGTAAACAACATACTTATCAACTTCTCTTCTCTTTTATCTCTCCCATGTCTCTCTTTAGCAACTTGCAAAAAGTTAAAAAAGCTAAAATTTTTAATTGAAGTGATTAAACACTTTTAAGTAAAAAAAAAAAAAGTTACTTATAAATAACATAAACCAAACTTACTTATTTGAAATAAGTTACTTATCTACTGTTGCAAGTAGAAAAAGTAACTTATTTAGGGGGTGTTTGGATCGTAAGTTGTTATGCCACAAGTAGTTTATCTTGGTTTCTATTTAGTAAGAAGATAATTATATTTGACAAAGCATATACTTATTACATTCTCCTCTCTTCCGTCTCTCATGATGCCTCTCTTCAGCCACTTATAAATAATAGAAAATCTTTAAAAAATTAACTGAAGTGATAAAGTCTTTTTAAGTAAAAAAGTTACTTATAATTAATAATAAATCAAACTTACTTTTCTAAAATAAGTTATTTATCTACTGTTGTAAGTAGAAAGTAACTTATTTGGTGGTATCCAAACGGGCCCTTCGAAGAATAATCCAGTAAGCTGGGATGAGGATAACATGAGACTAAATAATAAAAGTCATTGATTTTAAGCTAAATTCAAAGATATTCATTGTACTGTTCAAGCTAGCTTCGGGTTGGAGGGGAAGTGCGTAGGCAGTAAAACCAACCCGAAAGTAATAGATTTTTTTCATTGCGGAGTAGTACTAAATAAGGATTATGAATTTTGACCATATTAACATTGTAGTATGGTCAAAATACCCAAAAGGAATGGATGTTTCAAATATTCTTAGACTAGTCATCTGACAGGTTTTTAAAATATTTTTGGACCAAATTGCTTTTGTCCTTAGATCAACAACAATATGAATTTTGAGTGAAGAAGAATTTACGTAATATCTAATCCCGAAGAAGTGACGTCAATGACATTAGTTATTGGGTCTACTGGAACCTAGATCCAATTCATTCATTTTTTTTGTAGCCCTCTATTTATATGGGAAGATGCTAACTTCTTATTGATATGATCTATATGTAGCCCACAAAATCTGATAACTTATAATGGTGTCCGTTCGATACAAACTATTTTCTTATGATGTGGTCAATGGGACTGGCGGATGTCGATCATACTTCCAATCATGGCCTTTCATGAAATTTCGAAGTTAATGAATAGAGTGGATTCCACACATATGCGGTGATGGACCCCATGAATGATGTACAAACGTCCTTAAAAGTTTTCTTATGGTGTAGTCCATTTAAGAAGTTTTCGATAGTAGGAGTTCAATCACCATTGTTTCTTATGATGTAATCCATTTAAGAAGTTTTCGACAGTAGGAGTTCAATCACCATTGTTTCTTGTAGTGTAGTCCATTTAAGCCTTTGGTCTGCCTCCTTCTGGGCTCATGCTCTAAGGGGGTATTTGTTTTCCTATTTACCAGAATAAATGGTGGTAAATAGGCAATAATCATCATTTTATTCTGTTTGAAAAAGAGTAAATCCTTCTCATAATTGCATCTTAATTTTTAGGTTGCCTTTTAAAAAAACTAACAAGCATGCGTGGATGAAATCCATGGGTCTCATTGTGATGTATATGTCTAATCCACACTGTTCATCCATTTTATCATATCATTTTAGGGTATGAACTAAAAAAATTAGGTAGATTATAAGTTCAAATGGACCACATAACAGGAAAGAGGGGGTAAAGATGTCCACCGTTGAAAGGGGGACCATCTGTGGGTCTAGCAGTGATACGTAACTATGATCCAACCTGTTAATATGGTTACACAGACATGGATGGAGGGAGAAATATCAGCTTGATCCAAAACTTTTATGGCCCCGCAAGAAGTTTCAATGGTAGCCGTTTAACTCCCCATGTTTCTCATGATGTGGTCCACTTGCGCTTTTGATGTATCTCAATTTTGGACTCATGCACTAAAATGAGCCGTTACAACGGATGGACAACATGGATCAGACACAAACATCACAATGGGCCCATCTTTTTTAAAAAATTCCACCTTGATATCACCGTCAAGTCAATCAAGTGTGAATGTGACAAGGACGGTGAGCTGTATTTCATGTTGTAAATAATGATGATTTCTTTACATTTATTTACCTCTATTTACATTAATAAATAGGAAATCAAACACCCCCTAAATTATTCTGTTAAGATATATAGACGACACGGATAAATTATATGCATCATGATGGCCCATAACAACCAATAACAGTGTCCGGTAACCGTTCACTCCTAACTATTTTCTTGTGGTGGGGTCCACCTTACCTATGAATGTAACTCATTCTTTGGCCATAGAAAGTAGTGAAATTGAAAACCTACCATGGCATTAAATTAAATTATGAATCCAATAGACAGAGTAGATTTTCGACATATATCCTATGGTGGGCCCCATAACCCTTAACACATGACAACCTAGACCCTTAACACATGATAATCTCAACCCTTAACACATACTTAATAGTGGGCCCCACAGATGGCGTCCTCATAGTGTTAAGAGTCAAGGTCAAGGTTGTCATGTGTTAAGCACTGAGGTTGTCAGAGTTGAGGTTGTTATGTGTTAATAGTCGAGGTTATCACACATTAAGGGTCAAGGTTATTATGTGTTAAGGGTCGATGTTGTCATATGTTAAGGGTCGAGGTTGTCATACACTCACTACCAAAAATGGACCAAATACTACAAACTAGATCCGTAGTAAAAAAAAGAAAATACCTACAATTTTAGTCTATAGCCATTGCATTTTTTAGGGTCGAGGTTATTATGTGTTAAGGGTTGAGGTTGGCATACATTCACTACCAAAATGGAGCAAAGGCTACCGACTAAATCCGTAGCGAAAGAATATTTTAGTCCGTAGCCATTAGTACCATAGCCATTACTTTTGAAGGGTCAAGGTTGTCATGTGTTAAGGGTCGAGGTTATCATGCATTCACTATCAAAATGGATAAAAGGCTATGGGTTAGATCTATAATGAAAGAATGTTTTAGTTCATAGTCATTGCTTTTTCAGGGTCGAGGTTGTCATGTGCTAAGGGTTGAGGTTGTCATGCATTCACTACTAAAATGGAGCAAAGGCTACGGACTAGATCTGTAGCGAAAGAATATTATAGTTAGTAGCTATTGGTACTATTGTCGTTGCTTTTGAAGGGTCGAGATTGTCATGTGTTAAGGGTCTAGGTTACTGTTTATCAACCTCAACCCTTCATACATCACAACCTATACCTTTGACATATGACAACCATGACCCAAGCCCTTAAAATATGATAACTTAGACCCTTAACACATGACAACCACAACCCAAACCTTTAGGGGGCGTTTGGATCATGATATTAGATGGGATTAGGTAGAATGAAATTGCATTTGATCCTGTGCAAATTTCATCCAACGTTTGGGGAGAATGGGGAAGTTTGGGATTATGTTAGATGGATTTTCATTTGGTTCATCTTGGATTATGAGCACTGTAGCACTGCTTCCTTCTGTCATTTGAAATTTTTTGAAAAATTTTATTAATGTCAGTAAGTTCTGTAGGTCTTGCTATGATGTATGGGCTATATCCACGTCGTCTACCTATTTTTCGAGATCATTTTAGGGCATGGGCCAAAAGTCAGGCAAATCCAAAGCTCAAGTGGACCTCACCATAGAAAGTAATGGGGATTGAACGTCTACCATTGAAAACTTCTTGGGGTCTACTGAAGTTTTGGTTCAAGCCGATATTTGTGTTTTCCTTCATCCGGGTTTGTTTGACCTTATGAACAGGTTGGACGACAAATAAACATCATAGTGGTCCTTAGGAAGATTTCAATGGTGGGCATCATTGTCCCCACTGATTTATATGTTGTGGTCTACGTAAGCTTTGGATCTGTCATATTTTTTGGCCCATGCCATAAAATGAGGTTGCAAAATAGATGGATGGTAGGATATAATACATACATGTTATTATCAATGGTTCCAAATGCTAGTTGGTATATCTATTCAAACGAACAATCAAATGCCACCATGACACAAACACAATACGAAGTTACGTTTGTCCCATAGTAATAAGAGACAATCCCTGTCACATGTAATAATTATATTTTTTTTAATCCCATACCACCTAATCCTATCTAATACCATGCGCCAAACACCCCCTTAACAAATGATAACCTAGACCTTTAACACATGACAACCTAGATCCAAATTTGTAACATATGACGACTTAAATCCTTAACATGACAACCTAGACTCTTAACACATGACAACTACTTTAACCAAGGCAATACATTACAAAATCCAAATTCTATCTCCTTCATTGTCTTCCACATGACAACCACAACCATCCCAACTATGGCCATCTCTCTCTCTCTCTCTCTCTCTCTCTCTCTCTACAACAAAAAATGGCTTTAATCTCTAAGAAAATGTTATTCTACAAAAAAAAATAATAATAATAAATGTCTTCCACGTATCAGTGGCTTTTATCTTCAAAAAATGCAGTTGTGTGAGCAAAAAATAACACTTTTGTAAGGCCTTAAAAGTTATTGGCGGTGCTCATACGTCGAAGAGGTTGATGACAGTAAATGTATGCTGAAAAATGCAATCAAATGGGGTGGTGGTGGTTTCCTATAAGATATATTTGAAAAAGAAGAAGAAGCTTAAGAAAAACAGCAAAGAAAAAAAGCTCCATAAGAGACCAAATTCCAAAGTATGGGTATTTTTTAGGGTTGTTCACGAGTCGAGCTAGCTCGAAAAACTCGCTCGACTCAGCTCAAGTCAGCTCGGATTGACTCGGCTTGAATGGCCGATTCGGGCCGAGTCAAGCTAATGATTTGAAGCTCGAGTTGAGTTCGAGCCGAGTTCGACTAGGGGACATTTCAACTCGACTCTACTCGAAGCTCGAACTCGAGCTCGACGTGGTTCGTTTAATAAATATATTAAATATTATATATATATATATATATATATATATATATATATATATATATATATTAATATAAGTTTTAAGTTTTAACTTAAAAAAAAAAAAAAAAAACCCTAGAGTCTCTACCCAACTGCACGCACCCCCTTTCCATTCCCCTTTCCCTTTCTTCACTTTCTCTACCCGCTGTCAGACGCCCGCCCGCCCGGACTACCACCACCAGTTTTCATTTCAGTTCCACAATAGTATGATTTCAATCTCTTGAGATCTACTTCTTGGGCGAGAAACTTAAAAAATCCGAGATGGGTTCTTCTCAGATTTGTTAGAGTTTCAAGGAAATCCAATGATCTGATTGGCTAGAGCTCTTTACTTGGATTTCTGATCTGTGTTATGCTCTATTTATTTTTTAGTGCTTGGAATTCTACTAGTGGAAGAAGATCAAGAACAGATCGGTTCTTACAAGTTTCTTTATCCGATTCGAAGCTTTGTTTGATTTTTTCATCAGGTTTTTCTTTGATTCTCCTAAGATTTCTAAATATTTCATCAATGGAGGAGGATCAAGAACAAAATCCATTACTCTCTCACCCAACAAGCTCGAGCTCGACTCAAGGTAAACTCGACTCGACTCAAACCACTAGCTCGACTCGAACTCAACTCGACAACTTTGGCAAACAAGCCAAGCTTCAATGTTGAGCTCGAGGCTCGAGCTTAACCTCGAACTTGAGTACAACATGGACAAGCCGAGCCGAGCTTGGTCCACCTCGACTCGACTCGGCTCGATGCCCACCTCTAGTATTTTTGTCCACTAATTCTCCAAAAAGTCATCAAAAGGCCAACTAAAGAATATATTTAAAAGAACAACATTTTGAAGCATTTTTCAATACCATGGGACTAGTACGGGAGAATCCAACTCCCCCGGCGCATTATGGCCCCATGTGCAGAGATGGCTAGATGATACTAACTTTCTGACACCGCATGTATTTACAGTTGAATTCAGTCCATTGATAAGAAAATCTTCAAAGGATCACATTCAACACCTCAAGCCAATGGCTAGGATCACCGTGACTATTGTAACATTGCCCTTTAAAACAACACTTACAATTTCAAATGCATTTTATTTACTCCCATCCAAACACACCTGAGTAAGCCATTTGCTCATAATTCACTAACATCCATTTCATTTCACCTTTTTTGGTTTTTTTGTTAGCTTGTTAGTACACCCCACTGTTAGCCACCCCCACTAGGGATCGATGCCTCATTGTCGAAACGAGGTATCTTTCACTCAGTCTACCACTTGAGCTATGGATCTGGGTATCATTTCATTTCACATTTATCTCCACTTACAAGCTATCAGACAAACCCTTAAAATGGACGGTTCTGATAATCTGACCTTTCCTTCATTTGGGTCCCCAAAGTCAAAAGTCAATGCATGCTGAGTGGGAGAAGAGATCCACCCACAAAACCTGTCTAAAATGAAATTGATCAGGAAGTGGAAATGATACCACAACATGTGGTACAATACCACCTTTATGGCCAACATGCCACTTGGTCCATCACTATCGTCCAAAACGGTATGTCCCACCTTGAAAATCACTCCTCTTGAAAATTAGGTTGATCTGGTCACTAAGTGGGCCCCACCAGTAGATTGGGTCAGACCCATTTGTCCATTGATTTCAAAACTGTAGCCCACCTTGTACTGATATACTAAAAGTTTGCATGTTATGGTGGCGGATTGCCTCTGCCCCCCGGCACAGGAAGTTCTTACAGTCAGAAGCTGTGTGGGGCCCACAGAGATGCCCCTGACAAATCCACTCCTCCATCAGTTTTGCAAGCCCACATTAGGGTAGGAATCTAAAAACCAGGTAGATCCAAAACTCATGTGGGCGCATATCAGAGGGATTGAACGCCTACCGTTGGAAACTTTGTGGGGCCACAGAAGTTTATATCATGATGATATTTGTGGCTGCAGTTTATCTGAGTGGAAATAACCCTATGAACGGTTTGGATAACATATAAACAACATGGTCGGCTCCAGGATGGTTTCAACGGTGGACGTTTCTGCTCCCATTGTTACGTGTGGTGTGGCACATGAGTTTTGTATCTGCCTCTTTTTTTAATTTTCTATCCTATTGTGGTCTCACAAAACTGATGGACGGAGTGGATTTGTCACATGAATCTCTGCGGGCCCACACCGTGTCCGTATGTTAGCGGGGTAAAGGTTTCTCCCGTACGGCAACTTTACCTGATCAGCCGCCACTAAAACAGAAAATTACCACTGTAGACCGTACCTTTTATCTAGCGTCTTTTATAAAGAATCCAAAACTTACCTTCCTAAATTAGACCTTATACGTACGGACAGAGCATTTGAGGACGAAAATGCCCCTGCTTACGCTAACTATAGCTATAGGTCTACTGAACGAAAAATCACTTTGAAAAGCAGGGTTATTTTCGTCCTCAAATGTTCTGTCCTTACGTAAAAGGTCTAATTTGGGAAGGTAGTTTTGGATTCTTCATAAAAGATACTGGATAAAAGTTGGGGTCTACATTAGTAATTTTCTCGCCTCAAATTACTTTTTGGAGGGAGAAATGCTCCAGTGCTCTTAGAGCACTAGAAGTTATAGTGCTCCTAGTTGTATCATTTTACTTGAGTATTTCAATCCATAGATCGGAACCGTCCATTAAGTCCAGAAAACATTTCTTAGCTAATATTTAGAAAATGGCAGTGATCTGTTGATCCAATTCATCATTTCTTTCACCTTTTCTTTACGACCATCATTTTTTTAAACAATAGATAGGATGGTTACAATTGCCTAAAAAAAAGTGATTCTTTAGAATTATGACCATGGTGGGCCCTAATAAATAAACAGATCAGATTTTTTTATCAGACCTATTTTTTGTATAAACTGCCCGAGCTGTCCATATTAAAGATGACCAATCAAATGGTTACTATTTTTCATAACAGTGTGATATTTACATGGTTTCCTACGGAATATATATTAGATCTAGTGAACGGTCTGGATCAACAGATTGGAGTAAGCGTCCCAATGCTTTTAGCATCTATAATTTATAAGAGCTTGCGACAACCGGAGCATTTCTCTTTGTTTTATTTTTACTCGTCCGACGTTACATATTTTAGAGTATACACTAGCTCTAGCATCTCTATCGTCACACCAATCTAAACTGATCTGAACCGTTGATCCGAACAGCCACCACACGAATATCCCAAGAACTAAAAACATTAGACCATCACACTATCTTAGCTAAACAATCTACCATTTCGCTTATAGAGACTATCATACCTTTTCTTCAAGAGAGTACCGTAGCTCTCTCTCTCTCTAAGGTATCCAATGGCCACGTCCTAAAGTGTAGGGAGCCCCATCATTCCTCATAATGGATAGTGAGGATGTCGTGTCCACACCCATAAACAAACAAGGCATGGGCCCCACAAAATAAAATCTCTAATGTGAGAATCTTGACTTGCCACCCTCTAGCTAAGCTCAAATCCTTTCTCTGCACTTTTAGGTTTCCCTTTACGGATTTTCTTGTTTTTCCTCAAACGACAAGCAATCCAGTTAAAAATCACTTCCATGGTACACACGCAAAATCCAATGGCTCAAATCCACCAACCATATCTCTTCATATCCTCTACAACTCCCAACTGCTATCGCCTCGCATGTCTACGCCAGAAATACATATCCAAGATCAGAGCCGTTCATCATGAGATCACCACTTGCTAGATTCTATGTAATATCATCATTGGGTGGGCCACACGTTTACTAAATAAAAACCCATCAATACAAATTACTAACCGTCCAAATTGCATGTACTCGCAATGCCCACCTGATGATCAAAACGGCATGCTTTTTTAGACTTCACATCTTAATAGCTGAGATCGCCAGATAAACGGGTCTGATCTTGCACAGATGCTCCCTGTTACCACGTGTGAGGCAGCTGTTTTCAAAGTACACTCGTCCGAGTGCGGGTAGCATTTTTTTTTTTTCATATGTAGCCAACCCCCATCTAGTCCTTTTGTGGTCACAAGGCCCACCACTCGAATTTTTTTACTCAATTACAAAAAAAAAAAGAAAAAAAGAAAAAGAAAAAAGGGACATCTAAGCTTTCTTTTTCAGAAATGATCTAGTGAGAGTCAACCTCATGAATTTCGGCACGAGTCTAAATCACCACCGACAGATCCTATTCTTAGTCATGATGGGTCCCACCCACTTTCAATGTGTGCCCCACGCCTGATCATGTGTGAGCAAACATCGATTCTGATCAAACGGTGGTGATATAGACTTTCACGGAAATTTGGTATGGTTGACTCATGCAAGAACTTGGAAGTTGGACCACTCATTTCTAATCCAATCATCCTTGCCGGCTTATGATTGATGATGTATCAAATAAGAGTTTGCTAGGGTCTCTATAAATCATTTTATAACAAGTTTGCATGTGGGCCACACTAGGATATGTGTGTACCATCCAACCTGTCCAGCATTGTCCAACCACTATCAAAGTTGAATGCCCCAAAAATCAGGCCGATCTAACCATTCGTGGGCAACCGTGTGAATTTAGAGGGTTTTGGATGGTTGTTTTTTTGTTTTTTGTTTTCCTATGGTGAGATCCTCCATATTGCATATATGCCATCCAAACTTTACATTATGTGAACCCCACTATGATGATGGGACACCTTAAAAATCAGGTATATTCGCACCATAGAAAATATTAATGAATAATTAATCATCCAAAAACTCTAAAATTACAAGGTGGCTCACATGATGGTTTGATTAATCTGATTTTTAGGTGGTCCAAATTTCATGACATAGGACCTTGGTCACTCACGGATGGGCACGAAGAGGTCGAGCAACGTCTTCCTTAGAGGGATAACTACTCCGAATGCACAGATCTTCTCTGGACTTCTCACAGAAATACCTAAAATGTAAGAGGAAAATAAGATAATAGAAATAATTTTATGGAAATATGGAATAAATTTATTAATGTCTAATGTGTATATGTCAATTATACCATTAATGTCGAAAGAAAAAAAAAAAAAAAATCAAAATTCGTAATTATCAAAAATAGTAAAATTTTAACTTTAATAAAAATTCTAATTCTAATAAAACTCTTTTAAAACTAAATTTCTAAAAATAAAATTTTCAAATAAACTTTTACTAGAAGAGTTCTATCATGATTAAAAATTATTTATAAAAAAAAAAATGAAATTTTAAAACTTTGAAAATAATAAAATATTACAAAAATCAAAATTATTAAAAATAATAATTTTTTCTTAAATTTTTTATTTTTGAGCTGAGGGCGCACATTTTCTGGTGAAACGGACATACCCTGGGTCGGTTCACCTCGGATGACCCGTTACAATAAAGATTGATAAATTGTGCATCTTGTAAATATCCAAATCAAAAGTTATGATTAATTTATGGTTTACATTCTTTTGGTCCAACCATGCTAGTAATGTATCGGTGTCACGTCATACATCACTCCGGTGTGTCGGATGTTGGACACACCCTGGTGGGCCCCACACAATACTTGTAAAATAAAATTATTCTACGAGAACTTGCAGAGGAACCAACTAATAATAATAATATAGCTAGATGGGCTTGGGCTCAAATCCCTTATCAACCCATTACACCAATAGTGGGTGGGTAAAGCTGTGATACAAAAGAAAGGAGAATGACAAAAGAGCAGTAGGTGCCCCACCACCGCTACCCACAAACACAAAGCTGTTCTCATTATTCTTAGCATCACAGCCCTTTATCTCTCCATAAGAAAGTTTATGATTTTGTCTCCTTAGACAATACAAGTGTCCATCTCATCATAACCGTTGAGAACGAAGTCAAGGGCATCGAAAAGTGCTGCTCTTTTTTCATTTTGTGAGAGTTAGAAAATAAAAAAGAGATTTATCACTTGTTAAAGATGGTTTGCTTTCCATAATAATGCAAATGAAAGATGTAACAAGCTGCTAATTTACAGTTGGAAGCTTGTTAATGAATGAAATTAGAAGCTTGTTGTTTGTAGCTAATTAATGAATGAAACGTATGATCTTATCTCATTAGTTTTGTGTCATGATATGGTTTTTTTCAGGTTTCTTTTTGAGCATGTGGAATCATGGCGCAAGTCGCCATGATTATCATCGATACATGTGGAGTCGATCGGTCTACACCCACCTCACCGATACTACTGAAAGTTACTACCTTTTCTCCAATTTCACCACAGTCGCTTTTTTCGCTATTATATCCAAATGTAGGTAGGAGATGAGATAAGGTCTTCGTGGGGTTGGGGCCACGTTTTGTAGAAATCGCAATGTTGCAACGTATGCATCATTGGTTAAAACACCATTCACCCATTAATGAAAGAACTAATGCGTTTATGTGTCTTTGGTCTTCCCTGAGAGCAATGAAATTTTGTTTATGAGTTTTTAATTAATGTAAACATGATATATTTCATTAGCTTGCGATGGGTTTGGTTGCACCATAAAATTTCATGATATTTGGGGCAACCAAACTCACTCACATAGATATTTCATCTTGATTTGGTTAAGGCACGGATCACTATCAATTCCTTTAGATAAATGTTGGGGGACCGTGGAAGCACACAAAGATGAATCAAACAAAGTATTCCAATTGCACAACCAAGTCCAATTACAAACACTCCAAATTTAACATAGAAAAACTCTTACAGAAAAAAACCATGACACAAAACTACAGTAATATACTATAAAAGCATAAAATTACAAGAGAAAGAGATTACCTGATTCGAACAAGCCTCAAATCTCTCGAATCTCCCTTACAAGCCCTTGAAATCCTTTTGGAACGAATTAGAGACCTCTTTAACCTGCAAACTTTGTTCTCTGCCCATTTTATTTCGAAGCCTTCTAGTTGCTTCATATATATCTGTTTCTTCCAATTCCCCATGTAGGAAGGCAGTCTTTACATCCATTTGCTTCAGTTCGAGATCACATTAGGCAACCGGTGTCAACACGAATCTGATAGATACTTGCTTTATAACCGGCGTGAATATCTCAGTGAAGTTGACACCTTCCCTCTGAGCACATTCTTTCGCTACCAACTTTGTCTTGTACGTATCCTGTTTCTTTTTGAAGATCTTGTAACCTCGAAGCCGAGTACGAGACTCGTCCCAGAAATCTGAGTGTTAATAAATCAGATAACTAGCGAAATATCAGAGTGCGATAGCATAAGCAAGCAAAGATAGTATTATATAATCCGAATATTTGGCCTACTCAGTTGGGGGCATTAATTACAAAATTTATAAGTTTTAAAGTACTAAACAAATATAAAGAAATACTGAATCTACTGGTTAAGCCCAAAATAATCAACCACTTCTTGCTGTAACTCATCATCATAATATCCTTCCTCGGGTTCCGCCATTGCGCCCTCAAGGCCACTGCTGCCATCTTCTCCATCTATAGCTGCATACTCTGTACGTTTGGATATTCGATGAATGAGTGGCCGGCTCAGTGTGAATTTTCTCAAGATTACACACCGCCACCTTAGCAAACATAGTTCAAAGAAAACAATGAAACATTTCAAAACAGATAAGATGTAATCTTATTAAAATGCATGGATGTATGAATGCACATCGACCTGGGGATGCTCATCCAGTCAGACTTGGGCTCATCACGCATGCATAAGACCGATCATCAGCGTATCATATCTCGTACAACATGGTGCCAAATCATCAAAATAGGTCGATAGTCGGTGGTTTGGGAGCTAGCGAAACGATACCTCGATGAGTCCAAGGCACGTGTTACAACATCTAGAATTAGCCACCCATTATCGCCAATATACTATGAATGCATGATTAGCCAAACCATTACTATACCAGTTACAATCAGCCAATTTAAGTAATTCAATGGTCACTATGGGGAGCTCGTCTCCTAGCGTAGGTCGACAGCTCGAGCATAGTATCCCATGACCACCATTCCCGTCTCATGAGATTTTCTCACCTTGGAATGTTTAATAGAATCCCTCCACAAGTGGTTGGTCAAAATAACTTTAAGTCGAGGGTCCCATTTTCCACGTAATCTATATAGTTGCATCCCAAGTGTGACTCACATGCAATAGTGGAATTTCCCACGTGCAATTGCTGTGAATGAAAATTCTATGGTGACTCACAACCATCTACTAACATGTAAAGGTGTATAGAATTATATAATAATAACGGAATAACGTAGCACCAATGAAACTAAGGTATGAACTATCAAGTATTATGATGTTAAAACATGAAAATTAATGATCATTGTATATGAACAATACTTATGAATTATCAATCTAGCATATGATATTTACTTCATGTGGTCATAGATTAAGATGAGTCAACTAATGTAATTTGGTAATTTAACAGAAATAATCGAAGCTCTAAGCTAGCAGTCATAATTTTTAAATGGTTACCATGTTGGCTAACTTAGAGATGGAAAGCCTAAGGGGAAATGTCATCACTTGGTGTTTCATAACTCCTTCCTTGATTCAGATTTTTGCAGTTAACTAATGGCCCAACGCCGTATGACCGATTTCTTAAAATTATTTCCAACCCAAGATCTTGTATTAGATAGTATTTCCAAGACTTTAGCTAACTAACATATTGAAGTGCGTGGGGGTTTGAAAGGACCCATGAACAAGGTTCGATTGGGCTCGTATTAGAGTGACCGGGCCCACCGGATTTTATCCCAGCAAGTGGTCCAGATTTGGGCCCAAAATTATCCCTAACTAAGGGCTAAACTCAGCCTGACTTTGGCCTGATCTGGCCCAACACTTTGTTGCCCCATTCTAGTCCGAACTGGGCCTGATCTTAGCCCAATTTGTTATTGGCCATTGGTGGCCTAGGAATTGGGCTGGATTGAACCCAGTTCGGCCCAGCTCGACAGCCCACCTGTCGTCTTGAGTGCGGCCCACAACATTAAGTTGAGTGCGGCCCACTGAGTTTCAACTCAGCTGTGGGCCGTTTGAAACGGTTGGCTGAACCCAGGCCCACCGTGTTTTGGCCTAATCTTAGCCTGGACTCGGGCTGATTTCGACCCATTTCTGGGACTGATCGGCCCAGACCAGGGCTGATTTCAGCCCATCACATGTCCCTATTTAGTGATCTACCTTGGCCCAGATCCAGGGCTGTTCTTGGCCCACTTCTGGGCTGGTTTTAGCCCAGTCCGTGTGGCTAATTCTGGCCCAATGTTGGGGCTGGTTTTGGACCAATTCTGGGCTGGCTTCTGTCCAGTTCGTGTGGCTAATCCTGCCCCAACGTTGGGGCTAGTTTCGGCCCAGGTCTTGGCCCGATCTATGGCCCGAACAGTGGCAGTTTCTTGGCTCAAACCACGGCTCAAATCAGGGGTTGCATCGGCCCACATCCCAGCCCATTTCGGTGGCTGAGACCCAATCCGAACTCGGCCCACTTGTTGTAGTTGGAAGCTTGGATTGGCCCAGGACTTCTGTTGGAAGTCTAGCTGTTGAGGGTCAAATATTGCATATCAGACCCCAGTTAATTCCTGAATTTATGAACATGGTACTGTTAAACGGCCTATTTTAATTGTGTTTATGATGCAGGACGTATTTGAGAACATGAACTGACAAAAAGGTACTAAAAGTGTGGATTTGATGCCCTGAAGACACCAAGGCAAGGGACGGAGCCCAGGGGACCAAGATCGAAGAATATACACGCCAGAAGTTCGAGAAAATCGAGAAACTGAAGCTCAAGTGGCCCGAAATTAGTCCAGAATGCAAGATCATAGGGTTCCCACCATCCGTTCAGCTCGAAAGTTCATATATGGCCTAAAGACCCCAAATAAGTCGTACACGTCAGATTTCAGCAGTTGGATCCTAATGCAAGTCGTCCAACAGTCAGATCAGCCCATCATTTTCTGGTTTGGGGCCCACCTGCTAGGTGGATATACCTCAATTTTGGTGTCAACCCATTGAATGATCTAAAAAAGAATATGGACGGAGCGGATTTCTAACAGACATCTCAATGGACCCCACGTCGAGGGGCGTGTACACCAAGTACACGTGGAGGCGCCAAGCACCGAATGCACCAAGTCGGGTCAGCATGCGCTGACCCAACTCTGTTCGGATTCAAACAGCGTCTGCAACAAGGATCGCGGACGTCTCTCCGTGGGCCACTAGGATCAACTATACGCATGATCGAGACCGTCCATCAGAATTGAAAGGGCCCTATTATCATGGCCTAGGTGAAGAAATCACGGAAGGCAGTGAATAATAGCTATTAATCTTCCAAATGCAGGTTTGGCGGTCGAATGATCAAGCAAGGTAGACCGCAGTAAAAGCAATCTGAAACCGCCCATTACCAACTGGATTTTCATCAAGAAGCAAATGAACGGAGTGGATTTCACATATATTGGAAGGAGTGGGCCCCACACACAGCCAACGCACCTTGCGATGGCTCTGTTACGCAGTCCAGAAAAACTGGACATTCCGGATCGGTTGTGGCCCACCATCTTTGGTCAGATACAGGATCTGAGCCGACCAGTAGCTCCAAAAGGCGGAACTGTCCCCATCCATGAAGATAAAACAGATGTTGAGGATTTTTTTAGCTGGCCCAAAATACATCCAAATACGAGTCGTTGCTATTGCTGCGTAAACCCATTACGTTGCTGTTGCTGCGTAGGTTCTGACGCAAACATCCACCGACTCCTTACGCAAAGCAAAAGACCGCCTCTAGTGGCTATAAAGAGAGAGAGAGAACGCATAAGAAAAGGGGGGAGATCGACGGCTGACGTGAAGAGGAGGGCTGGGAGCTTGTGACAGAGACTTTCCTTTGGTTGTTTTTCTCTTTCCTATTTTAAATTTCTTTTGTTTATGAATTTTTAGTCTCATCATGTCCATGAGTGGCTGATCCTCTTAGCTAGGGCTAAGAGGTGAAGCTTGTAGCATGGTGGGAGAGATTTTGCTTATGCCTTTAATTTAATTTTAATTTATGAATTGAATTTGATATTGGTTCGATTAGTATGGGAATATTTTTAGTTTTTTATGGTTTGTTATGACTGAAATTACAATGGATCTGCAATGGCTTTAAATATTTCCTTTCCCTTTTTATGTTTATGACGTCAGGAAGCCCTGTTGTTCACCATCGTCTCCTGGGCATGGTTGGATGTCGGTACCCTTCCTAATCTTCATAATCATCTGATTGGTTGTCAATTAGTTTAATTCTGTTGTTTGCCTTGTCTCCTGGGCATGGTTTGGTGATGGAATCCATTCTAATTCATATATCTTTCATCTTTTGAAAACTATATCAATGGCAGTTCAGTAAATTTTCCTGATTTTTAATCCAGGCATAAGATCTCCCTGATCTCTACAAGTGGATCCTCTGAATCCCTAGTTTCCTACCTCTGAATTTCTTAAGTTTTAGATAATTATTTCACCATCATTCTTCACATTACAATCGTTTTAGATTTCATCTTAGTCTAGTTCTAGTTCTGGTTAACTTCAGATTACGTACAGGTTTCAGTCCCTGTGGATTCGACCTCGGTCTTACCGAGTTTTATTACTACATCACAACCCTATACTTGGGGAGTGAACACTAGCTCGGCCCAGAGCTTGTGGCCAACTTGGGCCTGATCTCTGACTACAGCCCAGACCTGATTTCAGCCTGTCATGGGGTTGGTTTTGGCCCTGATCAGAGGCTGTTTTCAGCAACGGTTAGTGGTTTATCTTGACCCTGATCGGAGGTTACTTTCGGTTTTGTTGGAGGTTGTGGATGGAGATATGAGCAGCGGTACCTGTTGTTGGACCCAACGGCGAGAGAGGTCACGATGCTGATTCCTCCAACCCTCCTGCTTCTTCTCTCCCTTCCTTTTAGTGAGGTTTCTCAGGCCAGAACTGACCCAACTCGATCTGAGCTGGTCGGGTGGAGTTAGTGCAGTGCAGAGCCGGGTTCACCACTTGCTTGCCTTCTCCCTCACCTTTCTCCTTTCTTGTCCTCCACTCTTGTTTCCTAGGTATTGCAGTGCTACTGGTCTGCACTGACCCAACTCAATTTGAGTCAAGCGGGTTGAGTTGGTGCAGTGCGGCACCGAGTTCACGCCCTCAAGCAGCCTCTCCCTAAAACCTCTCTTATTTCCGCTCCTACTCTCTCTTTCTCCCTTGTTTTCTGGGTGGAGACCCAAGGCAGACGTGCCCATTTATGGGCATGAAATACGCACCATCAGTCCCAGTGGATGATCGAGATGGGTGTGGCTGCTCATGCTCCCATCCTCAATCCCTCATATGCATGAGGTTAACCAATGCAAGGGATGGAATGCCGCCCCCGAGGTCCACTGGAAAAGTATCTTTGATCAGCCGGTGGGGCCCATGCCATGATAATGGGTCATTGGACTGGACGGAGAAGATGGTGCAGCCATCAATGGTGGATTTTTGTCCATAATATATTTACGTGATCTGGTCCATTTGATCGAACCAAATGGGGCCGTTGATCACTGCGAGGCCCACTTTTCCTGGCAATCATCCGCATTTCACTCATCTCGCGAGTTCTTCCGCCCTTGACGAATTTCTCGCGAGACGTGGTGTTACTTTGAGGGAGCTGTTGTTGCCCTTCAGGGAACGAAGGAGATCCCTCCACGTGGCTTCGTGGAGGGCCTAAATCGTGCTAGGTGGGGTTTTTCCGAAAGGGAAATGTCTCCCCACGCCGTTTTCTTTTCTCAGACTGTGTTTGCTCCTTTTTGGCGCTTAAAAGAAACGTTAGGTTTTACTTCTCGTGAATGGCTGAGATTCGCGGGCAGTCGCAACCTCAGATCGCTGACGTGGCTGCCAACTAGATATCTCCACATGCTCCCGTTACTAATGCAGGGCTGCATGCACAGCTGCATGGGCCCGCACGTACTCACACTCCAAGTATAGGGTTGTGATGTAGTAATAATCTTGGTAAGACCGAGGTCGAATCCACAGGGACTGAACTTTGTACGTAATCTAAAAGTAACTTGTGTTATGGACAAATGTCTTAAATCTGTCTGGTGGTCTGTCGATGATATCGACAGGGTTTCGATGATATCGAAGCCAGTCGTCGATGACATCGATGGTTGCTCGATGCCATCGATAATTCACAGAAATTTTCACCCCTGGTCGTTGGACAGTTTTGGTCTTGTTTCGATATCATCGAAGGATCGTCGATAATATCGAAGCTGTCATCGAGAGACCTTCGATGACATCGAAGAGTTCCGCAGATGCGATTGCGGAAACGCAGATTCTACGGATTTTGTTTCCTATTCCGAGTCTGCTTCTTTCTAAACTTATATAAAGGGGTGTATGCGGGATTGAGAGGTATACTAAGGCTTTTCTAAAGGAGTTCCAAGGGTTCTTAAAAGAATTTTAGGGTTTCTAAAGGGTGTAGCAAGGGTGATATTCAAGGTTGTTCGAATCGGGTAAGTCCTCTCTCTTTGTAATTTCTATTTTCATAGTGGAGATTTGTCGCTTTGTGCCTTGGTTTTTTCCTACAAGGGTTTTCCATGTTAAATCTGTGTTCTCTTGTGTCTGCTTGGTGTCATTGGATTGCTATCCTAGATCTAGATCTGTGTGATTTCGCAGGTTCAAATCTCCAACAAGTGATATCAGAGCAATCGTTGGGGCACAGATCTGAATCTGCAGGATTAGTAATAATGGGAAGCACTAGGTATGAGATTGAGAAGTACTCAGGGAAAAATAATTTTGAGATATGGAAGATTAAGATGGTGAGTTCTTTAATCAAGCAAGGCGAAGATGGTGCTCTTGAGGAGCGAAAGTCTACTATGACTGATGATGATTGGAATACTCTTGATAAGAAGGCATTATCGTCGATCTGTTTATATATCACCAATGAGGTTCTCTACAACGTCATGAGGGAGAAAACTGCGGCTAAGTTATGGGCGAAGTTAGAGGATGTCTATACGAAAAAATTCTCTAAAAATTGTCTGCACTTGAAGCGGCAGTGGTATAACTTCAAGATGACAGAGGGTGAAGATCTGGAGGCTCACATCAACAACTTTAATAAATTAGTTTGCAAATTGCTGGATATGGAGGAAGTGATGAAAGATGAAGAACAAGCATGTATGTTGCTGAATTCTCTTCCGGCGTCGTATGAGTCATTCAAGGACACTATGTGCAGCACGAATAACACTCTGAGTGTCGACATCGTTATCTTAGTCCTTCAAGGGAAGGCTATGAGAAAGCTAAACGGTGACATGGGAACATCTTCTGATGCACTATTTATAATTGGTAGGAATTCTGAACAAGGTACGGGTTCTTCAGGTTATAGATCCAAATCTAAGGGCAAGGGCAAAGGAAAGGTAAAGTGCTAGAATTGTGGGAAGGAAGGACATATGAAGAAGGATTGTGAAAATCCTAAATCGAAGAGAGAAGATTCTGAGGCTTCGTATAGGGAGGCCAATATTGCCACGTCAGATGGATCGAGTGGATGTGATGGTGATGTTTTGTCTGTGTCTTCACTCAGACAGTCATACGATAATCGTAAGGATGAGTGAATGCTAGACACAGGGGCATCTTTTCACATGACTCCACTCAAATGGCCAAGCTATATGTCCTAGAGGGGGGGGGGGTGAATAGGACTATGCCAAATTTAAAATAATTACAGCGGAATTTAAATAACAAGATAGCCAAATAAAGTAAATCAATTCACAATACTGAAATTAATAACAACCTCAATAAATAAGTATTGAGAGATTGATATAAAAGTTGTTCTAAGGACAACCTTACACCAAAAACCAAAGTTTATGGTAGGACAACCTGATTTCTAGAAAAGTCTTTGTATCAAGAACTCAAACTGAAGAGGAATAAACAAATTCAATATATACTGAGGAATTTAATTCAATCTCAAATATTGATTGTTCTAAGGACAACCATGCACCATAAAAATGACAAGGCAACCTTACTAGAACAAATAAAGAAACTGAAGCTTAAACTTAATAAAGAAATAAATTGTTGAAATTTAAATCTAAACTATTACAACATTCCCACTGAGCTTGAAATAAAATGATTACAACATTCACAACCACATATACATTCCTCAACTGAATAATTAATGATATGAAAATAAAGCACACATCCGCACAACACAAAAAGTTATAGTGGTTCGCCTGTGTGTACACTAACTGTTCAACAACAGCCATACAGAATGCTACTCCACTCCTAATATCCTCACACAGGGGATATTAGCATTCACTATCAAATAGGTTTTCATAGGTTTACCAAAAACCTTCACAATTGTGTCTTTTTCAAAGGGCTTACACAATTCAAAAACCCTCTTTTCTGAGTTTTCCTGGCTCTCCTCAGATAACCAATACAATGAGATTTTTCTGGCTTAACCTCAAATAAAACCAAATAAAGTAAATTACACAAATTGTAAAATACTTGTTTTTCTTCTTTGTTGTAGCAGCCCAGAAGAACCAAGTCGGAGTAGAGATTTGAATGTCAAAGTTCAATGTCCAATACTCACTATATAATAGTTCTAATTTCTAATAGATTTTAAATTAAAACAAATGGGCTAGCTTTAATTGATTTTGATTCCAGAAAAAGGGAAGACAATACTTCCTCTTTTCAAATCTAATTGGAATACAAGAAACAAAATCAATTAAGAAAGCTAAAGAAAGAAGATATTAAATATGCACACTTATCTTAGACAGAGCACGGATTTATCTCTCAGAAGGCCGGATTTTAATTGCTTGAATGATCTGTTTTATTATGAGATTCGTGCTCTATTTATAGGTGAATAAATCACGTCTTCGACTGGTCTAAAGATCTCTACGACTGGTCGTAAATCCAACATAAGTTTGAAAATTCGGGCGCGATAAGATAAGACGGTTTCACGACTGGTCGTAGGGCACCTTCGACTGGTCGTAAGGCACCTTCGACTGGTCGAAGGTCACACACGACTGGTCGAAGCTAAAAGCAAATCATCGCTGTAGTTTGAGTCATATGTCTACGACTGATCGAAGAACCAGTCAACATTGTTCCTACGACTAGTCGAACAGTCCCTAGGACTAGTCGAAGCCTAACGGAAAATTTCTGAATTTTGCAACAAACTTATGACTGATCCAAGAAATCCTTAGACAGGTCGAAGCAGTACTAGGACTAGTCGAACAAAGTCCAGGACTAGTCTTAGAACAGGTCAAACTCTCTTATATAAAATATATGAATTATGTATCCAAAATGGCTTACTCTAAAGGTCAACCTACGGTCAGTCATACCTCAATAGTGAAGTAAGGACATTGAAACTAAAAGACACGTGACCTTGAAAGTAGTGAAGCTTGAAGTCTTGATGTAGTTCAAACTTGAAAGCTTTTTGAAAACTTGAAATTGAATTTGAAAACTTCTTGCATTATCCTTGTCTTTGAATTAAGTCGAACAAACTCACTTCCTTGAGTCTTGACTTGAGAGCAGTGCTTGTCCATCAAAGTTGATCTTGAGTAGAGCTTTGATCTTCACAGATGCAAGCTTCCTAATAGTGTCTTTGACACCATAAATTTGACAACAAAAATGGCTATAAACAATAGCACTTATAATTTCCCCCTTTGTCAAATTAGTGATAAAACACACTTCCAAGATATATTACAGAACACAGAATATCTGATTAACGAATCATGCACTAGTTGTTATTAACTGGCACAGTAACATGTATCTGCAAATCAGTATTCAATAGTCCACATCTGTACAAAACTCCCCCTTAGTACATAAAACATATCCATTCTCCATACATATAAGACATATCCAAGCGAGTGAACATATCTATTCTCCCCCTTTTTGTCATAAGAGGACAAAGGAAACACAGAATAGATAGACTAAGGAGAATAAATTAGAGAGATAGAGGAGATATAGCAAGACAAGATATGAGATAATAGCATAATCAACTCACATAATTCATAAACTGAGTTAAAGCAAAACTAGCACAATAGTAGTAAAGTTATTACAAATTAGATAACATTAAAAAAAAAAGCTAATCTAAACCAGATGAAGGAGCAGGGATAGATGGATCAAGTTTATGCATCCCCTTGTTCAAGCGCTTAAGATATTTTCGCATATACTTGAAATGTAAATCATTAGTAACAGACATGTTTTCCATCTTAACATTTATATTCTCAACCTTATCCTCTAATGCATGTAGACGAGCATCAAAGTCAGAAGGCTCATAATCTGGATCATTTGTAGAATCAGAATCAAGTTCTTCAAAAATATCATGCATATTAGTATCACAAGGAGGAAGATTAGCAGCATCTTCCTCATGATCAGCTTTAGCATTGCCAACACCTTAACCTGGAAGCATTTCCAGCTTCATCTTATTCAGGTTAGAATTGTTAAATATCAGATGATGTATAGGGGCTTCACCAATTGGCATATCGACTAACATATGAGTAGCCAATACCGTTATCAAGTAAGCAAAAGGAATGTCACTGTGATCAGGATGGAGACGAAAATTAAGAATAAAGTGACAAATCAAGGAAGGTAAACGGATAGACATACCACTGGCAACAACATGAAGAACACGAACCATGAAGGAAGTCAATTCAGATTTATTACCCGATCGTGGATATAAGTTAGACACAAAGATTTTGTGAAGAACTCTGTATTTGGGTAACAAATACCTTGAGGGAAGCATATTCCCTTTATGAGTCCATTGAGCATCCAGATTGCATAAATCTCTAGTGAGTAGACATTTTTCAGTCTGAGGGTTTATCAGATAAATTATGGATAAGGATGCCCTCATCATTCACAGGAATATCCATAAGATCTGAAATCAAATGACGATCAATGTCAAATGGTCCTTCTCTAGTGGCTATTTTAAAAGTTAAATTATCCAGTGAAAAATCACATATACATGCGAACATGGACTGTGTAATGGACCGGTATGCTGGCCCACCCCAATGTAATAAGTTATCCCAACCTACAGCTTGAAGCATAGGAAAGATATCAAAAGGAGCAACATGATTAATAGAAACTTGATGTTCAACAATAACATTGCGCAATCTGATGTCCCGAACATAAAACGGATCATCATCGGAAATCAGAAGATGACGCTTAGAGAGGGGCTGATCTGGAAGAAGAAGACGGACCACGGGATGTTGTCTTTTTTCCTCTAGATGTCATTTGCAACAAGGATTTCAAGAAAGTGAAGAGTTGCAACGGATTGAGAAGATGGTTTTCTCAAAACAAATTTTCCAAAAGAAAAATCCCAAATCACAACGAAACAAGAAATAGACAACTTCAAGAGGAAAATAGAAGTAATCAAGACACAAATCCATAAGAAATAAGCAAATAAAACACTAACCTTGTAGGATTTGGAAGATGGATTCGACTGGTCGAGCGTCGACTAATCGGAGATGAAAGAGGAAATGAGGAAGAAGGTGATTTCCCCAAATATAAGTCAATCACCGCGATCTACGACTGGTTGTGGGTTTTCTTCGACTAGTCGTGCCACGACAGGTCGAGGAAATCCTCGACTGGTCGAGTACCACCAAAAAATCAGATTTTCATGCATATTTCTAAAAATTAGAAATTTAATCTAGCAAATATATACAATATGATACAAATAGGCATAAATAATCATATTAGGATGCACATGCCAAGATCATATTTCATTTTGTTAAACCTGCTTTTGTCAAGCGGTTTAGTGAAAATATCAGCACGTTGATTCTCGGTAGGGATATATTCCAATGATATTACCTTTTCTTCTACTAAATCTCGAATATAATGAAATCTAATATCAATATGCTTAGTACGAGAATGCTGAATTGGATTTTTCGAAACATTTATGGCACTGGTATTATCACAATATAATAACATAGAATCCTTTTTAATTCCATAATCACTTAACATACGTTTCATCCAAACAAACTGTGTACAAGCATTACCAGCTGCGATATATTCAGCTTCAGCTATTGAAAGTGATATAGAACTTTGTTTCTTACTAAGCCAAGAAACTAAACAGTTTCTAATATAAAAATAACCACCACTAGTTGATTTTCTATCATCAAGATTACCGGCCCAGTCTGCATCCGAGTACCTAGCTAATTGAATACTAGTCTCATGTGGATACCATAGACCGAGATTAATAGTACTAGCGACATAGCGTATAATCCGTTTGACAGCAATCAAATGCGATTCTTTAAGTTCAGACCGATATCTAGCGCAAATACCAACACTTAGAGCAATATCGGGTCTGCTAGTAGTTAAATACAGTAAACTACCAATCATACTCCGATATAATTTCGGATCCACATTTTTACCTGCAGAATCTTTTGAGAGTTTCAAATTTGTACTCATAGGAGTATCAAAATTCTTACCGTTCTCAAATCCAAATCTCTTAATCAAATTCATAGCATATTTAGATTGAGAGATGAACATTCCATCAAGTCGTTGTTTTACTTGTAACCCAAGGAAGTAATTCAATTCCCCAACCATGCTCATTTCAAATTGAGATTTCATCAAATTTGCAAACTCAATAGTCATGTCAGTACAAGTAGATCCATAAATGATATCATCTACGTAGATTTGAACCATTAAGATATCTTCGTTATGTTTTTTAACAAACAATGTTTTATCAACACTTCCCATTTGAAAGTTATGACAAAGTAAAAGCTTAGTCAATTTCTCATACCATGCTCTGGGAGCTTATTTTAGACCATAGAGAGCTTTTTTAAGGCGATATATATGATCAGTAAACTTAGGATCTTCAAACCCTGTAGGTTGTTCAACATAAACTTCTTCATGTAAATCACCATTTAAAAAGACACTCTTTACATCCATTTGAAAAATTTTAAACTTTTTAAAGCATGCCAGGGATATAAAAAGTCTGATTGATTCAAGACGAGCAACTGGGGCAAATGTTTCATTATAATCAATACCTACAATTTGAGTATACCCTTGTACAACTAATCTTGCCTTGTTTCGAATAATATTCCCAAGCTCCTCAGTCTTATTTTTAAAAATCCACTTTGTTCCAATAATATGTTTATCTTTTTGTCTAGGAACAAGATACCAGACATCATTTCGAACAAATTGATTAAGTTCTTCTTGCATTACAACAATCCAGTTTTCTTTAGTAAGAGCTTCTTTTAGGTTAAAAGGTTCTATCTGGGATGTAAAACATACGTAATTACATATATCCTCAAGTTGTCTACGGGTACGAATACCAGTGAGAGGGTTTTCAAGAATCTGTGTGGTTGGATGATCTTTAACAGTCCTCAGATCAGAATCAGTCTGATTAGATGAAGTATCAGATTTGTCAATTATAAGAACTTCATCATTATCTAAACTTGAGACTGGTGTGTTCAAGTGATCATCAATGACCACATTGATGGACTCTAGAATCACATCGGTCCTTTTGTTCAGAACCCTATAAGCTCGACTGTTTAAAGAGTATCCTAAAAAGATCCCTTCATCACTCTTTGTATTAAATCTTCCTAGATTTTCACGATCTCGTAAAATATTGCACTTGCTGCCAAAAACTCGAAAGTATTTGACAGTAGGCTTTTTATCAAACCACATTTCGTAAGCCGTTTTTTTATTACTTTTACTAGTGTAAACTCGGTTAATGATGTAGCAAGTTGTATTGACTGCTTCAGCCCAAAGATTCTTAGAGAGCATCATACTATTCAACATGACATTAGCCAGTTCTTGAAGCACTCTGTTGAGGGTCAAATATTGCATTTTAGACCCCATTTATTACCTGGACTTATGAGCATGATACTGTTTAACGCCTGATTTTAACTATGTTTGTGATGAAGGATGCATTTACGAGATTGGACTGAAAGAGGATGCTAAGTGCATGAAGTTGACGTTCCAGAATCACGAAGGCAAGGGAAGGACTCCAGGGGACCAAGATTAAGGGATTTACACGTCAGAGATTCGAGGAAATCAAGCCGTTCACATTAAAAATGCCTAAAAGCCTTCCAGAACGCGAGATTACAGAGTTCCCACCCTCTGATCGGCTCCAAACTTCATACATGGCCTGAGGACCACAAATTAACCGTACAAGTCAAATTTCAACCGTTTGATTCCTGTGGAAGCAGCCCAATGGATAGATCAGCCCGTAAATTCTCAATTTGGGGCCCGCCTGATATCTGGATATACTTCAAGTCTGTTGTCAAACCCTTAAATGAGGTGGTGAAACCAATAGGCGGATCAGATCTCTCACACACATCAAGGTGAGACCCACTTTACGTGAATAGAGTGCACAGGAAGCTATGCACTCACAATGCACTGAACCTTGCAAACGGTCAAACTGCGTTTGACCATGCAGTTTCAAATAGAGCAGGAGACTCTGTTTTTCACCAACGCATGGCCATCCGTAGGATGATTGGTGGGCCATCAAAACGACCCCAGGTGCAAAATCTAACCCGACTACCAGGAGCAGGGCCCAGGTTCGACCGAACCCTGATGTATTTCACACAAAACCGAGCCCATTTGAAGACACAAATCTCTCTGCAAATCGACTGTACGCAGGGCCTCCATCAGCAGATGATACCAAAAAAATCAAGTGGGCCGCGTCAAGGACGACCTAAAACCATGCAATTTTGATCGAAATTCCGAGTGGAATTCAGTGGACGGCATGGATTCAGCAAATGATAGGGAATGGGGACTCCACTAGTTACGCAGATCAAACTTTACGCGTACGTTACGTACGGACGTGCGTCCGGACTTCGTGGGGGCTATGTACGACCCATATGGCGATCGGATCTCTGATCCGAACCGTTCAAAATATCACCCAGGGGGTCTTTACTCTCGACATGAAGAAATTTTGAATGGAAGGACGATCACTGTCCTGCGAGCACATTCCAAACGCAAGTCGGTCCACATTTCTACGTAAGCGGTTTGAATGTGCTGGCTACGTAAGTTTTCTAGCGATTCCGGCCACGAACCGACTCATTTGACACCTATAAAATTAAGAAAGAGGGAGGTGATGGGCATCCACGGCTGGAGCAACGAACGAGAGAGAGACGACAGCAGGGAATTTTTCTCTTTTTTTTCTTTCTTCTGTTGATGTTTTTTTTAGGAGAATTTAGTTGATTATGTTTATGGCTAGCTAATCCTCCTAGTTATGGCTAGGAGGTGAAGCTTGTGGCGTTATGGGATGTTCTATGGTCTGAATTCATGTTTTTAAGTGATTTTGATTTAGTTTTATTTTGAGGAATGTTTACAGTCTTTAATGGTTTATTGTGACTTACATTACAGCAGATCTGCGATGGCTTGCGTATTCCTTTTTCTCTTCTTGTGATTATGAATCTAGGATGCCCTGTTGTCCACCATCGCCCCTTGGATATGGTGGAATGACAAAACTCTTCTTAACATTCATATATCACTCAGATTGGCTGTTGAATTGGTTTAATTTCGTTGTTTGCTTTGTCTCATAAGGCATGGCTTTGTGATGGAATACTTTCTAATTCATATATCCTTTATCTCTTGAAAACTATATCGATGGCAGTTCAGTAAATTTTCATAATTCGTGATACAGGCATAAGATTTCCCTGATCTCTACAAGTGGATCCTCTGAATCCGTAGTTTCCTACCTCTGAATTTCTTAAATTTTATATTACTATTTTTACCATTATTCCTTCAAATTACACTTGTTTTAGATTCCATCTCATTCTAGTTCTAGTTCTGGTTAGTTTCAGATTACGTACAGGTTTCAGTCCCTGTGGATTCGACCTCGGTCTCACCGAGTTTATTACTACATCACAACCCTATACTTGGGGAGTGAACACACTCTATTTTTTCTTTCAACAATACCATTTTGTTGAGGAGTTTTGGGCGCTGAGAATTCATGTAATATTCCCTGGTCGCTACAGAACTTTTCAAAACCTCTATTCTCAAATCAGATCAATGATCATTACGAATCTTATTGACTTGAGAACTCTTTTCAGTTTGAATCCTTTTAAGAACCTTTTTCACTTCTTCAAGGGTTTCTGATTCGTCCCTTAAGAAGACAACTCATATATATCTGGTAAAATCATCCACTATTACCAAGATATATCTTTTACCACCTCGACTTTCTGTCCTTGTAGGTCCTACAAGATCCATATGGAGAAGCTCGAGTGGTCTTGATGTGGTACTGGAATTCACCTTTTTGTGTGAGTTCCTTGTTTGTTTGCCAATCTAACATTCACCACATATTTTATCCATTTTTTGTAGTTTGGGTAAACCTCTTATAAGTTCTTGTTTGCTCAATCTATATAGATTTCGGTAGTGTACATGTCCAAGACGTTAGTGCCACAAATCAGTCTCGTCTGTATGGACCATGTAACACAATTGATTAGATGAGCTGGATTCGCTTACAATATAGCAGTTTTCAGACGTTCTTCGTCCAGTTAATATTACCGAGCCTTTGTTATTTAGTATCTCACAGCTTTGATTAGAAAACCGTACACTATGGTTATTATCGCATATTTGAGATATGCTAAGCAAGTTATGTTTTAGACCTTTTACATATAAGACATTTTTGAATAAAGGAAAGTTATAAAGTTGAACCGTACCTTGGCCCATAATCTTGCAGTTGCTGCCATCACCAAATGTGACTGAGCCATCAGTCATGTCTTTGAGATCGGTGAATAAACCTTTATCACCAGTCATATGCCTTGAACATCCACTATCTAGGTACCATTTAGAGTGGCTTGTAGCTTTGAAAGTAGTTTGAGCAACCAAACATGTAACATCCCGAAAAATCGAGGGTCGAGTAGTAACTCAACACTCGAGTTCTAGAACATCACTTATGCAACATAGATAATGATGATTAAATGTTGTCTGTGTTAGTACAATAAACATGAGCGAGATTCAACCAAAATAGTAATTCATACTCCAGATCCATGTATAAAACATAAGCGGAAGACTGAAAGGTGTATATAGATATATATGAAACAAAACATTCTCGATCTCCAGAGTATGAACACTAACTGAGTCACCGAATATATACATGTTGGTTCTGAATCAAAATGTCAAAATAGTACAACTGAAATTATCAACCCTATAGCCCCGTAGCACTGGATAGCCTATGTGAAGCCTCCAGCGAACTGCATGTAGGAGAACTCCTCCTAATCGTCATAGAAGTCGGGCTCAGTCTCCTGTGCTCCAGTGATACCTGCATCTGATACAGGGTCTGGTGGGTGTTTTAAAACACCATCCCGTAACGTGGGAATGAGTGGCCAACTCAGTGGAACAATAAAGCATAGGTTAACATGTTATCAACTCAGTCAAGCAGTAATGATAAAGCAGTACAATCAAACAATTCTAACTACTCTTATTAATGCAAGTATGAATGACATGATGTATGCCCTCACCACACCCTCCCTCGTGCGACACCATCTCACGTTCGCGGCATGCTTTCATCCCTCAGTGCTCCACATCTTCCAGGCACATGTAATGCATGATGAGCATGATTACCGAGTTATTATTAGTCCATTTCAAATAGCAGGATTGGGAAACTAAGGTACCTCCCTTGTATCATTCCCAAACATGATCCATTCTAGGGTCGTCAGTCCTAGCTAATCTCATACGATGGTGTATTTTCTAGGTCACTGCAAAGGCTACCAGGACTGTTACACACAAAGGTTACACCACTCCCCCATCACCTCTTTAACGATTCATCACTATACAGAAACAGGCCTAGTTTATACTCTGTTACTACGGGAAGGCTCATCGCCTCACCGCAGATTTAGAGTATGCTCGAGGTCACTCTACTGACACCCTACCAACTGACAGTCTATTTTCGAAGCCCGACCAGTCTGCTTATTGAGAATGGAACCCGGATGCAACCCGACTGGGGACCACAGCCAGGTTGTGCCAGCGTAGGCCGACAGCACGAATATAGTGTCCCATACCACCATAATCGGCTCACGAGTTTGGTTGCTCACTAGTCACTACGGGGAGGCACGTAGCTCCAGCGTAGGCCGACAGATCGACCACGGTGTCCCATACCACCATGTCCGGCTCATGAGTCTTAGCGGATCGAGGTACCATGGTTAGAAGGAATTTCACTGGTAAGTTTGGTACCCTAGGTTCAAGCAGTAACGTCCAAACATGGTGAACATACATAAGACAGATCGGGTTGCTTGACGAGCTCGCCTAGCTCGAGCGCACAACAAGTTGAGCGATATGAAACACATAAGCACTTCGTGTAGCCAACCACTATCGCTAACCGAAGTACGACTCGGGTTCGTCGAACACAACTCACGTGGCAAATGAATCACAACCACGAATTCAATTCTGGTACCAATTGTCTGGACTATAATCATAGCCCCAAACACAATCAATTTCAGATAGAAAAATCAATAATGGATCAAGATTCAAATCATACAATCAAAGTCTGGTATTATCCGTTTAGGGCTGCCAGGGTTGTTGCACGGAATCGTTACACCACTCCCCCATCACCCATGATGGATCATACAACGTAAACATAAATTTAAACATATGCATTACATAGATAAAATCATACAATCAATTGAGCATGTTATGAAGTACAACATAAGCATGGGTTTGTACATATTCGATTTCTAATCACACAGATATCTAAAGAAATCATACACATAGTTAAAGAAGTTGAGAATCATATCTCAACACCCTTAAACATTACAATTTACTAATTACTACCCATTCAGACATTTCAACAAACACTTTAAAATACATACATCAACATACATGACATATGTTGATCACATAGTCATTAGGCCAAATCCTTTCACTAGGGAGTTGCCCCAATCATAACACGTATACACCCACGACGGATAGTCATGGCAAGCAGGAATCCAAGTTCCATATTCATTCAGTCATTTCAACAAACACTTGGGCCACACATTTTAGCATATATAGTGTGTATTGGCCGTGGCGTGATTTAGGGCAAATCCTTTCGTCAAAGGAGTATTGCCAATACAACAATCAATTATCCATGACAATTAGTCATGACGAGCACGAATGAGAATTCTATACTCATTCAGTCATTCTCACAAACACTTAGAATACACTATTACAACATACAAGGTGTATGTTAGCAACACCTGTATTAAGGCTATCCTTTAGCCAAGCGAGTATTTTATCCATGTATAATATATTCATACAGCAAATAATCATGACAAATACATCTCCAAAATTTATACATATACTGTATTTTCTAGAATACACAATTTCAACATACATAGTGTATATAAGCAAAACATGTATTAGGGCGAATCCTTTCGCCAAACAGGTAATTTATCCACATATAATATATTTATACGACAAATAATCATGTCATACACATTTCCAAAATTTGTACGTATACGGTACTTTCTTCAAATACCTAGAGTATGTAGAATTCTCTATTTTTCATCTTTAACCGAAATGGAAAACAGATAGCACTTTGTACATGTGCAATTGCATGCAGATCATGAATCTATCATTATCTGACATTGAAAGTGTTGAAAACCATAACCTATACACCTAAAGTCCGCACCTTTTGTTGTAGAATCGTAACGAAGTCGATAGGTTTGCTAAGCTTTCGTATTCGGCAGTTTGGCAACCTATAGAACGAAATAGGTTAGCTATTTCATAACCTACAACCACCCAAGCCCCAAATCAGATTAGGGTTAGGGTTTCTTACCTAGAAACGGAGCTGGAATCACCGGGAATGCGATTAGAACGGAGCGGTGTAGCTCGTAAAGCGGCAGGGAAGAGTGGCAGGGAGGTTCTCCCACTGCTCCCACACTTTCTCTCTCTTTTCTCTCTTCTCTCTCTAGGTTTTCTCTCAAATTCGTATGGCTGCAATGAGAGAGGGTTTAAGGTCCTTATATAGCCTAAAAACTCATGAAACAGACTCCAGGTCAAAGTATACTTAGGTTATAACCAAAGTGGGTCAGTTTCAGCTCAACGGAGGACTTCTGGCGGGCCTCCTTGAGCCAAAGGTCGGACTTAAGCTCACCGACAATGGATCTAGGTTCTATTAAGTTTTTGTTCCAGTAGGGTTCTCAGATCACGCTGACGGACCAGTTTCAGTTCAACGGTTAGCGAATCTCGATCGGAGATTCCGAGTACATGTAAATGTGTATGAAATTTCTCCTGATCCGAGGGTGTAATTTGGTCTGATTCTGACGGTCTGGTTGCTTAAAACTGATCCGCAGGCCAGAGGTGCCAGATTACTATTCAAGATATTTTATTTTGAATTAATTTCACATTTCTCACACTCTTCACTCCGAGCTCAAGCGAATAGCGCTGGGACACTATCTGGATTTGATTTCCGAGATGGTTGTCAAGCCCAGCAAGGCGGTCCTAGTTCCTTAACTTCGTGTTAATCGAACTTCCGACGTGCGGTCCAGATCCGATACGGAGTTTCGAGATGCTCCCGAGAGCAGCCGGGTAATGAGATTGATTTTAGGTTTTAGGGTAACCTAGCGTCAATGATTCTACAAGTTTTGGGTCTTGCAGATCGTATTTAAAGTGATTGGTGCTAATTTCACAAGCACTCTAGTTTAACACTTGCTAAATCTCGCCTAATTTCTAAAGGATTTAGTCCTGAGTGATTTTGGTCTGAGGTGGTACTTAGACCTTTGTTGCAATGTTTAGTTTAAATATTGTTCTTCATCACCTAAACTTTAAGGTAGTGTCTAATGTGAAAGTACTTAGAAGGATTTAAGGAACGAGGTAATGAAAGGTAAGATTTGTGAAGAAAATGGTTTGAAAAGGGACTTAAGACCCTCGAGTTGAGTGTTTGTGAAGTTAAACAGGAGTTAGGATTGTCCCATCGCCTAAGGACGTCTAATTCCAGGTTGGGAAAAATCTGGGCTGTTACAAAACAAGTGACCTTTGGAACCCATTTCATAACCATTTTGGGTTTAGGTGGCTAGTTGGTCTTCTTTCGTTTGTAAGAATTATAAGTATGACCTATTGAGTTAGACTTTAGAACCTCCTTAGTAAATCAACTATTTTTTCAGTCAAAGTGTTTTGGTTTTATTTTTTATAGTTGAAATAATTATTTTTAGTTTTTTGAAAAGATTTAGAGTTTTTAGAAAACATTTGATCTTTTCCTTTTGAGTTTAAGGTCTCTCCCTTTACAAACTTGGGAGGAGTGTTCTTTGGTTTAGGAGGAATACTTTTATCAAAGCCCAGACCGGATCGATCGCCACATTTTCTTGAACCTGATAAGAGTTTTTCTAATTTAGGATCACCTTGGGCATATTTCCAGGTTTCCTTTAAACTCAAGAGAGAAGAGACTTCATGTTTTCGTTGTTCGTTTTCAGATTTAAGATTTTCATTTTGGGAGGTTTTAAAATCCAAATCGCATTTTGTCTTTTCAAAACCGTCTGAAATATGAGACTTTTCTAAAACAAGAGATTCATAAATTTCTTTGAGTTTAGAAAATTTCTCTTTTTGAAGTTTCAATTTCACAGCAATTTTACAACTTTCCTTTTATAGGGCGTTGTAGGCATCTTGAAGATCATCTTCATTTTCACATTCACTATTCAAATTTTCTTCAATTGTAGAGTCATCATTATCTGAAAAAGTGAATTTTGCTAGAGTCATAAGAGCTTTAACTTCATTGCCTGACTCGTTTTCTGAATCTTCTGATTCAGAAGAGGCTTCAGAATCAGAGGACTCATCCCAAATAGCCATCATACTTTTCTTTTTCGACTTGCCCTTATTAGGACATTTGTTAGCCAAATGCCCATACTCATGGCAGTTGTAGCACTGACTGTCTTTCAATGATTTTCTTGATTTATTTTTAGGTTTCTTTTTTATCATATGCTTTTTGAAGATCAACCCTCTTTTTACTTTTAAAAATCTTATAAAACTTTTTCGCCAAAAGGGCCATATCATCTTCAGAGTTTTCTAAATCAGAGTTTAAATCATTTTCATGAAAAACATTTTTAAAAGTTTTTAAGGCAATAGATTTGCCTTTTGGAGCTTTAAAGGTTAACTCATAAGTCTATAATGAGCCAACTAATTCCTCAACCCTCATATTGTCCGTATCACGAAGTTCCTGGATTGCGGTTACTTTAGAATTGAACCGTTCAGGAAGTGAGCGTAATATTTTAGCACATATCTTGCTTTTAGGGATTTTATCGCCTAGACCCCACATAGAGTTTACAATGTCATTCAATCTGGTGTAGAAGTCCATAAATATTTCATTTTCTTCCATACGTATTTCCTCAAATTTAGTTGTGAGGATTTGTATCTTAGATTTCTTAACAATTGAAGTACCCTCGTGTGTCATTTCTAATATATCCCAAGCTTGTTTTGCAGAATCACAGGATATAATTCTTTTGAATTCATCTGGTGATAGTGCACATGTAATTGCATTTAGTGCTTTAGCATTTGCACTACTCTTACTTTTCTGAAGTGTGGTCCAAGAAAAATAAGCCGTTATTTTTGTTGTTTTTGAACCATCAATACCAGTCACTTCAGTGGTAGGAGGGGTCCATTCATTCACTGTGGCTAGCCACACATTTTCATCCATGGATTTGAGGAAGATCCTCATCCTGGCTTTCCAATAGGCATAATTGGTGTCATCGAAAGGTGAAGGCCTAGTGACTGAAAGGCTATCAAAATTTGACATCTTATATAAAGCTTAGATCGTTAGCTCAGGAAATAAATCCAAGAATAATAATTAAAAACGAGCTATTTGGCTCTAATACCACTTGAAATGGCCAAGCTATATGTCCTAGAGGGGGGGTGAATAGGACTATGCCAAATTTAAAATAATTACAGCAGAATTTAAATAACAATATAGCCAAATAAAGTAAATCAATTCACAATACTGAAATTAATAGCAACCTCAATAAATAAGTATTGAGAGATTGATACAAAATTTGTTCTAAGGACAACCTTACACCAAAAACTAAAGTTTATGGTAGGACAACCTAATTTCTAGAAAAGTCTTTATATCAAGAACTCAAACTGAAGAGGAATAAACAAATTTGATCTATACTGAGGAATATAATTCAATCTCAAATATTGATTGTTCTAAGGACTATACACCATAAAAATGGCAGGGCAACCTTACTAGAACAAATAAAGAAACTGAAGCTCAAAGTTAATAAAGAAATAAATTGCTGAAATTTAAATCTAAACTATTACAACATTCCCACTGAGCTTGAAATAAAATGATTACAACATTCACAACCACAAATACATTCCTTAACTGAATAATTAATGATATGAAAATAAAGCACACATCCACACAACACAAAGAGTTATAGTGGTTTGCCTGTGTGTACACCAACTGTTCAACAACAGCCACACAGAATGCTACTCCACTCCTAATATCCTCACACAGAGGATATTAGCATTCACTATCAAATAGGTTTTCACAGGTTTACCAAAAACCTTCACAATTGTGTCTTTTTCAAAGGACTTACACAATTCAAAAATCCTCTTTTCTGAGTTTTCCTGGCTCTCCTCAGATAACCAATATAATGAGATTTTTCTGGCTTAACCTCAAATAAAACTAAATAAAGTAAATTACACAATTGTAAAATACCTGTTTTTCTTCTTTGTTGTAGCAACCCAGAAGAACCAAGTCGGAGTAGAGATTTGAATGTCAAAGGTCAATGTCCAATACTCACTATATAATGGTTCTGATTTCTAATAGATTTAGAAGTAAAACAAATGGGCTAGCTTTAATTGATTTTGATTCCAGAAAAAGGAAAGACAACATTTCCTCTTTTTAAATCTAATTGGAATACAAGAAATAAAATCAATTAAGAAAACTAAAGAAAGAAGATATTAAATATGCATACTTAGCTTAGACAGAGGGCAGATTTATCTCTCAGAAGGTCGGATTTTAATTGCTTGAATGATCTGTTTTATTCTGAGATTTGTGATCTATTTATAGGTGAATAAATCACATCTTCGACTGGTCTAAAGACCTCTACGACTGGTCATAGATCTAACAGAAGTTTGAAAATTCGGGCGCAATAAGATAAAACGGTTTCATGATTGGTCGTAGGGCACATTCGACTAGTCGTAAGGCACCTTCAACTAGTCGAAGGTCACACACGACTGGTCGAAAGTAAGAGCAAATCATCGTTATAGTTTGAGTCATAGGTCTACGACTGATCGAAGAACTAGTCGTCACTGTTCTTACGACTAGTCGAACAGTCCCAAGGACTAGTCGAAGCCTAATAGAAAATTTCTGAATTTTGCAACAAACTTACGACTGATCCAAGAAATCCTTAGACAGGTCGAAGTAGTGCTAGGACTAGTCGAATAAAGTCCAGGACTAGTCTTAGAACAGGTTAAACTCTCTTATATAAAATATATAAATTATGTATCCAAAATGGCCTACTCTAAAGGTCAACCTACGGTCAGTCATACCTCAATAGTGAAGTAAGGACATTGAAACTAAAAGACACGTGACCTTGAAAGTAGTGAAGCTTGAAGTCTTGATGTAGTTCAAACTTGAAAGCTTCTTGAGAACTTGAAATTGAATTTGAAAGCTTCTTGCATTATCTTTGTCTTTGAATTAAGTCGAACAAACTCACTTCCTCGAGTCTTGACTTGAGAGCAGTGCTTGTCCATCAAAGTTGATCTTGAGTAGAACTTTGATCTTCACATATGCAAGCTTCCTAACAGTGTCTTTGGCACCATAAATTTGACAACAAAAAGCGCTATAAACAATAGCACTTACATCCTCATCAGAGTTGGTTCGCCAGCTATAGGGAGTGCGATGGTGGACAGGTGTTTATGGGCAATGGTTTTACCTGTAATGTTGTGGCTGTCGGTACGGTGTGTATCAAGATGTTTGATGGGGTGGAGCGTACCTTAACTGATGTCAGGCACGTTCCTGATTTGAAGCAGAATCTGATTTCTCTTGGTATACTTGAGGCAAAAGGATGTAGGTACACATGTATTGATAAGGTATCTAAGGGGGCACGGGTAATCATGAAAGCACAACGACTCGGTAACATGTACAGGTTAATCGAGAGCACTTCAAAAGGTCAAGCTGCAATGGCTGTAGCGGATTCCACCTCTGCACGTGTGTGGCATGTTGGGCATGGCCACATGAGCGGGCAGGGCAGGAAGGCTGAGTCGTGCGAAAAGGGATACAGAGCAGGTGGAGCAGCTACCTGTGAGAAGAATCATACAGCATAATTGCAGGATATCGGCGAGGTACATGGACAACTCCAATATCACAGAGGATTCATCTTCTATTCAGATGGCTCTAGGTGAGCCTAGTGCTGAGAAATGTAAGATGATTATGTGCGATATGATGGATTCGTTGTACCAGACCAACATATGGGAGCTGGTGGAGCTTCCAGTGGGCCAGAAAGCGGTTGGATGCAGGTGAATCTTCAGGAGGATACAGCATAGATACAGGACGAGGTTGGTAGCGAAGGGGCTTCTTAGAGATATTCGTGCCGACAGTATAACAGGTGTCTATTAGATCCGTGATTGGCGCTAGTTGGCCAATGTGATCTTGAGCTAGAAGGATGAATGTGGAGTCTGCACTTCTATAAGAGAAATGAAGAGCAGATCTACATGAAGCAACCAGAGCAGTTCGAAGTTAAAGGAGCTGAGAAAAGACTTTGCCGGAGGTCGTGGTTCGACCTGTCACCTAGGCAGTGGTTGATTCCTTCATGGTGAGTCAGGAATTGATGACATGTAGATCGCCAATTATGACAGGTCTGAAATCAATGTACTGAAGGCTCAGTTAAGTGGGACATTCAGGATGAAGGATCAGGGGGCTGCAAAGATGGTTCTCGACGTTGAGACTGAAAGAGGAGTAAGCTTTGGTAATCACAGGAGGAATACCTTGTGTGTAGGTATTGATTAAGGATGCGATGAGCCAGAAAAAGCTGGAGAGCGTTCCCTACGCGTCTCTCCTCAAGTTTTCCTCAGGACATGTCCCAAAACAGATGAGAAAAAACAGGATATCTCATGAGCCTTATTCGAATGCGGTTGGCAGTGTATGCCATGGTCTGGATTAAACCGGTTATTTCACAGGCTATCAGTGTTGTGAGCAAGTACCCCGACAAGCAATATTGGGTAGCGGTGAGATGGTAAGAAGACTACGTCTTTTCTTTTGGGAAGACAGGAGCAAAGATGGTTGGGCATGTGGATTCTGATCCAATGGACATGCTCTCTTAGATCGTTCCTGTAGAGAAGTTCAAGGTCTATAAAGCTTCTCTGGGCTTGGTGATGGCGTAAAAGGAAGAAAGAGTGTGCACGAGAAGCTATGATGTGATGAAGAGATAAGAGGAGGTCAAGAAGCTACACAAATGAAGATTGAAGACATGGTGGAGATTGTTATGAATAGATGTCTTAAATCTGTCTGGTGGTCTGTCGATGATATCGACAGGGTTTCGATGATATCGAAGCCAGTCGTCGGTGACATCGACGGTTGCTCGATGTCATCGATAATTCATAAAAATTTTCACCCCTGGTCGCTAGACAGTTTTGGTCCTGTTTCGATATTATCGAAGGACCGTCGATGATATCGAAGCTGTTATCGAGAGACCTTCGATGACATCGAAGAGTTCCGCAGATGCGATTGCGGAAACGCAGATTCTGCGGATTTTGTTTCCTATTCCGAGTCTGCTTCTTTCTAAACTTATATAAAGGGGTGTATGCGGGATTGGGAGGTATACTAAGATTTTTTAAAAGAGTTCTACGGGTTCCTAAAAGGATTTTAGGATTTCTAAAGGGTGTAGCAAGGGTGAAATTCGAGGTTGTTCGAATCGGGTAAGTCCTCTCTCTTTGTAATTTCTATTTTCATAGTGGAGATCTGTCGCTTTGTGCCATGGTTTTTTCCCGCAAGGGTTTTCCACGTTAAATCCGTGTTCTCTTGTGTTTGCTTGGTGCCATTGGATTGCTATCCTAAATCTAGATCTGTGTGATTCTGCAGGTTCAAATCCCCAACAACTTGAACTAGAACTAGTCGAAGATGTAATTTAAATCAAGGAAAGTTAAAGGAATAATGGTGAACTTAATTAACTAAAATTTGTAAACTTCAAAGGTAAGAAACTAGGGTGCTAAGGATCCACTTGTAAAAATCAGAGAGATTTATGCTTGATATAACCTTAAAAATCAAATCTGAACTTCCTTTGATCTAGTTTTCAAGAGACGAGAGGTATGAGAATTAGAATTGATTTCATCATAAAACCATGCCCATAAAACAAAGCAAACAACAGAATTTTGCCAATCCACATCCAATCTAAAGGAGTTATAAATGTTAGGAAGGATTCCATCATCCAACCATGCCCAGGAGACTAGGTGAACAATAGGGCTTCCTAACTTCATAATCACAGTAATGAAAAGGACATGCTCAGAGCTGTCGCAGATCTATTGTAATTTAAGTCACAATAAACCATTAAAAACTAAAGGCATTCCTTATAATCAAACTAGAGTCAAAATCAGTTCAACTTAAACCTGAATCAAAGGCATAAAGAAAAGTCTCACATTACTAAGAGCTTTGGCTTATCATAGACATGAAGAGGCTAGCATCAAAGAAGAAAAATAGAGAATAAAGAAGGAAGAAGGAAAAACTTCTCGGCCAAAGCCAGCCCACGCCCGTTCTCTCTCTTTCTCCCTTTCTTCTTCACGTTCAAGCTTGATCTCTCCCTTTCACGTTCTTCTCCTTTTATAGAGCCTGAGAGTCTGTGTTGGACGGTGGAAAAGAGGCGGTGGAGAGCTTTCTTTCGCAGGCGCGTGCGGAGTCGCGAAACGCAAGCCAACTTACATTTGGATGCAATTTTCGGCCACATGAAGCGTCGAAAACTTGGTTTTTCTCTATGGCTTTGGTCTTTTTTGGCCTGGGATTCTTCTAAATGGTTCAGATCATCCAACCGATCAAGGATGGTGGACCACAACTCCCTGCAATCCCGGATGCGTCCAGACGTGCATAAACCTTACGCAGACGGGCTGACTTGTTCGGTGGGCCCCATGGAGATGTTTTTGGTGAAATCCACCCCATCCATTGGATTCCTAGCGAAAAACCAGTCGAGAAGGGGTGGTTTTGGTCGAGTTTTGGTGCGGTCCACTGTGTCAAATCAACTCACCATCCATCTTGCGTTTTCTGGTGATCCACGTGTGTACGTACGTATTGGACCAAAAGGCTACCATGACGAGGGTTGTACCCCCCCTCTGGACGTAATGGACGGTCCAGATCATCCATTTTGATGATGGGTGGGCCCCACTACTCAAAAACGGCAGACGTGCGTCTGTCCACTGGACGTCTAGCGCAATAAGAGGGTTTAAGTTGGTCAGCACACGCTGACCGACTTTGTGGGATGGGGTGCACGGCAAGTGCATGCACATCTTCTACGCACTCCCTCTCTCATGAAGTGGGTCCCACCTTGATGTTTTTAGGAAATCCGTTCCGTCCATTCGTTTTGTCACCCCTTTTAAGGGATTAAGACAAAAATTGGAACATATCCAGATATCCGGTGGGCCCCAGATCGGTGTTTTATGGGCTGATCTATCCATTGGGCCACTTCCATAAGGATCCACTAGCTGAAATTCGATGTGTATGGTTAATTTAGAGTTCTCAAGCCAAATATAAAGTTTTGAGCCGAACGGATGGTGGGAACCCTGTGATCTTGCATTCTGAACGATTTTCAGGCCTCTTGGACTTCAATTAATTGATTTTCTCGGATCTTTGGCGTGTGAATTCCTCGATCTTGGTCCCTTGGGGTCCGTCCCATGCCTTGGTGATTTATGAGCATTAAATCCATGCTTTTAGTATCTTTTTTCAGTCCACGTTCCTAAATACACCTTTCAACACAAACACGATTAAAATAAGTCGTTAAATGGTATCATGTTCATAAAATCAGGTAATAACTGGGGTCTAATATGCAATATTTGACCCTCAACAACACAGTCATCGTGGCCCTGGTCGGACCTACCGCCCGACCGAGATGGATGGTTCTGATCATGATGGTGGGCCTTCGATTGGGTAGACGATCGACCCCCATTCAAAGATTGGGTTGGTGGGAAAGATGGGAGAGAATTTCGTGACTTCCATCGGGTCAACTATGTTTGACCCGATTCTTTTGTTCGGCGCGCGGCGGGTGCATAGTTTTGGTTCACCTGCATCACGAATGTGGGCCCCATCGTGATGTTTGTGGGAAATCCACACCGTCCATTCACCCCTGGGTCCCTATTCAGGGCCCCTGGTTGAAGATCAGGTAATTCTAAGGCCTAGGTGGGGCCCATAATTCGATTTGGGTCATATTGGTGGATTGGTATTCTTTCTTGTGGATCAGTGTATTGATGACTTACTGTATGATCGGGATTTGTACCAGAATGATCGTAAATGTTCGAGTAAGTTATGGTAACACCCGAGTACTGAAAGTGTGGGGTGTTAGGAAGCTCCACTAGCTCCCACGTCCCATTTTTGTAAAAGGAGTCTATCTCATCATCCACAATAGCCTTCCACTTTTTGGCATCCGGCTCATCAAGAGCCTCCTAAAGAGTAGACGGATTCCCTTCATCAGTAATGAGGGCATATGTGATATTTGAGTCATCCCTATATCTCACTGATAATTTGTGATCTCGTGGCGAATTCCTTTTTACAGGTAGTTGCTCCACCTGCTCATGTACCTCTCTGCATATGTCTCTGTCTAATCTTGAGTCTCATCTCTATCTAACTGAACGTACACCACCAACTTTTTCGGTTCATTATGCTTATCCTTACGGAACAAAGATCCTTCATCGAATTTAACGTCAAGGCTAATGATGATTTTCCGTGTGATCCGGTCATACAAACTATTCCCCTTCACACCACCACCATAGCGGACAAAGATATATTTCTTAACCCTTTGGTTCTGCTTATTTCTCTCAACTAACGATATACGACAACTAACGGTATACGAGAGTAAGCATCACAACCAAATACACATAGTCCCAAGTACTTTACCTACTGACCACTCTACACTTCCTCTGAAATCTTGCAATTAATGGCCATAAAAGTGGACTGATTCACTAAGTAACAAACCCTACTAACGGCTTCAGTCCACAGTTCCTTACCCACCTAACATTACTAATCATGCATCGGACCCTCTCCAAGAGAGTCCAATTCATTCGCTCAGCCACACCATTTTGCTTTGGTGTGTGGCGCATTGCATTATACATCACAATCCCTTTATCCTTGCAGTATTAATTGAATTTTCTATACGTGAATTCTCCATCATTAATTGTCCTTAATACTTTCACCTTTCACCCTGACTATTTTTCCATAAATGCTTGAAGTTGGTGAAAAAATTGAATTTTTTTTTCATAAAATAAACCCATACCTTCCTTGAGTAGTCGTCAATGAACATGACAAACCATAGTGACCCTCCACCAGAAACCACGAGCGATGGCCCCATACATCAGAATGCATATAATCAAGAACACACTTACATACATGTTTTCCAGATTTAAAAGATAACCTTAAATGTTTACCATATATGCAATGATTGCATATATTAAAATCAAAACTTTTAAATGCTAGAATTAAACAACGATCAGAAAGTACCTTCATGTCCCGTTCGCTCATGTGGCCCAAACGTGCATGCCACATACGTGCAGATGTGGAATCCGCTATACATGCTACAGCTCCACCCGATGAAGATCTCCCAATCAATCTGTAAAGATTTCTATTCCGTTGTGCTTTCATGATTACGAGTGCCCCTTTTGAAACTTTAAGAACATGTTCAATATTGGTGAACTTTCACCTAAGCACCTTAAGTGCTCCAAAAGATATCAAGCTCTTCCTCATATCAGGAACGTATCTCACCTCGGTTAAGGTACGCTCCATGACATCAAACATCTTGATGCGAACTGATCCAACACCTGCCATATTACAGGCATTTTCATTGCCTAAAAATACATAAGCATCATTGCATTCTCTGTAATTGGTGAACCAACTCCGATGATGGGTCATGTGATATGATGCCCCATTATTCAAAATCATAACCATAGACACTTATTATAACCACTCGTACCTTCATCAGACTCTACAGTGTTGACCTCCCTAGAAGAAGCTTCTGAGTTCTTTTTTCTTTCCCTAGGATTTGTGCAATCTTTCTTCATGTGCTCCAACACTTTAATTTCTCTTTGCCCTTATCCTTGGATTTAAACATCGATCGAGAAGATCCATTGTCCCATTCGGAATTCCATCCCTCGTAACCAATGCATTAGTAGAGGCACTCACGTCACTGCTTTTCTTTCTAATCGTCTTTCCTTGAAGGGCTGAGATAATGGTATCGACGCTAATGGTCAATCTACCGGTGCATAACAAGTCCTTGAACGACTCATACAAAGCTAGGAGAGAATTCAACAGGATGTATACCTGATCCTCATCTTTTATCGTTTATTCTACATCCACCAATTTTTAAATAATCGTGTTGAAGTTAATGTGGGCCTTAATATCAGCCCTCTTTGCCATCTTCAGATTGAACAACTGGAGCTTCAAGTACAGGTGATTCTCAAGAGATTTCTTTGTGTAGATGTCCTCTAATTTCGCTCATGTACTCGTTGCAATTTTTTCTCTCATTACATTTTAGAAGACCTCATCTGTTATACACAATTGGATAGAAGTTCTCGATTTCTTATCCATCTTATTTCATTCATCATTTTTTATAGATTTCGGTCGCTTCTCAAGGAATGCATCATCCAATCCTTTTTAAAGTATGAGACTGGTCATCTTGACCTTCCAAAGTTTAAAATTATTTTTCCTAAAATTTTTCTCAACATTGAACTTAGGATTAGAAGCCATTGATACTATGCTTTCAAATTCAATTTACACCCTAATGTTTAGCTTTGATACCACTCGTTGGGGGACTGCAGAAGCACATATAAATGAATCAAGCAAAGTATTTCAATCACACAACCAAGTCCAATCACAAATACTTTGAATTTAACATGGAAAAACCCTTATGGGAAAAACCATGGAATAAAGCGACAACAATACACTATGAAAGCAGAAAATTACAAGAGATAGAGATTACCCTATTCGAATAAGCCTTGAATCTTCCTTACGAGTCCTTGAAACCCTTTTTGAGCGAATTAGAAGGCACTAAGATATCCCCTATTCCCAATATATATATATATATATATATATATATATATATATTATATATATATATATATATATATATTATATATATATATATATATATATATAGCTTCTATGAGAATCACAATAAAAATAAATCCCACACTAATGCAACTCTGCATAACTTTACGCGATCGTTCGATGACATCTCTGTCGCTTCGATGGCATTGAGCAGCCTTCGATGGCATTGAAAATCTTCGATGACATTGAACATTTTCAATGTTATCGAACTAAACACCAAAACATTTCAGCGATAAAACATGTATTTTTCAAATTTTTCCTATGGTATCTCGATGGGACTTCGATGGCATCAACAACTCGTCTATGGCATCGAACCCCTCCGATGGCATCGACAAAGTGTCCATCAACCAACACGAGATTTCTGAATTTTCTTGATGGCATTGAGGAGTTGTCAATGTCATCGAATAGCTCTCTATGGCATTGACAAACTCTGTTGCCGAAAGATTTAAGACATCAATGACAATAAATACACTTAAAAAAAAAAAAAATTCCAAATCCATTATAAATACATTATAAATGGATAATAATTATTTCATTAAGTAATTACTACATGGTTTCCAATGTTTGATTTGGTGGGCTTACTTTTTTAACATAGAACCTAAAGAGGTGTGAAATATATGTGGGGCGAACCGTGATGCATGTGAGTTATCTACACCATCCATATGTTACCACAAGAAGTAGAAAGGATATGTTACTGCAATACATGCCAAGCATAAGCATGATAATATATGCGGTGCACCGAAAAAGATAAGAGGGAACAGCCACACTTGATTTGCATTGGGGCCCACCTTGATGTGCATAAACAATATTCCAAGACCTTGATAAAGCATCAGACAAAAGAAATAGGCTGTTTTGAAATTCAGGCATTCCTTCCCATCTTGTTCCCTGTGGTGTGGTCCACCTGAGCGTTGGATCAAGATGATCTTTGAGAAAAAGGGGTATATGAACTGGCACTTCTTTACAGCCAAGTTGGATTTCCTGTACACACTGCGTGGGTCCCACACCTGCTCAGTACTTCTGGTTTGATCTCAGGAAAATAAGGGTTCAGATCACAAATAACCCATAATCCGGACCGTGAAAATTGGGACGAAATGTAAGGAGAAACACACATGCGAATTCACACGTGGGCATGCAATGGAGGTTCTAGTACTGTTTTGTTTTTAGTTTTGGTGGGAAATCTGGAAATTGTGGTACATACTACTACGAGCAATTTTAAAGTATTAGGACTGTTCCAGAGAGAGAGAGAGAGAGAGAGAGAGAGAGAGAGAGAGAGAGAGAGAGAGAGAGAGAGAGAGAGAGAGAGAGAGAGAGAGAGAGAGAGAGAGAGAGAGAGGTTTTGTCTTCATTTGTAGAATAATGTGAAAGTATGAATATCCGAGTCAATGTTACTACAAAGAAGCTGAGGGAATCTTCTTGCTTTTGAGAGAAAAAAAGCTGTGGCCGCACTGTACACCTGCCACGTCAGAATCCTCTAGATCACAGTCCAATACCCCTCGATTACTACTATCCCCACACGTGAGACATCCGGGCCGTTTATCAAGTGCCACACACCAATCTTGCCAGGGAGGAGAATGTACTCTGTGGTCCAGCCATTGCATGGATGGTTTTGTAATTGATAAATGTGAAGAGGTCCCGTGAGGCATGTAATTTTCGTGCCTTTACATGTGAACCGAACACGTGTCACATCTATATGAGGATCCTAACCCCACGTCCCTTGGGGTTGGGTATTGGTTGGTGTTCCTACTGAAAATTTGCAAGTCGGATTAACGGTGCAGATAATGACATGTGGCATGTTTAATATGTCATGCTTTTGTGAAACCATGACATATTAAACCCTATATAAAGATGAGGTAGACATGGAGAGAATTCTCCGACTCTCAATCAAATGAAAACCCAAAAAATCATGTAAGAAAGTAAAATCAATTTAGTACAATGTTATTTATCTTAGTCTACGATTAGATCATCCATTGCTTGTCAATATTAAACCCTTAAGTTAAAAATAGAATTAGTCAATCCTTGCAAGCATGTTGGACCAACTAATCAGTAATTATAATTCCCTTTCATTTGTGCTTGTGCGTCAGATTTGAAGGCAGAACTTAGTTATGTAATCTACATGCCTACGCTCATACACTGAGTCTGCTATATTTGTAATTCTTAAAATTGTCATAATTTCAATCATTAGCATGCTGCTTCAGGAAGTATCTTGTTACTCTTAGCTAGGTTTATGATCTTACTTTAGTGGTAAGTAGGTATAATTTTACACCCATCTCTTGATCGTACAATTATTGTACCTTCATGTGAAATCTTTGATTGTCAAGTCACAAAGAATTTATTGGGGGAAGAGCCTTAATCTCTGCAAGTTCTTTGATAAACTAGCGTATTGTTAGCTGAACAGAGGCTTCACCAGTTGGTCATTTAACCAAGCACCACTCTATCTCGACATCAGGGATTAACGGTGATTACTGTTCATCTCGCGCTGCCTAAAATTACACTTAACAGCTGGTGGCCCACAAAAACTCTCATTATCAGAATCTCCTGAGCATCTAATAAATGAAAGGTTTGCCATTGAATGGGGAACAATTTCTGGTTTTTTGCACTTTACTGTCCATGGCCCATCCACTACTTGACCTACTGAGTGAATGGCTCCTATCACATCTTCATATTCCAAATTTCCGCGGATGAGATGGATCACTACCAAACATCTTTGGAAGTTTTCAAATGTGAACGTTGAGATTTCATCATGCGTGGTGTGAATGAAATTTCTGGAACGAGAGATTTCACATGCAAAGTTCTCACTTTCCGCTAATGTGTCACTTTGAATGAACGTCTGTATATATAAAAAAAAAAGGTGGACCATATCATGAATATCACTTGCAGCCTGATTTGGAACAACCCACTCATTAGGTGAGCCACACATTCACATTCATTCATACCATCAACCTTCCATTGATTTCGATTGTGTAACCCTCCTGATGAATGATGAGATCCTCTCCAGTTGAACTTTATACTCCGGCCCACCATTTTTAAGTCTTGGATGTTATTAAGGGTGGCAATATGCCGGGTACCGACGAGCCCGACCCGGTTTTCAATTGGGCTTAAAACTAGTAGCTTGGTTTGTGGGCTGGGCTTGGCCTACATCCAAGGCCCAAAATTTCTACTATTCGGATTGACATACATGCCTGTCACCGGAGGTGTACACGAACTGAGTTAGCCCGGTCAGCTCACTTGATTCGACTCGATTTGAAATTGAGTTTGAGCCAAGTTCGAGTTGATTTTTTGAGCTTGAAAATGAGTTTAAGTAGAGTTCGAGCTAGCCCCAACTCAACTCAGCTCCGATCGAACTCAGCTTGAATTGAACCATTTCGATGACTCAATTACTTTGATATTAATGTTGCTTACCAAGTGCTTTGATGAAATAACCTAACAAAGCATGGATGATGGCAAGGAAGGTATGTATATCAAACCAATATTCTTTTTTTTTTTTGTAATTTTAAATTTCTATGTTATTTAGAAGGTGTTTAATAAAATACCTGTAAAATTATTGCGGCTATCTTAATTATAGTGAGATTTTGAAGGTGCAATTCAAGGGTGCACTGGGGAACTCGGTAAGATGTTGGCTCGATTTAGCCTGAGATATTGATCGAACCGATCGGAGTTGGGCAGTCAGGCTTGGGGAGTCGGTTTGACCTGATGTACACCCCTACCTGTCAGATGTACGGTGGATGAATAACCCCGTTCAAATGGTGGACCAGCTGTCTTTGAACATGTCTACGCATTAATTAAGAAAAGCATTGTGCTTAAAGCGAATCCCAGCACTTAATTACCCAATCATGGATCATCAGAAGTGGACCCCACTGTAGGGTCGGATGTGGGCCCGGCCTTGACCAACAAGCCCTACACGTAGCAATCATTCCACTCGTAACAAAAATAATATAAAACGGGAAACCCGACAGAGAATGTCTGCCCGAGAAAAGTTCCGGTCGGGCCTCAGCCGACGTGGCATCCACAAACATCCTTCCACGTTTCCTTTTTACGGTGACGTGGATTCCAGTCTAATACGGACACGTGTATGTGTCGGTCCGGTTTCCCAAATATTCCTTCTCGCCTCGGTTGCCTATAACGGTGCAGACAATTGGACAATAGGATATCGACACGTGGCAGGTTATCGGCTTTTTGCTGGAGGTTAGTGCACGTGTCAGTACGTGGTCGATTGTGTAGTCGATATAGGGGACAGGTAGCCGGACGGTTCCAGTTGCAGGGCTGTCATTCGTTGGGGAAAGGTCGGTAAGGGAGGGGACCACGTTGATGTGTGGTCCTCTTCGTTCTCTTGTAACACGTGGCAGCCTTGTGGGTGGTGTTATCATTAGACGCACGTTGATTGTGAGAGAAGGACGTCATCAGGAAGGCTGAAAAGCCGTTCGTATCGGCCCTGGAGAGCAATCAACGGCTCCTAGGCCTTGTAAATGCAGAGCGTGCAGGCCCGTAGGGTTTCTTCTTGTGGGGCCCATGGTTTGGTGATCAAGATCCTGACCAGGAGTGGTTCTGATTCAACGGTTAGGATATACAATGGAAGGGACTTATGAGGCATCCTGACCCATGGTGTCAGTTAAATGAATGGCATCATATATCGGACGCGGATTAGCTACTGACAGGTTGAGTAGCCTGGCTAGCTAGTGAAGTGACGTCACTAAGCCTTGTGGGCCCACCATGATGTATATGTTGTATCCCCACCGTCCATCCAATTGGAGAGATCGTTTTAGGGCATAAGCCAAAGAATTAGGTAGACCCAAAGTTTGAGTGGATCCCACCACATAAAGCAGCAGTAGGGAGAGTGATGCCCACCGTTGAAGCCTTCCTAGGTTCACCGTGATGTTTATTTTAAGATCCAACCTGTTAATAAGTTAACATAGACCTGAACGAAGGGAAAACACAAATATCCGCTTGATGGAAAACTTCCTGAGCCCCTAAAAATGTTTAAAGGTGGAGGTCACTCTCCCCTATTTTCTATGGTGGGGTCCACTCGAGCTTTGTGTCTGACTAATTATTTGGCTTATTCCCTAAGGGTCAGTTTGGAATGGTGCAATAGTGGATTAAGAGGGATGAGATAAGATTTAAGGTAATGATGACACTTGTTAGTGGTTGTTCATGACTTCCACCGGTTTGCAAAATCCCAGGACATTGTGAATTACATGTTTGGATGGATCGGAATATTCCGAACTAAATGAAATATCTATTTGGGTTGGCGGATGGGATTTGCCAATCCTGCAGCTGAACGGCTAAGGGCGTGTTTGGCCAGACCGATCCATGGGATTAGGGAGGGATGGAATGGAATTTAATGTAATGATGGTGGTGTCAACGTATGTCCCCTGATCCCATGGGTTTGTGATAGCCCATGGAATACACCACAGAGTGTTTGGATGGTCACTAATGGATGGGTTTGCATCTCCACTGCTTCTTGTGGTGTGCCCCACTCACTGATGGATATCTGCCTTAAAATAGGTTTATGGCTAAATGTAGGCTGGTAAAAATGATGGACGGAGTGGATATCTCTTTGATATCTCGATGGGCCTCACATAGCGATGAAAACATGCATCCTGGGATTGGCAGGATTCGGGCGGTGTTTACGAGGGCGCGGTAGATGAAATACATCCCCACCATCCCAAACAACAGACGGGATGGGATGACGCAGGATAACCCTCCTAATCTCACCTAATTCCATTCCTCTTGACTGTCCAAACATGCTCTAAGGGGGTTAGGCTGCCAAGTTTGGGGTTAGGATGGTTGGATGGCTGAGGGGGGCTCATGTCACACATCATGATGTGGCATGCTTTCTTAAGATCAGGACCATTCATCAAGAAAAACCTTGTGGGCCCCACCTCATGAATGACATGGATCTTGGCGTGTGTGAACGCAGTCGCATAAGTATACCGGTATGATTTTATGTTCCTGAGATCCATCCTGTACATCAGGTTCGACGCACCATGTTTGTTTTTTGTTCTAAAAATCGGGCGATCCAAAACTCAGGTGGGTCACGCCATAGAGAAAAGTGTAAAAAATATGGTTAAAACAACTACATTCACGTGGTGTGGCCCATCTGGGTCTTTAGAATAGCGTAAATTTTGCGCATCTCTTGATCCTAGTGAGGCACTTCGGATTAATAGATGGGATAGGATATAAACACCACAGTGGCCCCAAAGACAACAAATGGACGATGATGGACGACCCCTTATGCGGACGGTCCCTACTTGTTGGATTCCCCTTATGCGGATGAGATTTGCCAATCCTGCAAATGAAAATCCCCTTATATTCATGGGATACGGCGGTTCCGCATAAAACTATATTCCAAACGCACGTGGAATTTGGCCGCGGGGTCGCATGATCCCATCCCACCTAATCCCATCCAAACCGTCTGTCCAAACAAGCCCTAAAATGATCTGTCCAAATGGATAACCGTGGTAAATACAACACATATGTCATAGTGGGCCCACAAAGCTTGGTGACGTCACTTCAGTAGCTAGTCCAACTACTCAACCTGTCAGTAGCTAATTTGCGTCCTCACAAATCATGGCCCTGGCATTTTTGTGTGGAGCTCATGATCTAATTTTCTTCTTCCATGGATGGACGGATGCATCATATGATTCTCATCAAACCATGGAGGGGATCATTTGATCAATGATCCCCAAGCCATTACTTGTACGAACTCATGGCTAGGGAAGTGGATTGCCTGCATTACGCGCCACCAGTGATATTCCTGGTGGCATGACTCTGTGAGGCCCACCATAATGTACGTGCTTTATTCATGCTGTTATTATTTTTATTTTGGCTCATTCTAGGGCTTTGAACCTTAAATAAATAAATAAATAAAAGAAAGAAAGAAAGGAAAAAAAAAAAAAAAAACGAGGCCGGCAAAATGCTCAAGTGGGTCATTTGACCTAGATGAAGAGAAAATTCAATTATCAGTTTGCTACAAAACTTATATGGCCTCCGGAATATTTTTAACAGTGTAAATTTAAAATCCACTATTTTTTATAATGTGGTTCACTTCAGTTTTGAATCTATCTCATTTTTTAGCTTATGACTAAAATGAGATGACAAAACAAATGAACAATGTGAATGAAACACATTCGTCCTAAGGCAATCAACTTCCCATAGCTAGTGGATGGTAAACATCAACTCCTTGAGGCAGATTGCAAGGTGATGTATGTGTTTTATCCAAGTGTCCATTCATTTGGCTAGCTGACTTTTAGGCTCATGATGTAGATCCAAAGGTCCAGTGGACCACACTACCAGCCCATGAGGTAGAACCAAAGGTTAAGTGGACCACACTATAAGAAATAGTGGAGATTAAACACCTATATATCATTGAGAACTTCTTGGGGCCGGCCATAGAAGTTTTAGATCAAGTTGATATTTGTGTTTTCCCTTCATTAATGTGTTACCTTATCAACGGGTTGGATGGCAAATAAACATCATGGTGGGCTTTAAGAAGGTTTTAATGGTGAGCGTGTGTGGCGTGGCTTGCCTATGCTTTGGATCTGCCACATTTTGGGGCATGAAAAAATGTGTGGACAAAGATCATTGGCCCCATAGCGTGATTCAATGTGAGGGTAGAATACGTGTTCAAGATCAGGCCATTCATTCGATAAGATAAGCTGTGAACACGATATGAAATTTCATAATATTTTGTGCAACCAAACGCAGCCTAAGTTAAAAATACTCTCATTTGTAACAGTGATGTCCAATATTACAGATGGACCACTACGAACTGGTTTTGTCTAAGGGTGGCATTAGGCCAAGCAACCCCAGAGGCTGACGTGGATTTGAATTGGGCTTGGACCTATTACCCTGGCCCATGGGACGGACCTGGGTCTAACATGCATGGCCCAATCATTGTTCGGGCCAGGTTTGGGCTCAAGGCATTTTTTTTACCCAACCCGCCTTACCCACCTGACTTCATGAGACTTCATATGTTCATGTCTTATATTTACAAATATGCTATTCTAATCCTTGATTAGACCACTCTTTCATCTTCAATGTAGACCATTGATTTCATTCCTCCCGGTGTCTATTTCTTCATGCATATGTGGCCCACTTCATCAGACAAAAAGATTAGTAACATTCAAGTGGGAAATAGGGATTTTTATCGAATTTTTAGACTGGCCCAGGACTAGGCCCAATATAAAAAAATCTCAGGCTCGGGCCGAGCATGGGCCTAGAGCCTTAAGCCCCTAGCCATCTGGGCTTGATAAACAACTCAGTTTCACTGCTGACAGATCCGGTGATATTCATACCATGTAACTACCTAATGGGGACCTTGGATCTGGCACCGTGTCGGGCAGGCGAGCAGTTGGATCGAATACACATGACAACCGACCCAACCCCCCCTGAAAGATGGGCTACGGTTGATTTAATCGAGTTCTCGGGTCAGAAAATGTAGCCCATTTAGATGTTCTGGTTGGGCTCATTTCATCAGATCCTCTTAAGGCCCGGTCCACTCATATATGTCATTTGTATATGATTTTTCTTCTTTATAAGTAGGTCGGATTGTACCTGGATAAGGCTCAGGAGGGCCTGGTCATATCATCTCGGATAACAGGCCAGGTTCGAGTCTGGATTCTGGGCCCTGAAGCAAATGGGCTCGGCTCTGAAGATATTGGAGAGAGTTTTGTTTTGTAGAGTAAAAGGGCGCGGATTAAGTAGCTAGGGACGTGGATGAATAGAAAACATAAATATCAGCTTGATCCAAAACTTATTGACCCTTGATAGGTTTTGAACCGTAGGCATTTAATTAATTCTCACGGTTTCATGTGGTGTGATCCACTTGAGAATTAAATGTCTCATGTTTCGGTTCATCACTAAAAATAACGTTTCAAAATGTAAGAACGGAGTGAATAAAATACATATTTTATGGTGGGCCCCACAGAGCCCTTGACTGAACTATCGGTCTCTATATAGGTCTTGATGGGCAGACGGGTACTATCCAATCCTGAAGTAAAATGAAATCCGTGTATTAATTAAAACGACTCTTAATTATGACATAATAAAGGCGTTGGCACCATATTTTGAATCTATATCATTTTTACCCTTTTAATCACTTGTTAGCTTTTTGAAAGATGAAATTGCCCATCGGTCAGTTGTCTCCTTATACGGCGTTAGCTTGTATCAAAAGTTGAAAGAGCCTTTTGAGAATGGGGGTGTGGCTTCCACTAAATCAATGATTGAGCCCACCCCTTTGCCAATTTGATCCGTTCACTTTAATCGAATAGTCATGAAGCCACAATAGGGTCTTTTTAAATAAATAAATTAATTAAAGCTCTCTGTGTTGAGAAGTGGAGCCACATCTAGAGCCGCCCACTACTAGTCGAGGTTGCGCGGTTTTCGTGTCGCAAGTCCTTTCGCAACTGGGATACAGAAAGGAGTTTCGTGGATTTCGTGTTGCAAGTCCTTTCGCAACTGGGATGTGGAAAGGAGTTTTGCGGATTTCGTGTCGCAAGTTCTTTCACAACTGGGATGCGAAGGGAAGTCACCAAAACTATAAATTGGGGTCCCTAGGGCTATTCTAGGGTTAAGGTGAATATTGGGGAGCTATTCTAAGGTGTGGGAAAATGGTTTTCTATGTATCTCCAAGGGAGAGGTTAGTATATTGCCTTGTAATCTTCGTTCTTCATAGTGGAAGTTTGCATCCGTGGTTTTTTTTACCCTAGTTTGGGGTTTTTCCATGTATATCTTGTCTCATGATTTGTTTGGATTGCTTTGATCTATTTCTAGTTTATATTTCTTCTTGTTTATCGTTTGTGGGTGAGGCCTGATATTGGATCTAGGCTCACTGCGTTGTTGGTGTGCTGCGCAACAACTGATATCAGAGCTATTGGTTTAGTTCTATTGGGAGCGATGGCGGAAGATGGAAAAACTAGAATTGAAAAGTTTGATGGTTTAAACTTTGCTTTCTGGAAGATGCAGATGGAGGATTATCTATATCAGAAGGACCTCTACATTCCTCTAGGAGGAAAAGAGAAGAAACCAGAAAAGATGATAGATGATGAATGATTTTTACTGGATAGGAAGGCTTTAGGAACGATCTGACTCTCTTTGTCTAAGAGCGTCGCCTTCAATATATCCAAGGTGAAAACTATAAAAGAATTAATGGAAGCCCTAGCCACCATGTATGAAAGCTCTCAGCATCCAACAAGGTTCATCTTATGAAACAACTATTCAACATGAAGATGTCAGATGGTGGGAGTGTGGCTGAACATCTAAACGAGTTCAATACAGTCACGAGCCAGTTGGAATCCGTTGGCATTGTTTTTGAGGATGAGGTCAGAGCGTTATTGATCTTATCCAGTTTACTAGACAGTTGGGATGGTTTGGTGATTGCTGTGAGCAATTCTTCAGGGTCAACAAAGCTGAAATTTAATGATGTGGCCGGTCTAATTCTCAGCGAAGAATCTAGAAGGAAGGCATCAGGAGTTTCAGGGGATTCAGGGAATGCTCTAAATGTTGAAGGAAGAGGAAGATTTCTAAATAAAGGAGGCAATAAACACGGGCGTTCTAAGTCGAGGAAGAAGTCCAAGAGACCGAAAGACAAAGACGGGTGTTGGCATTGTGGCAAGAAGGGGCACATGAAACGTGATTGTAGGGCGCTTAAGAAACAAGAAGGAAACTCTCAATGTGGGAAGGATTCAGTGAATCTATCTGAGGAGAGTGACACAGAGGCGTTGATCTTTTCTCTTGATGCGACGAATGAGTCTTGGGTTATATACTCAGGTGCTTCGTTTCATGCCACTTCATGCAAGGGAGTTCTGCGTAATTATGTATCAGGTGACTTTAGGAGAGTATACCTGAGTGATGATGAGCCGTGCAGTATTGTTGGAAATGGAAATGTTCAGATAAGTCAAAAAGACGGAACAACTTTGAAATTGAAGGATGTCAGACATGTACCGAGTTTGAAACGTAACTTGATTTCAGTGGGGCAGTTGGCCGATACCGGTTATGTGACGACATTCACCAGTGATTCCTAGAAGATCACAAAAGGTGCCTTGGTGATATCTCGAGGCAAGAATGAAGGTACTTTGTACGTGACTTTAGGGTCGTATTGTTCACTCGTAGTCGCATCAACTGGAGTGTATGGGCAGTTATGGCATCACAGGTTGGGACATATGAGTGAAAAGGGAATGAAAGTGCTATTGTAAAAAGGGAAGTTACCAGGGCTGAAGTCTATTGACTTGGAATTCTGCGAGGACTGCGTGTATGGTAAGCAAAAGAGGGTAAGTTTCAAGAAGACAGGACGTGCTCCAAAGATGCATCTGTTGGAGCTTGTATACACTGATGTGTGGGGACCGACACAGGTATCATCTCTCGGTGGCTCACGTTATTTTGTTTCCTTTATTGATGATGCTAGTAGAAAACTGTGGGTCTATTTCTTAAAGCATAAATCTGATGTATTTGATGTATTTAAGAAGTGGAAAGTCATGGTAGAAAATGATACAGGTAAAACAGTAAAGTGTCTCAGATCTGATAATAGGGGAGAGTATTGTGATAAGAGGTTTAATGAGTATTGTGCAACAAATAGAATCAAACATCAGAAAGCGATTCCAGGGACACCACAACAGAATTGTGTGGCTGAGCGTATTAACAGGATCATCCTTGAGCGCGCTAGGAGCATGAGGTTACATGCAGGGCTGCCCAAGACTTTTTGGGCGAAAGCTGTAAATACTGCTGCATATCTCATCAATAGAAGTCCCTCAACATCATTGGATGGTGGGCTACCAGAAGAAACGCGAACTGGGAAAGAAGTGAACCTAGCACATCTCAGAGTGTTCGGTTGCACTTCATACGTTCACATTGATGCAGAGCACAGAAATAAGCTGGATACGAAGTCCAGGAGGTGCACATTTATAGGTTACGGGCAGTATGATTTTAGCTACAGGTTTTGGGATGCAGAAAAAAGAAAAATCATCAGAAGCAATGACGTAGTCTTCAATGAAAAAGTGATGCATAAGGACAGTGTGCATGAAAATAAGGCTGAGGAGAAAGAATTTGTAAAGTTAGAAGAGTTACCGGACACGGGTGTTACAGCGCCACAGGATGATCATGCACAGGAGTATTATGAGGTAGGGCTACAGACACCGGTATTGAGGAGGTCTACTCGGGAGAGGAGACCCACGATCCGATACTCACCCTCCTTATATTATCTACTACTGACAGATAATGGTGAACCAGAGTGTTTTGAAGAGGCATTACAGTCAGATACACGGGTTAAGTGGGAGCAGGCCATGGATGAGGAGATGGATTCTCTTGAGTTTAATCGTACATGGGAGCTAGTACTCTACCAAAAGGTAAGAAAGCTCTTCAAAACAAGTGGGTTTACAGACTGAAGGGGGAACACGATGGTTCAAAACGGTACAAGGCCAGATTGGTTGTGAAAGGGTTTCAACAAAAGGCAGGTATCGATTTCACTGAAATATTTTCACCGGTAGTAAAAATGTCTACGATTCGTATGGTCTTAAGTATAGTGGCTACAGAGGACTTACATCTAGAGCAGCTAGATGTTAAGACAGTCTTTCTTTATGGGGATCTTGAAGAAGAGATATATATGCATCAGCCGATAGGATACGTGGCACCAGGAAAGGAGAACAAGGTGCGCAGACTGAAGAAGAGTTTATATGGCCTGAAGCAGGCCCCGAGGTAGTGGTACAAGAAGTTTGACAGTTTCATGTCAGGAAACGGTTTTAGGAGATGTCATGCAGACCACTGTTGTTATTTGAAGAAGTTTGATACGTCGTACATCATCCTTCTTATGTACGTTGATGATATGCTTGTGGTCGGTTCAAGCATGAAGGACATCTCAGATCTCAAAAGACAACTGTCTAGAGAATTTGCCATGAAGGATTTAGGAGCTGCAAAACAAATCCTAGGCATGAGGATAAAGCGTGACAGGGAAAACAAGAAACTGATGTTGTCACAGGCAGAGTACATAGCCAAGGTACTTGATTGATTCAATATGGGAGGTGATAAGCTGGTTAACACTCCATTAGTCAACCACTTCAAGCTATCTAAGGAGCAAGGGGCAAAGACGCAGGAGGAACGGGATTACATGGCTAAAGTCTCATACGCGTCAGCTATAAGGAGTCTCATGTATGTTATGGTGAGCACGAGGCCAGACATTGCTCAAGTAGTGGGAGTTGTTAGCAGGTTCATGAACAATCCCGGGAAGGAACATTGGGAAGTTGTGAAGTGGATTCTTAGATACCTGGTAGGTACCAAGGATGTAAGGCTATGTTATGGTAGATCGAAAATCAAGCTACAAGGCTACGTGGATTTAGATTTGGTAGGAGATATCGACAACAAAAGAAGCACTACATGTTATGTCTTTACTCTGGGAAGTGCTGCAGTCAGTTGGGTCTCTCAGTTACAGAAGATGGAATCTATCAGTACGACAGAAGCATAATATGTTGCGGCTACAGAAGCATGCAAGGAGATGGTGTGGATGTAAGGTTTTATGGAAGAGTTGGGTAAGAAGCAAGCAGATTGCAAGTTGTACAGTGACAGTCAGAGTGCAATATACTTGGCTAAGAATTCAGCCTTTCATTCAAGGACCAAGTATATTGCCATCAAATATCACTTCATACGTTCGTTACTGGAAGATGGATCGATTGCTCTGGAGAAGATTCATACAAGTGAGAATCCTGCGGATATGCCGACCAAGGCGGTCACAAGGGAGAAGTTGAAGCTCTGTTCAACTTTGATTGGTCTTCAGGCTTGAAGACGAGGAGGTGGTGCACTCCGGATAAAGAAGACAAATGTTTATGGCGATGCGTTTCCAAGTGAGAGATTGTTGAGAAGTGGAGCCACATCTGGGGTCGCCCACTACCGTCGAGGTTACACAGATTTCGTGTCGCAAGTCCTTTCGCAACTGGGATACAGAAAGGAGTTTCGCGGATTTGGTGTCGCAAGTCCTTTCGCAACTGGGATGTGGAAAGGAGTTTCGCGGATTTGGTGTCACAAGTCCTTTCGCAACTGGGATGCGAAAGGAAAGTTGCCAAAACTATAAATTGGGGTCCCTAGGGCTATTCTAGGGTTAAGGTGAATATTGGGGAGCTATTCTAAGGTGTGGAAAAAGGATTTTTTCTGTATCTCTAAGGGAGAGGTTAGTATATTGCCTTGTAATCTTCGTTCTTCATAGTGGAAGTTTGCATCTGTGGTTTTTTACCCTAGTTTGGGGTTTTTCCACGTATATCTTGTCTCGTGATTTGTTTGGATTGCTTTGATCTATTTCTAGTTTATATTTCTTCTTGTTTATCGTTTGTGGGTGAGGCCTGAGATTGGATCTAGGCTCACTGCGTTGTTGGCGTGCTACACAACACTCTGTGGGTCACAACTACATTAGCGTTGTGCGTTAATTTCAAACTGTTTCCTCCTATGTAGTCCATCTGTGATCAATTTTGACCTCAAACTTGAGCCGATGGTATGAAATTAAAACCCTGTTCATATGGACGGGTTCGAATTGCTCCAAGATAATCTAGTGGGCCCCACATAGGGTCTCATGTGGGTTTAGAAGGTGGGGCCCTTGAGTGGGAAGGCCTTTTGGTATTTTCTTTTTTCTTTTTCATTTTTTTCATAGGAGGGGACCACATGAAGAGTCGAAGCCTCTTCGACGGTTAGAAATTGTACGAACATAGACTACACTCCCTACGCGACAATAAAAAACTTCGGCCAACCTCTAGGAAAGATCCGAGCATAAAAAATGAGTGTTTTATTTATTTAAGTTCTCTGGTCACAATTTTTGATGTAGAATCTATGGCGGCCAAAGATTGGTTCTTTTGTGTGTTGTATTTATTTTTGTTGGTGGGGTATCAATGGTGGGAGTTTATGAAAGGGAGATGGATGTGGTGGTTCCCTTTGTAGTTTTTTTTTATTTGGTTAGATATGAATGGTGAGAGTTTGTGAAATGGAGGGTGTGGAAGAATGTTGTAATTGATTAATTTTGGTAATAAAAAAAAAAGTTGTAATTGATGAATGTAATAAATGCTGGAATATATGAATGTTGTAATGAAAAATGGTATCCAAATAACATGATTCATAAGCTATTTGAAAGTTCATCAAGTTATCTTTCCAACAAACACAAGACCACCCAAATCGGGCATGTAGTAAGGGAGTTATAATTGTTTTCATTGGATCGGCGATTCACAATCCTTGATAAACTTTGGGCCTAATTTTAGGCATTCAAATAGTGTTCAAATGAGATGATTCCAAGGCCATTTGAAATTGTATCAAGTTATCTTTCAAACGATCATAAGATCACCCAAAATCAGACATGTGATGAAGGAGTTGTGATTATTTTCATCGAATCGGAGATCCACAATGCATATTGGTGATTCACAGTCTTTGATAAACTTTGGGCCCACTTTTGGAAAATCAAATAGTGTCCAAATGATATCATTACAAAGTTATTTGAAAGTTCATCAAATTATCTTTCCATCAAGTACATGATCACCCAATCGAGCATGTAACAAGGGAGTTATGACCATTTTCGTCAGATCGACGATCCATAGTGTGTATCAGCGATCCAAGTGAATACCAACAATCCGCGGTTAATATCGGCGATCCAAAATGAATATTGGCAATCCACAGTTAATATCAGCAAATCTCATTGAATATCAACGATTCATACTGAATATCGACGATCCCTTTGAATATTGACGATCCACAGTGATTATCAATAATTCACAGTGATTATCAGCGATCCACAGTGAATATTAGCGATCCACTATGTAACATTAATTGATTATAACATTCTTCCATCTCGACATTCATCCGTTACAATATTCTTTTATTTCAAAATTAATTTCTTTCACAAACTTCCACCTATCATACCTAACAAAAAACAAAAAAATAATTATAAAGGGAACACCACACCCTCATTCCTTTTACAAACTTACCATTAATACCCATAAAAAACAACACACAAAAGCCACTATTATCATAAACTAAACTTACCTTTGCCGATCATAATCTTAATGGGTGTTTTGTTACCGTGGGGCCCATCTTGATGATGTATTTTATATCCACTCATCCATCCATTTCTCCAACTAAATTTAGAACGTGTTTCCAAAAATTAAGCAGGTCCAAATGTCAAGTGGGCCACACCATAGGAAAGAGTGGTGTTTGGGTGCCTCACCATTAAAAATTCCAAAGGCCCATCACGTGATCATATGGTTTTCGTAATGTTTCTTTTCCAAATAATGTCAAGAAAACCAGATGAAGGGAAAATACGGAAATCAACTTTATCTAAAACATTTGTCTCCTAAAAAGTTTTTAATGCCATGGATGACCCAGAACATTGATAAGGTGGGACCATCCAGGGACAGACCACCATTCAAGATGTCCAATATTGGAAGAATCCAAGCTGATCAACCGCTGGGTTAGGATTTTCACTTCAAAAGGAAATACTTAGTAAATAGTCCTTTGGGTGAGGGCCCACTAAATCAATGGTTTGGATCAATTAACTATTGCCAATTTAAAGGTAATTTAAACTAATGAACCATTGCCAGGGTGCAGAAAACAAGTCAGAGAAGAACAAAAGCGGTCGTGAAGCTTAGTTGTTGCATTTCTTAAAATTGGGTGTGGGTCAAATGAAGAAATTGACGGTTTAAATAGTCTTGAGCCCACCATTTCAGCGTTTCTACGACCATTAGTTATGCCATGTCTAGTTGTTAGAAAGGATTTTAGTAGTGTTTACACTTGATGTGGTGTGCCGAAATCGCAGAAGACTTCACCCGGGCAATTGTGCCACATCAACTTCATAAAGATGAGTTAAAGACTTGCATAAGAAAACATTAAATGCTAAAATTCTATCAAAAGTATCCTCTTGAAATGCTAAATACTAAAAATTTCATCAAAATATAATTCTATTTAACATTAAATATTACTAAAGCATTGTCAAAAGTAACTCTCAGCAAACGTCAAAGCTAAGTGAGGTAAGACTCCGGCAAGTTTTCTATGTGGGAGTTTAGTGACGTGAAGACTCTAACGGACACACCATCCAACAAGTTATGCTTATGTAGAGAATCAAGAAAGTTTGCAATATCAATCACTCAAATGATAAGGAAACTTATGTACGGTCACCACCTTCCAAAATCCTATAAAAGCAACATGCGATGAATAACTTTAAGCTCAGGCCAAACACAATAAATCTACATAGCACAATGTTATTTTTATCTTAGTTTTTAGTTCATCCACTTTCGTTCACCAACACTGTAAAACATCTAAGGTTTAGGTTAGTTTTGAATTGTTACCGTCCAATAGCATCATCGTTCCTCGTACGCCTAGAATCCGACAATGGTGAGTTGTGGATATTTATACCATTCTTGGGAGTACTTATACATAACCCTATTGTCAAAGTTGGGCCTCTAGAAGCGAAAAATATCATTTCACTTGCCCACCTCTAACTGTGCACGTGATGCTTGAACAATGTTTTCATGCCATCACTTTTCTCAGTATAATTGTAATGCACCAGCTGGCCATGTGTATGATGTATCTGTATAATCAGTGCAAGACCAAGTCGACTAGATAGGACCCACCTGCCCATAGTGGGAGTACAGGCTCCTTTTTTGTTTTTAAGATGATCCTCACCATTGGAAAAATAGCCATGATATAAACCACCGGCCATTCTAGGATTTTATGTGTTCTTGGATAGGACGGTTAAGATTGCTTGTGAAATTCAAACTTTGCTCATGGCCTATTCATGATGGGAACTACCCTTCCAACGGTACCGATCATCCGTACACATGACACAACTAGCAAGGTAATATTTCAGTTCAATAGTCCAGCTGACTGGGTGGGGGTCCAAATGCTCCCAAGGTAGATGAAACCGTAGAGGTAGATCCATCTCTCTACATCATACGTGGTCTGGTTATCCATCAATCTCAACTTTCCGACTAGTGGGCCTTATTTTGGATGGACCATGTTTGGCAAACCATGCTTGTCAAGAGAACAACGGCCGTCAAATAACTCCCCTCCTACCAAATCTTGTCCATTGGAGGGGACTTGAGCGAGTACCGACTTTGGTGAGTACCTCGCACACTTGGCCATGTGGCACACGTGTGCAGCATCCCATCCATTCATTAAGCAGTAGATACCTTGTCTTAAGACAAATAAGGTAAAGCTAATCTGATCATAAGATGGGCCATCATGCACATCGAATTGGGACCATCAATCAAATTCTGTGAATCACCCATATTTATTTTATAAAGGTGCGTCTGATCGGTTGAGGCCAGTCTGATGAGCGGCGTGGATTCCATACGCGTGAAACCATGTTTACGGGGACCCTGTCTCAGCCAATTCCCGACTTGACTCATGACAGAACGAGTCACTGTGAGTTACATGAGTCTAAAACCATGAGTTGATAATCCAGTCAAGAACATTTAGCAGTACTCCTGTCTCCTGCTGGCTTCCATCTCTATCTTCATTGTATACATGGGCACCATGGATGAGAGGTTGGGACCATTGATCTATATGCCACCACATGCATTACCAACAGCCAAATATTAGAGGACCACAATTATCCGTGTTGCTGCTGATAGGCTCATGGCTCAAAAAATGAGCATAATTGAATGATCCTAGTTGTTTGATAATACCCTTGCGATTTAGTGTGGACCATTCAATCAAATTCTTTCTTAATAACTCAATTGCAGGCAATCAACAAGACAGTCAGGGTTGTCTAGTCATCAGGAAAGTACCCCATATAAACTTCCTTGATGCATGGGCATCTTGGTTTGATTACAAGGATGCACCGTATCTCCAAGCTGAGGTGGGGTCTCCGATATGCAAAATGGCAACGAGTTGGGATGCATTGTGGGACCATGCGAAGAGAGGGTTGCCCATGCGGAGGTCTTGACTGGGTTTGCCTGAGAGGGTTTGTATATAGGGATAAATTAATCTTTCTCATCGGCTCTGGAGCTTTTGGTGCGATGGTCGGTTATCCGCTATCAAAATGGCATCAAAGCGAGAGCTCAATGTTCAAGTCTCTTCACTAGTGTGGGTGAATGATGCGGGAGCATGTTGGTGTGATTCCATGGATGCACCATATCTCCATAATGGGTGAGGGGGTGGCCCGTGAGATGGGCTCTGTGAGATGCAAAATGGCCACGCCTGGGTTTGCCTGGGAGGGGGACCCATTATGGGACCATGCTATCCCATCATCAGAACAGGTGGGCCTCCTACATAAATCTCACTGCGGCCATCTTTCACCCTTGATCAGCCCAAAATAAACAATCTTTATTGAACCCAATTTGGATTGATAGAAAGAAAGCTCCTTTTAACTCCCCAGTTTGAAGGCATCTACAAAGAGACCCAAACAAACACCAGCTTTCCAGTAGTTTACCATCACAACCAAGGACTGCAGTCTACCACGGGACATTGCCATTGGCTTCCTGTACATGAGCATGCCAATCCCCTCAATGGCAGCAACCACAACACCAGCTACCAACACGTCCCAATCGCCCGTCTGTCCCAATATCGTCGCAAGTGCATTGGCTGTGTAGAAACCCAAGAGCACGAGGAATATCTTCATGGGGGAGTTCCTTCTTGCTGCATTCAGCTTCTCCAGCAGCTGCTTGCCACCGGCACGGACTATCCTCCCCAACCGAGTCCCTCCGAGCCCAGTGTTGTCTCCATCAATGCTCTCCTGGCCACTGTTATCAGGAACTCCACCTGTGTCTAACGTAAAGGCTAGGCTCCACCCATGTCTTGTGAAAGTACTGTGCAATGTAAAAGAAACAGATCAGGTTCATAGATAAGCAGACTGCTTTATAGGGACCAAACCTTGCCAAAACCAAGTCGACTCGTCTGACTGGACTCAATTCTGGTTTCAGCTGTTACAGCTGAGTCCAGGTCAGGAGCAAGTCATACTCCAGAACAGTAAAATCCATGCTCCAAAGAACTGGTTTACGAGAATAACCATTTAAGAAAGTGATGCATGAATATGGCTGAACGGAATTAGTCATTGGGTTGATCTTGATCCTTGGACAATCAATCACTTTGGGAGCAATGGAGCAATAGACCAAAAGGTACAAATATGGCCTGAATTTTCATCTATGACACATTCCCCATGTATTTATACCGGGGAAATTATCACAGAGAAGCAGTTTATGCAATCCTTCACCTACAGCCCTGCCTTTCCTGCCAACATGTCGTGCATGTGGGACATCCTAGACCTCCAAAAAAATGGGCCACACCATGAAGACCATCAGCTGTCTGTCAATTTCAATGGTGTGGCACAACTGATGCCTGATTTTTGCCTCATGTGATACTTCATAGTTTATGGCTCAGGTGTTCTACGTTAGTGATACATTGGCAGGATGAATGGGGCTATATTTATAAACTTCACGTTTACTAAGTGCTTGCATGTGTTTCAGTTCTCATTTTGAAAGACTGACCAACCGTGTGGTCAGATGCGTCCAATTAAGACGCAGCACAGTTGAGGACTTCAAACTTTTGGTAGCATTTAGATTCTCAATTGATTTGAATTTGCAATGATTCAATTCAATAATGTGCAGATGATCAACGATGTTATAGCCCCACTTCATCCATGTTGAGGGAGCAGTCCACAAATTGAAATTCTTCGCTTTAGGTCCAACTTGAAATGCATGGAATTGCAAGTAGGGGCTCAATCATCATCATGAATTAGAGGCGCATTCACCAGTGGTACAGGGCTGTTGTGAGATCCACTTGGGGTTTATGATAATGAACCTGTCTAAAAGGATCACCCCACCATGATGGTAAGGTCCCCGACAACAAGCCCATCCAACCTTAAGGTGGCTGCCGGCCCGCACCATAGAAAACAATGAAAAAAAATTACCTAATCACTCCAAAGTTCAAGAGGGGCCCACTTGATGATTGCATTGGCTCTATTTTTTTGTGGTGTCCCATCACCATGGTGTGCACCTTTTGGACGGGTTGCATGCCATGCACAAACCATGTTAACTCCACCATTTGAATTTGGGGGCTTTTGAATGGTTGTACATTGTTTTGTATCTTGTGGCCCACCTAATGGTTGGGTTGGGTTAGCTTGATTTTTTAGCTAGGTACACATCATGGATGGGAGCACCTTTTGGACAGGTTGGATGTCATAAACACACCTACAACACTAGTACTGCCGTTACTTATGGTGGTAATGGTACCCAGTGTTTTAAGTATCGACGATATTGACAGATATATCCCACAATATATCTTGTTTACCACCTGTGCGATACAAAACACACTAGTAGGATATATCCCACATATTCGATCTGGTGATCATTTTTTTTTTTTTCTATAAATCATTGTCAATTTGTTACAAATTCATGATTTTTCATGTTTTGCATGAAAAAATCATGGATTGTGAGCTTCGATTTCGAGATTTGGAGATGGGCCGAGTTGTAGAAAATAGAAAAAAAAAAAAAAATCAAAATCAAAATTTCCCAATTTCTCGCAAATCAGTTGCAATCTTTGTGTCCAAATATAAAATCAAACATGTGTGTAACCTGATCTACTGATTCTTCTTTTGCTTTTGAATGTATTGCTTGTGTTTTCACACGTCTTCTTACATTTATAAATTATATGAATAGACTTTTGAAAATACTTGCATCAATTCAACTAGATTGTGCATAGATTAGGACCCCACATAAAGAAAACCTATCATGTGCACTTGTTTTTTTGTAATGTTTTGATTTATAAGTGTGTATTGACATATTTTTTAACAATCATTGAGGTTTCATTGAAAAATTCGACCAATTTCCCAATGTTTCCAACAAGAGTGATATATTACGCGACACAACCGATATATCCCATGCGATAACCGATACGTATCCGTATCCTAAGGGTGTGATATGTAACGCGATACCAATATTTCAAACACTGCTGGTACCATTGGAGCATTATCCTATGAATTAAAATGGTGCCACCTATATGGGGTTCTTTTTCTACAATGAATGAACTTGACCAATGCAATTCGTTTCAATTTAGCATCCAAACGCACCCTTTATGTTCTGAGAATGAGAACATACCTCTTTTCAAAAATTGGTGCTGACGTTATGCCAAGCCTAGAAATTCGTCCACTGAAACTCGGTTTGAGGATCCATCTCTGCATATGGGCACAAGTTTTGAGAGGCATACATGACCTTTCTGAGGCTTCGTTCTCGACTAGAGGTGTAGCTGACTGCACCATAATTGCTCCCATGCTACAGGCCATGAACTACAAAAGCATGGAAAAGAATGTGGTTAGAACAATTTCAAGACCATCAAGGAAATAAGAAACCACATATTGTAAGGATACATTCTGAGGTATCCAGTTCTCAAGGCTGATACAATGTGCTAGTGTCAAATGGCTAGTGAGATATGTTCAGGACCTTCCTTGACATATCACACTTGTGATTGGGGTGCAAAGGATGGGAAAAAGGAATCCTGCTTAATGAAGATAACATCTGTGTTCCACCTAAATGCCAAGCCTGCCTTGTTGGACCGGAAGGCACAACAACTGTGATTTGGAAGCACAACTAAATGCACCCTAAACCATCCCATACAAGGTATGTATGGCCTTTACACGACTTCCATTCCAAGACTAAGATTGTTACACCATCAAGGTTGAAGTATATGATTCCAGAAGCAGACGTGAGAATTCCACCAAGGATGTTCATTTGGCATTACCAAATGCATGAATGTGAAGAAATGGGTGGAACATACAGTAACCATGGATAAGAGCGTGCATGTCTTGAGCTTTAAACATATAAACGCAAGATGCCAGTTCATTGAAAAGAAACAAATTGATATCAGAGAAGAATAGGTAAAAATTTCAAAAATAATTCAAGCCAAATTGAGGAAACTCATCTATAAGACATGTGGGATACAAGCATGCCAATACAAACTATCCAAATTATAGGCCCCATTGTAGAAGAAGTATGGACTGGCACCGATTATACGGCCTAAACCATCGGATCTCAAGAATTGAACTGCATGCTATCTCTTCTAACCATATCTATCTAGTAGCCCCCAATTGGACGGTTAAGAATGCTCGATGAATTTGAAAGCTGGTCGAGGGGGGCCATGATTTTGACAGCTCTGATCAGCTTGCATATATGCACATGTACCGATGAGTTGCCACGGTGTACTGAATCACAACAAATACACATTGTAGCCTAGCCCAACATTCAATCCTCTTATCAAATTTGTCACTTTTTATGCAAATACAAAGTGTAAAATGCATTCAAGAAAGCCACATAACAAACACCCATTTCGGGAGCAGTTTAAGCGGCATTCCGACAAACACCCAAATGGCATTGCTTCAAATTCCAATTACAATTCACACAAAAAAAAATTAAATAAATAAATAAATAAACCAACAACAATTCGAATTCAAGTTACAAATGAAATTTATACTTGAAACACTTCGAAATCTTCAATCTAAGAATACCCCTTTCATATGAATTCTACATACAAGCTGATACAAATCTAGAACCCAAAACCATTAAAAGAAGAAAAAGATAATAAAAGAAACTACAAGATAACCAGAAATGAATGAGGCCAAACAGAAGATGTAAAATATGAAAAATAACATGTCCCAACTTCGAAATTTCGTAATTTACAGTAATGCAAGAAATAGAAAGAGAAATACAGAAAGTGGGGGTCTTTTCTTCCTTACCGTTTCATTCGCTAAATCGACCTGAGCTCTTGAAACTGCGAAAATACAATTTGGTTTTGAATCAAAGTAACAAAAGTAAAGAAAATAACGATTTTTTGTGAGTCAGAAGAAGAGAATTTATTGGATAGGCTTACGGTAATATGGCGACTTGGCGAGTGATGCCCTCTGTTTCTGTATTGCTAGGTAGGCACGTGCGCATGCACGTGCAGTGCTGGTGGACCCGGGTATGATCGTCCCCTGCCGTCCTGGTTTTCGATTTGTAAAGGTAGGGCCCGTTGTTCATTGATCCAAACCGTTGATTTTATGGGGGAGATTAGATTCTATAAATTATGGAGATTTTACCAAATAATTCAGATTTTAGAAGGGTGGAAATTACGAAAATGATCTCTCATTCATTTTGTTTTTCTTTAACAAGTGGTACAATCAAGATTGTGGGCCCACTTGGTATATATGTATATGAAATCTAATCCATCTAACATATGCACCCCATCATTATGATTAGCCAAGCAAAAATCTGGTCCGTCGATTCATCATTGATGGGTGGTGTATATTGATTTCTATGGTGTGGCCCACTTTTTCGGGACTGTGGGGCCCACCGTGACGTGTGTTTTATATCCATGCCGTCCAGCCACTTTTCCAGCTCATTTTAGGAATCAGATCCAAATTTTAGGTGGACCACACCGAAGGAAAGATGGTGATTGAATGGCCACCGTTAAAAACTACTCGGGGCCACAAAAGCTTTTGTTCCGGATGATATTTGTGTTTTCCTGTCATTCAGGTGTGGGGACATAATCAAGTGGTTGGATGGCAAATAAACATTACGGTGGGCCCTAGGGAAGTTTTAATGGTGGGAGTTCAATCACCACTGTTTCTTATGGTGTTGTCCACCTGAGATATAGATCTGCTTCATTTTTTTATCTCGTGCCCTATAACGATCTGGAAAAATGAATGGACGGCGTGGATGTAAAACACATACATCTAGGTGGGCCCCACAGTCACGGAACCACCCAGATCCACTGAATCCGCTTCCCTTAATTTTCAATTGGAAAACCATTTTTCTTGTTAAGTTTGAGTTGGATGGGTATCATTTTCACTTTTTAATCAGTGAGATTGGTGCCCACTATTTTTGATGGTCTGGATAGGTCCGAATGTACGCTGGTGCCATGTACGGTAAAATAATAAAGACGCTGGTTATTAATTAAAATAGCCCTCAATTATAATGTTATAAAGCAATGACATTATCATCCAAGTTATTATTATTTTAAACTTTGAGTATTATCACTATCAGTAGGGCTGTACACGAACCAAGTTAGCTCGGTTAGCTCGCTTGACTCGACTCAAAAAAGTTCAATTCAACTCGGTTTGGAACTAAGTTCGAGCCGAGTCGAGCTGCTTTTTTAAGATCGAAAAAATTTTGAACCAAGTTTGAGCATGGCCAAGCTCGGCTCAACTCGATCGGATTGAACATCAGCTTGAATCGAACTCGAATCGAACTAGATCGGTGACTCGGTTACTTTAATATTGATGTTGCTCACCAAGTGTTTGATGAAATGACCCAGCGAAGTGGTGGCCAGTGGTAAGGAAGATATGTATGTGAAACAAATACCCATTTTCCTTGATTTTGATATTGCCTACAAGGTGTTTGATGAAATACCTGTAACATCGCTGCTCTTGTTTTACAAACAGTGAAAATTTGAAGGTGTAGTCCATGTATTTGTGAAAATGCTGCAGAGGCGCACTCAGCTCAATCTTGGCTCAAACTCGGCTCGAATTGGCCCGAGCTACTAACCAAACCAAGCCGAGCTAACCAGTCAAGCTCGAGGATTGAGCCGATATGAGTTCAAGCTGGGGTCAGCTAGTGGCCGAGTCGAGCCGAGTTGTGCCAAGCTTGACTCGGTTCGACTCGTGTACACCTCTAATTATCAGGACAAAAATGCTCCTCTGCTTATTGTCCCCTCATATGGTGCTAGCTTTTTGTAAAATTCATTCGAGAGAACCTTTTGAGAATGAAGTGTGAGTCTTACTAAAACAATGATTGGAATAACCCTTTAGCCAATCTGATCAATTCACTTTAATTGGACAAACTTGAACCCACAGTAGGATTATTTCAAGAAAATTTTAAAGTTGTCTGTGGCCCACAACTGCATGAACGTTGTGCGCTAATTTTGAATTATTTTCACCAGTGTGGTCCACCCATGATGGGTTTTTTCCTCAAACTTTGACTAATAGAATGAAATAAAAATCTATTTTTATGTGGATGGCTTTGATATACTCCAAGGCAATCTAGTGGGCTCCACATAAGATGTGGGATTGAGTCTATAAGTGGGTCCCTTGCATAGGAAAGGTCACTTGGCATTTTCTTTCTTTTCTTCTTCATTTTTATTTATTTATTTTTTTTTTTCACGGAAGGGGACCATTTGGCCATTAGGACTATTGCTACCTCTGTGGGATCCACTCCAACGAGCTTTTGGCTTGCATCTAGTGTCATTCTCTCAATTCCAGCGAGGTTCTAAATGTTTTTTTTAAAGATTTCCGGTCACACTCTATGATGTAGAAATTGTGATGGCCAAAGGTAGGTTTATGTTAGGATAATGGTGGCTTTTATGTGTTGTTGTTGTTGGTTTTTTTTTTTTTTTTTTTTTTTTTTTTTTTTTTTTTTTTTTTTTGTAAGTGGATATCAATGGTGAGATTTTGTGAAAGAGATGAGGATGTGGTGGTTCTTTTTATAATAGTTTTTTTTTTTTTTTTTTTTTTTAAATGGATATGAATGATGGGAGTTTGTAAAATGGATAAATTTTGAAATGGATGAATGTTGTAATGGATGAATTTTGAAATGGATGAATGTGATAATGTTGAAATGGATGAATGTTGTTGCGGAAGAATGTTGAAATTGATGAATGGTTATAACTCCCTAAGGGGTCGTTTGGCACCATGGATTTGGGAGGATTTGAGGGGATTCAAATCCCCTGATTGTTTGACACCATAAAGTAACTGGGGGTTTCAAATCCCCTCAAAGAGGGGGTTTGAAATCCACGGTGAGAGCTTGGATTACATTTAAAATTCTTCCAAGAGTTGCATGTGTAACATGTATGTCACCGAACTATTATTCTATTGGGCACATGGCCCACTAATGATGTCCCAAAATGATTAGATTATCAATTGCATCACTATAATTACTTTAATTTGATGATCAACACCATTCAAACATTGTCCATGTAAATCAACAGTTAAAAATCGTTGGTTAGTCACTCGGACATGATTTTGTGCTTGTGGCCCATTTGAGACTTGGAATTGTATCATTTTGGGTAAAACATATATTTCAGCGGGCTTATTACAACCATTGTGTCAAACATTACATATATTAAAGTTGATTTAGTAATTAAATTCAAGCCCCTATAAATATACCATGCATAGCTACTTTTGGAATAAAGTTTATTCTCAATCCATAGTGCCAAACACAATAGGAGGATTTCAAATCCAAGGGGTTCTAAATCCATGGGGTTTTAAATCCACGCTCCTAAAAGGGCTTTATGGGTCGTAGATTCTATGAAAATAGTTATTAATTCATTCGTTACATGTCCGATTTGGGTGATCTTGTACTTGTTGGAAAGGTAATTGATGAACTTTTAAATGTCTTTATAATCACCTCATTTAGACATTATTTGATTTTCCAAAAGTGGGCCCAAAGTTACTGTGGGTCATCGATAATCACTATGGATCATCGGTCCCACAAAAATGACCATAACTTCCTCGTTACTTGTTGGAAATGAAATTTGAAGAAATTTCAAATAGCTTTAGAATCAAATTATTTAGAAACCATTGGTTCCCCAAATGTAGGCCTAAAGTTCATCTTTACATTTATCACCAAATGAGATATCCAAATAGTTGAACATTAGGCCCACTTTTGGGTAATCAAATTGTATCAAAATAAGATAATTCAAAATCCATTTGAAATTTCATTAAATTACATTTCTAACAAGTACAAGATCACCTAAATCAGACTTGAAATTAGAGAGTTATGACTGTTTTTGTGGGATCGATGATCCACAGTGAGTACCGGCGATTCACAGTGAGTATCGGCGATCCATAGTAACTTTGTCCTACTTTTGGACAATCAAATGATATCCAAATGAGGTGATTCCAAGGCCATTTGAAATTTCATAAAATGATCTTTCTAAGCAGATCGGTTCCATACTCAGCCACTTGTAGAATTTTATAATGATCAAGCAATAATCAGAGGTTTCTTCCTTCAAAGACGAGTTGTTTTGTGTCATCCACAAGAAAAGACTTTCAACATACCAGTGTAATCAAACAAAAGGAAAAACTCACAATCGATCACTAGGAGTGACTGCAAGAATGTGTCTCTAAAAAGAATTTTATGATATTAGATAGAGAACATATCTAGCGTACGAGTGTAGAATATGATTACAACTAAATATTACAGCTAAGAATTTCCGCTACTCCTTGGATAAGCTGAGATAAAGTAAATTGATAAATTTGTAGATTATTGGTTGTTGTTGGATTGGAGATTATTTTCTGTTGGATTCTTCTGCTACTTATAGAGTTCTTTTGCATGCCTTATTCTTCCAAATTCTTCTTTCGTTACTATAATGGTTACAGTAGTTAAAAAACCTTTCTCTAAATCATTCTTTTGTTATGTTTCCCTTTTGTGATTGTTCTTATTCTATTGTGCAAACTTTATTCCTGTCAATCACCTTCTGTATCTTGAACTACTCGATCGCGTTTCTCTCTTCGCTCATTAAACTTTTGGACAACTTGACCAAATTACTTCATCGACCATCCAATGACATATAAAATTAGATTTACGCTTGTAACGACTTGAAAAATTCCGTACAATGCCCCGAGTACCACCTCAGGCAGGAATTACTCAAGATCAAATCCTTCAGAAATTAGACAAAGTTAACTAAGTGCTAAACTAGATTAGCCATGAAATCCGCACTAATCACTTTAAATACGATCTGCAAGACCCAAAACTTGTAGAATCATTAACGCTAGGTTACCCTAAAATCTAGGATCAATCTCATTACCCAGCTGCTCTCGGGAGCACATTGAAACTCTGTATCGAATCTGGACCGCACATTGAAGGTCTAAATAATACGAAATTATAGACTTAGGACTGCCTTGCTGGGCTTGATAACCATCTAGGAGATCAAACCCAGATAGTGTTCCATGGCTATTCGCTTGAGCCCGTAGCGAGGAGTGTGAGAACAATTGGTTTTCTTTATAAATCAAATCTCATTTAAGTGTTACTTGCGGGCCTAATATAAGCAATCAGACTGTTAGAATCTGACCCAAATACACCCTCAGATCAAGAGAAATTTCATATACATGGCAGTGTACTTGAAATCCCTGATCGAGTTTCAGTGACTGTTGAACTGAAACTGGTCCGCCACGTGTAATCTGGGAACTCGACTGGAACAAAAACTTAATTGTACCTAGATCCAGTGTTGGTGAGCTTAAGTCCGACCGCACACTGAAAAGGGGGCTCTAGAAGTGCGCCGTTGAGACGGAACAACTTCACTTTGGTTATAACCTAAGTATACCTTGGCCTTAGGTCTATTTCGATGAGGTTTTAGGTTATATAAAGACCTTAAACTCTCTATCATTCAGCTCATACGAATTTGAGAAAAACCCTAGGAGAGAGAAGAGAGAAGAGAGAAAAAGTGTGAGAGAAGTGGGAGAATCTCCCTGGTATTTTACCCTGCCACTCTACAAGCTTAACTACACCATCTTAATTGCTTTCCCGGCGATTCTGACTTCATTTCTAGGTAAGAAAATCCTAACCCTAATCTGATTTAGGGTTTCAATTGATTCAATTAGCGAAATAGCTAACACTACTTGTGCTTTAGGTCGTTATACTGTCGTGGAAGGGGACGTAGCATTCCTACCAAATTTATTACGCTTCTACGGCGTAAGGTGCGGACTTTAAGTGTATAGGTTATGGTTTTCAAGGCTTTCAATGTTTGTTAATGATTTATAACTGACAAGGGTGCTATTTCACATGCAAAATGCGTCGTATATTTCGTTATACGAGTTTACATGAAAGATGTATGATATAGCCTAATCTATGCATATGTTGAAATGTTTGAAAATGTTTGAAATTTGAATTTGTGCTTAACATGTTTATTTGTCGTAAATATATGCTTAGTACATGTGCAACAACTCCTTAGCGAAAGGACTTGTCCTAAATCACTCCACGGCAAAAATATGAAATATGTGTTAAAGTGTGTAGCCTAAGTGTTTGTGAAAATGTTTCAATAAACATGGAACTTGTATCCATGCATGCCATGATCATCTGCCATGGGTACAAGCACGTGATATACGGGGCAACTCCCTAGTGGAAGGATTTGGTCTAGCTTATGTGTAATCATCATACGTCATGTATGATGAGGTATGTAGTCTATGTGTTTGTGAAAATGACTGAATGTGCTAACAATCACCTAGTACACCTTGTATGAGGAGCGAGAGATAAATCTCGGTTACCTTAATAATGTGAATAATTTCCTATAGGTACGCTCTAATGTATGGTCTGTTTTCACTTATGGAATGATTGTGTGCAAAATCATGTTTATGTTGTATTTCATTATATGCTTATGTGATTGTAAACTTCATGACTTATGAAATGCATTACTGTCTTGTTTGACTCACATGACTACTTGATGAGTGGATTGAGTTTAGGACTAAGAGTTAGTCCAAGCGATCGGTAACGGAATGGAATTTGTGACTGAGATTCATTCGTCACGTGAGATGTGTTCGAAGAACCCAAGTTGTACTTCGGTTGACGATAGTGGCTGGCCACACGAAGTGCTTATGCACTTCATATCGTTCAACTTGTTGTGCACTCGAGTTAGCCGAGCTCGTCAAGTAACCCGATCTGTCTTATGTATGTTCACCATGTTTGGACGCTTATGTTTGAATCTAAGGTACTAACCTTACCAGTGGAATCCCGTTAACCGTGGTACCTCGATCCGCTAAGACTCATGAGCCGGGCATCGTGGTATAGGACACCATGGTCGAGCTATCGACCTATGCTGGGGCCACGAGCCTCCCCGTAGTGACCATTGAGCAACTAGACTCGTGAGCCGATTATGGTGGTATGGGACACTATATTCGAGCTGTCGGCCTACACTGATAAGGTGATGGGGGAGTGGTGCAACGATTCCATGTAACAGCCCTGACAGCCCTTTATAGTGACCTCGAGCGTACTCTGAGTCTACGTGGAGGCAACGACCCTTCCATAACAACAAGAGTACAAAACAAGGCCTGTATTGATAAGGTGATGGGGGATTAGTGCAACGATTTCGTGTAACAGCCCTGACAGCCCTTGTAGTGACCTAGAACCACACATCGTATGAGATTATCTAGAATTGACGACCCTAGAATGGATCTTTGTTTGGGAATGATACAAGGAAGGTACATTAGTTTCCCAATCTTGTACTTTGAAAGGTATTAATAACAACTCGGTAATCATGCTCATCATCGCACTGCATATGCCTGAAAGATGTGGAGCACTGAGGGATGAACGCATACCGTGGACGTAAGATGATGCCGTATGAGGGAGCATTGGTGAGGGGCATGCATCACGACTGCATTTCATACTTGCATTAACATGAGTACTTAGGATTGTTGATTGTACTGCTTTATCATTACTGCTTGACTGATTTGATAACATGTTAACCTATGCTTTATTATTCCACTGAGTTAGCTACTCACTCCCACGTTACGGGACGATGTTCTGGACACCCACTAGACTATGTCTTAGATGCAGGTACCAATGATACTCAGGAGGCTGAGCCTGATTATTATGATGATCAGGATGAGTTTTCCTTCATGCAGTTCGCTGGAGGCTTCGTGTAGGCTATCCAGATTTATGGGGCTACAGGGTTTATGATTATAGTTGTACCATTTTGACATTTTGATTCAGGAACAAATACATGTATATGGTGACTCAGTTGGTATTCATACTCTTGAGATCAAGATTGTTTTGTTTTATACACATCTATATACATCTTTCAGTCTTCCGCTTGCGTTTATACATGGATCTGGAGTATGAATTACTGTTTTGGTATAATCTCACTCATGTTTATTGCACTAACACAACCAACATTCAATCATCATTCTCTATGTTGCATAAGTGATGTTTTGGAACTCGAGAGTTGAGTTGCTCTCGACCCTCGAATTTCAGGGCGTTACAACGCCAGCTATGACTTTGCAAAAAATGCTCCAAGTATCTTGAAGATATTTTCATTCATCCCCTATTTCTCGTGCAATGCCACATGTCACCCTCCTATTGGTTTTTTCAGAATGGCCAGAAATAGGGTACAACAAAAACTAAACCTATATTTTGAGTGAAAATCCAAATTAAGAGCCTAATTGTTAAATATGAAGTTCGAAGTCTGAATATGAGATTTGAATATAAAGTCAGAATTTGAAGTTGGAAAACTAGTAGTAAATCTAGAACAACCCGTTTGTTAACTAACATTCGAAATGTTTGAAATATGTTAATTTGACACATTTGCTACTGTGAAACAATCGTGATTGAATCCCTGTAATTAAAAACTTCATGGATTCCACCATAATGTTTATTTGCCATCAAACTAGTTGATAAGGTGAAAGAGACCTAGAGGAATAGACCATACAAATATCATCTTAATCCAAAGCTTTTGTAGCCCACAAGAAAATTTTAATGGTAATTTACTAATGTTTCCTCTACTATGGTCCATCAAAGATTTAGATCTACTTAGAATCATGTCCAAGAATGAGCTTTTCGATAAGGATGGACAATATGGATGCAGTCACATACATCATGGTGGATGCAGATTTCTAGCTATGGGGTTTCGCAGGAAGTTCCTACGCTAGGATGTTAGGTGGGGCTCATAGTGATGTTAGTGAGAAATCCACCCCTCCATACGTTTTGCGAGCTCATTTTAGGACACACGATGAAAAATGAGGCAGATCCAAAACTCAAGTGGGCCACATTAGAGGGAAATTTGGAGAAAGAAATGCCTACCGTTGAAACCTTCCTGGGCTCCACCTTTATGCTTATATGCCATCCAAACTGTTTATAAGGTCATTACCAGTGGGATGAAGTGAAAAGACAAAAAACTTAGGTTGATACAAAACTTTTGTGGCCATACTAATGTTTCAACGATGGTCACTAAATGTCCAATATTTCCTCTCGTGTGGTCCATTTGAGTTTTGGATTCGCTTCATTTTTTGTATTATGGTCTAAAATAAGTTTGCAAAACGTATGAACAGGGTTGATTATCCAACGCAGGAAGTTCCTATGAAAGGGTGTCGTAGAAAATCGGCGTCCCCCCCAAATCCTGGAGCGGATTAAATGAGACCCTGGATCCACCAACGTGGGTGGGAACCTGACTATGGGGCTCACAATGATGTGTGTACCTTAAATCCATACCTTCCAACCATTTTGAAAGTTCATTTTAGGGCATTATCCCAAAAACAAAGCTGACACAAATTTTAGGCGGACCATACCATAGGAAACGATTGTGATTTAATCCTCACCATTAAAAACTTCATGGATTCCACCGAAATTTTTATTTGTCATCTAACTTGTTGATAAGATTATAAACACCTAGATGAAGAGACCACACAAATATCATGTTGATCCAAAGCTTTTGTGGCCCACAAGAAGTTTTTACTAGTTAATCACCACTCTTTCCTATACTATGGTCCATAAAACTGTACACGAGTCGAGTCAAGTTGAGCCGAGTATCGCACTACTCGTACTCGGCTCTTAACGCCCGACTCGTACTCGTGCTCGTACTCAACTCTACTCGGCCAACGAGCATGGAGTCCCTGCTCATACTCTACTTGCCCGAGTACGAGCCAAGTACGAGTAGATAACGAGTCGAGTCGAGTCTGAGTTTTCGAGGCGAGTTCAAGTACGAGCAAAAATTGGACAGATTTAAGGCCATCCTTACTATCCAAAATGGACAGATTGTGGGCCCTTCTCATGGCAAAAAATTGGGCAGATTTGAATCACATTAGGCATACAATAATAAAAAGAAAAAGAAAGTATGGATAGGGATTGGGGACTCCTACTCTTTGCGGACGAGTAGGGCATGGACGAGCGTGCAGGGCAGGGACGACGGGCGAGTGGCTGGCAGGGACCCTTCGCGGCATCGGACGAGCGTGCAGGGCAGGGATGACGGATGAGTAGGGTTTGAGACGAGCGTGCAGGGCAGGGACGACAGACGAGCAGGGCAGGGACGACAGACGAGTATCTCCACCCTTTGTGTGCAGCGGTGTAGGGCACTAGACAGGCCATAGGGACGAGAGAGAGAGAGGGAATAAGAGGGACGGCTAGACAAGGGACAGGGGAGGAGTGAGAGAGAGAGAGAGGGAAGAAGAGGGACGACCGACCGGTCGCTGAGAGAGAGAGAGAGAGAGAGAGAGAGAGAGAGAGAGAGAGAGAGAGAGGGGGGGGGGAAGGGGGTTTCCATTTTTGAACGAGCGTTGTTTGAAAACGACCTAGACGAGTAGGTTTTTTTTTTTAAGCGAGTTATATATACCAGGTACACGAGTCGAGTATGAGTCAAGTACTAAGTCGAGTACTTCTCAACTCGTACTCTACTCGTTTTCTAAACGAGCCTTATAAACCCGCTCGTACTCAGCTCAAAATCACACGAGTCGAGTATGAGTCGAGTATTCCGAGTCGAGTCGAGCGAGTACTCGAGCCTTAGTCTGCTTGTGTACAGCTCTAATGGTCCATTTGGGATTTGGACTTGCTTCATTTTTTGGATCATGCCCTAAAATGAACTTTTAATATGGATGGTGTGAATATGGTCACATACATCACAGTGGGCCTTATAGTCAGGGGTCCCACCCACCTCAATGGATCCGGGTCTCACCTAATTCGCTCTCCCAAATCGGGCGGGGATTGCATACTACCCTCACAAGGATCTAGCTAGAGACAAACGATCTTGTTAAGGGGCTCTGTGGGGCCTACCATGATGTATATGTTTTATCCACACTATCCATCAATTTTTCCATATCATTTTAGGAAATAAGACAAAAAAAAATGTAAATCTAAGGCTCAAGTGGGCCACACTACAAGAAACAATGGAAATTGAGTGCCTACCATTGAAAACTTCTCGGGGCCATAGAAGGCTCTGATTAAGCTGATTTTTGTGTTTTCCTTTCATCTAGGTCTATGTGACCTTATAAAGAGGTTAGATGGCAAATAAGCTTCACAGTGGACCCCATAAAGGTTTTAATAGTAGTTGTTCCATTCCCACTGCTTTCTGTGGTGTGGTCGACTTGAGCTTTGGATGTGCCTATTTTTTTGGGATTATGCTCTAGAATGATATATAAAAGTTGATGGACGGTGTGGATCTAACACATACATCAAGTGTCGCATGTTAAAAGTTGGGTTATGCATTAAGCAAAGAAGAAAATCTTTATCGCACAAGGTAATTTTGGATTATTTTAAAGTTGGTGGAGTGCATTCTAGATTCACCATTAAGTTAAGACTTCCATCGCCAAAATTTTTTGGCAAAAACTTACAGAGTGCTTTCCACGTTCAATGTTAACAAACACCACTAAATGCCGAGTACTTTTCAGATTCCGCATTCAGTAAAAAAAAAAAAAAAAAAAAAAAAAAATCAACGTTAACAAACATGCCCGAAGAGTTAATTTTTTGGATTTGCCAAACAACTTGAATGAAGGAAAATCACTCAAAATTTGCCTATTTTTAGTGATAAGTAATAAAAATAACTTTTACCAAATAGGCCCTTAGATTTCTTAGACGTGGGGCTGAGAAAAAGTTACAAGCAAGGATGAACGGATGCATGCATTTCATTAAATTGTATTTGACCAACTCCTTGTCATGGCTAGATTGGACGTAGATTGCTTATGACCCCATACCATAGAAAGTGGGGAGGGAAATGCCTACCATTGAAACCTTCTTAGGTCCACCGTGATGTTTATATGCCATTCAAATCTCCATAAGGTCATTTTTATTAGGATGAACTGAAAATACAAAATATTACCCTAATCCAAAACTTATGTGGCCCCATCAATGTTTCAATGGTTGAGTTCAATCCTAGTTGTTTCCTGTCACGTAGCCCACTTGAGTTTTGGTCTGGGCTCATGTTAGAACATGAGCTCACAGAACAGGTGGACTGGGTGGATTTCTCACAAATATCACGGTGGGCTCCACTTAGCTTCGAACAACAAGAACTAAGGTCACATACAATCCATATCCATTTGCATCGAGTCTAATGTGATTATGTTGCAACTAATCCATTCACGCATGTGTTTATACCCAATCTGTCACGGCCAACTCAACAAATAGAATGCTACCACGTGTCATCACACTTGTACAGAAGCCAGAAACGGTACTCATGAAGTTAGAAAAGATATCGTGAGAATCTGCAATACACTTTTGCCACAAACACATGTCATGTTAGAAATGCCATAACACCTAGAGATGTGCACACAAGCGAAACCCTAGGGGCAATCGTTCTCCCGAGGACACATGGCAAGAAGATACAGGTTGCACATATGCATAACGCCTATAGAGCATGCATAATTTGGCACAACACTAAGGCGGTGCTATTCATTGACATATAGTTAGATTTAATTGGCCATGTGCAGCTATATACCTCTAAGTAGTGTACTAAGAAGAGAAATTTATTTTAAAAAAAAAGCATACGTATACATGGCAATAGAATAATAGGGCAACTCCTCAAAATAGAAATGTAAAAAACTGAAGCCGCTAATCGATCGGACTGTCGATCCCAAAAGCAAAGGGACCATATGCAAGGCCACCATGTAACCCAAGCCTATAAAAGTAGTAAAGAATGAAGAGATCCGGACCCTTGCCAATCTAATCAAACAAACCTTTTTATCCAACTTAATTTTGTCTATGAAATCCTTTGTCCAACTTGGATATCTATCTTAGCTTAGCCTCTCCAATTTTGTCTAGCACTATGTTGCAGCGAGTCCAAATTGATTAATGTAGCTTTAGTTTGTAACACCCTGAATTTCGAGGGTCGAGAAAAGCTCGACTCCCGAAATTTTGGATATCACTTATGCTTGCGGAAGCCGATATCCTGATTTCTTTCACGTTGGACATTCGAGTATGCATAGAATTATACTAAACAACGTACCATACTCCAGGTTTAATGTGATTAAAGCAGATGTGTAAATCAAAACATACATATATCGTGAAGTTTCTTCCAGAGTATGGGTTCATGGCTGGGTTTAATGTATATATATACAATTCCAAAAATAAACAAAATGTGATAATGTAACATCCATCTAAGCCCATATGCCCAGCGCTCCCTGTCTAGAGGTACATGGCCTACATCGGCCCATCCAAGAGCTGGAAATAGGAAAACTCCTCCTGATCTATGAATGCCTGCTCCAGTGCATCGACATCAACGGTACTCGTGTCTACATAAGCATCTGGTTAGTGTTTTAAAATATCATCCCAGAGTGGGAGTGAGTGATCAACTCAGTAGTTCCATAGAGCAAAGGTTACACATGTTATCAAATCAATCAATACAGTAATGATAAGGCAATGTAAAACAATCACTTACAAACTACTCTTCTTAATGCGAAAATGGGGTTTTTGACATGATGCATGCCCTCACCAATTGAAACTCCCTCAACACACGACTCCGACCACCTATTTCGCACATGCCAACACTTCCTCAACATGAGACTTCAACGCCTGTTTCGCCACATTCTAAACAAATGCAATGTGGTGCATGAACATGTTAGCCGAGTGGTTAATTATGCCCATTCATCTAGTAATTTGGGGAAGCTAGATACCTCCCTTTTAAACATCGATCCCAACCGAATCACTAGGCATGGGACGACCGTAACGGTCCTACGCCTGTGTTCTTGATCCGTCTAGTTTCGTCACTCCTAGATAAATACATACTATAAGCAAGTTGTAAAAAAAGTGATGCCCGTAGTCACTACGGGGAGGCTCGTCACCCGAGCGTAGGCCGACAGCACGGACACGGTGTCCCATACCACCATGCCTAGCTCACGAGTCTTAAGGATCATGGTACCATGGTTAATGATAGATCTTTACAATAGTAAGGGGGTACCTTAGATTCAAGCAATTGCGCTCATACATGGTGAACATACATTAGGTCAACCGGTTCTTTGGGCATTTTCGGTTGGTACGGGTGCACACTAATATAACTGGCATGGATCGTGTGAGCGCCCCGCGTGGCCTAACCACTATCGATAGTCAATGTCTAACCCGTATCATTCGAATTTACCTAGGATTGCCAACCTAATTCAGCTATACAAATGGAAAAATTTACTGGTTACTAACTACTGTCATAGTCCTATTCCTATTTAAATCATGTTAACAAATATTCATAACACATGGGTTAACGTTTGATAATCAAAATTTGATAAACTACTCATCTAGGCGTTTCATTGAACACATAAACACATTTCAGTACAACTTGCAATTCATCAATTCATTAAATAGAGATATAAGTATACTTAAGAAAATAAGAAACTTACTATTAGCAATCATAAATCATTAGCTGGAATGAAAGCATTGATAAATCGCAACCACTTATGGTCCACACCTTAAGTGGGGATTTCCAATATTTGAGCTCTTAGGATTGGAAATTTGGGGAAAATCACCAATTCCTAATGTAAAGGAATGAAGTATTGTTAATCACAAGTAAAGTAGATATAAGTTGTGAAATCAAAGGATTGAAGGTAAGTCTTACCTCTAGTTGCAAGTGGCGGTAGGTTTGGCGAAGGAATCGGTAAGTTAAAGGGTTCGATCGATGAACTACTAACCCTCAAGCACCAAGGTCTTTCCCTCTCTTTCACAATCTCTCTTCCTCTTTCTCTCTTTTTCTCTTTCTCTTTTCCTTTTTCTCTTTCTGTCATAAGGTATGAAATTCGTATGGGAGTAAAGGAGGCCCCCAAATGTCCTATTTATAGCACTAGATTTGGTGCATATGGCCCTAACGGCCATTTATTCATTATATTAACCCTTGAGGGGGTTGTTTCTAACATTTGGGGCTAACTATGGGGTGTAGGGGTTGATATACACCGTATGATATTTAGTCATAATGATGATATATATATATATTGATATGATCGACCCACCATTTGGATGCGCCAATTGACGAATATGATTAGAAGTTTGTTTAATGGTCATCGATGGTCGATCGAGGCCATGGTTATACGGATGTGTGGAGAAATATCTTTAGTTGGTACCCCGAATTTGGCCATGAACTGACGGTTTGAAAGTTACAACTTCGTGAAAGAGAGATGAGCTAGTTTCACTCAAATTTCAGTTTTCTTTTAAGGCATTCACACATCTCATGCACTCGGCTTTGGGTCCAAGTTGAGTAGTTCGAGATGCGACCTTGGCTCAATGTCTCACGATGGATGTCAAGCCCACTAAGATGAATGTCTTTTTATAGTCTCGTGTTTAATGACCCACTAACGAGTGGTCTAGAGCCTGTTTGGATAATCAGGGCATTTATGGAATGAATTGGGTAGCAAGATTTCTTGTGTGCAATGATTAGAGTTTGGATTAGTTAAGTTCGTAGTGTGACCAATTTATAATTGGTGGAAACAACGATTCGATCCTAATAACCCTAAACCGTTGGTTATTAGGTTAATGGAATAACTGGATTTATTTGGTTTGTTAATTAAGATTTGATCCTTACTTGTCTTGGCTTTTGGTAGATCTTTATTTAGTCATGGTTGTCTTGATTAGTCAGTGATAGGTCGGTTAGATTTGGGCCCTATGTGAACAAATCACGAGGTTATACTCGATGCTTAAGTAATTGGGCGGATTCGTTGGCTTTCTACGGTTGATTAATCAAATATGTACGGTTCTTTATTGATATTGCTCGCGTATAGGCTCACCACGAGCATTAAGGGTCAGTTAGTGACAATTTCAAAACAATGAAAAATTCAGGACGTTACATAGTTAGTCTTTTCACTATATATATATATAGTGAAATTCAGGACGTTACATATATATATATATATATATATATATATATATATATATATATATATATATATATATATATATATATATATATATATTGATGCAACAAATCGGATTTAATTTAGTTTCATTTATGACATCGTTGTTGGAACTAAAATGCCTAGGTCCTTACTGATTCTCTCAGCCATAGCCTGTTGGCCAAACCATGACCGCCTCACGACTTTCCAGGTTTAGACTATTTTCTCAAGACCATTTAGTTCGAAAAGATCATCAACCATCCATGGATTCTTCTCCTGCTCAAACCATCGTCGATAATTTTATTTGCTTTATTTACTTTTCTGCCTATAGTATTGTATTCGTATTCAGTTTAATATAATCAACACTTATATCCTTATCTGTTCTCTCCGAGCATTTATTTTATTTGTGAATGCAATAAAGCTATCACTATTGTGATAAAATAAAATAAAATAAAAATCCTTATTTTCAAGGTAAAAGGAATTGATCCAAAGGACTAACCTTCCCTTTTATATGTCACCTGATTCCTTGTCAATTGTTAGCTGAGTAATCAAGCCAATCTTCACATATTTGATCATAATCCAGTTATTCAGGTGTTTGAGGGTCAAAAGGTATTTAATTCAATTTAATTCAAATACGACTTTGGCACCCGACACTTACATGCCCAATTAAAATTGGCCCACTTACTACACATGTGAATGTATCTAAATTGAAGCCCAACATCATGTACACACAAATGCCAATGCAACAGACACGTCTATATGATCTAGTCCATTCATCAGGTCTGGACCACAGCGAGGGCACTAACATGCCACCCGTCCAAATTTCAAGAATGCCTACTTATCTGATGTATGATTGAATTTCGACGCGTACGTCACACCCATGATTATTAATTTTTTATTTGATCTTTATCCGATTTCTTATGATCTTTCTTTCTCCGGTCGTGTCAATCGTCTGTTAAAAAACCAGCTATTCAAATGGAGCCGAAAATCACTGTTATGGCATTGTTGGCTATTGTCGGTCGAAAATTGGACGTTGACCATAATTAGTTGGCCATTTTGTATTTAAATAGTCAATTTTACATTTTAATGACTAAAATTATTATTTTAATGGTTATAGAGATTTTCATAAGATAACATCGCCACGTAGTGGCTTTTGAGCCGTCTAACTGTATCAAATTGGGTATAAATATATAACTTGTGCAAATGCCAGCTAAATTCGTCTGGTTGACCATTTCCTTTTTTCCAAAAGCAGTAAGAAACGAATTTTAATTAGACTTTTTAGATTTTCTGAATGTAGGGCTGGAAAAATTTCCTTACAAGGAGAGGATGCATGCATTCAATCAAACTGTCTTTGACTATCATCTGGTCATAGCTAGACTGTACGCGGCTTGCGTGCCGCTCGGTGCTGCAGGAAGTGGGAGGGAAATGCCTACCTTTGAAGCCTTACTGTGGTTTTTATATGCCATCCGAACCATTTATAAGATAACTCCCATTGGTATGAACTGAAAATACAAAAATATTAGTCTGATCCTGTTTTCACTGGATTTGTTTTCTATCACATACGGTGTAAGCAAGCATGTTAGGGGATGGGCATATTAAATCTGCTAACATGCTAAGAATGTGCTAAGAATGCATACGCAGCATGCTCTACATCATCATCTGATGTACAATTGAATCTAGACCGTTGGTCATCTATTTTTTAACCATCGAGTTTTGTCACACGCTTGGACTAATTGTCAATAGGCATGATCTTCGAAGGGGGGCAAGTTGTTGAAATTTTTGGTTTTTGAAAAGTAAATTCAAAATTTCAAAATTTCAGAATTTTCCAGTGTAAATGATTTTCAGGAATTTCAAATAAGAAAAGTGTGATGTATGCTTTTGTCCCATGTCAGAAATGATATAAAGAATTTTGGGGTTTATAGGTGGATATGTGTGTAGTATTCTTATTTGGAGCTTTGGATATTGAGACGCATGCACATGCGTGTGTATTCAGGCACAGGCGTGAGTGAGAGCGTGAGTAGTGTGGTTATAGTGGCGCGCTAGTTGGCGCACTTTGCAACAGTCAGATCTTTTGATCCGATGATCAGAAATGGCTGAAATTAATGATCAACGGTCAAAAACATTTTTCAAATATTTTGAACCATTGATGGCCACCTAGTAATAGTCCACTCCCCAGTGCTTATATAAACTAGACCGGTTCAAACTGCAGACTTGTCTTGTCCTGTAAGCAATTCACCTGTAACGTAAGAGAGCGACTTTAAGACAGCGTATGTAATTCGGCATAGTGAAACGAAACAATTGAAATTTATTCCTTTTTAAAAGTTGTTGGTGGCCCCCGCTTAATAAATGGTCCTGAAATCACGCCTCTGGCGCCATGTTTTCAGCCGTGTGGCAATCCCGCCTCAGTTTCTAGGGCGGATATCCTTCTGTTAATTAAGATATGAAAAGTTAAGATAGAAGAAGAAATTCATTGGCTGTGCCGACTGCCAAGCAGGCTGTCTGTGAGATCTGAGCCATTTATAAACTAGGACCTCTTGCAGACACTCTCTGGCCCAGAACATAGGCTGATACCTCTGGTCTTCTAATCAGGTGGACCACACTTGCTTAACAAAATTGGACGGTTAGAAAAAGTTACCAAAGGTCTCTATCCATCCTCAAGATGCATGTCTGTCTGTCTGCTTAGGTGGGCCAATCTTGCTTTTGGGCCATTGCATGTTGCCAATGGCTCAATCGTTCATCAGGTGGGCCTGTGTGGATCCGCAATGTACAGAACGATTTCAGAAATTTAGTCAGTTGACTATTGAAAGTTAGCATTATTTGACCACTGAGATTTTCAATGGTAGTGGATGAGTTGCAACAAGAGGAATTATACTCCGTTCTTCAACCTACTTACAATTCCCGGACGCAGGATTTCTGTGTATACGATACCAGGATTCTGTAATCCAAGCCATTGATATGAGGCCCCATTTGCCGATGTGGGATACCCAAAAATTTTCCGGATTAGAAAGTCTTAACACTTCCATTAATGTTCTATTTTCCGATTATGTGTTCTTTTTCTCCTTAACAGACTATTTGAAGGCACTGATCAAACGATTAGGATCTTTCAATTTAGAAAATTCTTTTGAGTACCAGAGTAGAGCCCATCTAATCAATAGCTTGGATCTCTCTCTTTAGAACGCTTAAGGCCACTTGCATGAGTTGTACGTATAAGTGTACCACACTTGTGCCCATCAGGCCACTCATTTGTGAGCCCCACTTATGACGCAGTGAAGGACGTGATGAGGTCTATCACTGTCTTCCTCAGAGAATAACTACTCTGAATTCATCTGTATCTCTCGACTCCTCAGAGAGTTTTCTTGAATCCATGAGGAATAAAATTAGAAATAATTTTTAATAATTTTGAAATAAATTGATTAATGATTAAAAAAATTGAAATTAGCTCAAACTTTAGGACGGAGTTCTAGACTCAAACTCTAACTCAAACACCCTAAAATGAGACTTACTATAAATAATAAACTTACTATTTATATTAGTTCTCCATTCCTACTAGACTTGGTTTTCAGCCAAAAATAATAAGTGTCAAATTTAGACTAACCACATTATTTTCCTAATTTTTCTAAGCTCTTTTCATGTCGAGAACCTTTTGACCATCAATCTCATAGAATCTCACAAATTTGGTATGGGCAACCTGACATAGTAAGGTTGGTTGATTGGTTGATTAAAGTAGCTACTGGTACCCCACGATCATATATGACATTCAAAAACTCATCCCAGTCTGCGAGATAGGACTGGTTTAAGGTTCTGATGAGCCGAATCATTTCTACCTCCGATCAGGCCTTCTCTGGTTCATCTTTGCCATGAAAGTGTCTGCGGCCTGCTCTACATCAACCTACCCTTGTGTGCCTTGGGGAAAAGTTGTGCAGTCCACTCATAATTTGGGTCACACTCGTATGAAACCATTGGCCAGCAGTAGAAACTCAACCAAGAGTCCACCTTAAACACGTAATTGTGGCCTACTTGCCCTGCCAGACTTGATTTTTTTGCACCAGGACATACACGTAGCAGGATCCGTGATGAATGGTCCAGATGGCAAACATGAGTGAATTTCCATGTCTCCCTTTGAAAAAAAGACTCTAGGAGCAGTGATTTAAATATCAATACCAATGCATATCGGCACCCTCCAGATATGGAAACGTATTTGTGTTGCATGAAAAACATTGCGTGTACCAGTACTGTTTAAGGAAAAATTGAGAAACGATGGAATTTTTCAGTACAATTTTAGAATATAATTGAGGCATGATTATGTATTTAGAACTTAAAAGATAGTTGAAAAAATGTATACACGATAAGTTTCTTTTGTATAAAATCTTAAGCTATGTGTATAATAAAAGTAATGAATTTATATTCAAAATAAGTTTATATAATTTATAAATTATAAATTACAAGTATGAAAACAATTTTTTCCAAACAAATTTGAATTTTGATGGTTTTTATGATTTTTTTTTTTTCAATTTTCAATGGGAATTATTGAAATTTATTGGCAACACATACCACAATGTATCATATGTATCAATAATAGAGAGAATTTTATAAAGAGTTTGTGGCAATAGCATGTATCATGATGTAACTCCCACTGAATATTGCGACGACAACATGCGATAACCATGGCATCGGTTGGTATATTAGCCAATACTCTTGATATTTAAACCACTGTCTGAGAGAAGGGGCTAGAAATTTTCCTAAGACTTATTTAAATAATAAGGAATGAAAAAAATAAGAAATAGAAATGAATCACTTTTTCATGCATGTTTTATTATCTTTAAGTCCTTAAAAGATATAGTAGACTGCCAAAAAGAACAAAAAAAAAAAACCATTAACCATATACACCCTCGTTACCTTCTCATGTCTCATGGCCACACATGTTACAAATGGCCCGTACTCGGTCATATGTATATATGCGATTACAAATAGTGTCAAGCATGACAAATGCATACTCCACTCGTATTAAATGGATGCTTGTAACCTCAAGCACCGAACTAGCTGGATTAGGATCCAACGTGGGAAGGTTGATTTGATTGTTCAACCACCAATGTTACAACAATAAGGTGATTTAGATGGGAGACTTAGTCCTTCAAAATGGAATCTTTTTACTTGCGCTAATTAAGTACTTTTTTCCAATAGGGATAGCGATTTTAGGTTTCTTAGTAATACGATGATGAATTACTAAGATTAAAAATTAACACTAAATCGTCAATTTCATTAATCAAAGACGATGAATAGTGTAATTGGTGAAAAAATAAATTAAACAAAGAATTAAAATAATTATCTATTACTGCATGTGTAGACAGAAAAATTGAGGTGCACAGTCTGCAAGACATGACTGATGTAATCTTTGACCTAGTAAAGCCTGCAATTCATCATCCAGGACCATCTTCATAGAGGTGAGTTGGTTTACTATATTGCTGACCTCATTTATGTGCTCGGCCACAGAACCACCATCTTTGAATTTGAGATTCACAAGTCGCCTTATCAGAAAAATCTTATTACCGGCTGTCTTCCTCTCATACAGCCCTTGTAATTTCAACCATATAGGCTTGCGGCTGAGATTTCTGTAGACACATGGTGGAATACATAATCATCCAACCATTGTCTAATAAACCCCACCGCCTTTCGGTCCGTCTTCTTCCAATCATCATCAGTCATATCCTTGGATTTTGTTGATATGCCTAAAATTGGAGAATATAGGCCCTTGCAATAAAGCAAGTCCTCCATCTTAGCCTTCCATATGGTCCAGTTAGAACCATTGAGACTGATCATCCTTGAGCCACCTTCCATAATTCAAAACCGATCCTACCCGTTCAATGAACTTAGCTCTGATACCACTTTGTTGGGGGCCTTGCACAAAACCTTAGGATCTAGCCCTCCAGAACAAACCAGAATTATGGATAATAAAGCAATGAAAATAATCAATGCATCAATCACACATCACACAAGAGAATTTTTATGTGAAAAACCCTCAAAGAGGTAAAAACCACGGGACCTCGTCCAGATCAACAATCCACTATAAAGTATTAGAACGCTACAATCTTCTTCACTCACGCAAGAGTGGATAAACAATTAGAAAAATAGAGAAAACCAGAGAGATCTCACCGATTATGACGACATAGAAGTGCTGAGATATAGATTGAACAGTAGAGAACCTCCACGAGCAGAATTTCCCTTCTATAAGATTCCTCTCTCTCTTTCTCCCTCTTTCTCACCTTTGATAGCCCTAAACCCTTTAGCAAATCCCTTGTAAAGCTTTAGGAAACCCTCTTGTTGTTTTTCTCATCAACACAACATCCCTTAGAAAGACCCTAGGGACCCTTTTTTATAGTTTTAGGAAACTCCTTTCCGCATCCTAGTTGCGAAAGGACTCGCGCATCCTAGTTGCGAAAGGACTTTGCGCATCCCAGTTGCGAAAGGACGACAGGTCAAAAAAAACCATCACAGTCTGCAAGACATGACTGATGTAATCTTTGACCTAGTCAAAAGGCATGGAGATCTTTGACCATTTATTTAGCCGGTCGTGCTCTTCATCCAATGGATCCTCGATCTCCAACTTCACCTGCAGCTTGCTTGGGTACAATGATTTGGAATATGGCTTGAGCTTTGCCAGAATCAACTAGCTAAAACCATCAAAATCCTACACAAGAAAGAGAAAAATTAGATTGTCTGAAACCTTAATCCTAGAAAGATATAGCCATGAAGAAAGATTTAAAGGATTTTTTTAAACAATATTTACAAAGCTAAGAAGGGTTTTCCAGAGAGGATGGCAGAGAATAATAGGAGCTGTGATGGCTTGAATTAGGACTTTTGATCATGAGGATTTTAAAAAAAAAAAAATTTGAAACAGTTTAAAACCGTTTCCCCGCCTAAAATCATTCTTAAACCAAAGACAATCATTCGAAATTTGTGATTTTGATGTAGTAATACGTAAGCGAAGAAAATTACTGCTAATCCTGCTATAATATCATAACCTTCTTAAATTATGTCCATGGTTGGTGGAATTATTATTAATTTTCTTTAGATTCTGATCCCAATCGAGTAGGTTTGACAAAATGCCAGTTGATCTTTGAATTCTCTCGAATCCTATTTATTTATTTGGTTGACTTAGGTATTGAGCGCGTTTTAATTAGCGCTCCTTGGTTGGTTGGTGGTGGGAAAGAAAGTGCCGTTGGCATGCGGTGAACTTTTAAAAACAAAAAGAATGTGTTTTTATGCATTTATGTCTAATAATATAAACGAATTGATTCACTACCTTTCATGAATCATAGGTCCCACGCCCAGCTAAGCATCGCAGCTGGTTGGTATTGTACCAATCTCATGAGACCACCTATCACGTCTTGCCACATGGCACTCCCTGTGGCAGTGCCCTTTAGCCCTAAAAGAATATTATAGGGATACTCAAATGTCCAGGATGGTGTGCGATACATGAGTCCATGCAGTTGATCTCTGCCGTCCAATTTGGGTATGTCTGGGAATAAAGAAAATTCACTATCAAAGGCTCCATTGGAAGAAGGATTTTGACCGTTGCATTGTACAATGGAATCAATGAAAAAGGTAAAAATACTAAAATCAAAGTCATTCAGCTGGTCATCCTTAATACATCAGGTCTACCTTTTGATTTTCATTGGCAAGCTCAAAAATCACCCAGATGGACCACACCATATGAAAAATTGTAAAATCAATTCCAAAACCAACAAATTCACATGGTATTGACACAAGAGTGTTAGATCAGCCTAATTTTTGGTATTTCCATTCATCATGGAGAGATGCACCTAATTAACGGTTTGGATGGCATATGGGCAATAATTTGGGCCCCACAGGCAATGCATTGCGGGTCCCATCTTTGTTCACTGTGTTGTGGCCCACCTAACTTGGACGGCCAAACATGATGGCTGGAGTGGATGTCACACACAACACGGTGGGCCACAGAGATTGGTCGTTGCACGCCTCGCATGCAACTGGAAGAATATCCTGTCCATCCATTTTTGGTGCCCTGGTATCTACATAAAATCATAGTAGAACCTAACTGGTCAATTGGTGGATAGTAAAATGTGAAAATCAAACCAAGTAAACGGTCCAGATTAGAACCTAACGTGTCAAATGGTGGATGGTAAAATGTGAAAATCAAAAGTAAGTAAACGGTCCAGATTCGACATTCAAATGTCCGATACTTTAGTGGTTAGTGTCGAGAATCGCCGCCAGAGGACGCGCTCAATATGCGGAAAGGCATGGCTCGACGACCGGAATCCTCTACGGCAGCGTGTAAAACGCTCTAGTTCCTCTAGGGATCACCATGTTGAATATGTAAAATCCACTCCATCCATTAAATTTCATCCTCGATTCCAGGGCTTGAGATGAAAACTCAGATACACCCATAAGTCATGTGGGCCACACCACAGAGGACAGTGGGGATGGTATGCTAACCAATGGTTCGTATGTGGAGCCTCTGAGGTGTGTTTCTTTTATTAAACCTGTTAATCAGGTTTAACTCAGTAGGATGAAGTGGAGACACAAAATTCATAGTGATCCTAAACTCAGGCAGACCACACCGTGTAAACTTAGAGATTTTAGGAGAATTTTACATTGTTTCCACTCGTGTAGCCCACTTGAGGTTTTAACAGTGACAATTTTTTTTTATTTACGGTTTAAATAAGGTCTCTCGCCTAATGGACGGAGTTGATTTTTACATACTCAACATGGTGGGCCACACAGCTGGGTGGTTTACGGGTAAAGCAGGTGTTTTAGATGATTCCTTCCCTGGGCCCGGAGCAGGTGTGCTTTTTGAAACATAAGCCACCAAAAACGGGGCCACCTCTTGAATTATATGATACACGCCTTACTTTTACATCATAGACGCGTTTTCAATTCTGACAAGTGAGTCCTCAGCTGGTTAATCCAGACCATTGGTTTTTGGGTTTTGCCATGGATGAAGCATGAACGAGAGGATGACCACACCATTAATTAGATATACCTTTCCAGGTGTTCCATGGGCCTAAAAATCAAGCTAATCCATGACTTAAATGGGCCACACTATAGACAAACATTTGAGACTGGATGCCCACCCATTGAAACCTTTCTAATTATTTATAGGGCTGACTGTAATATGGTAATTTAGACATATAGATCATTCATTGAATCTTAATTGGATGAAGGGCCATACCAAATTTCAGTACATTCCATAATTCAAATAGCCACCATCAATTGCTTTTTGACGTCTTAGGTATGATTTTACCTGATTTCATATTGTGTAACTCAACTGAGTTTAAGATACAGCTGATTTTTGGAATGTAAAGGGAACCACCCCATGTTTAGTGTGGGTATCCAATGCACATCTCAGTGGGCCTACAGAGCTCAGGGAAGTTCCCATAATGTCAAGCAACACCCACCCACCTTACCTTTTGATCATTTATATGAGACATCCAACCCTTTTAGTAGGTCGGGCTGACCATGAGGGTTGTTTTGTGCAAAAATCAGCTCTATCCATTCATCAAGTGGAACAGACCACAGAAAACAATTTGCAACCATTGATAAATAACAAAATATAAGTGTGGCCATGCAAGGAGTGGATGTGGCTAATTTTTATGCAAGTTGTTAGTCATCATCAGAAAAACCCATTAAAAGGGTTGGATGTCACATTCACATGATAATTAAGAGGTTAAGATAATTCTCAAAATTTAAAACTATTGTATTAGGGTTGTAAAGATATGCTGCTAAAAAAATGAAGCTGATGCATGGGATTCTGTATATTCGTTGGGAATCATTCATCCAAAATATGATTGGCTAGTCCACCTTTGACAAAGGATATCACCCTAAGATTGGAAATTTGGATGATTTGATTTAAGGGCTTGTTTGGATTCCAGGGAAGTATGGGAAAGGAAATAACATTTCTTGAAAAACTTAATTTTCAAGAAATCACCAGAAAGGAAATATCATTTCTCATATTTGTTTTTAAATACCATTTTTTTTTTATATATATAGAAAATTTGGATTTGTTTCCATTTACCTCCAAATACACAGTGTCAAACAATAAATTTGAGACAAAATTTCCTTAAAAATCCTCTCAAATACACTCGAATATAAGATGCTAAACAGCTTTTAATGGCTAATACTTATCAAGGGAAATTGGAGAAATGTAATGGACAGAAATGTCTAATTAGTGTAATTTTTAAAACATAAAAGCCTAACAGATGGACTATGCTGTTTGATAATCTCCCTGCCACGTGTCCTTGGAGAAATGTCTCTACCATAATCCAGTTCTTCAGGCTCTACCATATCATATACTTTAGATGGATGTCTCTATCCAGAGTACACTGTTGAGCCATCAATTATAACCTTTCATTTTGTGGGCCATGCTATAGATGGAAAATAATTAAGGATACACATCAAATGATAGTGACAGTATCCATCAGATGAACATATAGCTTAAAATAGCTTAAAATAGCTTGAAATAGAATTAGTTAATTAATAGTCACCATTAAGATTTGTTTATGAATGTTATTGAGACTAGTTTGGTTGTTAATGTTGTTGTTTGTCCACTTGAAAAAGAAGAAAGATAGACTATAACACATGTGAGATATTTAATATGAATTATACAATAAAATAAAAAGTGTAACCATCATAGTTCTCTACTAACTATGAATTTTCAAAACATGGATCATCTATGGTTAGATTAACTAATTGGACCACCTCAATTGTCACATCAACACATCACCCTTGCAATGTGGAAAGATGGCTCCATCATGTTTTGGTTTTTATTGTGACTGGGTTGAGCCCAGGGGTTGACTTGGGCCGGATTTTGAATTGCTGCGACCAAGCTGGCATGGGGCTAGCCGATTGACAGCCTTACGCTCTACGGAAGCGGATTAATTAGTTGGTTTATCACACACGATTGATCTTGGTCGTATGTCTACATGGCGTCTGAAGACCAGCACCTCAGCTCCTAAGCTTTTACCAACTGTTGAAAGAACATCAAAGTTACATGCCCTTACAATGATGTATTTATTATATCCACACCGTTCATCTATTTGGAGAGATCATTTTAGAGCATGAACCCAAAAAGGAGTCATATTCAAAGTTTAAGTGGACCACACCACAAATAACAGTGGAGACAATAATTCCCACAGTTACTTATCTTAATGTTTATTTTTCATCCAATCTGTTCACAAGGTCATATGTACCTGTATGAGGATAAATAAGTAAATATTAGATTGATCCAAAACTTTTGTAACCACGAGAAGGTTTTAATGGTAGATGTTGAATACCCACTGCTTTATGTAGTCCGGTCCATTTGGTCCTTGGATTTGTCTTATTGTATCCATTTTGAAGGAGATTTTCTGCATAAGCAATTCCAATTAATCCATCCATTTTTTAAGGTCATTTTAGGACATGCGAGAAAAAAATAAGAGGATACAAAACTCCAGCGGGCCATTAGTAGATGAAACAGTGGGGAAAAAGAATGCCCGTTGAAACCTTTCTAAGCTTCACCTTTATGTTTATGTGCCATCCAAGCTGTTTATAATGGCATTCTCAATGAAATAAAGTAAAAACACTAAAAACTCGAATCAATACAAAACTTTTTATAAATATTTCTACAGTGGTCACTAAATCTCCACTGTTACCTCTCATGTGACCCATTTGAGTCTTGGATTACCTTTTTTTTTTAATTGTATTTCCTAAAAAGGATGGACCGGTTGGATTTCTACCAAAACATCGCAGCGGTTACATCTAACTTCTGCAAAAGGCTTCGGTAGGATATCCGCGACCCTTTATTTTCGTTTATCAACCTGATTAATGCCACGTGGCAATCGACAATAGGTGTTGACCTTTGGTTTTCCACGTCAGCCATTACAATATGTCGCAACAGCGTCACTCGTTCTGTCGGTTTCCAGCCGCATTTGATCGCCTCCGAAAACGTGAAACACCCACACGTTTGACCAAGACAAATAAAACCAATGTTGACTTTTCAACTGTTCTCTCTGACCGAACAAATGATAGATAGGGTGTAAGGGAGCGGATTAGGTACGGCCCTTACCTTGGGGCCCACCTGATGTATTTATTTTACATCCACGCCGTCCATCCGTTTTGAAAGATTATTTCAGGACATAGATCATAAATTAAACCGATCTAAATCTCAGGTGGACCATGATATAATAAACAGTGATGATTGAACGATCCAAAATTAAAAGTTTATTAGGGGCCACCGTAATGTTTACTTAATGTTTATTTCTATCCAACCACTTGGTAAGGACCAAAAAACCTGGATGAACGGACAAAAAAAAATCGCCTTTATCCAAAGCTTTTGTGGCCTACAAGAAGTTTTTAATGGTCAATTACCACTGTTTCTTATGGAATGGTCCACATGATATTTTTATCTAATTTGTTTTCAGGCCCATGCCCTTAAATGATATAAAAAAACGGATGGACGGATTAGATATAGAATAAATGCATCAAGGTGGGCCCCATGGTATGGACCGCACCATCTTGGATGAAGCCAGGCCGCACCAAATCCGCTCCGGTAGGACCATCTCTACAGTACACGTGGCAAGGTTATCTGTCAATCAGGAACGTCCATCTAGTGGGTCCTGCTTTGGATGGCCCATATTTTGAAAATCACACTAATCAGATGATCATAATGATCACGATAACAGACTTTCTTCCTAACATTTACCTGTAATCCACCTTTCAGATGGCTAGGATCATCGGATGTACAGATATCTTGAACTAGCCAATCATAGTAGGGCCCACTACCTGGACAGAGCTGATTGAGAAATCACCCTGCCACGTCCACTGTAGCAACGAGATGGATCTACCATAGCATGATTCTTCCAACGTATCATCTCCTCTCTGACTATCGTTAGCAGCCTAACTTTGTCCCATGTGGGAATTCTAAAACCAGCAGCGCACCATTCTCATTTTCCTACACGTGCAATTTTTGTCCATGTGTGGCCCACCTAAGAAGCATTCACTGCTATGAACGTCTCAGATATCACACACATGAGCTATGTTGGCATGTTTGGTGCCTTTGGCACCTTGAATTAGACTCTCTCATTTTCTTTTATTTCTCGGTTTTTTTGCCACATATGCGTCACGTTTTCTTATTTTACCAAATAATGACTAAGTTCTTCTTGGAAGATGCAATAACCGAAATGACCTAATTTATGTTTTTTCATAAAAGTGGATCCGAAGGTTGCAGGCTTGACTTGATGTATCATCCAACCCATCCAATAGGTGGGCCCTAAGATGGCGATCAGTCAACTAAAAATTAGGCCAAAACGGTCACTCGATTGGCCAAAATGTGAAATTGGATGTTTACTAAGTAATGATGGCGGCCCACCATTGTTTACTAAGTAAACTCTGTGGGGCCCACTATAATATATGTGTCTTATCCACACCGTCCATCCATTTTAACAGCTTATTTTTAGCATGAAGTCAAAATTTAAGAATATTTAAGGTTCAAGTGGACTACACCACAAGAAATAGTGGGAATTTCATGCCTACCATTGATTTTTTTTTTTTTAGGGCCACATAAGCTTTGGATGAAGCTGATATTTGTGTTTTCCCTTCATCCATGTCTGTGTGACCTTATGAATAGGTTGGATAACAAATAAACATCACTGTGCGCCCTAGAAAGATTTCAATGATCAGTGTCATTATCCTTACTGTTTCCTGTGGTGTGGTCCACTTGAGCTTTCGAAATGCTTCAATTTTCGGTTCATATACTAAAATGAGATGGTAAATCTGATGGACGGCATGGATAATACATATACATCATATTGCACTCCACAGAATTTACTCATACACCACTGAGTAGGCAATCCCGGGTCCACTAATGATGGATTGTACTTACATCTTATTGGTCTGATCATCATGTTGTTTGCATCTTTTCGGTAGCTTGGACGTCATACCCACACCATGCGGGCCCAACACCGTTGGAATACATCTCCTGTTCCGAGAATATATATATATATATTATATATATATATATATATATATATATATATTATATATATATATAAAGGCCATTTCACCGCTCCAAAAGCCCTTTTAAGACCTCGTAAAACCATTAATCTGTGGGAATTTTGCAGCAAAAAGTCTCTGTTTTCGTAAAAGTTTGGGTTACTTGTATATGCCCCCAGCCATATGACTTTGTACATGTTTCCCCTCTATTTTGCATTATTACATATACATCTCCTTTATTTTAAATATTCATTACTGATTCCCCACACAAGCATAGTGATCTATCAGCACCAGTATTTTTAAGCAATTGACCTTTTCATCCCTACTTCATATGCAACTAGTTATAGATGTGTGGGCCCATTGTAATTCCTTTAATGCTATCTATCCCTTTTAACAAATTCACTCCCTCGTGAAAATGGGACACCTAAAAGATTATGCTGATTTTTTTTTAAAAAAAATTAAAACTATTATTCACATGAAAAAATCAGGTTGATTTGATCATAGGTGGCTCATTATTTAAATTTGAAGGTCTTTCGATGTTTATCTACTGCTTTCAGTTACGGTCCATTTGATGATTAGGTTAACCTAAGTTTTCGTGCATTCCATTTTTACGGTGAAGCAGACTTGTTGGATGGGTTGGATGCCATGTATAGATAACAGCGGCCCATTAAGGAAAAAATGGATTCCTCAAACAAGGGCATTTTTGTCCTTGGAACAAATTCATCTTACTTCTAAAATGAAGGGGAGTTACCTAAAATTATTCACGACATAAGGGACCAAAATATAAATATCATATGACTGAGGGAAGGTAGCTGCTACAAACCTTAATAATAACAAGAGCCGTACGATAGTTAACTCTCACCGTTTAAAGATGCTTAGCTAGAATCTAGCAGCATTTCACATTTCAAGCTTTCTAAAGTCCATTTTAAAATATATGATGAGATTCCCACCCAACTCCATTTATGGACGGTGGAAAATGGGTGTTCGACTCTATGTAAAAGCTTTGCAACCTCAATGTTTGCCTCAACTTTATACTACGTAGTCTGCACTGAAATACGGTGTATAAAGTAAAAAACCACTAATGTCGTTGTATATGGCTATCAATATAGATCGTTCATATCTTGCATGGGTCATGTCTGAAAAAGATCCATCGTTCATGAGGTTATATTTTAGGTAGTGGGTCATTCAAGAAATGGCTTACTGATTGTTAACTAGTGTTGAATACGTGCTCAGTTAGATGATTTCAAAGGTTTATTTATGTACTTAGCTCCATCAAGCTTTTAAAATAACTTTAATATGTGATAAATATTGGCTGACTATTGCGGTAGTTGACCATCATTTTAAACAATGGAGGTGATGTATCTACCATGCATGTGGCATGCATGTTGTTGCTGTTTAATCTGTGTATATATCTGGCCACATGTGTTACGAAACAGTTCGAACTCGGTTAAACATGTGCAATTAATTAAGAATGGTGTCGGAGGTGTTAAAATTATACTTGACTCAAATCGATGGAATACTTATGTCAAATAATTTAAAAAAGGAGTATTAGTCCTTCAAAATGAGATTTTTTTTTTTTTTTTTTCGTGTCAAAGACATTTTTTTCAATCATGATGGCGTTTTTAGGCTTCTCAGTAATAAAACGATGGATAAATAAATCTAAAATTGAACTGAATCATCAATTTCAATGATTTGTGAGTAAGAATCAATACAATTAGCGAAAGAAAATTAAGTAAAGAAATAAAAATATTTAACTATGACTGCCTTTGTGCACAGAACAATCGATGTACAATCTGTCATCTACAAGACGTGACTAGTATATATGATCTACTAAGTAAGAATTTGGTGATCGATAAGATCCGGTGACGAAAGTCTTGAATATTTAATTTACTCTTAAGAGGTACCACAATGATAGTATTGGACTGGATAATATTTAATGGATCCAAGCTAAACTATGAATGTTGAACTTGTTGCAATGTGATTGAATAGAAGTGGAATATCAAAGTTATAAAAAAATTTCGTCGCGAATATTTAATTTACTCTTAAGAAGTACCACAGTGATAGCATTGGACTGGATAATAGTGGATCTAAGTAAAACTATAAATGTTGAACATGTTGCAATGTGATTGAACAGAAGTGAAATATCAAAGTTATAAAATTTAAAAATTGAATAAAAAACATTGGGCTATAAAGATTGATGGGTTATGTACATTTGTGGAAAAACTCCTAAGCTCTTCATCCAATGTTGCTTTTACAGACTTCTCACATGCAATGGCCGTGCATAAGATTATACTTCGTAAGATTTGAAAAGTGGGTGGAATAAATTTATTTAATTCTACACATAAACATAGCCTATGACATTAGGTCATGTATATAAGAGATCACGTGAATCTCTTACTATTTTAGTTGTTAGTTATAAAATTCACTAGTGTCCTTGCATAACTGGGGTCTTTTAGATAGAAAGCTTATTGTCGGTGGAGTATTGCATGGGTAGATACTGTTTTTTGTGAAACTTTAGTATTTAATGCTTTTAAAGAAACTTGATTTAATCGGATTCTAGGATTTAAGGCTCCCTCGTGTGCATGTGTCAAAATCATCTTGATATATTTTATCTATAACACGTGGCATTTTTTAATTTGTTTGAGCTAGTTATGATTGGCGTAAACACATGTATTAGAATCGAGACAAGATCATGGTGCCCATTGTGGATAGAGCATGAAAGATATCACAAAGATCCTAACCATCCAACTGGTGGTGTCAGCTGATTTTAGAAGCTTTTGTCAACGTTCAAAATTCAACCAAAGCAATCAGATGGCATCCTACTGGTGTCCTTAATTTTCGGTAATAAACTTCCCTATAATGGCCCCCAATTTGGACATTCCTGATAGCATTACATGCATGTATGCCACGCGCACGGCAGATGGATCTTCAAAGACCTTAAAAAATGTTGTTGACCGCTATAGCAGTATTCTAAAAAAAAAAAAAACTCATGTGAAAATTTCATAAAATAGAAAATTCAAACGGGAGGTTGGCTCATATACATCCTGATGTATTGTAATACGATATGTTAGGATATTATCCATTGGTTTTCCTGATGTATTGTAATATAATACGTTAGGATATTAACAATTGGTTTTGGGCTTTCCCCTGCGAGAGGGCACCCCTTGTACGGAGGATTCCCTAAACCCTAAAAGTTTATCAATCGAATATATTTTTATTTATTTTTATTTTATTTTCCTTTTTTTTAAAATCATTTCATTAATATTGCAAATTTACGGACTAAGGCTTTCAGGTGGGAGACAGGGCAAAAGACCTGACTCACATATCATATTCTATACAGAGCCTAGGCCAGTTCTATCCGGCAGATAGCGGCCCTTAATTATCAATTGAATATTTCAACACTTTAATTACACAGGTTATGGTGACCATCCACTTTTCAAAGCAGGAAAAAGATAAATTTCAAATGATTGAAATCATCTAATTCCAGAATTTTGTAGCTGTCCATGCACCATAGAATTTGAGACTCACAGAATCAACGGTTTGGATCATTGTAAGACGATCTAAGATTCAAAAGATGAAATCCCACCCTAGTGCCTTACAATAGGCCAGAGGATGTATTCTAGCTAGCTAAACTCATTCAACCAGAATCACCAGATAATGGCCCTTGAGATCGTCATCTCTCACTTGTTTTCTTATCTAGTGGATTGCTTCCTTGCGAAATTCAATTAATATAAAAAGAAAATAAAATATGGTGAAAGCGGTTGCGTCTTGCCTTGCATGGACGGAATCAGTCCAGGCAGGGGCTCTGTGGGCCCCACCATGATGTATGGATTTTATCCACTCCGTTCATCCATTTTTATTTTTTTTTCAGATTATTTTATTATATAAAACCAAAAATAGGCAGATCCAATGCTATAGTTTATCACGCCACAGGAAGTAATGGTGATAATGACGCTCACCGTTGAAACCTTACTACGGCCTTACGGCATGTTTATTTTCCATCCAAACTGTTAATAAGATCACATAGACCTGAATGAAGGTAAAAATAAAATTTCGACTTGATCAAAAACTTCTGTGGCCCGGAAGAAGTTTTTAATGGTGAGCGTTCAATACCCACTATGTGCTCTATTTGAGAAGTGTATTTGTATCATTTTTGGAATGGTAACCTAAAATGATCTGAAAAAATGGATGAACGGAGTGGATAAAATACATATTCAAGGTGGGCCCCACAGAACTCCTGACTGGACCGAATCCGTGGAGGCGGGGCCAGGATTCCGAAAATGGTAAACGCTCATACAAAATCCAATAAAGACCGAGTAAAAGCAAAGCTCTCTCTCTCTCTCTCTCTCTCTCTCTCTCTCTCTCCCCGAGAAAGGGAAAGTACAAGCCTCATATCCAGCACGAGTGTCTTGTGATGTCAAAGACCCCCAGAACGGTGTTTGTCATGAATGGGATTTGAGTGCTTCAGGCGGTGGATTCAGGTCATCTGCTCTCTCTCTCTCTCTCTCTCTCTCTCTCTCTCTCTCTCTCTCTCTCTCTCTCTCTCTCTCTCTCTCTCTCTCTCTCTCTCTCTCTCTCTCTCTCTCTGTCTTTTCCCTACTCGTTTTTTACTTTTGACTCTCAAAAACATAAACCGCCCACCACCAATCTCATCTCATCCATCTCCCTTTTTATATAAGCATTTGCTCAAACCATCTCCTAATTTGGCATTTCTTTCGACTTCATCATCTAGGAAATCTTCTGTCACCCTTTCGTTTGCTTCTTAATCAGAGAGAGAGAGAGAGAGAGAGAGAGAGAGAGAGAGAGAGAGAGAGAGAGAGAGAGAGAGAGGAGATGGATGGTCCTGATATTCCTCCTTTCTTCGTCTGCCCCATCTCTCTCCAGATCATGAAGGACCCAGTCACCCTCTCAACAGGCATAACGTACGATAGAGAGAGCATCGACCGTTGGCTCTTCCGATACAAACACAACACATGCCCCGTTACGAAGCAGCCCCTCGACAACCACACCCTCACCCCAAACTCCACCCTCCTCCGCCTCATCCAATCATGGCACCTCCTCAAGTCATCAAAACTCATCCTAGCCGTCGATCCACCAATACCCACCTTCGATCTTTCTTTCCTTCACGATCTCATCAACAAGGTAAGAGAACCTGATTCACAAATCAAATCACTCCGTAGTATCAAACTCCTAATCCAAGAGAACGAAAACAACAGGCGATACGTGGAAGAATCCACTGTCCCTTCTCTCATAGCATCTCTAGTAACTGAAACATCTTCACAAGAGATTTCACATCTTAATGGAAATTCAACCACCATCGAAGAATTCATGAACGTATTATTCCATCTCAAGCTATCGCCTGAGACGTTGGAGAAGATCGTGGAAGATAACAATGGTAAGATCATCAGATCTTTATCTAGTATACTCCAACTAGGAAGCTACCAAGCTAGAATTCATGCAGCCCTTCTTCTCAAATCCATCTTCAAGGTAGTAGGTGCAAACTACAAGATGGAATTGCACTCTGATCTTTTCGACGGCATTGTCGAGATACTAAAAGATCAGAACTCGAACCGGGCTACAATGGCTGCACTATCGATTCTAATATCGGTAACACCATTTGGGAGGAACAGGATAAGGGCGATCGAAGCGGGTATTGTACCAGTGCTAGTAGAGCTACTTGCAGAGACCGACGAAAGGCGGAGCTGTGAGAGTATGTTGGTGGTGCTGGAGATATTGTGTGGGTGGTCTGATGGGCGATCAGCATTTGTGGCCCACCCAGCAAGCGTGGCCGCGGTGTCATCGAAGATCCTGCGGGTGTCGCAGCTGGCCAATGAGAGAGCTGTGAAGGTGCTGCTACTGGTATGTAGGTATTGTATGGGAGGAGAGATTTTGAAGGAGATGATGGAGGTTGGTGGGGTTTCTAAGCTGTGCATGGTTGTACAGGGTGCATGCAGTAGGAAGGCAAAGGAGAAAGCTAAGGAGATTTTAGGGTTGCATTTCAGGACGTGGAAGAAATCACCTTGCTTCCCTTCATGCCTTTTACCATGAAAATATTGTACCGTTTTGAGGCATTCTTTTTTATAGACGTACCCTTTTTTGTATTTCTTTTATAGGATATGGCACAAATACTACCATAAGTGGAAAGAAAGGATGTGTGTATCAAAAGGGATTGGTGCAAATATCAATCACCACATATGTGTGTGTGTGTTTTCTTTATTGTCTTTTCCAGAAAAAAACATTGATGCTCTGAAGAGAGCGATGGATGATACGCAGGAACTTGTAAACTACTTAGAAATTGAATAAACAAGCAATGCCAGAACTTGATCGATGAGCCATCATAGGAACGAGGGAGATGCTGTTTGGCTAACGTTTGGATTTCTCAACAAATATTATATGATTTTTTCCTTTTTCTTCTCTCACCTTCATTATTCTTGTCTTTCTTTTTACTTCATAAATGCATCAACATTTGAATTTTCCATTCTATGGGCGGAGAAGCCGCCTTCAAATCCTTGAAAAAACGGTTGCGTGACCTAGCTGGAATAGTTATGTATTGCGACAGTTTTAGAGTGGAAGGTTACAACAAGAGTACGCTTCTACTTCTAAGACTATACAGGCTACATGTGTGCATGCACATATACTAACATCTTTCACTTAGCCATATAATCTGCAAAACTAATATATTATAAGGTTTGCTTCACTAAATCATAAAATTCTTTTTTATAATCAAATAATTATAATAATATTTATTTATTTATCTATTTATGCATTAAGGCCTATTTCTTGAATGTATCATAAATTTTGCTTCCACTAATAAGCTGTTCAGCCTACCGGTTAATTTATCTAGAAGGTAACAATGCAATCAGTTAATTTATCTGGAAGATAACAACGCAACCCTTTTCTTCTATGAATACACAGAAATATGCTCAACTCGATCCTGAATTAATAGCATATTTTCTTTTTATTTTATTGTATGAGGATACTCTCTCCATCATCCGTAACTATAAATTGATGGCTACCTGATCATTCAAGTAATATTCAACGAGTATAGTTTATCCCTTTTCATCTTATGCCATGAGATTAATTTACCCATTACCTATGATTATTATCTAGTGACTGAGGGTTATTTGACCACCCAATCTATCTCGTTTGTGTCTATCATCAAGCTCTTTAATATATTTATAATAATTTTGATGGCTAAATGTCTAATGTTTTGAATGGATCTTACATAATCACCACGCTGGACCCGTTAAAATCAACAGTGATGTCTCATACAAATTGCTTTCTTCTTCTTCTTCTTCTTTTTTTCTGAATAATCTCTTTGTACTATAGTAGAAGGATGTCAGACTTGTTTTTTTACAAGTCCTACTGTGATTTATATGTGAAATTCACTCTAACCATTAGATATGTTACCCAAATTTAGGCCTAGAGTAAAAAATGCAGGCTAACTTGCGATTCAGGCTACACCAAAGAAAACAGTTAGGAGAAATATGTACCATGATTTTTATAGGGCACACCGTGATGATTGTATAAACTCCACTCTGACCATATATTAGATGACATACGAATATTTAGTCTTGTGGTCTAAAAATTAGGTCCATCCATCATTCCAATGAGCCAAATCAAGAGAAATAGTTCGGAGGGTGATTGATGCCCCGTATCCTATTTCCAATCATGTGGTTCACCTAAATCATGGATGGGATGATTTTTGGTCTCTCAGCTTAATATGTGGTGATGCAGCTGTAATTGGAGTGGATTTTAAATAAACATGACAGTGGGGCCCATCCAAGCAGCCAATCCATTTGCTTGCATACCCATCCTAAGGTTATTAAAGAAATATAATAGAAGGCAGTAGAATGATAATTAGATTGCTTAATAATATAGCTTTTTGAAAAAAAAAAAAAAAAAAACACCAAAATGTAAGGTATTAATTAGGTACTCTTTTGTAAAATTCCCAAAATTATTCTAGCAGCTGAGTGAGGTTTGCTAAGCCATGTGCTTGTAAGAGAACCCATTTATATATACCACCATGCATATGTTCAAGTGGCAAGCCTATGTGATAGGCGGGCTCAGTCAAGTCTAATCCCTGTCCACATCAAATGAGGGACCTAACGGCCGGTACCTGAACTCATTTGATATTCTGGATAGGGAAAGAACCAAAACCAATCAGCCTAGGTCAAGGAATTCTAATTATCCTATCCAAACTCAAAGGTCAACTCTACAATTCAGTCTTTTTACACCACGTCTACAGCACCAGCACAGAGGCACAGTTCTTCTCAAGCGCCCTCGTGGTTCCAAATTGGTCCCTTACACAATGGAAGCGGATTTGAGTAATGTAGGCCTACACTCTCACAGTGGTATGATAATGTGGTGAGATTTGATTGGCTCACTGGACATGAGCCAATCAAATCTCACCACATCATCATACCACCACTGAGCGTGGTGTAGGCTACACCATGGCTACACCATCCAATTTGTGTCCTTTTATGGCAATGATGTTTGGTATGAGAAATGAGAAAATTTCACAGGTGGCTAGATGAAGTGTTTGTACAGCTAGTTGCAGATGGGACCATCGTGGGATGTGTATGACATTCAACTCATCAATAAGATTGACCTATCATAAAAATACAAAGCAACCATCATGTAGGGCCATGTGAATTAGGAGGTTTGTAGCTTGTCGGTTATTTCTACTCCTACCTAACAATTGGATCAGGGACTCTCGCCATGGACCCTGATCCGTCCAGGGCCACCAGCTGAAGGACAGCTAGGGTTGCCAATGCACTGGACTGACTTGTTGGGCTTTCGGGCCTGGCCCACTTTGAGTTGCCCTTGGCCTGGAATACAAGGCTTGAGAACCAGGCTCAAGCTTAAAATTTTTGGCCTGTTTAATAACCCAGCTGGGTTCAAGCTTCATTAAAAAGCCCGCCAGCCTGACCCGAGCCGCCTTAGCCCAACCCATTTATGATTCCAAGGACATTTTTGTCATATATCATGCATAATGGGGTGCACTAAATGAACAACCCAAAACTTGCACAAAAGTAGGTGTTTAGGCAATGGCTTGGATTGGGCTCCAGCCATTACGCTCTCGCCTAAGATTTACTTAGTGGGCCAAGCTTGGACAGAACTTACCCCACCCATTGACAACCCTTGTGGTCCAAAGATTAATGTTTGGATGCATGATCATGGATTCAGGATCCTATAAATCCTTTATGTTAAAGTCCCTTGATGCACATTGATGCACTATCCCTTAATGGGGCGAGCTTTTAGAACAAGTGATTGTTTGACATGGTATCCCTACCTAATATATTCTCACCGGGGTTGATGAAAAACTCATAACCTGAAAAAATAAATATAAATATAGTGGTAGTCTTGATGATGACGTGAACCAATCACCGATAATGGGTGTGCCCAAATCCTTTTATGGTGTCAAAGTTTTCTTTATTATATCACTCTTTGTGGGGATGGGTGTGCCCAAATCCTTTAGGGGCCATTTGGGAGCGTGGATTTGAAATCCTCTTATTGTATTTGGCACCCTGGATTGGAAATCAACTTTAATCTAAAAGTAGCCATGCATGGTATATTCACAGTGGTTTGAATTTAATTACTAAATCAACTTTAATATGTCTAATTAGTGAATGTATGAAATGTTTGATACAATGGTTGTAATAAGCCCACTGAAATATATGCTTTGCCTAAAAATGATGAAATTCTAAGTCTCAATGGGCCACAAGCACAAGATCATATGTGAGTGACTAACCAACGATTTTTAACCTTTTGATTTAAATGGACAATGTTTGGACAGCGCTGAGCATCATATTAAAGTAATTATAGTAATGTAATTGATAATCTAGTTGCTTTGGGATATCATTTGTGGGCCATGCGCCCAATAGTTTGATACTCTAGTAACAAACATATTACACATGCAACTATTGGAATGATTTTAAATGTAATCCAAGCTCTCACAGTGGATTTCAAACTCCCTCTTCGAGGGGATTTGAAACCCCTCAAATCCCCCCAAATCCAAGGTGCCAAGCGACCCCCTTATAACGCTTGTTTTACACCAGCTCAATCGAACCCTCCATGTTGAACATATATATAAAATCCACTTCATTTATTGGTCCACTTGCCCATGTTAGGTTGTGGGGCAAAAAAATCAGGCAAATAAACAACTGACGTGAGCCACACCATAAGGATAGGGTATGGGACTCCAACCATAGGTTTTTATTTGGCACCACCATGACCTATATACCTTTAATCAACACCGTTCATCATGTGTGAATCGACAAGATGAAGAGAATATATAAAAATTAGTCTTAAGGCAAAACAAAGGTACCAGAACACGAACTTAAAAGGTTTTATGCATAATAATTTTACATTATTCCATTGGTGTGGCCAATCTGAGGTTTTATCACTTAGATCTTCTGTGCGTCCGTGAACATAAAGTTCATCACTTGATGGATGTATTGGATTTTACATATATAGCATGGTGGCCAGATAGGGGTTGAGTGTTTTAGGTAACTTGTAAAACAGGAGTTGATACCATTTAAGCAACTGCTTAGGCGAATCTTTGTACAGTACATTCTGCTCCACGAATCATATACAAGTGGGACCATTATCTATTAATCTTAACCTTTGCTATGGTGGATCCTCACATGAATGACAAGTACTCCAAAAATCATGAGAGATCATAAGCATGGATTGTTAATTCTTTTCTTAATTAATGTGAACTGTTGTTACACTTTGTTTTCTAATTACCGTTCAGTTATTGGCTACCAATTGAAGAGTTGGGAAGTTTCCAACTGAGGGATTTTGTATTCGTGGGCCCCTTATAATATAAACACTTTAAATGACTTGAACAATGGACCACTTGTATCCAAATGCAACCTAAATGCAAATTTTCATTTTACAGATGCAAATTGCCCTGACTCTTAATTAAGCTCATCAATGTATCACACCCTTAGGATATAAAGATACATTAGTTATTGCGTTCGATATATTAGATGTAACGTGTAATGTATCGTTTTGTTTTTGAAAAATATTGAAAATATGGTTGAATTTTAAATGAAACTTCAATGGATGTCAAAAGATAAGATCATCACACACTTAGAAATGGCAAAAAAGAAAATCATACAAAATAATTGTATATAATAAGTTTTCTTTGTATAAGGTCCTAAACAATGTGCTAATGAATTGTCCAAAAAGTGATGTAATTATATTTTAAATTAATTTATATAATTTATAAATATATAAGACATATACGAAAACACAATCATTTATTATTTTTAAAAATTAATTACACGTGTCATTAGAGTAATTGAAATTAAAATGTCTAAATTATACTTTATAATTAAAAATTAGATTTATTTTCTTGTCCATATGAGATTAGTGGACATTTATTGGACAACGTAAGAATAAAAAATATCTGGTGATCATGTTTCAACAAACAAGTGCCCATGAATTAAAGGTTAAGATCATTCATACAATCTGATTATGGGACAATGACTTTAGTGAGAATGGGTTCCGTAATTTAATTAGATTAATTTGAGTTAATATTCAAAACATGCACAATTTCTTATACATGTGTATCTTAACATGTACAATTTCTCATATACATGCCTATCTTAGCCCTGCACTTCTTAGTGTTTTCATAATGAGCAAGGCATTGCTGATCACATGGGCCTCACTATGATGTTTATGTGAAATCTATACTAACCATAGATGTGTCACCCTATGCTAGGTGTTGATAGGATTTCATCGAACTGCGTAGTGAAATTCTATTTTCTCTGAATCCAAAAATCAAATCCTAATTTCAACTCTTAAATGCGATCATGTACAATTAATTGAATCATATAACTAACTTGAGAAAATTAAATCATATCTAGAATTGATCTGATAATATGCGTTGATCCAATATCGATGATGGTCCTCCAAATTAGAAGTTCTCTCCTCGATCTATCTTAATACTGGAGAGATATAGATAGTTTAAGAAATTTTCTTTGGTAGGTGCTAAGGAATCCTACAACCATCCATAAGGACGGATCGCACAGAGATGGAGAAGATGAAAAAAATGACGAAAAACTCATTCGCTCTCTCTACGTACTTCTCTCTTTTATTTGATTCACACACTCAAAAAAAAAAAAAAAAAGTGTTTAGGACTTCTCGTATTAACTCCTCTAGGATATGATCAATTAATAAATAAGGAGGAAGTTAGGGTTTCAGGTAAGGGTGTCAATGGGCTGGGCTCGGGCCTATCAAAAGAAAATTTTAAATAGGCCTGGCCCGACTCGAAACTGTTCAAAATCTAGGTTGAGGCCAACCCCGGGCCCAGCCGATTGACAACCCTAGTTTCAGGCGAATACCAGTATGGTACTCCACCACCCTACGCATAACTTTGTAATCTATTATAAGGGAAGTGTTCTGATTCGCCTCAATTATGCATATACTCATGATTTAATTTCTCCACTTCCATGGACATCCTCTAATGATCATATCCCATGCCAATCAGAAGTGGACCATTAAGCTATCATCAAGTCTGATCAAAACAATTTTAATGGTTAAAACAAAATTTCAATGGTTAAAAACCTTTGAAAACCTAATTAAAACATTCAGAGTATTGGACCCAGTGGAAAAACCACTTGATGGGTTCATGGTTTATCCAAATTAAAGCCATAAACATGTTTCTAGGCAAACCAATAGATCCCTTGTTGGACCGTATAAGAATTAACAGCTCTTGATGAAAGTACCCAGCTACATCCACTTTATTAGCCCTTGTAAGGATCTCATAGGAAGAGTCAAAGCTGACTAATTAAGATCTTAACGTATAAGGATTAATTATCTTTCATGCATCATCAAGTCATGATCTTTGAAATTGCATGACTATCTAACACGATACCACGACATGCGAAAGCTTGTGGAGCTTAGAATTATAACTAAGTTTTAAAGGGGGTGAATAGGACCTTTTTAAAAATATTTGACAATTTAATCAATTAAGCAGGTCTAAGATCATAGACTATAAAGATATAATTAATTGTGCAACTAGTCTATGATAAGAGATAGTTATACCAAGTGTGTGTAATGCATTAAGTACCTAGCATACAATCTATTCATGCATTCATATGAAATAAACAAATCCAATCACAGGCATAATAGAATTGCATATACATATCACAATTACAAACACAATAATATATAGTGGTTTGGCTTAATACCCACTTCATTATCGCATAACGAACTCAAACTCTATTTTTTTAAATTTCACTATCTTAATTGGTTTTATATAGGTTTACCGATAATCTTTACAATAGTTTTCAATAGATTTGCCCCAAACCTTCGATTGGTCCTACACAAGAACTAATTTACATACACTCCTACCAAAGACAGTCTCGCACAAAGACTTACATGTACATACCTCATATTGGTGGCAGTCCTACATAAGAACCTATACATACACACCTGTATCGGTGGCTCCCTCGGATACTCACAAGATTTTCTATAAGCTAACCAAGAACTTTACATGTGTGCACCCATATCAGTGGCTCCCATGAAGACTTACAAAGGTTTTTTATAGGCTAACAAATAACCTACACATACACACCCGTGTCGGTGGCTCACTCAAAGACTCCCAAGGTTTTCTATAGGCTAACCAGGAACCGATGTGGTCCTACACAAGGACCTATATGCACACACTCGTGTTGGTGTCGATCCTACACAATGATCTACGTATACTCCATAAGAAGCAGTCCTACACAAGGACTTATTCGAGTTTGGGTCGCAAACTCTATGAAATCTTAAATTAAACTCTTATAAGTTTGGATCAATCCTGTTGATAGCGCCTTTTTGATATGCTCAATTAATCTCCATGCAGCTTCTCTGTAGCTTCCTCAATCTTTGATATATGTCTTCTTCAGCAACCTTGCAATGATCTTCCTATTGAGAGTGTCAATGTAATGGGAGATAGGGTTGGTTGAATCTCTTACAACTAATGGTATAGTTGGTTCCAATTTGGGCATTCACCTAAATGGGCATTCTAGAGGATGATAGATATGAAGATTTACCTATGGGATTGATGTCTAGTGTATAGAGAATGTAAGAGAATATGTACATCTTCAAGGTAAGCTTAGAATGCTCATATAAAATTATGAATCATAAGGAAGATGATATAAACTCCATGGATTAGAGCTTAAGAGTAATGGATAATAGTTGAATATCTAGGCCATCTAAAACCATGAAAATTTCCTTTGTTTTACAAAGGTCCAAGTGCTACTTGTATAAAGAATAAGTCCCAACGAACACATAACGGCTAGTTCAATCGAACATTCACTGAATTTATGTCACACCCCGAACTCGGAAACCGGGCTCACAAAATTTTCGATCGCCGAATCCGGCGCCGACAGCCTCCATAGTACCCCATTCTCGGCCCCCGGCACCCATATACCAGGTTCCCTACCGCGAGCTCAACCGGGTCACGATTAAGAACAAGTACCCACTCCCGAGGATAGACAATTTATTTGATCAGCTGCAGGGTGCACAGTTCTTTTCGAAGATTGACCTGTGTTCCGGTTATCATCAGATTCGTGTCCGAGAGGAGGACATCCCGAAGACGGCTTTCCGGACGCGTTACGGTCATTTTGAGTTTCAGGTCATGTCTTTTGGACTGACCAATGCACCCGCGGTCTTCATGCAGTTGATGAACGAGGTCTTTCGTCCATATCTCGACAGTTTGTTGTAGTCTTCATCAATGACATTCTGATATATTCGAGGACCCGTGAGGATCATATGCAGCATCTGGAGATCGCCTTGCAGACCCTCCGTGCCCACCAGCTGTATGCGAAGTTGGAGAAGTGCGAGTTCTGGCAGGAGGAGGTGAGATTCCTCGGTCACGTGGTGACGAGGGAGGGTGTCGCAGTGGACCCCTCGAAGGTTGAGGCAGTGCGTCAGTGGAGCTAGCCCACGACAGCGTCCGAGATCCGCAGTTTCCTTGGTTTGGCGGGCTATTATCGGCGCTTCATTGAGGGCTTCTCCCGTATTGCTGCCCCGATGACCAGGTTGACTCGGAAAGGTGCAGATTTTGTTTGGACTGATGCATGTGAGCGAGCATTTATGGAGTTGAAGGACCGTTTGACGTCCGCTCCTGTCCTCACTCTTCCCTCTGGGAGTGATGGATTCGTTGTATTTACTGATGCTTCGTGTATTGGATTGGGTGCTGTCCTGATGCAGCACGGCAGACCTGTAGCCTTCGCGTCTCGTCAGCTCAAGGTGCATGAGCTGAACTACCCCACACATGATTTAGAGCTAGCGGTAGTTGTCTTCGCACTGAAGGTGTGGAGGCACTATCTTTATGGGGTCAAGTTCGAGCTCTTCTCTGATCATAAGAGCTTGAAGTATTTATTCTCTTAGTCTGAGCTGAACATGAGACAGAGACGCTGAATGGAGCTTCTAAAAGATTATGATTTTGACCTCCAGTACCACCCAGGCAAGGCGAATGTGGTGGCGGATGCCCTCAGCCGTCAGCCACGAGGCCTGGTGGCACATATGATGATTCAGGAGTGGAGGATGCTCGAGGATATGGCAGAGTACGACTTTGATTTTGGTCTGCAGTCTTCTATCGTTCAGTTATCGAACCTGTCGATCCAACTCTCTCTTGTCGCAAGGGTGATCGATGCTTAGCAGACAGATGAGTCGTTACAGGATTACCGAGCAGAGGCAGCATCTGAGAGTCAGACAGATTGGCAGATTGGATCTGATGGTGGACTTCGCTTTAGAGGCCGATTATGTGTCCCGGATATTCCAGAGTTGCGCAGAGATCTTATGACCGAGGCACATCGATCGCGTTTTTCTATCCACCCTGGCTCGACGAAGATGTATCGTGATATGAGGAGACAGTATTTCTGGGCGAGGATGAAGCGCCAGATTGCCAGTTTTGTGGCCGAGTGTGACACATGCCAGCGTGTCAAGGCCGATCATCAGAGACCCCCTGGTCTATTGCAGCCATTGAGTGTCCTGATGTGGAAGTGGGAGCACGTGTCGACAGATTTCATTATGGGCTTGCTAAGGACTCAGCGCGGTCATGACGCCATTTGGGTTGTTGTGGATCGTCTGACGAAGTCGGCACATTTTCTCGCGATGCGTGCGACCTTGTCTATGGAGCGGCTTGCGAGGTTATTTATCGAGGAGGTTGTGAGACTGCATGGCGTTCCAGTCTCGATCGTTTCTGACCGAGATTCGAGGTTTACGTCTCAGTTTTGGGGGAGCTTCCAGAGAGCGATGGGGACTGATTTGCAGCTCAGCACCGCGTACCATCCGCAGACCGATGTCCAGACCGAGAGGGTCAACCAAATCCTTGAGGATATGCTTCGGGCCTGTGCTATTGATTTCGGGGGTAGCTGGGATGAGCATCTGCGATTGGCTGAGTTCGCATACAACAACAGCTATCAGGCGACCATTGGCATGGCTCCTTTTGAGGCATTGTATGGCATACCGTGCAAATCTCTGAGTTGTTAGACCGAGGTTGAAGAGCGGCGTCTCCTAGGTCCCGAGCTTGTGCAGGAGACTTCAGAGGCTATTGATATCATCATGCAGAGGATGCGCACAGCTCAGAGTCGGCAGAAGAGTATTGCTGATCGCCGGCGTCGCCTCTTGGAGTTTGACGTAGGGGACCATGTGTATCTCAAGGTCTCGCCCATGAAGGGCGTAGTTCGATTTGGAGCGAAGGGCAAGCTTGCCCCGAGATTTATAGGACTTTTCGAGATCACTGAGCGCATTGGCGCTGTGGCCTATCGGCTTGCCTTACCACCGCAGTTGTCTGGCGTCCACGACGTTTTCCATGTCTCTATGTTGAGGAAGTGTGGGTCAGACGTAGTTCCTGTTATTGATTGGCAGCCGTTAGAGGTTCGTGAGGATGCTTCTTACATTGAGCAGCCAGTTCGTATCCTTGATCGGAAGGAGCAGGTCCTCCGGACCAAGGTCATACCCCTAGTAAAGGTTCAGTGGGGTCACCATTCTGCTGATGAGGCATCTTGGGAGCGCGAGGCTAAGATTCGAGAGCGCTATCCCTATCTCTTTGATGATTGATCTTGTGTTGTATCTTGTATACTGTCTTCGATTTTATATGACGATGCCTTGTTTCCTCTTCTATTATGAGTTATGACTAGTTGCGATGATTGTGCAAATTTCGAGGATAAAATTTTTATTTGGAGGGGAGAGTTGTAAGACCCGTACCCTAATCCGTACCGTTCCGTAGGCTTCCTCGACCCTACTGGTCGAATTCCGGCAATCCTTGACCTAAAGCAAACGTTGCGCATGATCCTAAGACGAGACCTGCATGCCAAAGTCGACTCGAACCGAAACCTGTATCTTGGCGACCGCGCCGTCGCTGCGATTCTAACGCCACGACTCACGCATCGAACAGATACTTAAGTAGGAAGATGTCAGTCAGCGTTTGGTTCGAAGAAACGCCGCACGTTGCGAATCTCGAGGGAATCTCTATGAGATGTCCCATCAATCAAGTCAAGTACACCACCATACCTCCATGCCACCTCACCCAACAACAAGTACACACAACCCATCCTTCCTTTTTCAAAAGTCCACTCTCTCTCTTCCATCACCATCCCTCCTTTACCCATTTTTCAACTTAACCCATCCCCATTTATTACAACCACTCCACCCATCCCTTCCATTCATATCTCCCATCACTTCTCTCTCTCCCTCATTTCTCAAACACTCTCCCAAGCATCCCACGTCCAAGCCCTCTTCTCTCCCCAAACCACAACAACAAGTGTGGCCCACTTTTCCCACCCCTCTCATCTCTCATCCCCACCATCAAACTCCCATCTACCTCCATCAAATTCATAGGCAAGGAGCTAAGGAGTGCAAGGAAGCAAGGAGGAGGCCAACAAGGTGGGTGATCCACCGTTGATTCCATTTAAGGGCCCACAAGTGATGGGATCCACTTTGATGTATGTAGTTGTGATTGAAGAGGGGCCCATAGTGGCGGGGTCCCTCCACTCCATCGCCATGTCTCTCTCTATTTCTCTCTTTTTTTCTTCCTTAGAATGAAGTGGGCCCCACCAATATGTTAAATCTACTCCATCCATCAAATAGGGTGGCCCACCTCATTTTAGGAGAGATCCACCCCCCTATTTAGAGTAAATAAGATATTATAATATTTTACTAATATTTAAATATTATGGTGGGCCATGATCATGCGGGTCCCCCTTGGTGAGCATGGGCCATGTACGTGTGGGACCCACCATGAGGGACCCACCATGATATTTGTGTCGTCCAGCGTCCAGAGACGCTGGACGTGAACCGAGGCTAACATGGAGGTGTGTACAGGCATGGGGCATGTACTGACAAGCCTTTAAAAAAAAAAAAAAAGAGTTATATATTTTTATATATGCTTTTGGCGTGGGCCGCTCATGCGGGCCCCACATTGATGTATGTAGATGATCCACGCTGTCCATTCTATTCTCCAGCCCATTTTAGGCGTTGAGCCAAAAGATGAGGCTGATCCAATAATCGAGTGGGCCTTACCATAGGAAACAGTGGTTTTTGCAGTTAAAACTTTGGGAAATGATTGCTGGGGTCCACGTGGAGCTTGGACCCACATGAAATTTGGTTTGGACGCTTAATTTTGTGGGACACATACAATGGACGGGGTAGATCTGGTTAATGTGGGTCCCACCTAGGGTAACAAAATTTTTTACATTTGAGAAAAAGGTGGCAGGAACCTTGCTGCCATGATGTAACAAAAAGGGTGGTCCCCATTGGCCCTAGTTGTGGACCCCACCATGATGTATATTTGATATCCACACCGTTCATCGGGTGGGCCACTCCTTGAGGTGGACCCACTCCAAAAATCAACCGTATACGGAACTCAGGTGGGCCATAGCATCTAAAATCATGTGAAGACGTACCTAAACATATAAAATCACTTGGTGGGGCCTACCTGAAATTTGGATGCGGCCGAAACTTGGTCTGAACGGTCAGTCAGGTGGGATACACATACTGAGTGGGTTGGATTTGTGAACCACCTTATGGTGGGCCCAGGTCCACGTGACCCTCATCAACAGGTTGGTGGCAAATAAATATCACGGTGGACCCTCTCTGGCCGTGTGGCCCTACGAACAGTTGGGTGGCAAACGAACATTACAGTGGGCCCTGCCCAAGGTCCACGTTACCTTACGAATAGGTTGTATGGCAATAAACATTACCGTGGGCCCCCCTGGGCCACGTGACCATACGAACGGTTTGGATGGAAAATAAATATTATGGTGGGCCCTGGCCCACTTGTTCTTACGAACAGTTTGAATGGCAAATAAACACTCCAGTGGGCCCTACCCAAGGCCCATGTGACCTTATGAATAGGTTGAATGCAAGTAAACATCCTAGTGGGCCCCTGGTCCCGTGACCTTTTGAATAGATTGGATGAAAATAAACATTTTAGTGGGCCCTACCCTAGGCCCATGAGACCTTATGAGAAGGTTGGATTGAAAATAAACATTATGGTGGGCTTCACATGAGGCCCACTTGGATGCATATGGGCTGATGTGTTTAGGCCCATCTTGTCATATTTTTAGGCTCATTATTGAGGCCCACTTTGATATGTATATGGCCTATGTGATTAGGCCCGTTTGATTCACATAAAGCCTATGTGATTGGGCTCATTTTAATACATTCTCAGGCCCATGGATGATGGCCCATTGCAATGTACCTAAGGCCCATTGGTGAGGTTCATTGAGGTGGCCCACTTGATGAATATAAGGCGGATGAGATACGGCCCATTTGATATATTTAGGGCCCCATGGGATGTACCTAAGGCACATTGCAATGCGTAATTCCACCAGGATTTATTTAATGGTATTTAAGACGAGCCGAGCCTTGGGGACAATGTTGGTTTGACGTCCACATTGTACGAGTAATGTTGGTTCGATGTCCACATTATAACTCTCCCTAAGGCCACTGATAGGCCCACATCTGTTTCATGTAGGCCATATAGGCCCATCTTCATTGAGAGGATAGTTTATTGCTTTATAACATGTTTAGCACAGCCCATGATTCATAATCATACGCATCATATGTATGCTTGAGATGAGGAGTATCTGATCATAGCATATGCCTTCGGGCAGACTGTTTACGGGCTCCCTGATAGGCGGAGTTGCCCTACACGAGCGCGTACTTCACGCGGGATGGTTGCATGATTGGTAGTATGGTTCATGCATTTGCATCTGTGTGATTGTGATATGCCCTAGCGACATCAGGGCCATAGCCTCCACTGATATATCGTGGGTGGCTGGTTGGATACCGGAAAAATCTTGTTCTAAGCAATTGGGGCGCCATAGATGTCCCTGGGTGAGAGTCCCTGAACCCGATGGTACCAGAGGATGACTCCAACGTCGAGACCGAGTGGATATATGAGCGCACGAGGGCTGAATACCATGAGGCTGCGTCTCCCACTGTGTCATGGTCGGTTGGAAAGGAGTGTAGCCTTACTCACCCGAGAGCAGGGGGCATTACTAGGCTGAGTTTGACCAGCTCGGAAATGGGTTCGCTATCGACGTGCCGGATAGGTATTGGCTGACTATTGGCCAGACGGATAGTGAGGTTTCTTACGCTCACTTGGACTGTGCTGCTTGGAGAGAGACAATGCCATTTGGAGTGTACTGAACCCCGGTGATTATCCAGATTGAGAACCGTACTGATTTGATTGGCATGCTTGACTCACATAATGCATCGCATGGCCTTGGTATGGCCGATAGCATTCACATCTTGTACTATATAGCCTTGGTACGGCTGGTTGCATTTACGTACTCATCAGCATGATTTCACATTACTCCGGCATTGCATTCTGAGCACGTTCGCACACACTTACACCGCCCTCTAAGCTTTCTATAAGCTTATGCACGATTGATGCGTGCAGGTGACGCCAGGACGCAGTTGTAGTCTCACCGCAGTTGGAGCGCGCCGCCGAGCTTCTGAAGTTTTTGTTATTTGTACTATCTTGTATTTCCCTTTCTACGCACTGTATTCAAAGTTTTTATTCATAGTGAATTTTGTGATGGTGTTCTTGTGGTTATTGTTCGTGGGTTATGCTTGGTTATGCTCATTACGAATCAAATTGATTATCAGAAATCCTCCTTGTAGCATCCCAGGATCGGAACCTGGTATATGGGTGCCGGGGGCCGAGAATGGGGTACTATGGAGGCTGTCGGCGCCGGATTCGACGATCGGGAATTTTGTGAGCCCGGTTTCCGAGTTCGGGGCGTGACAATTTATAAGTTTGCTTGTTGGATAGTTTCGACCGTTCTCGATTGGATCGTTGATTTGATCGACATGACGCCAATTCAATCGACTCAAATCGATGGATTGTCGATTCGATCAACAGTTGTCTGAACCTCTTTCAAGCCTAGCTCATCTTATTCATTTTAAGGAATAAGGCTTGGGATGATAGAAAAAAGGTTTTCCTATCTGGAATGTATCATCTAGAGGTGGGTTGTTTTGGAATTAAGGGGTATAGGTATGGTTTCACCAAGACACCTTAAGTTTACCTGTGTTTTAAGCCTTGATGCTGCAAGTTTTCAAGTCTACAATCTTCCAATATCTTTGAATGGGAGCTCAATCGACTCAAAATACACTAGCACACATTATTCACAAACTGAGGCATTAATAATCTCATGATAACAGTCCAGGCTAATAGGCCCTCAGATTGTTGACTTGATCTCGATCCACCAATGTAAGTAACCAAAGGTCTAAACCTGAATCCTTTATTTACAATATACTCACGCTCCTGTGTAAGGTAAGGGTAAGAAATAAACCGACACTAAGTCAGTTCCTGATGACAAAGATCGTTCATCCTGACCCAAGCCAGTTCCTTTACACAAGATGACCGTACATCTCATGAACAAATGTCCACAAGCGTGTCCCATGCACCTATGACAATCATGGTCTAATAGGCTACTGTGATCCATGGACCACGACTCTCCTAGGGCAATGACTATCGTGTCCAATCTTAAGTTCCTAAGGACTATCAAAAGCATCACTCCTTGACAAAACTCATAATAAAGATTCAAGGCAACATTATGTTAGTGCACTGATTTATGCACCCTATTTGTCAATCACGTGAGTCCTTGTGTCATGTAGTTGGTTGAGCCCTTACAAGTTGAAGACCAAAGACACAAGTGAAGGTGGAGCATCAGGGAGAAAAGAACAGGTATATACAGTGCCTTAGTGACCTTAACCCTTAACCTAAAACAACCTAAACCTCTAGATGATCTTAAACCCAATAGGTAAACCCTTTATTGATCATCCCCTAAGCCATACGAGCTTAAATTGACCATCCTTTGATTGGATTTAGAGGTCTCAAGTTGCTGAAAAAACTGTATAAATTCAGCGACACTCGGTCCCATTGAACCCACCTTCGGTCTGACCGAAAACGACTAAAATAGGACAGCAAGCTTAGGTAGAATTTCGGGTAATTGGTTACAACCAAGTGTCACATTCGGTCCCACTGAGTACCATGTTTGGTACGACTGAAGACCACTTCGGTGAGAATGAAGAGCCTAAATCTGTCCAACAACTTTCATGTCTAATTCAGTTCGACCAAACTTCAATTCGGTGTGACCAAACCTCCACTTGGTGCGACCGAAGACTACCCGTTATAGATCTGTTAGAGCATTTTTCTTATAAATCTAGCAACCAGATCTTTTATGGAGATGATGAATTTTGACATTTTAGAGACCTTAGTGCATTCCAAGCTCTATCAAACCTCATAGGCTCTATCTCAACGAGATACATGCTCTCTTCTTAGTGATTCTTCACTTTAATGAGCATTTCAAGCTCCTCTACAAGAAAATTATGATATCAAGCCCTCTCTACAGTTCAGACACTGTTTCTCTTGGTAAATCCAAATGCCTATCAACATCTAAAGTGTCTATCAAGTAGAATCCCCCAGGCTTTATAACTTCTCATTAGTTGTAGAAGATTCTATTCAACCTCCCATCACCTTGGTCACTACATCAAAGCGTCATATGCAAGGTGTGTGATCTTAGAGTTGAAGCCTTGGTAAAGTATCAACATTATGATCGGGGGAGCAAATTAAAGCATGGAAGAACATCAATCAAGCAACCCGAGAAGGAGCTACAAAAGGTGCTCAATCTGACAAGTTGTCATGTGGAAGAGTCTTTATACACTCATTCCTTGTGTAGGATTGAGTGTAAGTGTTTCAATTGACAAACTCAACTATGTTCTCGTGTAAGATATTAGCTCTTGTGTAGGGCCTAAATCAAAGTCCTTATGTAGGACACCGGACATGGGTGCATATTTGCTAGTTTCGGTGGGAGCCTTCGGCGGGAGTAAACGTAGGTTATTGGATTAGGATCGAGGTTGTTGGTAAGACTATAGAAAACCAACTAAAGTTTCTTTTGGGAGCCTCTACCGGGAGTGTACGTCAGTAAGTTCTTGTGCAGGACCGAAGTTCATGGCAAACTTATAAAAAACCATGTAAAGTCTTTTATGGGAGTTGATCCTTGTATAGGATTGTAAATGTTAAAGGTGAACATGTATTAAAACCTCTGATAGTGAAATCTGGTACACTCATGGGTTGAGTGCGCCCGTCGTGAGTGGAGTAGGAAAACCGAACCACTATACATGCTTGTGTTTTAAATTGTTATTTGAGCACTTGTTTAATTATGCTTATGTGGTGAATGTTTAATTATATGTATGCATAATTAGATGAATCCTAGGTATTGATAGTTAGCCCATCCCACACACACATGTACATTATCATGTTTATACACTAGTTGTTTAATTGCAACATCCTTTGTTGTCTATGTGATTCAACTCTCTAATGGCTTGGAAGCTGTAAAGTTAATTGTATTGCTTAGTTTAAATTGTATATTAATTTGAGTAGGCAATTGTGTTTTAAAATGCATAATTTTTATTTTGTCTTAATCACCCCCCTCTAGGATATATCCATCATTCCATAACCCCGCCAAGCTTCCACACGCATAGTTGTGGTATCCTATTCCACTTAATTTCACATATACATTGAGGATCAATGGGATGTCCACCAAGGACTCATGGTCGCCATGATCTATGATTGAGATTGCACTAATCACATCCACACGATTAATTGATTACTTCTTGCATTGATTTTCCAGGACACTGGCTTCAACAGGTGCAAGGCCCAAAAATCAGCCATATCCATGATTCAGGTGGACCACACGATTTAAAATGGTGTACATGGCATGTTCACCCTCTAAAGTCTTTCCCTTGGTGTGGTCCCACCTGAATCACCTTTAACCTAAATCTTGATCCCCATGCATAAATTTTGTTGTGGGATTTAATGGTTGGAGTGAATTTCATATAATCATTATGGTGGCTCTTGTAAAAATCAAAGGTAGAAGTATCTCTCAAAGTTGTTTCCTTTGATGTGGCCCACTTAAATCACAACTTAGCCTAATTTGCCAGGATTACACATCTAATGATCAGAGTGGATCTTATGAACAAGGGAAAAGTTTTCTCTTAAAAAAAATAAGATGGGTACCATAACACACACACACACACACACACTCTCTCTCTCTCTCTCTCTCTCTCTCTCTCTCTCTCTCTCAATTAATTCCTCTTAAATGGTTCATCACATAGGAATGCCCCTCCTAATTTTTTATTAGGTCTACCGTAATGTGTTTTGAGAAATCCACTCCATCCATTAGATGTGTAATCTTAGGTTAGGGTAAGAGCCAAAAAAATCAGACTAACCAGTGATTCAGGTGGGCCACATAAAAAAATTGTTTAAAGAGAGACTTCCACCCTTAACTTTAATCGGGCTCGCGGTAGTGATTATATGAAATTCACTCCATTAGATTCCACGAAAGATTTACGCCTGCAATAAGGGAAATAGTTTTTGGAAAGTGATCACATACAGTACTGTTTTACATCGCATGGTCCACCTGAATCACGTATGGGGCTCAGTTTTGAGCCCGGGCCTTAACACGGGGTGACGAACCCAGTGGTTGGAGTGGATTTCGCATAAACATCAAGGGTCGGGTCGGGTTCACCTTTAAAATGTAAACAGATTGGCTACTCCTCTGCTACCAGCCAATGGCTGGTGGTCGGTGCTCTGTGGGCCCCACAATGATGTATGTGTTTCATCCATGTCGTCCCTATATTTTTCTAGATCATTTTATGTTATGAGACAAAAAATGAGATATATCTTAATCTCAAGTGGACCACATTACAGGAAACAGTGTTGAATGAACGTAGACCATTAAAAACTTTTTGGGGGCCATAAAAGTTTTGGATAAAGCTGATCTTTGATTTTTCCCTTCATCTGGGCCTGTATGACCTAATAAACAGATTGGATGTCAAATAAATAGTACAGTGGGCCTCAGGAGGATTTTAACGGTGGATATCCAATCACTATTGTTTTCTTGTGGTGTGGCCCACCTGAGAGAAGGCCATAAAATGATCTGTAAAAATAGATGAACGGAATGGATGAAACACATACACCATGGTGGGCCCCACAGATCACCGACCACCAGCCACCGGGTTAGTGGCAGGGGAAGTAGCCAATCCGTTTCCAAAACAGGATGGATGGATGACTCATTTTAAAAAAGAATCCACTGCAAGCTACAACCGCAGGGCAACAGGAAGAGGAGTTCGGATCCTCTGTTATCGGGTAGACAGGGATTTCCTATTATCCTGATCCTCATTGGTCCACGTCACCACTCACTTAAAAGATTAAAAAAATAAAAGAAAGCTTCGGACGCCAAACCGTTATTAAAAAAACAAAGGAAAAAAAAAACGGAAAAAGAAAACGGGAAGGGAGGGAAAAGAAAAAGAAAAGAAGCTTCGAACTCCACACATACATGCAGGATCTGAGAAATCTCCTGCAATTCCACCCAACTACATCTATCTTTCAAAACCCCGAAAAAAAAGCTATCAGAAATCTCCATTCTTGGTTAATTCGAGCTCGACTTCAGCAGTCGATCGCGGTCAGTCTTCATCAGAACCGTACGTAATCCATCCATCTATCTTCTTCGTTCACAAATTCTGTTTTCTGCTTCCTTTTCCGTCGATCTTAGGGTTAGTGTTTGGTTTTTGAACTTGAGCTCTTGAAATTATCTTGTTTTGGACAAGAATTAGAGAAAAAATTACCCTTGTTCAAGAATAGGCGTGTATTTTAGCGGATTGGGAAAGGGAAACCCAACAAATTATCCGGGTTTATGATAATGTTAACCATAAGATAAGAGGATTTAGTTCAGTGAGTGGTCTGAGTGTGAATTTTTTTAGCATATTGAGAAAGGAAAAATCTACAATAAACATGGGTTTATGAATGCCTAGAGAGAGAGAGAGAGAGAGAGAGAGAGAGAGAGAGAGAGAGAGAGAGAGAGTGGTCTGGGTGTGTATCAGAACCTGTTTAAATATCGTGCAAATTCACAGCCCAGACAGGCCACACCACAATCAGTAGTGGAATTGAAAGCCTACTCTTAAAATTTTGTGGCTTTAAGAAGTTTTGGATCATGCCGATACTTGTATTTTCCATTCATTATGGTGGTTATGACCTTATGAACGGGTTAGATGGCATATAAACATAAGGCTGGCCCCCACTAAGATTTCAATGGTGGGCATTCTCATTTCATCCCACTATTTTTTATGGTGTGGCTCACCCCAATTTTGGATATGCCTAGATTTTTTTGACCCATGTCCTAACCCAAGCTTGTAAAACTGATGAATGAATGGATATCACATCTACATCATGATGTACCCCCACAGAGCTTGCCTCTGTTCCTCTTGTTTAGGCAGTTAGGTAGCACCTATACAGGGAGAGATGAATTTTAGCTAAAGAGAGATTCGAGAAGAGATTTAGGAGATATATAGATCGCACTAGAGAGAAGTTTTAGGGAAGGGACTTTCCCGTGGCCTCCCTATTGGAAGCTCCTGTAGGTGTACGCTATGTGGGGCCCACTATAATTTCCTTGTAACATCCACTCCACTCATCAATTTCAAAGACTTGTATTAGGACATAAGTTAAAAAATGAGGCGGTTCTAAAACACAAGTGGGGCACGCCACAGGAAACAGTGGGATTGAACGCCCACAGTCAGAAACTATGGGGGCCACAAAAGTTTTAGATCTGGCTAGTATTTGAATCTTCAATTCACCCCAGTGGGAATAACCTTATGAGCGGTTTGAATGTCATAGGCATTTAGGTGTCCTTGTCCAGATTCTTAACATGAAAAGGGGTTAAAATGCCCAACGATATGCATTTAGGTTCCTTAATAGGATATTTAACTGGAAAAAGTAGGTATGCTGGTGATAGACTGATCATTGCCAATATAACTCTTTTATCATTTCCAGTGCATCTAAAGAAAACTAACAAGAATCTATAAGGTCCTTGAGGCAGGATCACCGTTTAAATCAAATAAAGTAGCCTCTACTCTTTAATTGAGAAGGAAGTTTCTAGATCCTGCGCATGAGAGGTACTAGCACTGAATTTGACCCCTCCAAACAAAGGCCTCATGGGTATTCTTCTTTAGAGAATTAGAAGTGAAGAATCTAATGAAGCACTCGCATATTTTCTCCTTCCCAAATAGAAATTTGATTCTCTTTCCTGATAACAGAGATTTGATTTGTTTTTCTCCTAGCACTAGCCATCTTGTGAAAGTAGGATGTGTTACTGTCTCCTTAATCCATTTGTCCTGGGATTTTTGCCTCCAAAAAGCTTCCCGCCTCCTGAAAACATCATTTAAAGCTTCTTGCACCTTGCAGCTTCTTAGAGGCAAAATCCACATGCAATGATCTGGACTCTTCTTTGCTTCGATCTAAATCCGGCAAGAAACTATGGGGGCCACAAAAACAGTGGGATTGGCAGCAATGTTGCTGCCGGCAATAGATTCGGGATGCTGGTGACAGATCTGGCATTCCTGCAATCCGGGATTCCAGAATCTATCGCCGACAACCTGATTGCAGGAATCCCAGATCCGTCACCGGCATCCCGAATCTATCGCCGACAGCAACATTGCTGCCCTGTTTACGTAATCCGGTAGCAATGGAAGCCAAATGCATATGGAATTAAAAAATAAACTACCATTACTGGAATCAAGCATAAATGGAAATTTTGCATTTGTAAGATAATATTAACCATTTGACTTTTCCCTTCAAATTTGGACCACTTCCTACTTATATCCATCCATTTGATGGCCACTAATTGGTGATTATTGTGATTTTAGATATATGCTTCATCCACAATTTGGATGGTCTAGATGTACATTAGTATCACATGCGAGGATGATCAGTCAATACATAGCTAGCCTTATTAAAACATTCATATCCAAAACCCCAAGTAATTGATAATAAAAAAAGAGAAATAAAAAGAGTTTCTATGTGTTTGGAAAAAGTAGATGGTTAATGAGAAAAATTACAACATTGAATGGCATAATTGGTGGGATTTGGCCATCAGACACCATAGGGATTCATGGAGACTGTACAAGATAAACTATGAGTATTACCACATATTTCAAGAAAGGGTTTGAGTTTCTTGTATTCACCACCACCAGTGGCTTGAATACTTTTGATTATACACACTCGAAGATATTCTCAATATTCAATTTTAGTCTTTGAAAAAACACAAGTGTATACCATGCAAAAATACCATGTAAATCTACTAATATCAATGAAATGTATCTAATAGCAAAACCAAGTACATCCCCAGGTATCAGAAACTATCAATTCCAAAAGTTTATTGCCTACGAATATATTATAAAAAAGAAGTTTAAGATTTCTGCCCATCTAAGAGGAGGAACAAGAGTTCACAGATTTAACAATGGAGACGGGAACTTGAAAGTGAGAAATCTGATGATGAACATTGGATGATAAGCACCAGAAATTTGCAGTTGCCTCTAGATATAAGTCTCCTTTCCTCAAGCTACTCGGAAAAAATCTCCTGTATCGATGTACCTTTGTAAAGAAAGCATAAAGTGAATACCAATTAGCTAGAAAGCATAAAGTGAATACCAATTAGCCAGATCCTAACTTGGATGTGAAATGCATCTGTATGCATGTGAAAGAGGTATAGCTACAGTATACTATGTATACGCTATGGGTGTGCTATTTAAAACACTGGTTTGTACATGTATTTGGAGAATGATAAATCTGTGATGATCATCAGCTAGAATACTCAGACATATTATGTCCACAGAGTGCTTGCCAGGAATATCATCCAGTGAAAAGAAGCACCTAAAACCAAAAATAAAAAATAAAAAATTGGTAGTATTGTAGCTAAAAGAATTCAGTACCAAGGTGGATGGTTGAATAGAACAACTAGCAAAAGGAAGAAAGTTATCGGCGGCCAAAAATGCCCCTAAAAGTCTAAAAAACCACCAGTGAAGGAATTATCGGCGGTTGTACTCGAGCCGCTAAAGGGGGATGTCGTTGTATCTTTTACGGCAGTCGCACATCTTTACCGGCGTTTTTGATGACTGCCGCTAAAATAGATACTTTTACCGACGCTTATTATCCTTTACCGACGCTTTTGATGAATGCTAGTAAAAACTGTAAAAGTACCGGTAAAAATTGTAAAAGCGCTGGTAAAATAAAAATATTATGCATGCATGTCCCTTAATAGTGGAATGATGGAACAAGATTCATATAGCCAGCCCAATTAATTGGGATTGGGATAATGTTTTGATCTTAGAAAGGTATCCCTTTTCATGTGTGTCTCGGGATTCTAAGGAAGACTACTAGTCCCCCCGACAAAGGGATCTTGCTGAAAATATAAGAAAGCTCTGTGATGTATTTTAACCAGCAACAAGAGAATATGAACCTTTGGGAGGACCCAAAAGAGCCATACCACTCATACCCATACCTTGATGCATGTACCAGGGTCTAGTCGAAGCACTCATGTAACATAACATACTGAAGCTCGTATTCTAGCATAAGAAAAAATAAAAATTAAAAGAAACAGGGTAGCATCCAAATCCAATAGAAACAAAAATTGACATGTGACAACTCTTTAAACAATTCTTGCTAAAGATATGCAATTTTCCTTTCATATGGGGACAAGTTGGGTTTTGAGACACAATGCTTGTTGGAACTTATCAGTGGTTGGAAGGTAACTTATAATGCATCAGGTTCGAAATATTTCAATTTACCTTGCTTAATATTCTTGTATGCCTATTTTCTATTTTTTGAGAATGGAAATGTAATATTTCAGATCACAAAGTGACAAGTGGGCGCAATCAAATCAATTAAGGTGGGTGGAGATATCAATTCTATGAATGAATGTATAAAATAGATGGGCACGAGAGGGACTTTTTGTGGCCCACCAAATCAATTAAGGCAGGTGGAGATATCAATTCCATGAATGAATGTATAAAATAGATGGGCACGAGAGGGACTGTTATAGTTTATCTATGTAAAGGAAGATCGAAGAGATCAATACCAAGTACCAAGAAGCCACAAATGAACATTGTCGAGAGAAGATACAAGGAGATTGTTATAGTTTATCTACATAAAGAAAAGTTTCAAGGGGGAAGTCATAACAACTTTAATAAGATAAGGCCATGTCGAGTAAAGAGAAAGTTGGACAACTATGCCCATGAGATTGAACTACCAGATGACTTAGATATCTTAACATGTCTGATTTGTTTAAGTGCGATGCGAAGTATATGCGATGACATTGCTTGTGTTCATAGTCTTGATGAAGCAAAGGTAAGGGAATTAGAAGAATTTGAAGGGGGTACGTACAATAGGCATTGCTCTTAATTTGGAATCAAACAATGTTGGCTATTCCACTTATAGTATCAAATGCATTAATTTCCTCTGCATAGATCATAATCTATTGGGTGGGGTGGCTCAGCTGCCAAACTTCACATGCAAAGGGAAAAGTTAAAAGTATAGAATTTAAAAGTATTTTGGGGACTTGAGATCCGCCAAGGCAAACCTCCATAAAGATTCATTGATTTGGATCGAAGCAAAGAATAGTCCAGATCATTGCATGTGGATTTTGCCTCTAAGAAGCTGTAAGGTGCAAGAAGCTTTAGATGATGTTTTTAGGAGGTGGGAAGCTTTTTGGAGGCAGAAATCCCAGGACAAATGGATTAAGGAGACAGTGACAAATTCTACTTTCACAAGATGGCTAGTGCTAGGAGAAAAACAAATCAAATCTTTGTTATCAGGAAAGAGAATCAAATTTCTATCTGGGAAGGAGAAAATATGTTAGTGCTTCATTATATTCTTCACTTCTAATTCTCTGAAGAAGAATACCCATCAGGCCTTTGTTTGGAGGGGTCAAATTCAGTGCTAGTACCTCTCATGCGCAGGAGCTAGAAACTTCCTTCTCAATTAAAGAGTGGTGGCTACTTTATTTGATTTAAATGGTGATCATGCCTCAAGGACCTGATAGATTCTTGTTAGTTTTCTTTAGATGCACTGGAAATGATAAAAGAGTTATATTGGCAATGATCAGTCTATCACCAGCATACCTACTTTTTTTAGTTAAATATCCTATTAAGGACACCTAAATGCCTATCGTTGGGCATTTTAACCCCTTTTCATGTTAAGAATCTGGACAAGGACACCTAAATGCCTATGACATTCAAACCACTCATAAGGTTATTCCCACTGGGGTGAATTGAAGACACAAATATTAGCCAGATCTAAAACTTTTGTGGCCCCCACAGTTTCTGACTATGGGCGTTCAATCCCACAGTTTCCTGTGGCATGCCCCACTTGTGTTTTAGAACCGCCTCATTTTTTAACTTATGTCCTAATACAAGTCTTTGAAATTGATGGATGGAGTGGATGTTACAAGGAAATTGTAGTGGGCCCCACATAGCATACACTTACGGGAGCTTCCAATAGGGGGCCACGGGCAAATCCCTTCCCTAAAACTTCTCTCTAGTGCGATCTATCTCCTAAATCTCTTCTCAAATCTCTCTTTAGCTAAAATTCATCTCTCCCTGTATAGGAGCTACCTAATTGCCTAAACAAGAGGAACAGAGGCAAGCTCTGTGGGGCACATCATAATGTAGATGTGATATCCATTCATTCATCAGTTTTACAGGCTTGGACTAGGACATGGGTCAAAAAAATCTAGGCATATCCAAAATTGGGGTGAGCCACACCATAGAAAACAGTGGGATGAAATGGGAATGCCTACCATTGAAACCTTAGTGGGGGCCAGCCTTATGTTTATATGCCATCTAACCCGTTCATAAGGTCATAACCACCATAATGAATAGAAAATATAAGTATCGGCATGATCCAAAACTTCTAAAAGCCACAAAATTTTAAGAGTAGGCATTCAATTCCACAGCTGATTGTGGTGTGGCCCGTCTGTGCTGTGAATCTGCACGATATTTAAACAGGTTCTGATACACACCCAGACCACTCTCTCTCTCTCTCTCTCTCTCTCTCTCTCTCTCTCTCTCTCTCTCTCTCTCTCGGCATTCATAAACCCATGTTTATTATAGATTTTTCCCTTCTCAATATGCTAAAAAAATTCACACTCAGATCACTCACTGAACTAAATCCTCTTATCTTATGGTTAACATTATCATAAACCGGGCTAATTTGTTAGGTTTCCCTTTCCCAATCCACTAAAATACACGCCTATTCTTGAGCAAGGTTAATTTTTTTTTTCTCTAATTCTCGTCTAAAATAGGATAATTTCAAGAGCTCAAGTTCAAAAACCAAACACTAACCCTAAGATCGATGGAAAAGGAAGCAGAAAACAGAATTTGTGAACAAAGAAGATGGATGGATGGATTACGTACGGTTTTGATGAAGACTGACCGCGATCGGCTGCTGAAGTCGAGCTCGAATTAACCAAGAATGGAGATTTCTGATAGCTTTTTTTCAGGGGTTTTGAAAGATAGATGTAGTTGGGTGGAATTGCAGGAGATTTCTCAGATCCTGCATGTATGTGTGGAGTTCGAAGCTTCTTTTCCTTTTCTTTTCCCTCCCTTCCCGTTTTCTTTTTCTGTTTTTTTTTTTTCCTTTGTTTTTTTTTTTTTTTTTTTTTTTTTTTTTTTTTTTTTTTTTTTTTTTTTTTTTTTTTAATAACGGTTTGGCGTCCGAAGCTTTCTTTTATTTTTTTTCTTTTAAGTGAGTGGTGACGTGGACCAATGAGGATCAGGATAACAGGAAATCCCTGTTTACCCGATAATAGAGGATCCGGACTCCAAGAAGAGACAGAGAGAGAGTAGCAGAGAAAGGGCGAGAAGGAGAAGAAGAAGAAGAAGAAGAAGAAGAAGAAGAGGAAGAACCAGCAATAAGGTTTAGTTTTTTTCCCCCTTTCTCCTCTCTCTCTGGGAGAAAATCGAAACCTATCTTCTTCTTTTTTTTCAATTTTTTGAGAAAAGAAACCCCTCCTCTCTCTCTGTTTATTATTATTATTTTTGGAGAAAAGACGAAACCCCTTTCTCAGTATTGATTTTTTTAATTTCTTTTTTCTTTATTATTATTATTATATTTAAGAATGGGTCTTCCGTATTGCACAACATCAGAGTTGTATCGATGAATATCGTCGATAACTGGAATCTTTATATAAGGGCTAAAAAGAGATATTGATAAGTATCGTGATATCGGCAATACATTGCGGTATCGTGCGATGTTATTACCGATATCGGGAAGAACGGAAACTACACCATGGTTTCATATCTCAGACTTGTGGTACCATATCGACTGCTATTTTTTATACTAAAAACAATCACAGGTAATTCATGTTCTGATTTCACAACGATACCTATAGTGTGTCTCATCCAGTGTTCAAAGTATTGGTACAATTTTCGCTAGTTGAGGATATTGAAACAATATCGATATCTCTGATAACATCATCGATAATTGGAAATGTGGGGAAACATGGAGAAAATGGTGGAATTTTTCAGTGAAACTTCAGGACGTGTTTAAATACAAATATTGCATATTTAAAATAAAAAATTAGAAAAAGGATGTATAATAAGTTTCCATTTAATGAGGCCCTAAAAGCATGTGTTGTCATAATAAATCAGTCCAACTAACCCATCCATCCATCTAACCATCTCATCTATCCATCAAAACATTCAACCTTCTATCCAGACATTCATTGATAGTTCAAAATATTGACAATACACAAGATTTTGCAGAGAAATTGTCAACAATTGGAAAGGAAATGAAAAAATGTGGTATTGATATTGCTGATGTTGCAATAACGATGATATATGATATTATCAATATTATCATCGACAATTTGAACACTGCATACCACCATGTGCCCATAAAAAAAAAAAAAAAAAAAAAAAAAAAGAAACGGATTTTTTTAAATAAATTGGTTTTTAGCAATATTATTGACATATCGCCGATACATTGATGATACGAGCGACACCCGGAATTTACACAATAAAAAATATCGATACATCGGCGATACAAGCGACACTTGGAATTTATACAGTTGAAAATATTGGCGATACTTAGTGATGCATCCGATACCTGAAATTTGTGACACTATTCAAATTTTTGGTACCACAAGTGTTATCGATATCGTCGAGCTGGGGATACAGATAATATCGGGGATCCGCCAAACAATGATTGTAACTAAGTCGCTAAAAAAAAAAAAAACTTGGATTCTCAAGATGATACCCATGTGCTTATTACGTAAAAATTGAATACCTATTATACAAGTAAAGTTAAAGTACTACCCAAATTATGGTTCCCAATTTAGATGTATCAGAGACCCAAAATTACACTTATTTGATTATCTTATTACTGTTGGATTGGTGGACAAGTGTTGGACGATTGTTCTGTTTCAATAATTTTTTTTAAAAAAAAAAAAAAAAAAAAAAAAGTCCATTAGTTAGAGGTGATTGTTCAGCAAATCTGTTGGCTTGAGTATCATATAATTCCACTTTAACCTCTGATTTGTGGACTCTTCTGAAATAGCACCATTGGATTTTATTTTTATTTTTCATTTCAAGTGTTCATTAGTGTCCACGAATCTGGTAGTTACATAACTATAGTCAAATAAGAGTCGATCAGAAGATCTGAACAATTTCATCCACAACCATTGGACAGACTGCTGAAAAAAGAAAGAAAAAAAAAAACCCTGGTCAATTGTCCAAATTCAACAGTCAATCAAAATGGTTAAGATAATTTGATTAATTTGACTTTGGGATATTTGGTATTAGTGGGGTTTGTTGATCAGGTGCCCTTGTGATGAATGTATAGCTTCCTAGTACTCAGATCAATCCACTCATGAGTTGGGCCACACATACCAAACCTGTTTATTGGTCATCCCTTTTCAACCATTCATTATTTCTTACATGTGTGAAATGCCTGTAGGCCGCATTCCCTGTGGGGCCTAAAGGAATGTCCTGGATCGCACACCCACATGCCATATTGACATAGGTGGAGCACTTGTCTTTGGCATATGGGGCCTACATGCTGAGTGTCCAATGATCAGAGCTGGTCATGTTGTGAACTCTGTACTGTAGGGGTGAATCTTTTTATAGCTGATTCTTTACAACTTAGAATCATATTATATTGCTGAATCTCATTTTAGATTTAATCATAGTGCAAGTGTTTGAAATTTCGAATATTCAATTGATGGATCATGATTTAGTAAGAATATGGATATAGTAAACTGCTTAGATTTTTAAAATTTACCTTTTTATCAACTTTCTGAATATTTCCACCTTTTCTAATATATATATATATATATATATATAATATATAATATATATATATATATATATATATAATATATGGGAAATGGTTCTATGCGGTCAACCTCATGGGAACTTCCCATGAGGTCGAGCTGTATGGGCCCCACCGTGATGCGTGTCGAACACGCTTCTTCTTCTTCTTCTTCTTGCAAGAAGATAGAAGCCAATTACCATTGTACCTTGACAAGTTTTCCCCACAAAAAGAAATATATCTAGAAACAAAACCATCGACATCTCATTTCTATTAGAAATGAACCCATGCTCGATTCTAAAATGATTGACGAAGAAGGCCAAATCAGAATTGCACTCTCAGTCTCCCTTCCTCCAAAAAGAGCATCGCTTTGCCAGCCTTGTGCTCCCTCCAATTGGCTGAGACTATACTGTCTGGCAGTTCCCATAAACCACAACAGTCTGCAAGTGGGTAAAAACAGTTCTAATATTGAACTCGTTAGAGGATTAAACATATTGATATTGTTTGAGAATATGCAATCCTAACATTGGACCTACTAGAGGATTAAACATATCGATATCATTTGAGAATACTATCTTTGAGATGAGAGAAATGTTATTTCTATATTGCGGAATTAACGGATCGACTATGCATCAACAATAGAGATTCAAAACCATAAACTGAAATCGTACCTGATTGGGAAGACATTCTGCCGACAGGAATCTTGATCTTCCACACCTTACACCTTTAGGAGAACCTTCAATGGGACTAGGGTTTTCTCGCTTGTGTTGATGAGGGGACCAAGACATCAATATATAGGAAAGAGGGCTAGAAGCTTACCCATCACACTTCTCCCTCTAGGGTCTCCACACCGTAGGTTTCCATATCTGTCTTAATAACCGAGTATAGGGACATCGGTTTAAGTGTCCCGCCCCAAACCTATTTACAATGATCACAACTGTAGTGGGGGCCCACTGAATCGCTCAATCTGAATAATCCAATGGTCAGATCTGATGATCATGTGTGGCCTACCTGATAGGAGTCTTACATTCTCCCACTTGGGCTACACTGATTTCTGAAAGAAAACAAAACATTTTATTTTAATTATGAAAACAATTTTGAAAAATGTATTTTCTTTTGAAAGTTCCTAATGGGCGCTCTACTGAATTTCAAAACAATACCGTTGGATATTTATGAGCAACACTTGTCAGATCTGGTCCATCAAAACTACAAATATTAAATCGTGGTAGTCAACACAACATTTATACATTTCGGAGTGCGACGAATCACGATCACGAATACCAATAGCCGCAATGACATGGATCAAAGATATGGGGTGTGGTATGAAGATTGCACATCTAATGTGACCACATGTGCCTATCTTCAAGTGGTCCATCTGAACGTGTCATCAAGACACAAACCAAAGTCTTGCTTACTCAAAACTGAAAGTGCACACTGAAGGAGAAGCAAGATATGAACTGAATAACAGAATCATCAATGCATATAAAAGAGATCTCTGAAGTGATTGTATATAGTCGGATCAAAACTGAAAACTCCCACTATTCAAATACATATTTGGGATCTACAACTCCCATAGACGTTATGTGTTCCTTAAAGAGCATAATAATTTCTTAACAGCTACCCAATGATTCATTTCTGAGTTGCTAAAGTACTTGCTTAACATTCCAACCACAAACGCAATATCCAGATGCGTACAGACTTGAGCATATATGATGCTCCATACCACTGACGCATATGGAATATCTTTCATCTTATCCTTTACTAAGCCATTCCTAGGACACTGAAATTGACCAAATCTGTCACCTTTTACAATAGGTGCTTGGCCAGGAGCATAACTTTGCATGTTAAACCTTTCGAGAACCTTATCGATATAGGCCCTCTGCGACAAGCCAAGCAGTCCACGAGATCTGTCCCGGCTAATCTGAAAGCTGATGACAAATGATGCATCACCAAGATCTTTCATCTCAAGATTTTGAGATAAAAATTTCTTAGTTTCAAGCAACAGTCCAATGTCACTACTGGCCAACAAAATGTCGTCAACATACAAGACTAAAATAATAAACTTACTCCCACTGGTTTTCACGTATATACACTTAACCGCAGTGTTTTCAATGAAACCATATGAAGAAACAACTTCATGAAACTTTAGGTACCACAATTGTGATGCCTATTTTAAGGCACTCGTTTTCTGGTTCTAGTCTGTTTACTTTAATGCAATCGATGCAGACCCCAAAGTCTGAGAGGTCCAGATAGTGAAGAATTTTTTTCACACACAAGCATTTTCAATCTCTCACGAGAGATATGGCCTAATTGCCTGTGCCACAACATGGAAACCTCTTCACAATCTAACATTCGCTTGATGCCTTTAGTGTTTACATGTGAGAAGTTAATACTGTAGACATGTGAAACATCCAAATCTAGCTGATAATGGTTATTAACTAAAGTGTCAGAACCAATCACAACTGAATCATAGGAAATACTTAATTTTTCCATTTCCAAATGTGAACCCATAATCAAATTTGTCTAAACAAGAAATGGAAACCAAATTGCACCTTATATAAGGCACATAAATAGTATCTACTAGATCAAGAAAGAGTTCTGACGATAACTTAAGTCTACAGACTCCATTAGCTTCCATATCTGCTCCAATGTCGTTTCCCATATAGACCGTTTTTTCTGCATTAGTTGATGTCCGGCTTTGGAGCATATCCTGCATGGAATTATATATGTGAATAGTTGCACCAGAGTCTATCTATCAGAGTCTGTGGACAAATCAGTTAAATTAGATTCAAAACAGACTAAACTCGTTTCTTACCCTTAAAAACGAGTCATTCTTTAAATTCTTCGCAATCCTTCTTTTGATGACCAGGCTTCTTGTAGAAGAAGCAACCATCGTTAGGTCCCCTCTTTTTCTTCTTTGATTTTCCCTCAGAGTTAGGCTGATTGCCACCCGTAGGACCCGAAGAACGATTTCCTGAATTATTCTTCCTTTTCTTATTGCCTTTTCGTCCTTGACCAGATGTCACTAGGTGTGCACTCTGTGTCTTGCTCAACCTTCTGAGTCTCTCTTCCTCCTGAACGCACTGAGATATCAGTTTGTTCAATGTCCACTTTTCCTTTTGTGTATTATAACTTATATGAAATTGACCGAACTGTGGAGGTAGAGAGTTCAGAACTAAGTAAACCAGGAGTTCATCTACAATCTCAAGGCCTAATGTACGGATTTTGGCCACCATATCAGACAACCCACCGATGTACTCCCTAATGTTTCCTTGACCGTTATAGATGGCCTGATTTAGATTATGCAGAAGTGAACTCAATTCAGCTTTATCCGACCTTATGAATCGGTTCCCTATTTCGGTCAGGAACTCTTTGGCTTTCTCAGTGTTGGGCATGACACCCTGCATGGTCTCAGATATCGAGTTCTTTATGATCTTAAGACACATTTTGTTCGACTTGGTCCAGGCCTTGTAGTAAGCCTTTTCTGAATCCGTACTCGAGTCAGTTGGAATGGGAGGCTCGACTTCCTCCAGAGCCAGATCCATGCAACCTAGGACTATTTCAACGGACGATTTCCATTTCCGATAGTTGGACCCAGTAAGCAAAGGTATGGAATTGAACTGGTTTGAAACATTGGAAACAATCATGGCTGGACAAATAAAGCATAACATTCATATTAATAGAATGAACAAGTCCCACAAAATAATACATGAATGTAAACCACAAACATTATGCATGTATAAACATTCGATTGATTTGGGCCTTCAATCAAATGACCCAGAATGATGATAGGCCACATTCATCGAATTCTGGCAAGAGCCCGACGTAGCATCACGATTCCTCCTTTGGGTGAAATTACGACATACAGGAGGCTCTACTGAACATGAAGCTGACCAGTGGTAGTGAAATAAATTTAAGACATCCATCACCTTTGGGCAAAATGAACTTCTTAAACTTATATAACCATCACTAATCACTTCACCCCGCTCATATCCTATCAAGTGATGATACCTCTTTGTTCTGACCATCACCCGCTATGGAAATGAACGCAACTAAATGCAATCCTAATATGGATGGTCACTGTATTCCATAAACTGAAGTCTGAAAGTAAAATTTTCGCCAATTGAGGTCACTTTGGTGGCTAACACAATCAGCTCCAATCCCCACTCCCAGACCCAAGGATTGCTACATGGTCCTGCCCAAAATGGACCATTCTGTAATAGTTCTGACTTGGTCCAAAATATGACTGATGTTGACTGCTCATAGGCTAAACATATTCTAAAGTGATGGTTGGATTAAATTCTATATGGTCAACAACTTAATATCAGCCTCAAACATATGGGTAATGGCCCTATTTTGGTCAAATCAGAACATAAATGATGCACTTAACCATATTCTTGAATTACTTGGGCCGTCTAACAAATACATCCACCAACCATCAAATAATTTAAGTTTTATTTGATCCGAAAAGATGGCCCAAGTATAGTCAATTAAATAGTCAAAATTATCATCTTGGTAAATGCACCCCAGTACCAAAATTAGGCCCTTAAAGATCCAAAGAGTAACAATCTATCAGCTCCTACATGGTTGAGCATGAAAGAAGCTCAAATTAGGAACTAAAACTAAGCCATGAAACAGTGTTGAAAATAAGCATGAGACGGGCTATCAACGGGCTTGTTTTACCCTTAAAAGAGGCCTAAACTTGGCCCATTCTCAACCATTCAAGGTGGCCTCTAAAGTAGGACCAGGGGCATATCCAAAAAAAAAAAAAAAAAAAAAACCCAGATAGCATGCTTATGAACTGCTGGAAATAGACCAACAAATTGGCTCAGAAAGTTGGCCATGAATTTGCTAAATAGGGCCCAATATTTAGCCCATAATTTTAGTCATTTAAGAGATCCATCAACTGGCCCAAAGAAAACTTTAGTGGGCCCTGAAATGGGGCATGGAAACTGCCTAAACGAGCTTAAAAATTGGACCCAAAAACTGCTGGAACCGTAGTCATAGATCAAACTGAAATGGTCCCAAAATCAAGTCCAATCATTGCCATTCAAGAAGGCACAATAGCTAACTTGGATTTAATAGCAACTGGACATCATTATTGGGCTTGGGATTAGCTGAAAATGAACTTAAAATATTGGAAATGAGCCCATGTCCATGGCCCACTATCAACCAACCAGGCCCAATTAAAATCCATTAAAAAAACAGTTTGCCGCTGACGGGCTCATTAAAACAGGCCCAAAAATTTTAAAAAAAAAAAAATCAGGGAAAAAATCAGTTTCTGAAAATCAGGGGAAAAATCCCTGTTTTTTTTTTTTTTTTTTTTTTTTTTTTTTTTTTTTTTTTTAAGAGTTGCCATCAGCGGTAGTTTCAAAGGAGTTGCCATCCGTGGCAGTTTCTGAAAATCAGGGAAAAAATCCCTAGCCGCAGCCCTTCCTTCCTAAATCATCTCCGTCGCCGTGAGCCCGGCGTCAGCACCACGACGATGATGGCATTGATGGTGGATCAACCATGGTCGCTGACAGCAACAAAGACGCAAGGAGATGGAGGCCATACATTTCGCCATTAATGGTGGACAACTACCATTGTTCATCCTTACTTGAAACGACAATCAAGCACTGTTACAAGATTGGGACTGCCGGACAATTCTGAAGAAGAAGATGAAGCAGAGGTGGGTTTCCGCCATTAATAGCCAATAGAGGTGCTGAAAAAAAAAATAAAATTTCAGCAAAGGTGGCTGCCATGGGTACCGACGCTAGTTACAGCTGTTGCCACTGATCCAAAGGTGGCTATCTTCAAGTGCGGCAGCCATTAATGGCAGTCGCCTGCTCTCAGCCATGATCGGTTTCATCCCATTCAAACGGCATTAGTGATGCCACGGCATCCGATGATTGATCTGGGATCTGAATCCATGATCACGATCGGTTCTAGATCTGAATGGAGAGGGCAGCCATGGATTCCCTTTAAACCGTCGACTGCCAGCGATGCCGTAATCCTAGGCTGCCAGCCCCAAATCATGGCACAGGTTGGAGATGTGTTTACCACACTTCTTTTGCGAGTTTGCCACAACAGCAGTACCGGAAACCCATCACATACAGTGGATACGGCAAAGTCCCCGTTACAATGTTCGATTGCATATTTGCATCTGATGGGTGACTAGATCAGACATAAAATCCTCTGATAATGAACAATGAGGGATAGAAGGAGGGTGCTAGTTTACATGGCAGCAATTCATGATTCCTTTCGTGCCGAGAAGGTGAAAAGCTAAAATGGCCGGAATCTACCACATTCATGCATAGAGTCTCTGATACCAAATGTTATTTCTATATTGCGGAATTAACGGATCGACTATGCATCAACAATAGAGATTCAAAACCATAAACTGAAATCGTACCTGATTGGGAAGACATTCCGCCGACAGGGATCTTGATCTTCCACACCTTACACCTTTAGGAGAACCTTCAATGGGACTAGGGTTTTCTCGCTTGTGTTGATGAGGGGACCAAGACATCAATATATAGGAAAGAGGGCTAGAAGCTTACCCATCACACTTCTCCCTTTAGGGTCTCCACACCGTAGGTTTCCATATCTGTCTTAATAACCGAGTATAGGGACATCGGTTCAAGTGTCCCGCCTCAAACCTATTTACAATGATCACAACTGTAGTGGGGGCCCACTGAATCGCTCAATCTGAATAATCCAATGGTCAGATCTGATGATCATGTGTGGCCCACCTGATAGGAGTCTTACAAGAAAATGAGCGGAAGCTTGAAACGCTAACAACATTTTGAAACCTTAGATGGAGGAGCCATGCTATTAGAATCAATGGACAACAAACAATCTAACTCAACATACAGGTGTTCCATGTGAACTGTTGGGTCTATAATGCGGGGGCATTTTCACACCGGGCTCGAGCGGGTGACTTGTGGGATGCAAGGGCACACTCGGCGTGGGCGGCCCGCGGAACCCATGGATTTGGGGGCCATGTGAGGCGGGTGACTTGTGAGAGGTGGAACCCATGGATTTGGGGCCCACGAAGGGGCAAAACTCATGGATTTAGGGCCCATGAGTAGGGTTCAACCAAGAACCTAACCCATGGATTTGGGGCCTGGGCTATGAGATAAAGGGATTAATTCGTCATGCTCTATCAGTTTGAGCTTTTAGAGCAAGTGGTTATTTGTCCTGCATTAAATTAGTATCAGAGTGGAGGTCTCGTGTTCGATACTCCTCACCGAGAGTGATTAATGCGGGGCATTTTGTCACACCCCCATGGATTTAGGGCGTGGGCTATGAGATAAAGTGATCAATTCACCATGCTCCATCAGTTCGAGCTTTTAGAGCAAGTGGTTAATTGTCCTGCATCAGTTTAGGATAATTTAACAATGATCCCAAACCATTTGTATTATGGGCTTGAATGTAAATACATGATATCCTCAAAATTCTCAAGATTGTAAAATCGTTTAGTGGCCCACAAAACAACGGTTAAAGGGGATGGTCTGTATTCAAATGTAAAGAGTCAGTGACTAAGGGATAGATGGATAAGGGAAGGTGATGGTAACTATAGCATGCCAACCAATTACAAATATGTTTTAAAGAGGAGGAAGTAAACGAAGTGATCTTCCAAGCCAAGGGCGATTAGGTCCAAATGAACATCCAATCCTCTACTATTAGCACTATTGGGAAATCATAAAAGCAAACTTGCTGATGGCCTTTAGGGGCTTCTTGATGTAGGACAACCTAATACAACCTTAAATGAGCATATGGTTTATGAAAGGGGGTAGATTTATGCAATGTAAATAATAATAATAATAATAATTTTTTTAAAAAAAACAGCCTTATACATCATAAAACAAGAACGAAATAAGGTTGATATAGTATTGATTATGGCCATCCATCACAAACATGAAGTATTGAATCTTCAAATCTGAGTTTAGTTGGATTCGACGAAAGATAGAACTTTCGTCATGCAATAGGTCCGTCTAACGATTCAAGTGGATTTTCTAATCCAGAAAAATAGGAATTTTCTGGATTGGGAAATCTGGAAAATTCAGAAAAGAATTGGTGGTTCTTCAAATTTAGATTTGGGTGATGGGTTTTATGTGGGGGTGAAAATCTTTTGAGATCTAATGATTTACATAAAAAGAAACAAGATTTGGCTTCTAGATCTAAAGATTCTAGGCGAAAAAGAAGAGAATGAGGTTAAAGAAAAGATTACCTTGAGAAAGAGAGAAGGAGAAAGAAGTAGGGGATGAGAAATCGTTTACCTGGGCCTCACTCCCTCTTCCAATCACTGGAAGTCGAAGACGAAATCGTCAGAAGCAAAAAGATCTTTTTTTTTTCATAAAACATCACATAACATGCTATGGGTTTAGGGCAACCCTTATAAATTCGTAATTATATAAAATTAGCAAAATACCTCTACTAAAAAAAATTTCAAAAAAAAAAAAAGAAATTCGCATAAAATTGTGCACAAACTATCTCAAAACTTAATTAATTCAAATGTTCATAAACTAAATGTAAATTTAAGATGTCCGATACGCCCCCAATGATAGTGTCGTGAAGGTGGTGTAATGAAGGTGGGTCGTGACAATCCAACGGTCCGATCACACCATCCTCGCGATCCAATGGTCTAAATGTCTCCTCTAAGCAACTTACACATGTCATGAACACATGTGTAAGGTCTTCAACCTCTAGAGACCCAACTTGTATCCTTCATCTAACCACATTGACACGGGTAATGCATGCCTCCTGCGTTGATATACTTTGAATGGTCTGGTGTCCGCATCAACTCCCCTCGACTGAGAAGATCTCGACTCCGACGAGATAAAACTTTTGTGCTTTTCTAACAAATCTGGATCTAGTCACTGCAACTCTGCTTCCGTCAACCATGTACAGTCGGATGATGGTTTGTTCTTCCACTTCACTAAGTACCTCTGAAATGCACCGTCTCGAGTGGAAACAATTTACTCATCCACAATTCCTTCAATTTCTTCTCTTTTCTCAGGTATAGTAGGCATAGGTGGTGTAGGTTGAGATGAAAATTCAGAAATTGGCCAATGGTTTATAACAAAATAGGATTTATGGGATGGCTTGAACAAGACATTAGATTCTCCACATTGACTGTTGAACTAATCCCCATGCGAGGTGAAAAATCTATCACATACGCATTGGACCCAATCTTTTTCAGAATCTTAAATAGTCCAGCACTACGTGCTCGTAACTTCTTAACGGTACCTTGTGGGAACTGTTTTGGCCTCATCCTAACCATTACATAATCACCCTCATTAAATTCTTGAATTCTATGATATAAGTCAGCTGAAATTTTGTATTGTTCATTACTAGCATTTATCTGCCTCCTAATCTCTGCATGCAACTCATGAATGTGATGGAAAAATGCATCGGCTGACTATGAGGTCCTCTGGGTGACTGACAAAGGTAACAAACCTATGGGTAGTCTAGGTTTATAACCACTAACAATCTCGAATGGACTCATACCCGTAGACCTATTAACGGAACTGTTATATGCAAACTCGGCGACTGGCAAGACTAAGTCCCAAGTTTTAATGTATTCACCCACCAAACATCGTAGTAGATTTTCGAGACTTCGATTCATAACCTCAATTTGGCCATCAGTTTGAGGATGGTAGGCAGACGAGAACTGGAGTCTCGTACCCATCATATGCCATAATGTCTTCTAAAAATAACTAGTAAATCGGATATCCTTGTCAAACACTATGGTCTTAGGCAAACCATGTAATCGAAGTACCCCCTCAAAGAAAATCTTAGCTATGTTGGACGCATCTGAGGTTTTAGAACAAGGGAGAAAGTGGGTCATTTTTGAGAAACGGTCCACAACCACAAAAATGGAATCGTGCTTTTTAATTATCTTGGGAAGTCCAATCACGAAATCCATATTGATGTCTTGCCACGGTGCATGTGGCACTGGCAATGGCGTGTACAATCCAGTATTCTGCTTCTTCTGTTTTGCCAGTTGACATGTTCGACATTGTCCTAAAATTTTGGCTACGTCTCGCTTAAGACTTGGCCAATAAAAGTGATCCTCTACTAGGGTGATGATCTTATCTCAACCAAAATGGTCAGCAATACCTCCAGCATGAAGCTCCCAAACAAGAAAATCCCAGAGGGAAGTGCGGAAAATACAAAGTCGGTCTCCTTTGAAAAGGAAACCAACTTTTAGCACGAACTCACCCGAACTATGCTGGGCACCTAAGAGTGACACGTATGTTCCCCCAAAATCTGGACACATGAGATACTCGTCTTTCAATTGCTCAAACCCGACAACTTCTACACTCAAGGAGTTGAGCAATGTCACTCTCCTACTAAGGGCATCGGCTGGTTTGTTCTCGATCTCAGATTTATGTTTCAGGACAAATGAATATTCCTGAAGAAACGTTGCCCACTTGGCATGCCTTGGGTTAAGCTTCTTTTGGGAATTCAAATACCCCAAAGCCTCATGATCAGAAAACAAGACAAATTCTTGCGGTAGAAGATAATGACGCCAATGACGTAGCGATTGCACTACTGCATAAAATTCTTTGTTATAAGTGAAATACTTTTGTTTTGCCTCATTCAGTTTCTCATTGAAATAGGCAACTGGATAACCCTCTTGGCTTAGTACTCCTCCTATACCTACGCTTGAAGCATCACACGCTACTTCAAAGACTTTAGAAAATTCTGGAAGATGCATTACGGGAGCCTCTATCATCTTGCCCTTAATATCTTTGAATGCCTTAGTTGCAGCCTTAGACCATATAAACTCTCCCTTTTTAATGCAAGTAGTAATGGGAGCTATAATAGTGTTAAACCCTCGAATGAACCGACGATTAAATGTGGCTAAGCCATGAAAGCTTCTCACTTCATGTATATTCCGTGGTTCAGGCCATCAACTACGGCCTTGACTTTTTCTGGATCTGCTCGCATCCCTATAGACGACATTATGAACCCTAAGAAGACAACCCTATCAGACAAGAACGAACATTTCTTAAGGTTCGCACATAACCTCTCCGCCCTTAGGACACTACAGACCTGCCTCAAGTGGTCGAGATGCGGCTCTTTAGTGGTACTATATATGAGTATGTCATCAAAATAAACCACTAAGAACTTTTCCATAAAGGGTCTCAAAACCTGGGTCATCACACGCATAAAAGTACTAGATGCATTAGTCAAGCCAAAGGGCATGACCAACCACTCGTACAACCCATCCTTCGTCTTGAAGGCTGTCTTCCACTCATCTCCAGTGTGTATGCGTATCTGGTGATACTCGCTCTTGAGGTCTATTTTGGAAAAAATGGTGGATCTGGCCATCATGTCTAACATATCATCAAGCCTCGGTATTGGAAATCGATACTTGATCGTGATCTTATTAATGGCCTTACTGTCCACACACATCCACCACGTACCATCTTTCTTAGGCGTTAATAGCGCTGGTATGACACACAGACTCATACTCTCACGGATGAAACCTTTTTGCAGGAGCTCATTTACCTGTTTATGCAACTCTGCATGCTCTGTAGGATTCATCCTGTAATGAGGAAGGTTCGGTAAAGAAGACCCCGGGATGAAATCAATGGCATGCTGGATGTCCCGCATAGGTGGAAGCTCATCCGGTAAATCCTCAGGGAATACATCACTGTACTCCTTAAGAACCGAAGTCACCTCAGGGGGTAAATCTACATGAACCTCGGGTTTAACTTCGCTAGCCATTAGGGCATACACCGTCAAATCATCCTCTGTCTCTTTCTCAAACTCTTTTGTATTTATGATATGTAGAGACTTCAGAATAGATTTCCTCACATCCTTCCTTGACTCACTCGTTTTCACATCCCTAGCCTTGTCCGTGTGGCTCTTGGGTAGCAACGGATTAATCTTGATTTTCTTGCCCTCATGCGTGAATGTACACAGGTTCGAGCGACCAAAAATCTTGACATCTCTATCGTATAACCACGGCCTCCCTAAAATAATGTGAGCTACATCCATAGGTAAAACATCACACCACAACATGTCTTTATATGAACCGATTTGAATGGGGACTAAACATTGCTGGGACACAGGCATAAAATACGTGTCAACCCAAGAAACCTTGTAGGGTTGAGGGTGAGGGATGGGCTTCAAACCCAAACGAGTAACTGTGCTAGCTGAGACCACGTTGGTACAACTACCACTATCCATGATGACTTTGTAGTTTTTGTCACCGCTCTTGATAAACGTGTAGAAAATTGTGCTTCTGCGCCAATCATCACTCTCTTTGGCCTGCGCTAAAGCACATCTAACTACAGCTAGTTGTGCAGTCTCTGGTTCTTCTTCTTCATAATCATTAACACCTATCTTTGGGTGATATTCCTCAACTTCATAATCACCAATGCCATCCACATTTTTATTTGACTCGTCTATGACTAAGGCTTTCTCGCGAGTCTTTGCCGTGCACTGGTATGCTAAATGACCTGTACCTCCACACTCATAACATCTCAAATGACTACCACTGCCAGGATTGACACCAAGGACACCTTTTCCCTTATCATCATTAGGCTTAGGCGGTGCACTAGTCTGCGCCCTAGGCTGACTTCCAATGTTAGGTTTGGTTCCCTGAAAACCAGATCTAACAGTAGAGTCTCGGAACTCAAAGCGCCTCGCGACATGAGACTTTAGGTAAAGCTCTAACTCCTGTACAACTTGGTAAGCCTTATCCAAGTCACTCACTACATGGGTCATAAGCTCACGCTACAGATCCATGAGAAGGCCCACCTTGAAACACGCCAGCGTCACCAAGGGATCCTCCTAAATATCACACCGCATCGTATACTCCTCAAATTTTATGATGTAACCTGCAACCGACATAGATCCTTGGCGTAATGTTTGTCATTGATCTAGGAGCTTTTGACGGTAAGAGAGAGGAAGATATTTTTCCTTTAATAACTCCTGCAATGCACGACTGGGACACCTCCTGATCTCTCGATCCTATGCTTCGTATTTGTCCAAAATAATTTAGCTTGACCCACAAGTTTCATCTTTGCAAACCACACTTGTCGGTTCTCAGACATCTCATACCATTCGAAATAATGGTTCATGTCCGCTAACCAATCAAGGAATGTTTTTGGATCAAGACGCCCATCAAAACTAGGAGCATCTACTTTAACACTCTTTAAGACCCTCTCATCGACATCATAACGGTCTTGATACTCCACAGCGAGTTACGGATTTCGTGCCCCTCCACGTCCTACCCCTCGGCCATGTGCGTCATGACCTCTACCACAATTTCCTACCCGTTCCTCAACTACTCCCCCTACGTGAGACTATTCATCCCCTCCAATGTTGGAGATTTCTCTTAGGGACGCTTCTATCTGATCCATACGGGTATTTGTGTTCCTAGATTGCGCCTCAATGGCGGCCAAACGTTGGTTGATCATGTTCATCAACTCAGTCAACTGTTCCATATTGAAAATCGGGTGTAGACCAAATCCTCTACCAGTCCGAGTGGGCATACACAATAAGACTCAACTTAGGTTTCCTAAAACACGACTCTAAGAGATTGTTTTGACACAAGAATATGGACACTGACGATCCTAACTTTTAAAATGATTCAAATGTGGAAAAATTCAGATTTAGACTCTTTTTTTTAATGCAAATTTGAAATTTTTAGATTTAGATTCTATATGCGATGCATGAAACCCTAGAAAATAAAATAAAATAAAATAAAAATCTAGACTCTTGATAACTTGATCTAAGACGACCCAATGCAAGAACCTAGCTCAATCACCAAAAATTGATGTAGGACGACCTAATACAACCTTAAATGAACATGGTATATGAAAGAGGGTAGATTTACGCAATGTAAAAAAATAAATAAATAAAATATCAGCCTTATACATCATAAAACAGGAACGAAATAAAGTTAATATAGTATTGATTATGGCCATCCATCCCAAACATGAAGTATTGAATCTTAAAATCTGAGTTTAGTTGGATCCGACAAAAGATAGAACTTTCATCTTGCAATAGGTCCGTCTAACGATCCAAGTGGATTTTCTAATCAAGAAAAATAGGAATTTCTTGGATTGGGAAATCTGGAAAATTCATAAAAGAATTGGTGGTTCTTCAGATTTAGATTTCGGTGATGGGTTTTATGTGGGGGGGTGAAAATATTTTGAGATCTAATGATTTAAATAAAAAGAAACAAGATTTGGCTTCTTTATCTAAAGATTCTAGGAGAAAAAGAAGAGAATAGGGTTAAAGAAAAGATTACATTGAGAAAGGAGAGAAGGAGAAAGAAGTAGGGGATGAGAAATTGTTTACCTAGGCCTCACGCCATCTTCCAATCACTGGAAGTCGAAGACGAAATCGTCAAAAGCAAAAAAAAACTCTTTTTTCTTTTTCATAAAACATCACAGAACATGTTATGGGTTTAGGGCAACCCTTATAAATTCGTAATTGCATGAAATTACCAAAATACCCCTGTTAAAAAAAGTTTCAGAAAAAAAAAGAAATTCGCACAAAATTGTGCACAAACTATCTCAAAACTTAATTAATTCAAATGTTCATAAACTAAATGTAAATTTAAGATGCCCTGATAGTGTCGTGAAGGTGGTGTAATGAAGGTGGGTCGTGACGATCCAACAGTCCGATCACACCATCCTCGCGATCCAATGGTCCAAATGTCTCCTCTAAGTAACTTACACATGTCATGAACACATGTGTAAGGTCTTCAACCTTTAGAGACCCAACTCGTATCCGTCATCTAACCACATTGACACGGGTAATGCACGCCTCCTGCGTTGATATACTTTGAATGGCCTGGTATCCGCATCACTTCTGTGATAATGCAATCCTCTACAAGCCTGTTGGCACGGCCTTTATTATGTTGATCTCCAAAAAAGGTAGTGTCGAAGTGGTTATTGATTATAAGCCAATAAGCTTGATTAGGAGCTTATATAAGATCTTCGTAGAAGTGTTGACTGCTAGGCACCAAAAGGTAATTTGCACTATTATCTCAGAGACTCAATCTTCATTTACGGCAAGCCAATTGGTTCTAGATGGTCCATTTGTAGCTAATGAGATGGTAGATGGGTACTCTAAATGTGGAGATAAAGGTTTCTTATTCAAAATTGGCATTGAGAAAATGTATGACAATGTCAACTGGGCCTTCCTATTTGATCTTCTACAGCTAATGGGCTTTGGGCAAAAGTGAGTTTGGTGGATGAGGGGCTAGGGTTTAGTTTGCTTGGATTTATTATTATTATTATTATTTTTATCAATGGGTTCCCTAATGATTTTTATTTTTTTTTACAAAAGTGGGCAAATCTTAGACATGGAAACTATTGTCACCCCATCTATATGCCATAGTCGGGGACAGATTATCCTAGCTTCTGTAGAAAGCAGGTGATTTGGGCTTCGTCAAAGCAGGTATGCATTTGTGTTACAACAGTATAAAGATCACACAAGTTGAATATGTTGATAATGCGATGCTTTTTGGAGATGACTTACTTCAAGATGCACAGATGTTCAAAGATGTATTGACATGATTCGAGGTAATATTTGGCTTAAAGGTTAATATAGCAAAGATTTTGTTGGTAAACATTAATGCTTGAAAAAAAAACTGATAACGTGATTTCATTAATTAGAGAAAAAGAGAAAACAAACCAAAAGGCTGTATACAACGCTTGAAACAAAATACAAGAGGACCAATGGATATAGATTAAACGAAATCTTTAATAAGGAAGCAGTGGACTGGAACTGAAAAGCTTGTGACAAAAGACGAGCACACTAAAAAAATAGCAAAAGAACCCTAAGGGGGTGATGCAGGATGAAGGTTGTCTAAGCTAAAGTGATATATGAGATCAATTTCCAGATTACTGCAATTAAAGCAAGCATTAAAAAACATGTACTCTAATCACAAATCAGAAAAATTATATTTAACTAAATAGGTTCTAACCAAAGTTATCATCCCACCATGCATAATCAATATAAAACTATGAAAGATTGGTCCCTATGAGATGTGGGAATTGTTCACTCCCCAAGTATAGGGTTGTGATGTAGTAATAAACTCGGTGAGACCGAGGTCGAATCCACAGGGACTGAAACCTATACGTAATCTGAAACTAACTAGAACTGGAACTAGAATGAGATGAAATCTAAATCGAGTGTGAATGGTGAGGAATAATGGTGAAATATTTATCTAAAATTTAGAGAATTAAAGGGATAGGAAACTAGGGATTCAGAGGATCCACTTGTTGAGATCAAGGAGATCTTATGTTTGCTTCAAGAACTTCAACTGGACTTAGAGTCCTATCTTCATCTAGTTGAAGGGTGTAACTATCAAACTGAACTTCCTTTGCTATAGTTTTTAAGAGATGAAAGGTATATGAATTAGAATGGATTCCATCACCAAACCATGCCCAAGAGACAAAGCAAACAACAGAATTAAACTAATTACCAACCAATCATAAGATGTATGAAGGTTAGGAAGGGTACCGACATTCGACTATGCCCAGGAGACGATGGTGAACAACAGGGCTTCCTGACGTCATAATCATGAAAGAGAAAGGAAATACTCAAAGCCATCGCAGACCCATTGTAATTTCAGTCACAACAGACCATTAAGAACTAAAAAATATTCCCAATTATTCAAAACTAAAATCAACATAGTTCATGGCATGAATCAAAATCGTATGATCAACCCCATCACTCCACAAGCTTCACCTCTTAGCCCTAGCTAAGAGGTTCAACCCAACATAAATGGTGGACCAAAGACTCTTAAATAAACAAAACAACTAAAGAAAAAGGAGGGAAGAAAAGAAAACTCTGATGCTTCACAGGTCCAGGCCTCCACGGCTGCACTCCAGATCCAAGAACTGTTGAATCCCTTTTTCTCTCTCTTCTCCTCCTTTCATAGAGGTTTAGGTCGGCTGGAAGGGAGTTCCCGCGACCAGCTGTGTGTGTCAGCCAAGAAAACCGTCTGCGTAATCTATTTTTGCAGCCAAGAAACACATGGAAAAACTTCTACTTTCCTCACATTTTTTTTTCAAAGAAACAACGTCCCTTGGGGCATTTTTGGATGAGCTACACGATGGACGGTTTGGATCATCAAGATTATCAAATATAGTGGGCCACAAACAGCCGAAAAATTCGGTTTTCCACGGACGTGCGTAGGCTTACGCACGTACATACGCTGACGTGTTCGGTGGGTCCCATAGTGATGTTTTCTAGAAGATCCACCCCGTTCATTGAATTCCTGGCGAAATTTCAGTCAGGAAGGAGTGTTTTTTGTCGAGTTTTGGTGCGGTCCATTGTACAAAATTAAGTCACCATTAATCCTACATTTTTCGACGATCCACGTATTCATGTGTGCATGGGGACAAACGCTCACCTAGGCGAGGGTCACGCTCCCCCTCTGGATTCAATGAACGGTTTGGATTGTCCATATGGACAATGGGTGGGGCCCACTACTCAAAAATGGACGGACAGCGTCCGTCCGCTGTCTCTGAGTGGGAGATGGCGCGGGTCAGCCCGACTTTGACCGGGTTGACCGTTCGGTGTGGCGCGGTCACGTGTACCCCATGTACACGCACTGTACATGCAGGGTCCACCATGATGTTCGTGAGAAATCCATTCCGTCCATTCATTTCTTCAGCTCATTTAATGAGTTGAGACCAAAATTGAAGCAGATCCAGATATCAGGTGGGCCCCAAATCGAGAATTTATGGGCTGATCTGTCCATTGGGCCACTTTCTGAGAGATCAAATGATTGAAATTTGACGTGTACGGTTAATTTATGGTCTTCAGGCCATATGTGAAGTTTCGAGCTGAACAGATGGTGGGAACCCTGTGATCTTACATTCTGGAAGATTTTTGGGCCACTTGAGCTTCAGTTTCCCAATTTTCTCGGATCTCTGGCGTGTAATTCCGTCGATCTTGGTCCCCTGGAGTCCATCCCTTGCCTTTGGTATCATCAGAGCATTAAATCTATGCTTTAAGCACCTTTTTGCAGTCTATGCTGTCAAATACAACCTGCATTACAAACACGGTTAAAATCAACCGTTAAACAATATCATGCTCGTAAATCTATGTAATAAATGGGGTCTGATATGCAATATTTCACCCTCAACAGGAATCCTATTGTAGCATAGGATAATCGCAACACTCAACTACATTGATGATTTCAAGTCTTGGACACAATTTAGGGCTAAGGATTCAAAATAGGAAACCTAAGGTTAAGGTTTATTGGAAGATTAGGGTTAAGGTTTCAAAGAGAAATGGAATAAGGCATTAGGATTAGAGTTTTATGGGAGAAACAAAGAAAAAACAAAGGGAAAATGGCTGTCGACATGGATAGCCTTGCACGCTTGTGCGTGTGTGCATGCACACGTGGGTACGACCACGAGAGAGGGTGCACGGCTTAGGGTTTTGGATAGGTTGGGTGTTTGGAGGATTGATGAGAAGAAATGATGAAAAATAAAGAAAAGATGGGGTTTAAGGTTTGAATAGGAAGAGAATGAAAAGAGATAGATTGTAACTTATCTTTGAAGAAAAAGAAAAATGGATAAATGAGGATCACCCGCGAGGCTTCGCACCTCTTCTCCAATCCCTGGAGAGTCTAGATCTTCACCTACAAATCTCATGCAAGGAGGAGAAAAGAGAACAAAAGAGTTTTTTCTTCAATATTCTTAGGCTAGGGTGTGGACGTCCCCCCTCCTTAATAATGCCCTTCGTATTAAAAAAATGTGTAAACTCAAAAATAATAAATCTAAATCATCAAATTCCAATCCAAACCATCAATCAGGTCCAACATAAAGTAAAAAATAAAAATGCCAACAACTAGGGACCCATGTGGTCCAAAATCTGAGTGGACCAACGGTCCAATGACTTACAGATGATGATCTGACAATCAGATGGGCTAACTGTCACAATCCAACGGTTGAATGCTCCTATAATAGTAACCCACATGCATCTTCCCAGTCTGGGGTCTTCAAGATGCATGATGCATGCATGTGGGGTCTTCAAAGTGGCCCAGTGGGCCCGATATAGATGTCGTCCATCCATAACAAAACTAGGGCTACCATCTGGGCCCTCCTCCTCTAGTGGACCCTATACGATGGTCTGATGTCCTCATCAGGGGGCCAAAGGGGGATGAAATTTCCGATAGGTATGTTAGCTCTTTGTTGGAGGCCCTGGATGGGGAAGAGGGCCACTCAATCGTTTTGGCATTGATATGATCTAACAAACCTACCGTCGCTATCTACACGTTTCAAAATATAATGCATGTTCCTTTCTTTCCAAATCTCCGAGCAAAGAACTAAGGGAAGGATCCTCTAGTCGAGCCTTTCATAGGACGTAAATTGATTGTTGTCCTAAGGAAGTAACATTTCCCTGCGGCTTATGGGATAATGTAATCGAAAGAATAGAGAGAAAACTAGCTAGTTGGAAATACCGGTATCTTTCTTTGGGAGGTAGGCTGACCTTAATCAAAGTTGCATTCTCGAACATGCTAGTGTATTTTATGTCTCTATTCAAATGCCCAAGATCAATTATTAACAAGCTTGAAAACTTGTGAAGGGATTTTTTATTTTTTGAATAGGGGCTAAGGATGGTTGGAAGTTTCATTTTCTTGGGGGGGAGGTTTGCAGGATGATTGCCAAAGGGTGTGCGGGTATAAAAAGTGTGGGTCTTAATGAATATAACTCTTCTCAAAAAATGGTTATGGAGATCTAGGTCCAAGTCGGGTAACTTTGGAGGGAGATCATTAGCAGCAAATATGGAGTTTCAGAGAGAAATTGGTCTGTGAAGATGTCTTCTCTTTACCGTGCTTCTTGCATTCGCAAAGCTATAACTTCAATTGAGCATCTTGTTCGTGGAGGGTTTGCTTTTGCTCTTAGGAACGGAACACGTATCTATTTTTGGACGGACGTTTGGTGCAGCGACAAAGCCCTTCAAGAAGTCTTCCCAAGATTAGCCTCACTTGCTTCAAATCACTTCATTTTGGTCTTCTTGTGTTTCTCCATATGCGGCGGCAATGTTGTTTGGAGCCCCCTTTACCATAGGAACTTGTCCGAGGATGAGGTCTTCTTGTGTTTCTCCATATGTGACATCCATATACGTATACCGCAGGAATGGAACACGTATCCATTTTTGGACGGACATTTGGTGCGGCGACAAGGCCCTTCAAGAAGTCTTCCCAAGATTAGCCTCTCTTGCTTTGGATCACTTCATTTTGGTCTTCTTGTGTTTCTCCATATGCGGTGGCAATGTTGTTTGGAGTCCCCTTTACCGTAGGAACTTGTCAGAGGATGAGGTCAGTTTATTGGTCTGCTAGATTACCTTAAGCATGTTTTGCCCTTACTTCAAGAATAGGACTCAAAGATTTGGAAAGGTCTTCTTTCTGGGAAATTCTTGGTTCGATCTCATTTCAAGTTGCAATCTCTTTCAGTCATCAGTCCCAGTCCTTCTCATCTGTTTCATCATTGGTTTTATGGAGCTCCTCAAGTGGCAGTTCTTGTCTAGTTGGTGGGTAGAGAGCGAGTGTTGGCTATTGATAATCTTTAACGAAGATCCCTTATTCTCCCAAACATTTGCCTAATGTGTATGGGGGATGTGGAGTCTATTGATCATTTATTCATCTGTTGTCCCTTTGCACGGAATGTGTGAGATTTCTTCCTTGGAGCGTTTCATATGGCCTAGGTAATGATGGTGTTGGTGTCGGATTTCCTTCGGGTGTGGCATGGAGGGGTTGGGAAAGCTGATAAAGCTATTTAGAGACTTCTCATTTTGGCTATTTTTTTGGGCCATTTGGGAGCAGAACGAGAGATGTTTCAAAAATGGGAGGTCCTTGGCAGGTGATGTCATATGCATAGTCAAAGGTCTTGTAAAGGGGCAGGCTTATCATGCAAATGTAGATAAAGTTGCATCTGTTTCCTCCTTTGGGAGTGATGTGTTGCATTGTATTCTTTTCCCCTTTTGGCGGGCATTCTAATAAAATTTAGTTCTCTCTCTCAATTTATAATAATAATATAAAATAAAAATAAAAAACCCTGAGGCTTGAGGCTTGCCCTCGTTATCCAGTTGATGTCGAACAACTGAGAAAATCTGCTTCACAAGGCTGAGCAACGTCGTAATGGAAAACAAGTGTCGGATTACAGATAACGCATTTGTTTGGCCACTAGAAACCTCTGTTCTGAAGATGATTAATTGTAAGGATTTTTATCTTTGAATGCTGTCTGAACAAAACTTGCCACTTGAGTCCAAACAAAAGCTGCCACTCGAGGAGTAACTTCTGGTTGTCAAATTAGAAAAAAGGAAAGAATCTCCTGAACTTGATGCTTTGTCGAGGAATGATTAAAATTCAAACTACTCGAAAGATTCCATTTCCACCTCCCGTTATCTTCAGATTGCTTTAGGGACACCGGATGAAGATACTGAAGAAGCCACTGAAAATCTTTGATTTATTCCTCTTTCAGATTTTGACGGAAAGACTCATTCCACACTTTGACAACCCTGTGTAATGGTAAGCACTAATCTAGGACAAGACTCCCTGATGGTTATTGCAAATGTTATTGGGTTCAGAGTGGATGGCAACAAAATGAGGCTCTTGGGCATTCCTATCACGATGAGAGGAAGAAAGGATGATGGTTGGGAAAAGTTCAAGAAAGATTTCATTCGAAGCTTGTGGGTTGGAAAGGTATGTTGTTATCCTTAGGCAAGAGAATTACTATGTTAAAAGTATTGTTAGCCGATGTCCCCATTCACTTAATATCTACTTTTAGATGCCTTCTAAGATAACAAATCAGCTAAAATCCATTAAGAAAATTATAATAATAGTGACGATCATCACCTATTCCACCTAGTTGCTTGGGAGGAGGCCTTCAAACCAATAGAGCATGGGGGAAACGACACAAGAAACGTTAGAACCATAAATATGGCGCCGCTGGGGAAGTGGTGGTGGTGATTTGGGAATAAGGATCCCCCACTTATTAGGAATATCTTTGTGGCCAAATATGGGGTTATCTATAAAGGGGTGGGGTATATCGTGTGCATTAAGAAAGGTTGATGATTTAGAGGGCAGTTTCTTGGGTTCAACGAATTTTCTGTAGTAATGCATGATTCATGATTAGTAATGGTGAGAAGGTAAGTTTTTAAAATGGCCTGTGGTGTAGGAAATATTTACTTTGAGAGAGGTTTGAAGATAAATTTCTCATTGCAATAAGGAGGCAACAGTCACATATTTATTACCAGAGGAAAAATGCTAAAATCATATGGGAAACGTCTCAGCTGATGAACAAATTCGGGCAAAAATGGGTGATGTCGGGGACGTTTTAGTCTGCATTTGGAGAATGGTCAGCTATTGCTTGGGGAAACAGTCGGAGAAAGCTCTGGAAGGTGGCTGGTTCTGCAATTTTTTTAGGGTATTTGGCTGGAAAGAAATGATAGAACATGCCAGGGAAAACATTTACAAGTAGAGGGGGTCATTAACAAAATTATTAGGTCAAATGTCAAATGGAGTAGGGTTGTCCCTGCATTGAGGAAAATCCCATAAGAATGGAAGCCTACCGAGACTCCCACTGCCAGATGGTCACTTCAAAGAGAATTTTGATGGCTATGCTTTCGGAAAACCTAGTTTTGCTGGTTAGGCAGTGTCATTCGGGTTTACAAGAGGAAAAGCATATTTGAATTTTCTGATCCTATTAGCATTCAAGAATATAATGTTGTTGATCGTGCCCTTATAAAGTTGCGGAGATGATCACAGAGTCTTGGACCTTTGTAGGGACCATCGAATTCAAACAAATTGGGAGAGAAGCAAACGAGGTGGCTGACTTCCATGCAAATGGCTCGCTCCATCACTGTTTGATTGGGGCTTATAGTGTTCTGGTTTAGTTTCTTGCAGCTGCTTGTGCTGCAGTGTTGTACTTCTATGCTTAATTCTGTTTCTCTAAGCCAACTCGCATGTACGAAGGGCAGACTTGTATGAGATCTAAGTTGTCCATTAGATGGGTCCCACCATATAGTTTCCTTTTCCGAAAGTCAGATTATAGCATTGATCCCATGCGCTACAATTTATAAATTAAATGTTAGGAAAAAAGATGTAAAAATGGTTAAATACATTTAAACGAGATGAGCTACACGACATTCCATGTACCTACCTAGCACAGTTGTGCAAATCCAAGCAATCTGCAAGTAATCTGGCCCAAAAAGTTGACCTGAAGGAACCTGAAGTTTTAATGAATGGCGTGAAGAAAATAGTTAAAGGGTTACTGATGGGGACATCTTACGCACATGCATGCCCCCCTACACACGTACGCAAGGAGGGCCCCACCATCGATCTGGATAGATGACGACGTCCAGGGAGGGCCTCCTAGTTAGAGGGCTGCGTTTTGGTTCGTTAGAGTGGATCCGATAGTCATGTGAATCACACCATGGGTTCTCATGATCGTGGCCCACTATTTCAATTAATTTAGTTTTTTGGGTTTTGCTTATTATTGTTATTAGGAATATCATGGACGGTTTAGATTGCTTTGATTAGTTATTTTTTATTACTTCGTCGCCAAGTAATAGGTTGCGCACATGGCGCGAGTTTTCGGGTATAGGATTTTATTATAAATAAGCACCTCTAGCAGTATTTTTTACTGATTGAAGATTAATAAAATTTTTGCATTTTTCTGCTTCTTTCCGAGTTATAAAAACCTAATTCGGTGCGAAGCCCTCCCTTCTTCGAAGGGTTAACTACCGTGGTGCGAAGCCACACCTATCCCGATTCGCCTCCACCTTCTACCATCCATATTTCTCTTTTCCTACAAGCATTCCATCTGTAAATTCATCAATATTTGTACGCGTTTCCCCATCTACAGCAGATTTTTGGAATCTGACCCTGTAGGAGAGCTGAAACTTCGGCGGAGCACCACGCACAAACCATGCATTGGATAAAGCTGAGATTTGGGGATTTTGGAGTCTATCCCCAGCCGACAAGGGCCAAGGTGGCCTTTTTCTGAATAGTGGGCCCCACACGTGCGGCCGGGATCATACGCACGTGCGTCTAGGCCACTATTGTTGTCCATGCGTGTGGTACTTCTCTGGTTTGTCTCTTTCCTCTCTTTCACTCCGCTTTCACCCGAAATCCCTTAACCTAACCCTAAATTACTTAAATCTCCAATTTTATGCTATTTATTCAACCTTAGGATTCCCCGAATTGAAATTTTCGAATACCTTTGATTAAGGGAATTATTTATGTGCATGTGTAGATGAATTTACCCTCCTTTGATTCTTGTTTGGTTTATATTTTTGATTTAGCATGTGTAGGCCTGAACCTACATAGATTCCCGTTGATTGAATGCTTGAACTTTTGTGTGGGATATGGAATTTTGTGTGATTGTTTTTTTATTTAGTATGATCTTAAGCTTGAATTTTTTTAATTTTTTTTTGCATATCATGTTTAATTTTCATGTCCTGCATCAAATTTAGTATCAGAGCCTAAGGTTCTTATAGGGGAATGCATTGCATGTTTAGGGTTTAATTTATTTGTGTCCATTATGCATTAAGTAACATCATATAGAGTTGTTTAGAGGTTCATGATTTCTGATATAGGCTGCTAAATTTTATGCTATCAGAAAATCCGCATCTCTTTGTTGCATTTTCCATTGATAGATTTTTTGGACAGATGGGTTGCTGGAAATCAAGTAGTATTGTGTAGTTTTCTACATATAGAGTCTTATAAGAGCATTTAGTCCTATCTAGGCGCATATAGTCCTAGTAGAATGTCCTTAGATTGAGTTAGTAGTTGTATGCCCACACGTACGAGTCGTGGTTTTGGCTCGCACCCTACACTAAACATGGATCAATTGTAAGAGTCAATGAACAAGCTAACCTAGTAATTTGAGTCTTTGGGTAAGCGCTTAGAACAACGTATGGACCAATGCTTTGAGCAGCTTGATGTGTGCATTACCCAACTAGAGACCTCCGTCAAGGCAAACCCCACCATTAGGAAAGATGCCCAATCTCAGGCAGGTGGTCAGAAGGATAGACCAAGGAATGAAGGTGGTCAAGGAATCAGTTATGGGCGCGCACTTGTGCACCCACCCCGTGAGGTACATCAAGGCCACTATGACCTCGATGCGCAACTTCTCAAAGGAGTTAAAGTAGATGCTCCCATGTTTGATGGTCACTTGGACCCTAAAGTTTTTCAAGATTGGTTGGCAGACATGGACCACCTTTTTTAGTGGTGCGACGTGTACGACTATGTGGCTACAGAGAGTGCACCATAGGCTAGTGTAGAGTTACCCACGGAGACCATTCCAGTAGTAGATAAGTTTCATGATATCTTTCTTAATGATCTACCGGATGTGTTTCCCTCTATGAGGGATATACAACACACTAGGACGTGGGACACCATATTACCTATAGCCGAGTTTGCATTTAATAGTTCTATCGATAGGTCCACAGGTCTAAGTCCTTTTGAAGTCGTTACTAGTTATAAACCTAGGAAACCTATTGATCTTGTCCTTATGTCACTGTCTCACAGGCCATCAGAGTCTATAGAGTCTTTTGCGCATCACATTCATTCATGACGTCAAGAAATCAGCCAGAAGATCATGACTAGTAATGAACATTACTCACTTTCTACAGACCAACATAAACGTTTCAAAGAATTCAATGTAATGGACTCTGTGATGGTCTACATCAGGCCAGAGCGGTACCCTCAGGGAGCCGTTCATAAATTACATGCGCGTAGCGCTGGACCATTCAAAATTATAAAATGAAATAGTCTCAACGCGTATGTGGTAGATCTTTCACATTTCATGGGAATTAGTTCCACATTCAATGTGGAGGATCTAGTTGTATTTTAGGGGACCACTGATACATTGTCCAGCCTGTCACCTAAACATCCTGATTTTTTAAACCTTTCCCTTAATCCATGGCCCCCTCCTGACCAATCTTTTTCAGCCTCTACCTCCTATACCTATCATTCCCACACCCAGAGAGGAGATAGAGAGGAGATAGAGGATATTTTAGACCATCAGATAATATCCACGTCGGACGGCGGGTTTCAAAAGTTCTTGGTCAAGTGGAAGTCACGCCCAGCTTCAGACAGTATGTGGCTTGCTAAGAAGGAGCTTCAGAGACTTGATCCTTACATCTTGGAGTGGTTCAGGAGTTTAGTTTCGCCAGTGGCGAAACCTTCGCAGTCGGGGAGAATTGATGGGGACATCTCGAGCACATGTAAGCCCTCCTACGCACGTATGCAAGGAGGAGGGCCCCACCATCAATCTGGATCAATGACAACGTTGAGGGAGAGCCTCCTAATTAGAGGGCTGCATTTTGGTTCGTTAAAGTGGACCCGATATTCATGTAAATCCCACCATGGGTTCTCATGATCGTGGCTCACTTTTTCAATTAATTTAGTATTTTGGGTTTTGCTTATTATTGTTATTAGGAATATCATGGACGGTTTAGATTGCTTTAATTAGTTGTTATTTTTTATTACTTCGTCGCCAAGTAATAGGTTGCACATATGGCGCGAGTTTTGAAGTATAGGGTTTTATTATAAATAGACACCCATTGTAGTCTTTTTTACTGATTGAAGATTAATAAAATTTCTGCATTTTCCTGCTCCTTTCCGAGTTATGAAAACCTAATTGGGTGTAAAGCCTTTCCTTCTTCGAAGGGCTAACTACCGTAGTGTGAAGCCACACCTATCCCGATTAAGCCCCACCTTCTACCATGCATATTTTTCTTTTTCTACAAGCATTCCATTTGCAAATCTATCAATATTTGTAGGCGTTCCTCCATCTACAGCAGATTTCTGAAATCTGGCCCTACAGGAGAACTGAAACTTCGGCGGAGCACCATGCACAAACCGTGCATCGGATCGAGCTGATATTTGGGGGTTTGGGAGTCCATCCCTAGCCGACCAGGGCCAAGGTGGCCTTTTTCTGAATAGTGGGCCCCACATACGTGCGGCCAGGATCACACGCACGTGCGTTTGGGCCACTGTTGTTGTCCACTCTTGAGTACTTCTCTGGTTCATCTCTCTCCTCTCCGTTTTCACTCAAAATCCCTAAACCTAACCCTAAATTACTCAAATTCTCCAATTTTATACTATTTTTTCAACCTTAGGGTTTCCCGAATTGAAATTTCTAAATCCCTTTGATTGGGAGAATTATTTATGTACATGTGTGGATGAATTTACCCTCCTTTGATTCTTGTTTGGTCTATAATTTTGATTAATCCAGCCTTAGCATGTGTAGGCCTGGACCCCACATAGATTCCCCTTGATTGAATGCTTAAACTTTTGTGTGGGATATGAAATTTTGTGTGATTGTTTCTAATTTAGCATGATCTTAAGCCTGATTTTTTTTCTGCATATCATGTTTAATTTCCATGTCCTGCATCAGTGACCCCTTATATTTAAGGTAAAAAAAGATAATGCTGAAAGGGTTGAAATATTCTAGAGAGTTTAATTGGGCATATTTCTGTCCACATTGAGGCCAATCATATAAATGGCCATTATATAAAGGGTTTGGATGATTGAAACATGACCCCAGATCCAATGGGTTAAGTCCTGAACCTGATGACAATATGATTTGGAGCTCTTATAATAATCCACAGCTTTATGTTAGACCACTCTGATATTTCACCAATACTTCCAAAAATGGCAGCTGACTCTTTTAACTATTCATAAGGCATAGATGTATAATGATGAATACTGTCCAAATCACCAATACAATTGTGGATTGAGCATTAACAAAAATCACAAAGAATTGTGTGGATTTACCCTTAGAATTTGGACTACTCGCTATTTTACTTTAAATGACATATTTGATAGCCATCAATTGGATGGTTAGAATTTTATTAATAATGCGAGTTTGGAGATGTGCTCCACAATTTGGATATTCTAAAAATCTGTACATGAGTAACCATGTGGGAGAGAGTTAAAAGGGGTGATTTATTTGCATGAGTCTAGTTATAGAAACAAAAATCTTATTATGTTAAGTGCACATGGATCCCATCTTTAACCAGCCCATGTACCAACCTGCCACACATGTGCAACTTCCAAGCCATCCATCAAATGAGTTCCACCATATAGATACACTTTATAAAAAATTGCACTGGTTTATTCATAAAGTGATCTGCTTTTGGTTTTTGTGCAATGCCATCTACATGGTGTGAGCCACCAAATGAATGCTTTGCATACTACAAAGTGTGTCATGGTCACTGTTGGGTTGGCACATAGATGTGCTTTCTTGTAGGAGTCTCAGGAATCACTTTGATTGGATGGCTCCAAGAGGCTGATCCAATTGTCAGGCGGGGGGCATCATCTCATCAGACTCTAGAGAGCTCTTAAAATCTATCTCCTAAAAGATTTCTGCGACTTACACTTTTATTCTTTTATTTGACTATAAATAAACATCTGATTGCCTTCTAAGTTCATTAACATGCCAAAACAGATGGGCAACAAAAGACACAAGCGTGGAGCAGCAAGTTGGGCAGACCTTCCAGAAGACATCTTTGGGCTGATATTGAATCATCTGCCATACATCGACCATATTTGCGTTAGTGCTGTTTGTGTTTCTTGGTACTCAGTGGTAGTAAAGAAGAAGTATCGTCCAGCCCAACAAGCTCCATGGCTAATGCTCCTCGACAACTTCGAGAGTGAATCCTGCAGTTTCTACAGCCTATCGGACCATAAGGTTAGGATGCTCAACCTACCAGAGTTTCGTGGGATGCGGTGCATTGGATCGTCAGATGGGTGGCTGGTAACCCTCAATGAGAGCGCTGACATCAGTCTGTGGAATCCCTTCTCAAGAGCCAAGATCCAGCTCCCACCGCTCAAGTTATTTCCAAGTGTGTTGAGTTGGATAAAACGATTATGCCACTTTGTCGTAGCAATGGTCAGTGACAAAGGCACAGTTGCTGAACCCCTTCCACCAAAGGTCCAATATCTTGTCGAAAGAATACCATTTTCTAAAGATGCGTGTGTCGAGTGCAAGCAAAAAAATGTATTCATCTCCCTTATACGTAAGGTGGTCGTGTCAACACAGCCTGGCAATTGTGCCGTTATGATCATCCATGGTCCGAATGAAGAACTTGCATTTTGTAGACCTGGAGACAAGTCATGGACTGCTTTGGAACGACGAGCCCGACGTATCCATCAAGACATCATATTTTATAAGGATAGATTCTACGAGGTAAGTTTATCTGGAGTTGTTGTAGCTTGGGATGTTTTTGGCACTTCTCCTATGGCCACGGAATTCCATTTGCGCATGCCACTCAGGCTATATGAAAAGTGATGGGTTTTTTTGACCCGTCGTCGACCAGTCGTGAGCCTCGCTCGACCGGTCGAAAGCTGGTGGTCGACCAGTCGTGGAAGACGAGTCGTTGCACAACTCAAAGTCCAGCGACTGTGGACTATTTTTCTCCGGGGTACTCGACCAGTCGAAGGATGTGCTCGACTGGTCATAGGTGGCTCTCGACCGGTCGTGGACTCGGTTCGACCAGTCGAGGTTACGCAGATTCGTTCTGCGATTTTGCGCGGATTTCGTATTGCAAGTCCTTTCGCAATTGAGATGCAGAAAGGAGTTTCCTAAAACTTTAAATAGGAGTTCCTAGGGCTTTCTAGGTATGACAAGAGGGTTTCCTAAAGCTTTACAAGGGATTTGCTAAAGGGTTTAAGGCTATCAAAGGTGAGAGAGAGAGAGAGAGAGAGAGAGAGAGAGAGAGAAAGAGAGAAAGGGAGGTTATGCTCGTGGAGGTTATCTACTGTGCAATCTATATCTTAGCGCTTCTATGTCCTCGTAATCGGTGAGATCTCTCTGTTTTCTTTGTTTCTCTTATTGTTTATCCACTCTTGCATGAGTGAAGAAGGTTGTAACATTCTACTTCATAGTGGATTGTTGATCTGGCTGAGGTCCCATGGTTTTTACCTCTTTGAGGGTTTTCCACGTAAAATCTCGTGTGGTGTGTGGTTTATGCTTTGATTTATTTCATTGCTTTATTATCCATAATTCTAGTTTATTTCGGGAGGCTAGATCCTAAGGTTTTGTGCAAGGCCCCCAACAAAGTGGTATCATAGCTAGCTTCATTGAACGGGTAGGATCGGTTTTTGAATTATGGAAGGTGACTCATCAAGGATGATCAGCCTCAATGGTTCTAACTGGACCATATGAAAGGCTAAGATGGAGGACTTACTTTATTGCAAGGACCTATATTCTCCAATTTTAGGCATATCAGCAAAATCCAAGGATATGTCTAATGATGATTGGAAGAAGATGGACCGGAAGGCGGTGGGGTTTGTTAGACAATGGTTGGATGATTTTGTGTTCCACCATGTGTCTACAGAAACCTCAACCGCTAGCCTATAGTTGAAATTACAAGGGCTGTATGAGAGGAAGACAGCCGGTAATAAGATTTTTCTAATAAGACGACTTGTGAATCTCAAGTTCAAAGATGGTGGTTCTGTAGCCGAGCACATGAATGAGGTCAGTAATATAGTGAACCAACGCTCCTCTATGAAGATGGTCGTGGATGATGAATTGCAGGCTTACTTTTACTTAGTTTATTGCCTGACAGTTGGGAGACATTGGTGGTGTCTCTAAGTAACTCTGCGCCAGACGGAAAGATATCCATAGAACCGGTAACCAGTTGTCTCTTCAATGAGGAGAAAAAGAGGAAGTCTCAGGGGTCTACTCAGCAAGAAACCCTTGTGACACAGGAACGGGGAAGAAGAAAGAACAGGAAGAGTGTGAAGGCCCGAGATAAATCAAGAGGTAAGTCGAGTAATAGAAAAGATGTTGATTGCTGGAATTATGGCAAGAAGGGCCACTACAAGCATGAATGTCGTGGTAAGAAGAACGACAAGAAAGAAAAAGGGAAGGAAGATGAATCAGATTCACTGCGGTCGCTTCAGATGGCGACGTTGTAGTTATTCTTTCTGCAGATCATGATGTATGTCTCACGGCTACGAGTCAGGACACCGACTGGGTGATAGACTCGGGAGCTTCTTTTCATGCGACTCCACGCAGGGACTTCTTCACAAGCTACAAGTCAAGTGACTATGGGACTGTGAAGATGGAAAATTCTGGCGTATCAAAAATCGTGGGAGTCGGTGATATTTATGTGAAGACCGATGTGGGCTGCACATTGGTTCTCAGGGATGTGAGGCATATCCCAGACCTTCGCCTCAACTTGATGTCGACGGGAAGGTTGGATGATGATGGCTATAAAAGCCAGTTTGCTGGTGGGCGATGGAAGCTCATCAAGGGTTCGTTGATCACAGCTAGAGGAAAGAAGTGTTGCACCCTTTACAAGGCAAGTGTTAGTATGTGCAAGGGTGAGTTGAACGCAGTGGAAGATTCAGCTATTGACATCTGGCACAGGCGTCTAGACCACATGAGTGAAAAAGGGCTTCAGCTACTAGTAAGGAAGCGGCTCCTTCCAGACGTGACAGGTACACCTCTCAAAACCTGTCTTGATTGTTTATCAGGGAAACAACATAGAGTTTCATTTATTAAAACTGTTTCTCATGTTAATAAAGTGCATGCATTAGATTTGGTTTATTCTGATGTTTGTGGTCTTATGAGGATAAAAACCTTAGGTGGGGCATTGTATTTTGTTACTTTTATAGATGATGCATCTAAGAGGGTTTGAGTTTATGCTTTGAAATCCAAGGACGAAGTCTTTGGTGTGTTTAAATTGTTTCATGCTATGGTCGAGAGAGAGACAGGTAGATCATTGAAGTGCATTCACACTGATAATGGTGGTGAATACATTGGCGACTTTCATGAATACTGCAAGTCCCTAGGTATACAGCATGAATAGACGGTTCCCAAGACCCCCCAACATAATGGTGTAACTGAGCGAATGAATCGCACCATTGTAAAGAGAATCGGATGCATGTTATCCCATGCGAAATTGCCCAAGACGTTCTGGGGAGAAGCAATGCACACGGCGGTATATTTGATAAACAGGTCTCCATCAGCCCCGTTAAATGGAGAAGTACCTGAGAAGGTGTAGACTGAACAGGATCCATCGTACAGTCATCTCAGGGTGTTTGGATGCAGGGCATCCGTTCACGTATCAAAGGACGAGAGGTCCAAGCTCGATATGAAGATCAGGCAGTGTGTGTTCTTAGGGTACGGTGATGAAAAGTTCAGTTACAGATTGTGGGATCCGATCGAGAAGAAGCTCGTCAAGAGCAGAGATGTGGTATTTTTTGAAGATCAGTGTATAGAAGACATTGGTAAACTAGAGAAGAACCAACCTAGTTTAGGTGAGCTAGAGGACATGGATCCGGTTATTCCTCCCGTGGTGCCTGATGATGGTAGATTACAGTAAGGTGCAGAGGACGAGGGAGTTCCCTCAGAAGATGGACCAGGGGAGCAGCCCCCACTTGATCTACCTGTTGAGCCACAGGTGAGGAGGTCATCTAGGGATAGACAGTTGTCCAAGAGGTACTCGCCACATGAGTACATTATGCTGACTGATAGGTGAGAGCCAGAAGATTATTCTGAGGCCCTAGCCAACAAGCATAAGGGGGAGTGGTTGAAAGCTATGCAAGAGGAGATGGAATCCTTACATAAGAACCACACATATGATATGGTGAAACTGCCTAAGCGCAAGAAAGCTCTGAGCAACAAGTGGGTATTCAGAAAGAAGATTGAGAAGAAGAATTCATAGACGAGGTTCAAGGCCAGACTTGTGGTGAAAGGTTTTGGTCAGAGAAAAGGTATAGACTTCGAAGAGATATTCTCACCAGTGGCGAAGATGACATCCATAAGGATGTTGCTTGGGTTGGTGGCTAGCATGGATCTGGAGATATAACAGTTAGATGTTAAAACTGCCTTCCTCCATGGTGACCTGGAAGAAGAGATTTGCATGCACCAACCAGAAGGATTCGAAGTCAAAGGCAAAGAGCATACGGTGTGTAGGCTGAGGAAGAACTTGTATGGGCTGAAACAAGCTCTACAACAATGGTATAAGAAGTTCGATTCGTTCATGTTACAGCATGGGTATGACAGAACGGAGTCGGACCACTGTGTGTTCACGCGCAAGTTCTCAGATGGTGATTTCTTGGTTTCGCTATTATATGTTGATGACATGCTCATCATGGGAAAAGACATCAAGAAGATCAATAGGTTGAAACAGGAGTTGGGCAAGTCTTTTGCGATGAAAGACTTGGGCCCGGCTAAACAGATCCTGGGAATGGAGATAACCCGTGACAGAAGCAGCAGGAAGCTCTGGATGTCATAAGAGCTGTATATTGAGAAAGTCCTAGAGCGGTTCAATATGAATGCAGTGAAGTCGGTCAGTACTCCACTAGATGGTCACTTCAGATTGAACGACAGGTAGTGTCCCAAGACGAAGACAGAGGTGGAAGAGATGCAGAAGATACCCTACACGTTAGCGGTAGGAAATTTGATGTATGTTATGGTGTGTACACGCCCAGACATAGCATATGCGGTTGGTGTTGTCAGCCGGTATCTTGCCAATCCTGGCAAAGAACATTGGGCAGCGGTGAAATGGATACTGCGGTATCTAAAAGGCTCATCCAGGTTGAGCCTATGCTATGGTGACGGTAAACCTGTGTTAGAGGGCTACACAGATGCAGATATGGCAGGTGACATAAACTCCAAGAGTCTACATCGGGGTTCATGTTTACGTTTGCAGGGGGAGCGGTCTCCTGGCAGAGCAAGCCACAGAAGGTCGTAGCATTGTCGACGATAGATACCGAGTACATTGCAGTCACAAAGGCATGTAAAGAGATGCTTTTAATGAAAAGGTTCCTACAGGAATTTAGCCTGAAGTAGAAGGAGCACGTGGTCTATTACGATAGTCAGAGTGCTATAAACTTGAGCAAGAATCCAAGTCAGCATTCCAAGTCAAAGCACATAGAGATTCGGTATCACTGGATTAGGGATAATTTGGAACAAAAAGTGTTACAGCTTGAGAAAGTCCACATGGACGATAATGGGTCAAACATGATGGCCATGGCTTTGCTCAAGGGGCAAGTTTGAGGTTTGTAGAAACCTGACTGGCTTGAAGAAGGTGGATCCCTCCTGGGTCAAAAAGAGAGAGATTTGATGGGTTTTTTTGACCCGTCGTCGACCGGTCGTGAGCCTCGCTCGACCGGTCGAAGGCTGGTGGTCGACCAGTCGTGGAAGACAAGTCGTGGCATGACTCAAAGTCCAGCGACGGTGGACTATTTTTCTCCCAGGTGCTCGACCAGTCGAAGGAGGTGCTCGACCGGTCATAGGTGGCTCTCGACCGGTCGTAGACTCGGTTCGACCAGTCAAGGTTACGCAAATTTGTTCCGCGATTTTGCGTGAATTTCGTGTCGCAAGTCCTTTCGCAACTGGGATGCGGAAAGGAGTTTCCTAAAACTTTAAATAGGAGTTCCTAGGACTTTTTAGGTATGACAAGAGGGTTTCCTAAAGCTTTACAAGGGATTTGCTAAAGGGTTTAGGGCTATCAAAGGTGAGAGAGAGAGAAAGAGAGAGAGAAAGTTTATAGAAGGGAGGTTAGGCTCGTGGAGGTAATCTACTGTGCAATCTACATCTCAGCGCTTCTATGTCCTCGTATTATTTATCCACTCCTACATGAGTGAAGAAGGTTATAATGTTCTACTTCATAGTGGATTGTTGATCTGGACGAGGTCCCGTGGTTTTTACCTCTTCGAGGGTTTTCCACGTAGAATCTCTTGTGTGGTGTGTGGTTTATGCTTTGATTTATTTCATTGCTTTATTATCCATAATTTTGGTTTGTTTCAGGAGGCTATATCCTAAGGTTTTGTGGAAGGCCCCCACCAAAAAGTACCTGGTAGAGCTTGCAAGGGATCTATTGCTCGTAGTAAGATACTTCAATAAGAGCAGTGATGTGTGTGATACATATGGAAAGTGGATAACAAAAACAACCAGATTCCAAGTCTTCAAACTTGATCAAAGAGAGTCAATGTGGGCCCAAGTAACAAGCATAGGGGACCATGCATTGTTTGTGGGTGGAAATCAATCAATTTCATATTCGGGTAGCAGCTTCTCCAACTGTAAAGCGAATTGTATATATTTTTGTGACGACGAGTGGGATGTGTGTGTTGAAGAATCTCCCCCATGGGGATATGATTTGGGCATCTTTAACTTAAAAGATGGAAGCTTCGATCGATATCCTGGAATTGAATCTTGGGTAATTATGCCATAATCGATTTGGTTCACGCCTAATCCTTACTAGCATCTGTAACTACTATGCCCGTTGGACAAAGACCTTATTTTATTGTTACTTCTTGACCGTCTCGTTTTTTTACTACCACATTCAGGTAGTCTTTTGTGCTTTCCGACTGCTCTCTGACAATTTTCCATACTTTCCAACTATTATCTTGGGTAGAAACTCCTTTCTTCTTTTTATCTATTATACTGAAATATATTTGTTTGGGATGAAAATGAGAGGAAATGAGATAGAAAAAATATTATAAAAATTTCACTTTTAAAAGATAAATTTTTTCCTTTTTTAAAAGATTTTGTGTAGATGATTTTTTTGCTAATAAATAGATATAAGAAAAGAAAAGAAATAGCAAAAACTTTACTTTACAAGATAGATTATTCTTTAAAAAAATTATTTAGATGGATTTACTTGGATTTACTTGGGAGGAAACTGATAGAAGGAGATGGGAATATATATATATATATATATTATATATATATATATATATATATATATATATATATATATATATATATATATATATATATATACAAACTCTACTTCTAGAAGATAGGTTCTTCTTATTTCTTCAAAAGATTAGGCTTAAATAAGTATTTTTTCAATAGTTAGACTTTGGGCCCACTTTTGAAATATCAAATAATGTTTAAATGAGATGTTTCTAATTTTATTTGAAATTTTTTAGAATTGTCTTTCTTACAGGCTTAAGATTGCCTTGATCTGACTAGTAGCAAGGGAATTATGATCATTTTTGTAACAACAACAATCCATGTTTTGTTATAGCGCTGATCATTGTTATAACGAAGGAGCGATCACTCTTGTTGCACAAGAGACATTGTTGTTGTAATAAATGAGAGATTGTTGTTCTTGTACAGGAGAGATTGTTGTTCTCACAACGATCGTTGTTGTTATGTAGGAGCGATCGTTGTTGTAACAAAAGAGTCATCATAGGAGCACACAAGAGCAATCGCTATTGTTACACAGGAGCGCGTAAGAGTGATCACTATTGTTACACTTGAGCAATCATTGTTTTAATAAATGAATGGTCATTGTTATTACACAGGAGTGACGCTGTTATAACAAAAGAGTAATGTCAATTAGCATGTGAGTTTGGAAGATGATTCGATGACATTTCAAATAGGACTGGAATGATCTCATTTGGATACCATGTGACCTTTTAAAAGTAATCCCAAAATCCTTCATGCTCACTTTTGTTTTTAAAGGTTGAGTTTTTGGAATTCATTTTCTTTCCTCCCATTTGTTTCTTGACAAAAATCCCATTTAAGCAGAATCTTTTGAAGAAAGAAAGAAAAAAAACTCATCTCCTTAAAGTGAAATTTTTGCAATTTTTTTTTCATCTCATCTTCTTCTCAAACAAACTCATAATCCATTTTTTAAGTGGAAGTTTCTACCTGAGAAAGTGGTGAAAAAGCACGAAAGATTGTCAAAGACTAATTGGAAAATACGAAAGATTGTTAGAGAATAATCAAAAAACATGAAAGATCGCCGAAGTACAATAGTTACAGAAAAGACGTAGTTGAAAAGTAGTGATACTAAGGGGTATTTCATGTCAGAAAAAAACAAAAAATACTTTTAAATCTAAAAATAAATGGTAGGTCTCGTAGCATGCCTTACGAGTACGTAGGGAAAAAGTCCGGAAACAAAATACCGATCCCATTCAAACAACACAAAACGATTAGCATATTAATCGACCTCCAATGTGTCAAGTCAATTCACTCATGAGATGATGGCCATTGTTTTGGTGCTCGTTTGGTAGCCAAAAAGATTTTTTAAAGGAAAATTTGCATAGATCATAAATTTTGAAAACTTGGTTTTAAAAATATATTTTATGTACAAATGATGTGTGACAATGTTGTCTATTCAATGACTGTCCGTATTGAGAACAAAAACATCATGGTCCATCAAACTCTGTTTGTACAAACAGATGTGGACCATTCATCATATAGGGTTCACATTGATTTTGGTAATCTATCTTGTGGGCCCCACCTTGGATGTGATGCATCATTCATGTGGAGCCCACATTGAATGTTTGACATCCATCACATGGGGCCCACTTTAGTGTCCACCGTCTATCATTTGGCGCCCACCATTGATGTTAGCCCGCCTTCGATGTGGGCCCACCATCGAGGTCATCCATCATGTATGCCCACCTTTTATGTGGGCATTTATCCTTCCCTTGATATGGGCTGTTCATTTTTTCTGAAAATCAATGATCTACATTTTATTCTCAATCTGAATTCGAACACTTGAACTTTTGCTTTAATACCAGGTTAAATAATCATATGCACTAAAAGCTCAAGCCATTAAAGGCTAGTGTATCAATGTATATCAAGGGACTCTAACATGCATGTCATAGTTACAAATGATCTGACGGTCTAAATTGTTAACCCATAAATGGATAGTACGTAACAAAAGTTTACACAAATAAGATGTTAGTGATTGTTTGAATTTCCTCTTAAGATTTAGATCATTTTCGTAAACTTGAGCTAGACTCCTATGTTACTTTTGCGTCATTTAACAAGTGATGGTAATTTTTCGATCGTACATATGGAAGAGTTTTTCAAGAACATTAACCGTCCAAATTCCTAACCCAACTATGGATGGAACATAACTTAAATTAGCTGGCTGAAGGAACCTGAAGTTTTGACCAATGGCACCAAGAAAACAGCACTCTTTGTAACATTATCTTAGTGAGTTTAACCATGGCATTAACTTAAAATAAAGGTCGAAATATTTTAGTGAGTTTAACCGTGGCATATTTCCCATCCACATTGAGGTCCATCATATAAAGCAAGTCCTATGATGATTGTAACATTATCCTAAATCTAAAGGGTAAGGGAGTCATGCGCATTTTCTTAGGTGGGTAGCATACCTGTTACGGGCATAAAATCCGAAAGGTCCACATGATACAGCACTTTTTGACACCTTAGGACCAATTTTCTGCCTGATTCAAAACTCTAATGGGTCATGGCAAAAATAGAGGCAAATCAAGGGACAAAATTGTTTCTGTTTGCCATGCCCATCAGAGTTCTTGATGAGGTTGAAAGTTGGTCCATAAGAGTTTCATGGGGTGCCACATCACATGGACCTTTCATGTGTGCGAAAGTGTGCAGGTGAACATTTTTCTAGGTAAAGTCCTTAACTTGATGACACTATTATGTGGAGCTTTTATTCTTTTCTTTTCTTTTCTTTTTTTTTTCTTTTTTTGCTTTTTGTTAGCTTGTTAGCACACCCTACTGTCAGTTCACACTTCACTGTTAGCCACCCCCACTAGGGACCGGTACCAAGACCTTAGTGTTGAAACAAGGTATCTTTCACTCAGTCTAGCACTTGAGCTATGGATTTGGGTGTCTATTATTTGGAGCTATTATAATAATCCGTAACTTTATGTTAGACTCGTCTGATATCTTACCACCACTTCAAGGTACCACGGCTTTCAACCGTACATGTGGCATAGATGTACAACAAATAAGACTGTCCAAAACATTAATACAACCGTTGATTGAGCAGTAACAAAAATCACAAGGAATATCATGGCTTTACACTTTGAATTTGGACCACTCACTATTTTAGTTTGTTGAGTAACCTATCTGATAGCCATCAATTGGATGGTTGGATATTTATTTATTTTTAAATATGAGTTTAGAGATGTGCTCAATTGAGGATGTGCTCTGCAATTTGAATTAGATGTGTCATTCCAACTTAGATCCAGAGCAAAAATAAATAAAAAATAAAAAAATAAAGTCAGCCTAGGCTTCGTGAGCTACACCAAGGGAAATGGTTGGGAGATTGATGCCCAACCTTGATTTTTACAAAGCTTGGTAAGGTGTTTATTTAGAGCCCACTTTGACCATTAGATGTGTAATCCCAACTTAAGTATTGGGCTGAAAAAATCAAGCTGATTTAAACTTCAAGTGAGCCACACGAAATGAAACAGTTAGACATAGAGACTCAAACCCTTGAATTTTTATTTTTCTTTTTCTTTTTTTCTTATTTTTCTTTTTTTTTTTTTCCAGGGCCTACTGTGATGATTATAAAAACTTTACTCCAACCATTAGATGCCAAACTAACATTTATGCAAATAAAAAATAAGGCCCAACTGTAACTCATCTAGGCCAAGGAAAATAATTTTGAGGGTGAGTGTTGTCCTGCACACTATTTTCAATCATGTGATCCACCAAAATCATGGATGTAATAACTAAATTTTAGGCACTGGCTTAATATGGGGTGACACACCTAGTAGTTGGGGTTACATAAACTTCAGGGCAGCTCCATATGAGAATTAGTAAAATCTCATGGATAGGAAACAAGGCAATATTTTAAATAATGTGATTTACTCCCTCTATCAAATATAAAATTTGAATTCCAGCAAATTCCAATTACAAAGTGCCAAATACATCTGAAGATTTCAATTCACGTGCACTTCATGAGGTAGCAGCATGTGGATGGAGTGTATCTCATGACAGTTACACCCATGTGGCTCTGTGAGGGCAAGGTCTACCAAACACTCACACCTCATTGAAATAAGCCCATGCCTTTAACAAATGGTCAGCAATATACTGTTAAAACAATACAGACAATATCTAACCAACCAAAAACGGCCATTGTTTTATGTAATGTGGCCCACCTGATGAGTGTACCGGCCACTTACGTTCATTTTGGTTTCTACATTGCCTCTTCTGACCTGAAAGATTTTTGGTGGATGACGCCAAGAAGGTGAGGCCCATAATGGCAACGGTTTGGATTATTGGACCATGGGTCCCTTTTCTACAAGCCAAAGCCATATGTTAAACCTCCTGCCCCTCCCAATCTCGGCGAGGGATGCCGAGTTGTACGCCGCGCGTGAAACAACCCAGCTCCATGAGCCCACCTGCTTGTACGTGTTACATCTACTCCGTCCATCAGATGCGCCCTTCTATATTAGACACTGAAGACAAAAATAAGATGGATCCACAGCTGAGGTGGGCCACACCTGAGGGGAAAAAGAAAAATGGGGAGCAGATTAGGTGTTACCCGGGTAACACCTCGGTGGGTGTTACCCTTACCGTGTGGGGCCCACCTTGATGAATGTGTTGTATATTCACACCGCTTTTTCAGCTCATTTTCTAACGTTATCTCAAAATTCAAGCAGATCCAAATCTCCAGTGAACCACACTACTAGAAAAGGTGGCGAATGACCATTAATTTTTTTTAGCCCACAAAAGTTTTGAATAAGCTAATCTTTGTATTTTTCCCTTCATCCACGTCTGTTTGACCTTATCAACGGGCTGGATGGTAAATAAACAGTACAGATCTGCTTATAGTAGGCCCTGAGAAGTTTTTTAATGGTGAATGTTCAATCACCACTGTTTCCTGTGGTGCGGTCCCCCTGAGTTTTGGATCTTCTTAAATTTTGGATTTACAACCTGAAATGGAATGGAAAAACGGATGGACGGTGTGGATATACAATACGTCATCAAGGTGGGCCCCGCGAGTAACACCTAATCCACTCCCAAAAACCAGAGAGAGAGAGAGACGCCAAGCATAAGTTGGTCCGTGCGGCCAACCATGGTGGTGTATATTTCATCCGACCCATTCATCAGGGGCCCATCACGAGGATTAAGAGACATTTCAATAAAACCAGGACTATCCAAAACCATGGTGGTGTATATTTCTTCCCACCCATTATAGCAGTGGATTTGAAGGGATTTCAAATCCATTATAGCTGTTTGACAGGGTAGATTAGAGGGTATTCCAAATCAAGGGGAATTCAAATCCTCACTCACTGAATTATGCAATCCAAAGAGGGTATTTCAAATCAAGGGATCCCCCTTGATGAGTGATCCATCTCGAACACTTGTTCATCTTTTATTAACCGCTCATCAAACAATATTTCACCAAGTACCCATATATCTATATGAACGGTTTGGATCCAACAGCTCAGTTGAAAATTCAAGATTTCGCATCATCCTAACTTGGTCCATGGCATTTAAGCCAAGCGGTCCATAGCCAAAGGAGACGAGATGTAATAATCACTATGGTATGTATGCCATTTAAGTCAAGCGATCCATCCAATCCGTGGACCCGACTAGGTTCCATGACTAGTGGGATCACACCACATTAATTGACATTTTTTAGAGTGATTTTACGCTGTTCCCTCTGGTGTGGCCCACATGATTTTAAGATCAGCCTGATTTGTGGTCTATACGAAGCCTCACACTGAGTAGACCTTTTGGATTCTACACACATCACAGTGGGCCCCACAAATTCAAAAATATAGGAACTCACGTAAATGTACGTACTATCATAATTCCCCATTATCAAAGGGTAGGAATATAGCAGTTGCCATCCATTGATACATCTGAGTAGAATATACAAATTTATACAATGATTAATTGAAAATGATGGATTTTAATATAGGCAAAAGGTGATAGTAACGAATTATTATTCATGGATATAGATATCTTTTTTTGTTTTTTTTTTTTTTTGAAGTTTTCTATTTGAATCTTATTTACATACATGATATCTATACATATATGTATACTAATCTCACTTTAAAAAATCTCCAGTATTCTTAGCCTCATTAGGGTCGAGATGGACTGGTATTTGGTCAGTTCAGATTCTCACTATTGCAATAAATAAGCTAGCCATCTCATAATCATACGTCGTGATTATCCTAACCTTTGACTACTGGATTTTAACACTTCGCATTAAGAGTTTACTTTCATTCTTCCAAATTCATTTGCACAAATAATCATCCATTTAATGGCCCATATTAGAATCTAAAACATGCATGGTTCTGATCATTGGACAATCTCAGCATGTAATCCTCAATGACCTAGCGTCATGGGTTTGCTCTCCACATACACGAGTTCGATTCCCCTCCCCACATACGCGAGTTTGATTTCCCTCCACATGCTTTACCCCAATGCACAACAGTACAAGAATGGGCTCCTCAAATGGCCCAAAATAACACATCAAAGCTAATCAAAACCCAGCTGCAGATCAGTAGAATCAATGATAGGAGCTGGAAGAACTGGAGAAGAAGGAAACTGCACAGAAAGACATGACTGCTTCGAAAAAACTGAACTAGAAGATCAGTGGAATGCTCGGTCTCCAGACAGGTAGACATGAAGAGAGCGAAAAAAAATGTAGAAAAAAGGATGAAACAAGAGGAACATCGAACTCTCAAGCAAGATCTTAAAAAACCCACAAAAGGGAAACACATTCATGAGAAGAGGCAGATAATATCCTAAAGCAACATACATTTCTCCAGCCGCACTTTCAAGAAACATCCAGGAAATCCAGTTACAAGGAGGGTGAAGTAGAAGTTCGATGGGGAAACACCAGAAGACACCAACTTCACACTGGCCTGAAGATTGTCATTCTGAAACAGTTAGTCTAGAAGATGAAATGAGTTGGCTATCAGTTTCGGGCATTGGTTCAGTTCCACCCAACAGCCCAACCACAGCCTACTCAAATGAGACTTTTTACTACAGCATGTTTAGATATGTCCTCAGAAAGCAAAGGGAGATATGACCTTATGGTTGTGGGTCATCTTGAGCTGACTAACCATTTCGCAAATGATCTGCCATGTAGGGTTGCAAATGGGGCCAGGCTGCAGTGAGCAAAATCAAGATTATGACTATGCAGGGATGAAGAGACCTGACCTGATCGATACAAAATCAGAACTCAAAAACCAAGGTGCAGCTAGTTGGCAACTGGTTACAATGGAGGTATTTGAAATCTGTTTTGTAGGGCACCATCTTCTGCAATGGCAGCTACTTCCTCAAAAGTCCCAATGGATATACACATGCCCTTTATTTGTCCAAATGGGTGCTCATCTCTCTACAGAAAATTTTCTCTTTTGTCCATCCATCTAATCATGGTGCGAGAATTACCATTCAAACTACTAGCGGTGGAAAGCCAGAGAATTTAAAAGGGAATGGTGTCCACCTCCAAAAAGTCATCCTAACACCCTTCAAAATCATAAAAGTTGTATTATTCTGCTCCATCTATAATCCCTCAGCTTCAACAAGGGGAAAAAAAAAAAAGCCTCTTCGACCAAAAATAGCCATACACACCCGGAAAGACCAGCTAAACATATACACTCCACTTCAAACATACCAACGAAAAAACTCCATATCAACCCCACATGACAATGGATAAAGAGACCATCTCTTCCACCACCAAGCATAGAACATGTGCAATACGATACGAGATTTCTCTATGGTGCAAACGATCTTTGTCCAACACAGTGATAAATAAAATCTTTGGCGCCCTAGTAGACAGCCAAATTTCCCTTGATCCCGAGAATGACCACAGTTGCACGCTGAAGAATCAACTCACCATAGAAGGATTAAACTGAAAACATACTGCTTGACAATATTTCTCAGATCTAAATACCGTTTAACCTAACAGCAATTCAATTAAGCTACCAGCTTCACAATCCTCAAATCTCTACACCTACAGGGATCCCAGATGACTTAGCTTAATGGTGGGTGTCTCCATCCCAACTGTTCCCTGTGGTGTGGCTCACCTGAGTTTTGGATCGGCCTTTGAATGGGAACATGAGGGGTCACACATAATGGATGGGTTGGATGTCATGCACACATCACAGTGGCCCCCACATGTCAAAGCTTTGTACTGGATCCAAACCTCATGCTTAACTACCCAGCTTCACAACTCTTAAATCTCTACACAAAAGGATCCCAGATGACTTGGCACTCAAATTCTTTCATAATCACACACCTATCATATTCAAACACTAACAACTTTTTTTCCCAAGTCCAAATACACTAACTGCTAAAAGGTGAATAATTAGAGAGGGCAACAGCTGTTAGTTTGTTTGCGACCATATTAGCTGCCATGATGCCCAAAAAATTGGAAATGCAATTTGCAGAGACCCAACTTCACGCAGGATCTGGATCTATTGCCTCAATCAACTGCTGAAACGGAGGATCATGTTTCAATACTAATTTGCAGGAATTTTAGTTAGAAGTATCGAATCCAAACCAGCCAAGTCCATCCAAAGCTCACCCTAAACCCAATCTAAATGATTGAAGTGAGAGGTGTGGGTCCCAGCCTAACTTTGGTCTGGGAAACCAAACATCTTTCTTTTTTTGGTGGGACTCTCACTGGCAGGTATCCTTTGAGAGAAAAATGTTCTTCTAGCCAGCTCTGAGAGTGGTGGAAAGTTTTTTTTTTTTTTCCCTATCCCCACCAGACGGCTACTAAAAAATGTGGTTCATTGATGCTTTCTTTGTAGCGAGAAAACTTTTCCTGCCATCTGCGCACCTTTGCAAATCTTCATTTTTGGACCTCTGTCTACCTGGACCTCTGTCTACCTCGCTTCTGAAAGACAAATGTTGTGATTTCAGGGACCATTTTGAAACCCATCAGATAAGCTTTTCAATGAGCCCTAATCATCTAGGAACCAACATCAAACTGGGAAGTTGTGATCCATGCAATCGGTAGGTCTTTGTGAAACCCTTGTAGAATTTTTAATTCAAATTGCCATAGTAACCTTCCAAGATTTCAAATCAGTAGAGCTCCTTTCCTCCACTTTTTTTAACTCCGTTCTTACTTCCCTTTAGAACCTTTACCTCACACCTAACCCACCCTCTAATTGCAGAACTACTTATCCTAACTACATTACCTATGGAAATCTCCAATCTACCATTTCTGGCTCCCTAATTCAAATTCAACCAAGGAATCTTCTATGTAACCAAATTTCCCTCCCAGTTTTACCAATTACCATCTTATACTTAGATCTACAAGCTCCATAGCCAATTGCAATCCCACTACCCCTTTAGGTTCCCTCAAAATGCGCTCTTGCCACTACCAATTCTACAACACCCAGAGATTCCACTTCTTTGCAAAGTAGAGACTACGCTTGCGTGTGAAGAAGGGTGCCTAACACTTTCCTTCATCACCGAGGCACATTCTCGGAATCTCTAATTAGATCTGTTTTTGGAATTATTTTGCTAGATTTTGATATAGATTACCTTGAGCAATTTTCTACTCAAAACAAGCAAGTGGGGGTGACTCCTCTCCTTTTCCAGCTAGTTCTCCATGCCGTTGGAAATTCCAGCCTCCCCAGAACATTACAACTTGCAAGATATTCAATACCTTAGATGTCAAACCTTTTGTTTTCCCTTAAATGTTAGTTCCCAAATGTATGAACCAACCACCTAACAACACTATTGGGAAAAAGATCTCCTTGATTATTTAAATCTATCACAGAGAAAACTGGTTCCAGATCTACATAAGTTTTGGTGGCTGGGTAAAAACTTGCCGTTTGAATATCTAGAGTTGCATTAAAAAGAAGAGAGAGAAGAACGCCATCGCTATATTGGATCCCATACAAAGACCAGTCTGACCAGACCTAAAAGTAGAACAACATCAAACTAAAGTTTCTAAATCCAGACCGTGATCAATTGAGAGGATTACTGATATACAAATGTAAGATTTCTCAATAGCTACTGTCATGAGAAGTGGCAGTGTGGTTCAGGTCTTCTAGATCCTACTAAGGTGTGGGTCAGATAAATCAATGCAAAAAAATTTATCATCTGCAAATACGAGGAATGTAAGGCATGCCTCTTCATCCATTGCAAGGTGGCAAAGACTGGAATGAATTGTGTGTTTCAAGGCGTCGTGGCTCAAACTTGCACAAGTTGGGCTAGCAACCAATTTAAGGCAAGGGCGGCAAGCCCTCCGTTGGCTGTTTCCTTTAGTATGGAATTGGAAGGTAAGGCCTGAACCAAGGTATTCAAAATCAGTTACGTAACGGCCGTAACGGCCATTACGTAACAGTAATGGTCATAACCATTATGCATTAAGGGGTCAAAATGGCCATAATGGCCATTACAGGAGAAAAAAAAAAAAGCCATAAAGGCCCTGTAACAGTTTTTTCAAAAAATAAAAAAGGGACGTAAAGGCCAATACGGGGGCCGTAACGTCCATTACAGCCCGTATCATAACGGTAATGGTGGTGGCCGTTACGGCCACCATTACCGTTTTGGAACACCTTGACCTGAACAGATCTTCAACAATAAAGTGCCAATTGATGTTCTCATTTAAAGAATCCATTCTTCTGCCATAGCTGGGTTCTTGTTGGTTACGAATTAGCCAGTTTACCCATAACATACCAGGCGTGTAGCAATTCAATGAATACACAAACCACAAAAGACCAAACTAAAGTCTCATGGAGCTACCTGAAGCTGAATGTTGACAGTTCTTAGAGAACACAGGCCCAGCTGGGATTGGAAGCATCATTCTTAATGACAAAGGAATCAATTACAAGACTTTCAGTGGCCCAGCAGGAGTGGACGAGATGGATATGACAGAAGCTTTGGATTGAGAGAAGCGTTGCAAATCTTTGCTGCTTTGTTTTCCAAAAACCTCATTTTTTGATGCACAGCCAATGAATGTTTACCGCTTGGGCTTCAAGAAACGGTAGATTCCCATGGAAGTTTGCTTTCATTACAATGAGACCACTCTTGCTTATGGATTAAACATTTCATTTACTCGGGTGGCCCAATATGTGAAACATCATGCAGAAACTGTTGTGACCCGTGAGAGAGGGTGTGTTGAAATCATGCCTTTGTATTGCAGACTAGCAGCCTAGATCAGAGATGTATTTGCATTCTCCTTTTGAATTTTAATAATTTCATTATATGTCAATAAATAAATGAATGCAAAATCAGTGCTTCAATGGTGAAATTCCATCAGAAATGCAATCAAAATTTGACAATAATAGGCGAAATGAACAACGCCACACAATTTTATTCACAGCGAAATTGATAAAGTCTCCACAGTCCACTACACAATTTCCAGACATGGCATGGCAACAACAGTGAACAATCATCAACGACTAAATCTTTCAATCGATGAGGATTTATGTACAAAACGAACTGATGAATGCATAAACACACCTACATCACCAAAGAACCAGGAACTTCGAATTTGCAAGCTTTACCAACATCAAGTCGTGGAAGCTACCAGTTTTCCTTAACAATCTTTGACTTCTCAAGTATGTACTTCCCTTCTTTGTACTTTTGTGTTTCCTCATAAGCTCTTACATACTTCCAACCCAACACTTCACGGCAATCACAGCAGTAAACATCAGCGACTGTGTGCAATCCGGTCATGAGCTGCCTGTCTTCTTTCGGCCCTATATCTATGTTCATTGCATGGGCAAACAGAAAGGCTCGGCCATTTCTCCCCTAAAGAATATTTTACAAAACATTTGGAATCAATGGTATTTCTCAAAAAAATGGAAGAGCACAAAGAAATGGATCCATATACATTTAAACTTGAAGTTTTAAACATAACCTATTCAATCCAATCTTAGCAGTATCAAGCAAGCCCTTCAATCCATACCCTCTACCATATTTCTTAATTTTTTCATTATATCAGTTCATCAACAGCAAGCATGATTGTTTTAGCCGGCTCTCTCAGTTTGTCTGATTGCTTGCCCTGAGGTTTTTTGGGCAGGGTTGTATTTTCTTTTCCTTTGTTTGCTTTTGCTTTTGGTTTTGTGTTTTGTTTTTCTTCTTTGGCTTTGTGCCTTAATAAAGTTTTTATCTTTAAAAAAAATCAACAGAAAGCATGACAGACCAAAACAAGCATTACATGAAAATTTGTATACATCCCATCTCTGAATTTTAGAAAAAATCAACAAAAATTCACAGATATCAGATTAGCTCCGCACCTGGAAAGCTTTTGAAATGATGTCGTCGTGAAGGGAAACATGGTTTCCGCAATTGTAGCAACTGTACAGTCGAGGCCCGATACAATCCGCCATTGAAAGACCAAATACCACCCTTACTGTGTACTGAAAAGCCCAGATCTCATATAGAGAACTGGTTACAACATCAAATAACACCCACCATAAAAGAAAATGGAATTAAAAAAAAAAAAAAAAAATTTAATTCAAAATCCCGATTGCAAAATCCATCTATGAAACGAAATTCATATCTAAATGATTGAAATGGAAACTATCTTACATCTTCCTCTTTTTGTGCTAGCAGCCCAAACTACTGGCAATTAGTCATTCTTCCTTGTGAATTCTGTTTGCACAGATCAAACGCAACACAGGAGTGTGAAAATAAATAATCATAAAAAAAAAAAAAAAAAAAACAAACAACTGAAAAGGATTGGTTAAAGGTTCTGAAAGCACTATATTAAACAATACAAGTAAAATAAAGATATAACGACGGGCAGTTAGAGGAGTAAAGAACAAGAATACCAATCAACAAGCAAGATAACAACTATCCAAGAAACCATATCAAAATCAAGAACTGTACGAAAACCATTAAAATAATATTTAAAGTCGAGATCTTTTTTTCCTTTTTTTTTGAATGACTCTAAAACTTGTCTAATATTTCAGTAGAATGGATGAAAAATTAGATTTTTAATCCAATAAAAGAAGATTTTCCTCGAACAATAACAAAGTGAAGAACAGAAAGACACTGAATAATTTTTTTTCTCTCAATTATGATAATGCAAATGAATGAAATTTACCTTTTTATCCATCAAACAACATCAAAATCAGGATCTATATAAACCCACTAAAATCGCTTAATATTTAATAGAAAATACAAAATAAATTACAATTTTACCCAAAAATAATAATAATAATAACTATGCAACAAAAATAATAATAAAACCCACAAAAATAATAATAATAATAACTATGCAACAAAAATAATAATAAAACCCACAAAAAATTCCAAATATTTTAATGGAAAAGTAATATAAATTACACTCTTCTCCCAAAAAAAAAAGAGAGTAAAAATCAAGCAACAATATCAAAATCAGGAAATGAATAAAACACACTAAATTTTTTTATATTTTTAATAGAAAAAAAAAATTACTGTAGGCCTAAAAAGAGAGAAATATCCTCAAAACCCATGAATCTTTTCCAATTATTTTACTCGAAAAAATGTAAAATATTTTTAAAATATACATCAAAAACTAACAAGACTCATTAAATTACTCCAAATAATCTTCTGGAAATGAAATCTAATCTGTAAAATTAAAATCCCAATATTTTTACGAAATTATGGAAAATGATTCTTTGAAGAAAAAAAAAATAATAATAAAATAAAAGAAGGAAATGGAAATATTGAAATTCAGGGAAGCCCTGTTTCCTTGCTTGAAGATTGAGGAAATCCCATCAAAACCTAAAAAAGAAAAATGGGTGAGAAAATATAAATTGGAATGCTTATTAAAATATAAAAAATGAAATTTCAAATTTCCAAAACTGACCTTTGGATTTTCTGAGAGACCGAATGCAAGGGTTTTTGCTGAGAGACGGTTGTTGGGGTTTCTGAGTTGTAAGATTTCAGAATTAAAAAATAAAAATAAAAAAGAATAGTATTGCCAGACGCACTTCAAGCGCTAAACAGAGACGCGGCCACACATGTCAACTTGGCATACGTGTGATAGATCCGATACCTTCATCTTCTGTTCTTAATGGTTTTCTCTTCTAGATATCGATGATCCGGACTGTATGTTATTACGTGGGTGAAACATATACCACAAGATATGGACGGTTAGAATAACGGTTCTATATTTGATATGCATGTGTCTCAATTCATGAGTGGGCTGGAATATTTCAAGGATAGATTACTTACATGGAGGGACCTTCTAATGAACGTACCAGATCTGTCACGAGTCCGGCTAACTCTGCACGTGTAGTGCGTTTTGTTTTGGCGCTTGAAGATGGGTTGAATTCGCATTCCTCATAAATAGAACCGCGATGGCTATGGTGTGAGTTGGGCGGCGTTTATTGAAATCTGAGCAAGACTTTGTAGTATCATTGAAATGGTGGTGACTTTTCAAACGTATACATGGAAGAGTGGTAAGGAAATCCAGACCGTCCAAGTCGCTGGTCCAACAGTTGATGAGGCATACAAAAAAATTCGCACCGAGAAGATGAGAATAGTTATCTGAATTTTCAATCCGAATTTGGACCACTTACCATTTTACGTTTAACCATCCATTTAATATCCATTAATTGGATGGTTAGGATTGTTTGATCATTGTGATTTTAGAGAGATGACCATCCACAGTGGGGCCCACAAATTAGATGATCTGGACAGCAGCTGTATATTAGCCCCAACACATGAGAAGGATGAGTCACCACAATCTTTTAAATGGTGCAACACAAGTATAATAGGAGCCTAGCCTAGGGAATAAGCCACGACAGTCCAAAAGGATAGCCTATTTGTATGTAGCTAGCATGTAGCATGTAGCATAGGCAGAAAAATTATACTGATCATACGATCCTGACCGTGGGGCCCACATCAATGTATGTGTTGTATATCTACGCCGTCTATCCGTTTTTCTAGATTATTTTATGGTACGGTTGAAAAACTAAGGCAGATTAAAAATTCAGGTGGACCATGCAGTAGAGATTGAATTCCCACCATTAAAACTTCTTGGGAGCGACAGAATTTTTGGATCAAGCTGCTATTTGTCTTTTTCCCTTCATCCAGGTTTGTGTTACCTTATCAACGGGTTGGATGGCAAATAAAAATTATAGTGGGCCCTAGAAACTTTTTAAGGTGGACCTTCAATCACCACTGTTTTCCTGTGGTGTGGCCCACTTGAGATTTGGATCTGCATCAGTTTTTGGAACATGAGCTAAAATAATCTGAAAAAACTGATGGACGGCGTGGATATACAACATGTACATTAAGGTGGGCCCCACGGTCAAGGAAACACCCACGACGCTGTTCCCCCTGCCTCACCTAATCCGCGCTCTCAGTTACCTGCATGCCACGTAGGGTGGGTGGCTAATGGTACGATGATGAGAAATACTTTCATACTCTGGCAGAGTGTGATGGATGATACTCAGGCACTTAGAAATTTCCTAGAGACTGCATACGCAGAATACAAGTAATTCAAATCAAACCGTTCAAATTGTAGGTCCCATTTTATATATTTCAATAGCTAAAATTTACTTTTATCGGGTAGTCATACTATTAGATTGCTGGGCATTTAATGGACGGTTAAATGAAAAATATGGAATGATCTTATTTTATAAATACAAGTATCCACAAATCACAGGTCAAGATTGTTCAACCCAATTTGAGTTTGAAGAATATTTTGGGAACACGTGGTTTCAAAATTTAGTCGGTTTAATTTAAGCTAATACAGGCCACGTATATTTATTTGTAAGTGTTACGTATCGAGTGTCATACGCAACCAGAGTATTAAATCCCTCCCATCGAAGATAAGCACGCGCGTAATCGTGCACCGAAAGTAACGGACGCGGATTACTAGCTACTGAAAAGTTTAGTAGCGGGACTCGCTGCTGAAGTGACGTAACCTAATTACGTGGGTCCCACCATGACATATTTTTTTATCCACACCGTCCATCCGTCTTGATAGATCATTTTAGGGCATTAGACAAAGAATGAATCAGATCCAAATATTGAGTGGACCTCACCACAGAAAACTGTGGAGAGAGTCACGCCCACCGTTAAAAACTTCTAAGGACCACAAAAGCTTTCGATGAAGCTGATATTTGTGTTTTCCCTTCTTTAATGTCTGTGTTACGAACATGTAGGACTTCAAATAAACATCACCGTGGACCTTAGTAAGGTTTTAACGGTGGATGTCACTCTCCCCACTGTTTTCTGTGGTGGGGTCCACTGAAGCTTTGGATCTGGTTCGTTCTTTTGATCATGCCCTAAAATGATCTCTTCAAATGGATGGACAGTGTGGATATAACAGATACATTAAGGTGGACTCCACATATCTTAGTGACGTCACTTCAACGAGGGCGGATTAGATACTGACAGGTTGGTATCACCATCATGTATGTTCTGTATCCATGCCTTCCACCTACTTGGAGAGATTATTTTCGGGGAATTTGCAAAGAATGAGTTAAATCCAAAGCTCCAGGGGACCCAGCACAGAAACAGTAGGGACAGTGACGCAACCGCTCAAAACTTCTAAAAGCACAAAAGTTTTAGATCAAGTTGATATCTTTGTTTTCCCTTCTTTCGTGTCTTTTTTAACTCTTGAATAGGTTGGATTTCAAATAAACATTATAGTGGGCTTTAAGATAGTTTCAATAGTGGGGCTCACTCTCCCCACTATTTTATGTGGTAGGTCCACTACAGATTTTTATCTACCCCGTTCTTTGGTAGAGTTGGGCATATCTGACTTGATTCGGTGAATCCGACCTGATCAGACCCGATCCGACCCGTTCCGAACCGAACCGACGGCCTGGATCGGTGCGGATCGGGTAGGGCTATTCAGATCCGACATTTTTTCAGATCGAGATCGGGTTGTGGTCAATCCGGACCGATCCGACCCGAAAACTCGATCCGAATGAATTCGGACCGATCCGACCCGATCCAGAGTGGTTCTTATCAATAATTCTACTTTTTCCAGTGGTATGGTCTACTTGAGCTTTAGATATGCATCAATTTCGGGTTTAACTAGTGAAATAATTTGGAAAAATGAATGGATGCGTGGATAAACTACATGCATTCACGGTGGGCCCCAACAGAGTTTACTTAGTATAATAAGAAGAGATTTGCTAGTGTACCATACACAGCTATATAGCTGCCATAGGATAGCTGATGTAGGCTATAACTGTAGGTACGTGTTGTGCAAAGACGAGCAATGACACTCCCTCGAGCTCCGAGTTGTATGAACAGTTCAAAGGAGATTAAAGTTATATTGTCCCCACAGTGATGTATTTATTATATCTACACCATTCATCTATTTTTAGAGATCATTTTAGAACATTATCCAAAAAGTGAATCATATCCAAAGATCATCTGGACCACACCACAAATAGCAGCGGAGATAATGATTTTCACCGTTAAACAATTTGTAGGGCCCACCATAACGTTTATTTTCCATCCAATCTATTCATAAGGTCACAAAGACCTGAATTAAGAGGCAAAACAAATTTCAAATTGATCCAAAACTTTTGTGAGGCTGTGACCCCAAAAAGGCTTTCAATGGTAGACGTTCAATCCCCACTACTTTTTTCAGTGTGGTCCACTTGATAGTTAGATCTACCTTATTTTTCGTCTCAAACCTTAAAACGAGCTCGCCAAATGGATGGACGGTTTGAATATAACACATGCCACATTATCAGACCCACAGAACTTGCTAACGTAAATGCAGCAATGCAGGCACTTTCGTGCACGACACGTTACAGCTACATGCTGTGTACAGCTTGTCAACGCAATTGTAGCGCCTCGAGCTCCGAGTTGTAGGAACGACTCAAATGGGGAACAGAGTGGTCGATGGTCTGTGGGCCCCAAAATGATGTATGTGTTTCATCCATGTTGTCCATCTATTTTTCCAGGTCATTTTATGGTGTGAGACAAAAAATGAGGTATATCCAAATCTCAAGTGGAACACATTACAAGAAACAATGTTGAATGAGCGTTGACCATTAAAAAACTTTCGGGGGCCATAAAAGTTTTGGATCAATCTGATCTTTATTTTTTCCATTCATCTGGACCTTTATGACCTAATAAACAGATTGGATTTCAAATAAACAGTACATTGGGCCTTAAGAGGATTTTAATTGTGGATATCCAATAACTATTGTTTTCCTGTGGTGTGGTCCACCTGAGATTTATATCCCTCTCATATTTTGGGTCAAGCGCTAAAATGATCTTTAAAAATGGATGAACGAAATGGATTAAAAACACACATCATGGTGGGTCCCATAGAGCACCGACTACCATCCACGGGGTTGGTGGCAGAGGAGTAGCCAATCCGTTTTCGCTCAAATGAGATTAACATTACATGGGCCCCACAATGAAGTATTTATTATATCCATACCATTTATCCATATTTCATGATCATTTTAGAGCATTTGGAAATAAAACGAATCATATCTAAAGCTCAAATGGACCACACCAAAAATAGCTACAAGGATAATGATTTTCACCGTTAAAAAAGTCGATCCGAATCGTACCCGACCCGATCCGACTCGGTTTCCCTGACCAAGTTGGACTCAGTTCGGGTCAGGCCAATCGTGTGTCGGATCGGTTCGAATCCTATGTCTCAGGCTCAGTCCCAGATCAGATCGGGTTCGGATCAGCCCAGCTACATTTCGGACCGAATCGAGTTGGGCCCAATCCGATCCGAGTCGGTCCGATGCCCAGCTCTATTCTTTGGTTTATGCCCTAAAATGATATCTCAAAATGGATGGATGGTGTAGATACAACACATATATCATAGTGGGACCCACAGAACTTGGTGATGTCACTTAAGTAGCGTATTGGCTATGCAACGTATCTAATCCACGTCCCACTTCAACAGGGAACCTCCTGGAAGCAACGCAGGGAATCTGGTTGGGGCCCACTACGTTGTTTGTGAGAAAGTCATTCTGTCTATCCGTTTTTAGAGATCATTTTAGGACATGCGGTCAAAATATAGGTGTTGGGCCACATAAGAGGAAACAGTGGAAATTTAGTTATCACCGTTGAAATATTTATACGGCCACAAAGGTTTTGTATCGGTCTAATTTTTGGTATTTTCACTTCATCACAGTGAAAATGACTTTTTTAAATGATTTAGATAGAATATATACATAAAGGTGGAGCCTGTGAAGGTTTCAACGGTAGGCATTCATTTCTCACTATTTCATCTCATATGGCACACTCGGGTCTTGTATTCTTCTCATTTTTAGTCGTATGTATTAAAATGAGCTGATAGAGGGATTAAATTTCTCATAAACATCTCAGCAGACCCCACCTTGCATCCCAGCGCAGAACCTCTTGCGAAAAGACTTTCCGCGGAGTCTCCCAACCTGCCAGTAGCTAATTCACGTCTGAAAGAATAGCTACGGACAGGTTGAGCAGAGGCTACTGAAGTTACGACACCAAGATCTTTGCCCCACCATGATGTATGTTTCGCATCCATACCTGTTGAAAATTAGTGGTTTTTCAAAATAAAAAGAAAATTCAAAATTTTCAAAATTTCGGGAATTTCCCGCCAAAATGCTTTTTGAAAATTTTGAATTAAAAAGTGCGGTGTGTGTGCTTTGTCTCACATCGGAAATGCAAAGAAGGGTTGTGTGGTTTATATGAAATGTTGTGAAGAGTATTCTTACTTGGAGTTTTTGGAGGAGGTGATACTCGGGTTGCGCACGCACGCACGGGCGCTCACGCTCGGGATTGGGACGGGCGTGGGCAGTGAGGCAGTGTGACTGTAGTGGCGTTAGATGGCGCACTTTGCACTTCTGAAAACGGACAGACCATGATGATCTAACGGTCAAATCCTTTGATCCAACGACCAAAAAGTCTAGGATTAATTGACAATGGCCAGAAACGTTTTCAAACGTTCTGGACCATTGAATACCACACAACAACGGTGCTATACCTGATGCCTATATAAATTGGACCATTCCAGTTCGATTTCATCATCTCAACACACCTCTCTCCCATCAAATCAGATATAATTCAAATCTCTATTATAGAATACTTTGATCATCTTTACCGTCTAAGTCTGCCAGAAGAGATCTGCTGCATCAAAACTGTTCCGTAGTGGACCTGTAACACCCCGTACTTTCCAGTACTCGAGTGTTACCATAAAGATCTAAATTAGTTTCCACGTGTATGACAACACACATGACTCACCTTACACATCATCATCAAGTGACCCACAAACTATCCATCTCGACCAATAGGTACAGTCTTTATTCATATATAAAGTTATCCATTCGATTGGTTCAGGACGTCTATTTTAGGATCTCAATCGCTTTAATAGATCAAATTTTTAGGTGTAATTGATAATTTATTTATCATATAGAAATGTATAAAAGATGTATTATATTAAATAAACATAAAAAGTGAAAATTTTACAATGCATAATTGAACTATAAATGTTAATGTAGTAGTAAACATCTTGTATAAACATGTATACAAAGGACTACTAGATATTTTAATAAAGTTGTAAATTATTTAATAATGCAATTTTAAATATAGCGTTGTACAATTTCCAATTCATGTATATGCATAATATGATATTATGAATTATACGCTAGTAAAGGTGTGGTCAATAGCATGTATACAGTGGTATGTTAATATTAAAATTTTATTTAATTGAATTGTTTTAATTAATGTAATTATAAGTAAAGTATAATAGTAATAGATTTTATATTAATTGGCAAGTAATATATGGTGGAAGCCTCACAAATGGCCATTAGGATTTTCTAACCAGTGACGCTCAATCCTGGGGTGATCCGACCCTCGGATCAACGGTAAACCACCATTGGAGCTAGGAATCGACCCATATGGGCCACCTGGGCCTCACATGTGCCCCAAACTGGGCCGGGACTCCAAAATGGGACCCCTAAGAGAATGGATGGAGTGGATTTCATCCAAACACAACCATGGGCCCTGCCCTGATGGTGCATGTGCACAATTGATGAGCACTCGCTGTGCACCGGGCGCCCCAGGCCGGTCAGCATGGGCTGACCCGTGTTTCACCAAAAAAGGAAGTTTTCCCTCTCTCTCTTTGTTTGAAAACAGCGAATGGACACCGTCCGATAGATTTCGATCGATGGCCCACCCACATGATCCGTCTGGATAATCCAGACCATCCATCTTATGCGCATCACGGCCCGAACCTAGACCATGCTCTCCATTCGCATTCATGCAACCGTGCGTGGGCACAATCTTCGTTGCAATCAGGTCGTGGAAACACAAAGATTCCGAAAATGGAAGTTGTTTCCTTCCAGCTCAGCGATCTGCGTGCGTGGGGATCCTTTAATCACGTCCGTTCATCGGCAAGAAATCCCAGCCATCCAACAGCTCTCCACGTGGGAGAGGATTCCCACCCACAGAAACCCAAAACCAGCAACAGTTTCGGCTCTGACGGACGTACATGCTGGCTGTTGCAATCCAAACCATTTGCTCCTGATCCGACGGTCTAGGATCATTGGAAGAACCCTACGAGAAGAGAGAACGACTCTCTTTAGGCTCATCTCCACTTCCTTGCGGCTGGGAAGAGAAAAACAGTCGTTTTCTTCTCCTACCGTACCCACCACCCAAAACATCCTAGAGCTTTGAAAAAGCCTATCCATAAGCTCCCTACAGTCCATATGAACCATCCCATGCTGTCGGATTGGAGGAGGGAGTCTCCGTTCGAGACCGCCATTGATGGCAGCCATCTTCTCCGTCGTTCCAACTGAGTCAGACTCAGTTCGGGATGACGTTTTCCGACTCTCACCACCTGGTGATGGCGTTGGAAGAGAAAGAAGGAAAAAGAAAGTGAAAGAAAAGCATAGAGAGGGAAGAGAATGAGGGAGTGTGTTATGCAACCGTTGCACTCGGGCCGAGCCTGAGTCAGGCCGGGATGCTCGGTCATTGCTGGGTGTTTCCAGTAGGTAGGAGAGAAGAAGAAGAGGAGGAGGAAGATGGAGAGAAAGGACAGAGAGAGAGAGAGGGGTTGCACGGTGCTGCTGACTGCACCACATGCACCTGACCGAGCTGCTGAGTTACTTGCTGGTCTGACCCAACAAAAATAAAAAATCAGGTAAGGCCGTGCGCCACACCTCTGTTAACTACATCAACAATGAGCTAGGATCATCCGTGAATCGTCTAGCAAAAATGCTGGGCCGATCCAGATTCCAAACAAAAAGCTCTGGGCTGAGATGTAGGCAGACGCAGCCCATCAGCTGAGCCACGGTTTGGGTCGCAAGCTGCACTGAAAACGGCCTGCAAATGGGCAAGATCCAGTCGTAGCAGGGCCATAGATAGAGTTGTATTAGGCCCTCAAAAGGCTTTCAAACCTTGGTTTAAATCAGGCCCTTAAATGGGCTTGGAAATCCCTTCAGTTGGCCTGAAGCCAGACCTTCACCAGGCCTTGATTGGGCTGTACCAGGAGCCAAAGTACAGCCTCTAGTTGGGCCCTTGATCTTAGCCCAAAACTACAAACCCTAGCTGGGCTGCACCTCACCTAAAAGCACATGGACCCCACCATATATACAGTGGGCTGGACTCTGGTCCAGGTCTGTGGGCTGAGATCAACCTTAGTTGGGTTGTAATGTGGGCCATGGGCAGCCCCTATCATGAGCCATATTTTGGGCTGAAAGCAGTCCTGAATTTGGGTTGAAATCAGCCCTAGTCTAGGCCTAAAATCAGGCCCAAGATTAAGCCCAGTTCGAGCCTTAGGCAAGGCCAAACTAGAGGCCCAATTTCCCATATTAATGAGCCCTTCAAACCCACACTAGGCCATTTTTATGTATTATTGCCATTATTACTGTTAGGATTGTTAATATTAGTAAAGATCAGCCAATAGTAGATCATTAGGCTAAAATGGTTATTATAAACAAATTACAATTATTAAATAGTGGTATCCTGTTTACTATTCTTAAATATTCATTTTGGATGGTCGTTGGTGTCGCCATAATGACTGCCTTGCTACATTAACTAATATTAATTATCATCATCACTAATGTTAACAATTATTCTCTAATTACTATATTAACATTGTTACCATTTCCATTATTAACAAGATTGCTAAACATTGGGATGCATGACCATTAGTAAATTATCTATTCTAGTAATAGTTATTATATAAAGGAAATTATAATGATATCATTATTGAATGCTAATGCATTGCCATATCACAAATGGTATATCATAATATTAACTATCATCATGACGATTATTAACTAGTATTGACTATAATGCTAATGTTAGTAAATATTTTATAACTATTAAATTAGCATTGTAAATTATTACACATCAACTACAATTCAAACCCTAGAGTTAAGGCTACAACTAAGCTCTAAGATAAAACCCTAAGCCCTAAAAACAAGTAATCTAAACCCCAGTATATATCGGTCTTGACTATAGATGTTTGGCAAGACATTGATCTCACATACAACTTCACAATTCATGATAGGATCCGATTCTAAGGGTGCACACGCTTCCTAGCAGCCTTAGTTGGCATTGGCGATTTGACTAGTCAGGTGATGATTCTTCCCCTTGAGCTTTCCATCTTCGCATTAGCTTAAGTTATAATTTTTATTTAAATTTATAATTGATATCTCCCTCTTATAGCCACATGTGTTAGCTGGTGGAAATTGAATTGTTGTATTACATGCTTAATGATTATCCTGTATAATTGTTCATGCTTGTGGATTGCTTACGGAACTTAAACTGGTACATTAGTGGAAAATTCTCACATATAAATGTACACCCATACTCGGAATGTAACTTGATTAGTTGTGATCGTAATGGACCTTCGACTTGGTGGTTACTGAGGGTGGTTTAGATGGATCATTGATGTGGGCCTACCATCCAGGGTTGTTGTGTCCAATTGTTTTCAAGGATGGTCTTTTATCGCATGGTTCTAATACTCGCCCTATGTGGCCTATTGAATGTTTTATACTGTACAACCATGTGATGGTAAGCCCCATATATTGTAATCTGATTAGCCACTAGTCGACGAGGTACCATTAAACATCATAAGGTGGTATTCTCATGGGCCGGAGATGGTGGTCATGGGACACTATGCCCAAGCCGTCGGCCTACGCTGGGCCATGTGCTCCCCGTAGTGATCGTAAGCTTACTTAAATTGGTTGATTGTAAATGGACTAATAATGGGCTAACAAATCATGCATACATGGCATATTTCGATGACTTGGATCACTCTGCCTTGCGATTACGCTGCGTGTTGCGTTATGACCAGTCATTCGATTGTGATATTGACTCGGATTATCATGCCCTGCGATTACGCTGCGTGTTGCGCTGATAACCAGTCTTATCCCTGGATGACGACCCCATTGCCCGTCCGGATGTTTTACCCGGTGCACAGACCGTTTGGATGTTTTACTCGGGTCGATCATTACATTCATGCATCCATGCATCTAACAAGACTGCATTTACTCTGTTTTGGTTGTTTGTATGTTTTATACTATTTCTTACCTAATGCGGCGGTGTGTAATCTTGAGGGGAATTCACACTAAGTTGGTCACTCATCCATCAAATATATAACCGTACAGGTAGCACAGGTGGCCCAGGTGAAATTCATGTTTATATTGTCGAGGAGCAAGCTACATTTGACAGGGATGCATGATTGTGATTGCTAAGAGTTGCTACAGGATTTTATATCTCAAATTTACTGTAATTTACTTTATTTCACATGTAATATTATTTCATTTTGTAATTGTAAGAATGAGGACATTAGTTTATATAAATCATTATGGGCAACCTCTTGTATATTCTAAATGAAATTTGGAATTTTCCTTTTATGCTTCTTGTCCATTCTACGCTCATCTGCTTACTCTGATGAAAGATAAAAGAAAAAAAAAATATTATATATGACCATCCTTTAAGATTAACACTCAGGTTTTTGGTAAACGGGTCGTGTACTCGGGTCCTGAAGATTCGGGGCATTACAGTATTGTGATTGCTGCACGCTGGATCCAGATAAAGCTTGTCTTATCCTGGAAGCAATTCGCCTGTAACCCATCAGCAGTTGATAAGGGGGTGAATCACGCTTTAATGACAACGTATATTATACATGATTCAGCCTAATGAAATATTTTTTCAATTTATTTTTTATATTTTCGGTGTTGATTACTAACGGTACCATTTATCCATTTGGAGAGATGTGGCCCCACAATGATATATGTTTTGTATCCATACAATTCATTCATTTGGAAAGATCATTTTAAGCCACTATCTAAATAATTAGTAGTCAAAGCTGAAGTCCCACCATAGAAACAGGGGGAGAGTGAGTGTGACGCCAACCATTAAAAACTTCTAATGGCCACAAGTTTTCGATCAAGCTGGTATTTGTGTTTTCCCTTCTTTTCTTTATTTCATGTGTGCGTTAACACATGAACAGGGTGGATCTCAAATAAACATTATTGGGAAAGTTTCATCGGTAGGCATCACTCTCGCACTGTTTTCTGTGGTGGGGTCTGAAAAGGCCTAGCTATATGTCCTAGAGGGGGGGTGAATAGGACAATGCCAAATCAAAACTTATAACAGCGGAATTAAAAAGAATATGATAGCCAAAGTAAATCACAATGCAGGAAAGTGAAACAACCTCAAAATTTAGATCTTGAGAGGTTGATACAAATGTTGTTTTAAGGATAACCTTTCACCAAAAACCAGAGTTTATGGTAGGACAACCTTATTTCTAGAAAGATCTTTGTATCAAATCTCAAACCAAAGAGGAATACAGAAATAAATACAAACTGAATTGAAATAAATTGTAATCACAAATGTATTGTTCTAGGGACAGCCATACACCATAAAAATGGCAGGGCAACCTTGCTGGAACAACTTTTAAAAGAAATTGAATATCAAGCTGATAAAGGAATAGCAGAAAATAAATTCTAAACTATTACAAAATTCTCACAATGCTTGAATTAAATGATTACAACATTCACCACATATATACATCCCACAAAAGAATAATTAAAGATTAGAAGTATAAATCATTCAACCACGACACAAAGGATTATAGTGGTTCGCCTGTGTGTTCACCAACTGTTAAACAACAGCCACACAAAATGCTACTCCACTCCTAATATCCTCACACAGGGGATATTAGCGTTTACTAACAAAATAGGTTTTCCCAGGTTCACCCAAAACCTTTACAATTGTGTCTTTGTCTGTGGGCTTACACAATTAAAAAAAAACCCCACTTCTGAGTTTTCCTGGCTCTCCTCAGATAACCAATACAACAAGATTTTTCTGGCAAATCTTGAAAGAAACCAAAATAGAAAGGAATTTACAATTAAATGTAAAATACCTGATTATCTCCTTCGTTGTAGCAGCCCGGTAGAACCAAGTCAGAGTAGATGATTGAATGTCCAAGTTCAATGTCCAGTACTCAATTACAATGGTTCTAAGTCTAATAGATTTTAAATTAAACCAAGTAGGGCTTGCCTTAATTGATTTTGATTCCAAAGAAATGGAATAACAATTCCTCTTATCAAATTAGATTGGAATAGCAGAAACAAAATCAATTAAATAAAGCTAAGGAAAGAGAATATTAAATAAGCACACTTAGCTTAGATGGAGCACAGAATTATCTCTCAGAAGTTCGACGAAGATTGGCTTGAATGGATTAATTAATTCGATGATTTCTTCTGAGATTCGTGCTCTATTTATAGGTGAGCAGATCGCGTGTTCGACTGGTCTAGAGAGCTCTTCGACTAGTCGAAGCAATAACAGATATTTGAAAAATCATGCGCGATAAACTTTGACTGTTATACGACTGGTCGAATGACTCCTTCGACTGGTCGTAAGTCACCTTCGACTGGTCGAAGATCTCCTTTGACTGGTCGAAGAACTTAAAAATCATCGCTGGAGTTTGAGTCGAAGACTTTCGACTGGTCGAAGATGCAGTTGACACTGTTCCTTCGACTGGTGGAACAGATTCCTGGACTAGTCGAAGCCTAACAGAAATTATTCGATTTTTGTAACAAAGTTACGACTGATCGAGGAATTTCTTAGACTGGTCGAAGCAACTCTAGGACTAGTCGAAGAAGGCCTAGAACTAGTCGAAGAACAGACCAAATTTATGTAAAATAAACATTCGATTTATGTATCCAAAGTGACCTACTTCTAAGGTCAACCTAAGGTCAGTCAAACATCAACCATGAAGTAAGGACATTGAAACATTAGGAACTGGTAACTTTGAAGTATGAGCCTTGAAGTCTTGATGTAGTTCAATCTTGAAATCTTGATGTAGCTCAATCTTGAAAGTGTCTTGAGTGCTTTACAAACTGCCTTATACTCTTCTTGAAGTCTTGCAGCTTGAGTCTTGTCTTGTGAACAGTTCTTGCATTCAAGTTTGATCTTTGTACTCGTGAGCTTTGCTTGTTGTGAGCTTAGCTTGTTGTGAGCTTAACTTATTCATGAATGTTGATCTTTGAGAGAGCTTCACTTATGCAAGATATATAACAGTGATTTTGGCACCACAAATTTGACAACAAACAGGGATATAAAATATAGCAGTTACAGGGTCCACTTCAGATTTGGATATGTCTCATTCTTCGGATTATTACCTAAAATGATCTCTCCAAATGGATGGACGGTGTGGATATAACACATATATCATGATGGGCCCACGTAACTTGGTGACGTAACTTCGCTGCTCAACCTTTCATCAGCTGATCCGGTCCGAAAGTAACTGGCTGCTTGGGAAGTATCAACTTAACGACCTCGAACGTTAACAAAAATGCGAAAATGCCACTACGTATTGCACACTCGCATGTGCTGCTCGCAGAGCTATACGCATGGAAATGCAAATGTTACACCTGTACGAGATCCGACCGTTAATCCGACGCTGCGTCCAGAATATTCCCTTGCTGGATTGCCTGTGCCACCGGCCACATGAAGTTCCGGTGGTCGGAAGCTATCTGCGGCCCACATAGATACCCATGACAAATCAACTCCATTTATCAGTTCCTAAATGCCACGACAGGAATCCAAAAATAGGCGGATCGAAAAATGAGGTGGGTCACACCGCATGAGATAGCAGGGATTGAATGCCCACCGTTGGAAACTTTTCAAGGCCACAAAAGTTTTATATCAGGATGATATTTCTGCCTACAGTTTATCTGAGTGGTAGAAACCTTATGAACGGCTTGGATGGCATATAAGCATCATGGTCATATCCAGGAAGGTTTCAACGGTGGACATTTCCGTTCTACTGTTTCATGTGGTATGACCCGCATGAGATTTGGATCTACCTGATTTTTGGCATCCTATCCAATTGGGCCTTTAAAAACTGACGGACGGAATGGATCTGTCACGAACATTTCTGTGGGCCCCACATATCTTCCGGCCGTCTCCCGCTGGGGACGGACAGGAAACAATGTTGAATGAACGTCGACCATTAAAAACTTTCTGGGGTCTTAAAAGTTTTGGACCAAGCTGATATTTGTTTTTTTCAATTCATCTGGGTCTGTATGACCTGATTAACAGATTGGATATCAAATAAACAGTACAATGGGCTTAAGGAGGATTTTAATGGTGGATATCCAATCACTATTGTTTTCCTGTGGTGTGGTCCACCTGAGATTTATATCCATATATTTTTTTGGGATCAAGCCCTAAAATTATCTGTAAAAATGGATGAACGGAATGGATGAAATACACGTGCCAACCACCTAATGAGCTGTTGTGGGACATGAACACAAAGGTGTGTCTCGACTAACCGCCCTTTCCTGCACACATGCGGCAAGGCGGTGTATGCCGGTGCGAGTAGCCTTCGCGTCTAGACGCTACCGCCTATGTGTACAGATTCTAGAGTTTTGCTAGAAAAAATCCATATCAGGAATGAGTTTTTGGGTTTTGGCAATACTCCATCGCAAGGTGGGCCCATCATTTGAAAGATGACCTCAGTTCCAAACATATAAGTTCTTTTTAGTATCCTGACATTGGAATACATCAGCATGTCTTAGCTTGCGCATAAGCGGTTGATTTGGCTAGAGTACATCCCCATGTACTCAAATATGATGCATCTAGGCAGATGAGGTAGATGGACAAAATAAGGAAGGGTATAAACATATATACGGTGAGGTACTTTACAATCCAAAGTTATAAAAATATTTTGACAAAAATAAAATATAGAAGCGAGGAAAGATTGCAGTCCAAGAAAGAGATTGACAAAGATGTTGGCTATAGATTTCCAGCTGGTGGAAGAAATTGAGATAGCGTCTATGAGAGTCTCATTGATCCTCATGTACCACTTAAATTAAATTTTAGGAGCAATTTTATAGGGTAGCTACTGTTGCTTGCAATTTAAATAAACACGGGGCTGTATGTGTGATTGAGAGCCTTTATTTAGATTTTTTTTTATGTGATTATGACATACGGATGTATTAGAGTTGTACTCAACTTAATGTTTGATTGGACGTCAGTGCTCCATGTTGAGTCAAATTGATTTGAGACTGGATGTAGGATCTACTAGCCTCTCAACCACAAGTTATGATCAGCGATTAGGTGATTTATAAAAAGGGTAAGGGTTAATCCTACCTGGTAGATTCTTTTTGCTTTATGACTTCGTGACTTTTTTTTTTTTTAATCGGTCATTACAATAAATTTCTCAAAAAGAATGAAAATGAATAAATAAATTTAAAAAATAAGCTAAACAATGTTGATTTTATTATTATTATTATTATTAATCGATTATATAACTCATTGTGGTTGACAAAGTATCAAAATAACTTAAAGAAATAAATTGTAACACCCTATGAAATTCATCATACTCGATCCTAACATGTATGCAAGTGTTACTGTCAGAGAACGGTATAAGTCCAATTAATTACCCTTAAGGCATTATAAAATACGCTCGATCACTTAATTTCGGGTCTAACCATGAGATCTGATCATATAAGACCTAGATTTAGACAACCAATCACTGACTACTAAATTGATCTAGTCACTCTTTCAACTTAAGAATCAATGGCTTAGGGAAATTAGGGTCGATCATCATTTTCACTAATAGTGTAAATGTCAATTGATGAACCTAATTAATCCAGACCCTACCAATCATGCACAAGAAATCTCACTACTCAAATCATTATAGAAATTGTTGGATTAATCAAACGAGCTCTAAAACGCTTGTTAGTGGGCCGCTAAACTCGAAGCTATAAAAAGACGTTCGTCTTAGCGGTCTTGATTTCCCTTGCGAGACATATAGTCAAGATTGTGCACCAAATCATTCAACTTGGACCCCGTAAGTGAGCACATGAGAGATCTGAAGTTTCTTTGAAATCACCAAAAAATGTAAGTTAATCGTACTCACCGAACTTATTCGATGTTAAGGCTTTCAAACCATTAGTCAAGGACACTAACCTTAATAACCATTTTACGAACATCCATATACCCGCGACCACGATTGACGACCAGCATCTGTTGAACTAATTTCTTAGCCACATCCCTCGATTGGTGTGTCCAAATTGTTGGGCGATCATAGCCTTGCGTAGATCACCACTTGGTGCAACTTATATGACTTGGGATCATTTTTGTGTACATTAGCACCATTGGTTCCCAGATCTTCGCGTGGGTGGTCTCTTAGATGATGTTGCATTTAAGAATAGATCCATTAGGGGAACCTCTACCATTAACTCGGGCCTCAAATCGATCATGGTCACCCATCTAGTGACCTACTCAAACCCCCTCCTGCATTTAACTTTAACTATTTCTCCCTTCTAATCGTGGTCCTGAAGGGGTTAATGGACTTGATCCACTTGAACCTGATTTGTTATCGAACAGGTCGGACCTGATTTTTCATCGAGCTCTCTCGTTCTCTTAATTCTGATTATTACACGAATCAGGACCCGATCTGTCTGATGTTTGCTTTCTCCTTATTTGAATCCGAACCAAAACCAAATTTACTTAGATATTGGTCCAATCATCAAATATTCGGAATCTTTCTGATCTTTGTAAACTCTCTAAACATCTCTAGGAAAATTTCCCATTTTAGAAGGACTGTGAGAAACGACTTACCAAGTCTATCATAATTGGATCCATGATAGGATCTGTCCTCTCACAATGGGTATTTATAAACGTGTTAGTGTTGTGACAACCCCAAGTGCAGGGCTGTGAAGTAGTACATACTCGGTAAGACCAAGGTCAATACATAGGGATTGGGAAGAACACTTTTAGAACTAAACTAGAATTAAAGGTTATTTCACTCCAACAAATTTTAAAAAATATATAAAAACAATAATTAACTAACGATCTACGGATCCAATTCTAATCAATCTACAATGCTAGTTCACTGATTTAACTTTAATAAATCAATTAGAATCGAATAATGATTCCTTCCAATTGGAGGATAAAACAGTTAATTCAATTATAATTCACCAACAAGACATGAACTTCAATTAAATAATTCTCTCATGAAGAACAAATTAATTTATTGAGGGAATTCTAAGCATCTATTATACTCGTAGTTCACAATAGATCAAGGAATTTTACAAATAAACACTTTTATAAAAACTAGCTAATTGATTGTAGAGAATTTTAAACATCTACTATGCCTAAATTATACAATGGATTATACAATTCAATAACAATTCAAACTAATTCAATTAAAAAATCACCATTCCAACTAATGTATTGAATCAAATAAACTCAAATGTTGTAAATTAACTAAAAGCTTCACCTCTTAGCCTTAGCTAAGATATTAGCCTACCATGGTGCAATGGATAACTAAACTTAAACTAGAAAACATAAAAGCAAACTAGAAATAGAAAAAGAAATTTGGTGCATGTTAGCATGAGAAATTAATTTAAACATGATAATTTGGTGCATGTATAAGTGTTCATGTGTTGATCCATCAATCTAACCTATCTTAATTGTACATCTACATTTTAACTGAATCTAACCTTTAAGAGTAATCTTCATCTATAGATCAAGTCATTCGACCGTTGATTTTCAAGTCAGACCATCAAATGCCTTAGTATTCTCACGTGTCCATTTATATCAATTGTTCAATCAACTCTTCATCACCATATAAAGATATTTGACCGTCCACTTTGCTTTTGGACCACCCGATCATAATAAACTAACTACCAGATCTCCATATCCACTCTTACATATGTCAAATTAAGAATATGATCTGTTCGTCTTGTTGATCACTTATGAATATGCTTAACCTATAGTTAAAATTACGATATAAGGAGCTTGTACATGTGAACAAGTCACTTAAATTTAACAGTGTGTATATTAACCATCAAAACCACTTTGTGCTTATCCGATCATGAAATTGACCATCCAATAATTCGTATGCATGATTAAACTATTAACCATACAATCACTTTAATTTTAACACATCATTTAACCGTCCATCAATTTGGCCATTCGAACACCAAAGTAAACCGTAAATTTCAAACATCATGTATTATATATCATATTCACCATATAGTTTTCACATAGTATGTATATTTATGTCGTTTTATATCATAGTGTGATACCATTAAAAAAAAAAAAAACATTTTGGTCATCCTTAAGAGATTAATGCCCAAATTTAGTATGTTGAAAGAGCGTGAAAACTAATAGACCGTGGTGAAGTTTCACCACATATGAACAATGCAAATGGAACATATTTGCGGTTGAAGTTTTTCTTTAAAAAGGTGGAGTGAGACTCCCAGTTAAGGTATCTGTACAGAGACTTCAAAACCACATGCACGGCTTCTTAATATACTATCAATGTCTGGCCATATTTGGGCCTATTGCCCATCATGACTTAAAAAAATTGATGGTTGGAGTGGATCTCTATACAAATCATTGTAAGTCCAATTTAAAAAGAGCAAAAGAGAGAAATTTCTAAAAAACACAGTAACATGTATGTGCATTGCCGTTGAAGGTGAGAGTCATATCCCTCTTCCTTCCTCCTTTATGCAGCGAGGTCTCGCACCCACAACTCGTTTAAAATGGTCGGTGGGGCCTGGTGATTTAAACCATTCATCAGTTGGACCCTAAGGAGGTTCCAACGGTAGGAACTTCCTCAATTGTTTTAAATGTCTCATGGAACAGATGACCTTTGGATTTGGATCATTCTTAATCCCATGATCTAACCAAACAGATAATCAAGGTGGATTTCTTCTTTGATCATCACAATGGACCTCACATCATATCCGCAAACAAATAGTGTTCACAACCTGCGTTCAAACTCTCTAGTGTGTGAACAAGATTAATTCAAACAAGAAAACTTCATTCTCCGTTCCTTCTTTCCAGCTCAAACCACATCTCTAATCGATCTACACAATCCGTTCCAGATTCTTTACTTGTAAGAAACCAATAGAAATCGAGTGCAATGCGTTGTCTCTCTGGTTTTTCAAACCATGTGCGGTAATAATCTAAGTTGGATTTCTTACAAGCCCACTAGGTAAATTGCTATAGACCTTTGATTTCTTATAACGCCCCGAATTTCGAGGGTCGAGCAAAAGCTCTACTCCCGAGATCTGCTGCATCACTTATGCAATGATGATTAAATGTTGTCCGTATTAGTACATTAAACATGAATGAGATTACACTAAAACAACATATCATACTCCAGAGACAATTAGATTACGTAAGCAGAAGATTGTGTTAGATATATAAGGCATCTAAGTGGTTGCAAGTCCCTAGAGTATGAACATGTCACCAAGTTAAATAATTACATGTATAATTCTAAAATTTACAAAATGATAAAGTGTAATGTTCAACCAGTCCGTATCCCTGCAATCCCTGCGACGAAACTCTAGGTCTACATAGACCCGCCAGAGAGTTGCATGTAGGAGAACTCCTCCTCGTCATCATAAAAGTTAGGCTCCATCTCATAAGCCGCATCATCATCTACAACTACAATAGAGTCTAGTTGGTGTTTTAAAACATCGTCCCAGAGTGGGAGTGAGTGATCAACTCAGTGGAGCTATAAGGCAAAGGTTAACATGTTATCAATTCAGTCTAGCAGTAATGATAAAGCAATACAACAATCATATCCTAACTACTCTAGTTAATACAAGAATAGTATGCGATAATGATGCATGCCCTCGCCTGCACTCCCTCTATGACGTCATCTCATGGTCGCGTATGCTAAACTCCCACTGTGATCAACTCCTACGCCAAAGGAACATGTAATGCGGTGCATGGTTGTGTTAGCCAAGTTCTTAATTAGACCTATTCATACAGCAGATTCGGAAAGCTAAGGTACCTCTCTTTATATCATTTCCCCAAACAATGATCCATCTAGGGTCGTCAATCCTAGTTAATCACATACGATAGGCAAGTTATAGGGCAACATCACCCCTGATTTGAAAGCAGTGGATAGGCAAGTTCAAGTCACTACGAAGGGGCTCGTCACCTCAGCGTAGGCATTAGTTTATACTTGAGGTCACTACGAAAACGCGCGTCACCTTAGCGTAGGCCGATAGCTCGAATACGGTGTCCCATACACCACCATATTCAGCTCACGAGTTTGTATTACTCACTGGTCACTACGGGGAGGCTCGTCACCCTAGCGTAGGCCGACAGCTTGACCACGGTATCCCATACACCACCATGCCCGGCTCATGAGTCTTAGCGGATCGTGGTACCAAGGTTAAACGGGCTTTGCAATGGTAAGTAGTACCTTAGATTCAAGCAGTAGCGTCCATCAATGGTAAACACACATTAGGCTAATCGGGTTACTTAACAGGCTCGGTTGGTACGAGCGCACGCTAACTTAATCGACATGGAGTGCATACGCACTCCTTATGGCCTAACCACTGTCAATAATCACCGTACGACTCGGATTCATCGAACATGTCCGTGGTGGCGAAACTAAATTGGCCACTCGATCGAAAACTGTTACCAATTGCCTGGACTATGCGATAGTCCCAATCATACTCAGTTGCAATAGGCATTCATATGTGACAGTCAAACAACATTTAACAACCAAATCACATATAAATCTCATTCGAGCATTTTAACAAATACATAGTGCACATGTTATCACATATAGGCATTTCATACATGAATCGCATAGTCGAATGTAAATTACATGAAGGAATTCATTCATATAACTAAGGTAATTGAGAATCTCATCTCAACACCTTTAATAAATGCATTTCATCAAATAATCACCTATTTAGACATTTTATCAAACACTTAGACTACACATTTCAAACATACATGTAATGAATTAATTATAACATATATTATGACAAATCCTTTCATAAAGGAGTTGTCACACATACAATGATCATGTATTCTCAATTAGTAATCATGACAAGCACAAATCGAAATTTCGTATTTATTCAAACATTTCAACAAATACATGGAATGCATAGTTAATAAGCATAGTTCATACATATGTAATATATGGAAAGCAACGTATCTAAGGGTATATAGTGGCAATCAAGTCAGTCATAAACCATTACTGACATTGAAAGCCTTGAAAACCATAACCTAAACTTTTATAGTCCACACCTTTCGCCGACACGCTCGTTACGAACACGGTTCGTACACCACATCCTTATCTATGGCACAACAGCTACCTAAACATTGAAATAGGTTAGCTATTTCACCATTTTACCTATTTGGATTACTAAAACGGATTAGGGTTAGGATTTCTTACCCAAAAATGGACTCGAAATCGCTAGTATTGCGACACGGGAGAGACAATTCAATACGTGGAACGGTGGGAATGAATCCCAACATCTCTCTCTCTCTCTCTCTCTCTCTCTCTCTCTCTCTCTTTTCCTCGCTCTTTCCTCCTCTTTTCTCTCTTCTCTCTCCTAGGGTTAGGAAAATTTGTATAGAATGAGAGAGGCGTGGGTTAAGGGTCTTATATAGGCCCAGAAGTGATGTAAATGACCTAAGGGCCATGGTATACTTAGGTTATAGCCAAAAGATGGCTGTTTCGGGCCAATAGAGCTCATATGGAGGTCCAGTACCTGCATACGGTCCGGAAAAATTTCCCTGACAATGAATATATGTTAGGTTAAGATTTTGGTTCGATCGGATTTGTGGATCGACCGCGGAGGACCAGTTTCAGTTCAACGGTTATCGTCACTCAATCAAGGCCACAAGTACACTGACCTATGTAGGGAAATTTCCCTGATCCAAGGGTGTAGTTGGATCAAAATCTGACGGTCTGAAACCTTAAATTTGGCCTGCAAGCGAACGGCCTATATCACTTAAGTTTGAGTTCATTTTCTAAGGATATTCGCGTTTCTCACACACTTCGCTCCAGGCTCAAGTCGTACGTTTCTGGATACTATTTGGACTTGATTCTCGCGATGGTTGTCAAGCCCAGTAAGGCAGTCATAACCGTATGGTTTCGTCGTCATCGGACTTTCGACGCACGGTTTAGGTCCGATACGGAGTTTCAATATGCTCCCGAGAGCAACTAGGTTTTAAGATTGATCCTACGTTTTCAGGTAATGTTGAGTCGGTGATCCTAATGGTTTTGGGTCTTGCAGTTCATATAGAAAGCAGTTCAAGCTAATTCCACTGATTATTTAGTTTAACACTTAAATTAATTTTCATCTAATTTCTAAAGGATTCGGTCCTTAGTGATTTTTGCCTGAGGTGGTACTCGGGTCTTTATACGGATTTTTCTGAGATGTTACAATCTACCCCCCTTAAAGAAAAATTTCATCTTCGAAATTAGTACCTTTTCGTATTCCTCGAGAATCTGAGGGTAGTTTTTACGAACCTCGGCTTCTGTTTCCCAAGTAGCCTCTTCCTCAGTGTGGTGTGTCCACAGTACCTTCACAAGCAGGATAATCTTACTACGCAGCACCTGGTCCTTCCGGTCTAGAATACTTGTCTGTCGCAGTACATAAGTAGCATCTTCACTCAACTATACCTGCTCCCATTTGATAATGTGGGAAGGATCGGGAATGTATTTCTTCAGCATCGATACATGAAATACGTTGTGCACGCCTGCGAGTAGTGTGGGTAAAGCAAGGCGGTACGCTACCACACCCACTTGGTCTAGAATCTGGAATGAGCAAATGAATCATGGCATGAGTTTCCCCTTACCAAATCGAAGGACTCCCTTCATAGGGGAAACCTTAAGAAACACTTGGTCCCTGACTTCAAACTCTAGATGTCGCCGTCTCGTATCGGCGTAACTTTTCTGTCTACTCTGTGCCGCAAGAAGTAGATGCCTGATAATGTCGATCTTCTCTAAGGTCGCCTGTACCAGATCTGGGCCAATCAAACTCATCTCGCCAACCTCTATCCAGCAATGTGGTGCTCGACATGGACGCCCATACAGTGCCTCGTAGGGAGCCATGTCAATACTCGCCTGAAAGCTGTTGTTATAAGTGAACTCAGCATAAGGAAGATAATCATCTCAACTGTCCTTAAAATCAAGCACACAAGCTCGCAACATATCCTCTAACACTTGGTTCACCAGTTCCATCTGCCCATCCGTCTGTGGGTGGAACGCGGTACTGAACTTCAGTTTCACACACATTGCTTCCTGGATGTGAGTCCAGAAGATAGATGTGAATTGTGTGTCTCGGTCTGACATGATCTCCATAGGCACTCCATACAGACGTACGATCTCCTTGATGTACAACCTGGCCAAATCGTCTACTGAGTTTGAAACTCTAATCAGGAGGAAATGAGCTGATTTCGTCAATCGGTCCACAATCACTCAAATGGAGTGATGTCCCTTCCTCGTCTTTGGTAACCCTGAGATGAAATCTATAGAAATGAAATCCCATTTTCATTCAGCTATAGGCATGGGTTGAAGTAATCCAAGAGGTCGGCGACGTTCCGTCTTCACCTGCTGGCACGTGAGACAATGGGACACGTAATCTGCTATGTGGGCCTTCATGTTGTCCCACCAGTACGAACGTTTCATATCCCAATACATCTTTGTACTACCAGGATGCATCGCCATCTTCGAATTGTAAGCAGCTTCGAGAACTTCCCTTCTCAAGTCATGAAGATTTGGGACGCATAGGCGGCCACGATAACGTAAACCCCTATCCGAACCAACTCTCTATTCAGAGTCTTCCTCGTCACTAGCTCGTTTCCTCATCTTCAGCAGTCATTCATCTTCCTCCTGAGCCACTATGATTCCGTCATCGATAAGTGGCTGCACACGAATATGTGCGACGCTCTCGAACGACTCCTCTACAGTAAGCTTCTGCTCAAAGTCTCACACAAATTCTACCATATTTCATTCCTCTATCATCAGCGGAGTTACAAATGCTATCATCTTCTTGCGGCTCAACGCGTCTGCCACAAGGTTGGCCTTACCAGGATGGTAGGAGACCTTGAACTTGAAGTATTTTAAGGTTTCCATCCATCGCCGATGCCTCATATTCAAGTCTCTTTGTGTGAATATGTATATGAAGCTCTTGTGGTTGCAAAAGAGCTCGAACTCCTCTCCATAGAAGTAATGTCTCCAGAACTTTAATGCAAAGATGACGACCGCCAACTTCAGGTCGTACGTAGGGTAGTTTTCCTCAATTGTCGCGATGCATAGGCAATCACCCTGTCCTTCTGCATAAGAACACAACCCAAACCAACACGAGATGTGTTGGTGTATATCGTATATTTAACCCCTTGCTCTGACAATACTAGCACGAGTGCGGATGTCAACTTGTCCTTCAGTTCATGAAAGGCTGCTTCTGCCTTCTTATTCCAGACAAACTTAAGATCCTTCTGAGTGAGTTGAGACAACGGCCTAGCTATTTTGGAAAAGTCTGTAATGAATCGGTGATAGTAGCCAGTAAGTCCCAGAAAACTCCTCACTTTTGTAACCGAACTGGGTTGCTCCCAGTCCTGAATTGCAGTCACCTTAGCAAGGTTCACAGCTATTCCTTCCTTGGACACCACATGTCCCATGAACTTAACTTCTTCTTTTCAGAAGTCGCACTTCTTGTACTGGGCAAATAACTGGTTCTCCTTAAGAGTATCAAAGACTGCTCGTAGGTGCTCCTCGTGATCTTTCTGACTCTTGGAGTATATCAGGATGTCATCTATATATACGATGACGAATCAGTACAGATACGGCCGAAACACCCAGTTCATCAGGTCCATGAACACGACGGGTGCGTTCGTGAGTCCAAATGACAGCTTTGGGAACTCGCAGTGCCCAAAGCTAGTTATGAACACTGTTTTTTGCACGTCCTCATCCCTGACGCGCAACTGGTGATACCCTGACTGTAAGTCGATCTTAGTGAAGTACTCTGCCCCTTTCAACTGATCGAACAAATCATCTATCCTGGGCAAAGGATACTTGTTCTTTACCGTCACTTGATTCAACCTGCGATAATCAATACACAACCGCAATGATCCGTCCTTTTTCTTTACAAACAACACGGGTGCTCCCCAAGGAGATACACTCGGTCGTATGAAGCCTGCATCCAACAGATCATTAATCTGTCTTCTCAGTTCCTCCATTTCACATGGAGGCATGCAATACGTCGGTAGAGATATAGGTGTTGCACCAGGCACTAGATCAATGATAAAATCGATCTCGCGTTGAGAAGGTAATCCAGGTATCTTCTTGAACACGTCCGTAAAATCCTGAACTACTGGCTTGTTCCCAAGTGTCGGACCACCATTTTCTAGCAAGGTAGCATAACAACTAATGCGGTAGTACCAACTGACCTGAACTGGGAATGTAAAGGTCGTGCCCTTAGGTTCATGGGCTGTCACCACCCTAGTATCACAATCGATCTCTGCCTTCATATCGGTGAGCCAATCCATATCGAGGATCACATCGTAATGACATAGCGGGGCAATAATTAGGTCGACGAGTACTGTTTTGCTCCCTAAGTTTATCGAACAACCCTTACCCATCTTAGTAGTGTCTGGGAAAGTCTCTGTGGCAGTAAGGAGTCTCAACCCAACCATAAGACTAGTTTTCAACCCTAGTCGCTCGACTACTGTGCATGATATTATAGAGATAGTGGACCTAGTGTCCACCAATAAGAAGACTGGTGTACCTTGAATATGTGTTGTGACTTCGAAAGCCATAGGTACTGTAATTGCTGCCTCGGATGCCTCAGCTGCAAGTGAGTGCACATGAGCTTGTTGAGGTCGATTCGACTGCAGTGCCATATGTCGCTGAGGCGGCCTAAATCGAGGTATGGGTGGCCAGTAAGAAAACTGTGCAGGTGGTACTGAACGTAGAGGTGGAGCCGAGATAGCTGGGGGCATCTGACGGTTGATCTTCTAAGGGGGCATGAAGCCATTGTCCCTCATCCTGGTAAAGGAGTAAGTGTCAGAATGGCCTGACCTCTTGCAATAGGTACACCATACATCAGGTCACCTCGGCTGTGTCAATGGAGCCGTAAGCCGAAGAGGAGAATTTGCACGTAGCCTCTTGCCGAGGAACGGTTTGTTCGATAAACCTGGTCGAGGCCAAGGACTCATGGGCACACGTGTACGGGATAGCCTGTCCCCGTCCTGCTCAGCTCGCAGAGACATGTTTACTAGCTCAGCATAGTTGAGAATGCTAACGCAACAAATCTTCGAGCGTATCTCAGGTCACAAACCCTCAGAAAATCGTCACATTCGCATCGACTCGTCTGCTAATATCAAGGGAGCATATCTGGCCAACTCTGTGAACATATTCTCATACTCTGCCACCGTCATTCCTCCCTGTCAGAGGTGAAGAAACTTTCCCTCCTCATTACAGTAGGTGAGAGGGAAATACTTCCCCTAGAAACGTGTCTCAAAAGCCTCCCATGTCCACACGTAATCAGGAGCAACGGTCCGAAGGATGCTATCCCACCAGAGATTGGCTTCCTTCTCGAACATGTAGGTGACCAACTCAACCTGCTCTGCCTCAGTGTAGTGCAGCGGCTTCAACATCTTAGAAATGCGGTCAAGTTAATATTCGGCCTCCTCGGGTCTGTGAGTACCCGCAAAAGTGGGAGGTTGGAAGCGCTGGAATCGTTCAAATAAGCCGCTGACATTCAGGTTTCCATCAGGGTGCACAGGTGGTGCAGGCGGAACCACATTCATGCTCTGGGCAAGGGCCCCAGCGATGGTGGTTCAAATCTACTGCTGCTCCTGCATAAGGAGCATCATTTGCTCCAACCTATTAGGAGGAGAAGCCTCCTGAGGCATGTGTGGTGTAGAGGTAGATGCACGGTTCTGTTCGGGAACCGGTGGTGCAGAAGGAGTTGGCCCATTAGTGGAGCCAATGGCCGGCTATGAATCCGGCATCGTGTCACTATCAGGGCCCAAGTTGGGGTCCATGTGGCTATCGCTTAGGGGAGGTGCCCCGTCAAACGATCCTCCGAGTGCTAGATGTGTAGTGTTCTGAGTAGTTATCGGAGGCATTTCCTATACACAACATAGGGTGCAACACGTGAAAGATTAGTATAACAATACTTAACTTGTCAAGTATTCTACACATTCCATAACAAAATGAGCTTCATGCATTTCATTTAACCAAAATCCTCACAATACATAAGATGTAATCTTACATGGATCATGACAGAAGATGCATGTGAGCTAATTTAAACAAAGCTTTAAACACCAAAACACACCAACAACTCTACCCTACTACTAAGCCTATCAAGGCTGTAACATAGAAAGTAAGAAAAATAAGGAAAGAAAAGACCCAATGATGACTACAACATATGACTAGTCGTCTGAATCTGACGATGGTGGAGGAGCGCCCTTGTCCTGCATACAGCACAGGAGGGCCTTCAAGGTACGAGACACCTTCCTAAAATTTTGCTTCATGTAGGCCTGACTCTTTTCAAGCTTGGCCCGGGTCTCTCTGACCTCCTGTCACAGGGCCACTTGGCCCTCCTCAATCTGAGCCAAACGGGCTTCTAAAGCAGCCCGATCACAGTGGTGCTCGTGTGTAGCAGGTGGAGAGCCCTCATCAGAGTCTTGTTCCTCCTCTTCTTCCTCTTCCTACTCTTCCTCTTCATCGCTTCCTTCCTCACCTTCCTCATCCTCGCTTCCCTCTTCCTCTTCACTTTCTACCTCTATCTCATCACCATGTTCATCACGACGGGCTTGGCGTGGTCGTGTCCCAATACCCATGTTGTTGAGCGTAGGGTCATTGATAAAGTGAATCAGCACAAACTCCGTGTCAAGTCGATAGTCGAACGCACGAGCGAGCTTGCATATGAGTCTGCTAAATGGGAGTGAAAGATCTCCCCTAACAGAGCGTACGGGCTGTACTATCTGTAGTAGGATGAATGTAGGAAGTCCACCATCAAACGCGTGCATTCGGTACGATTGCTCCACCTAGGATACACATTGTATGTGAATATGTGGTGGAGTAGGTGAAAGTCAGGAGTCATCTTTGTCGCTAGGAGCCAGTTGCCTCTACTCCAATGGATCAGCTGGCCGCAAAGAAATCGCGTGCGGCGATCTCTTTCATGCGTACTCTTGAGGTTCTTCTCGCTAGCATGAACCTCGCCGCGCTCCATCCTCATGATCTGAGCTATCACACTAACATCAATTGTGGCTTTCCGCCTTCCCACGAGAATAATGAACTATAGAGGCTCTAGCGATGAGTCCCGTATATGGGCGTAGAAGGCTCGAGAAGTGCTCTCACACGCACATGACTTGCCCTCAAATATGGGACCTCATCCGGCGTTCACTAATAGGTCCATCACCGGATAAAGCCCAAATAGCTTCTCGTCCACGTGAGCTTCGCAGAGAACTCTACGACCCTGGAATCTACCATGTGCGATGCCCGGCTATAGAGCTCTCTAGAGCGAAACTTAGGGATCGAGGTCCCGCTTCGTCCTCCGCTCACACGTGATCCTTGTACTTGCTTTGACGCTCTTCCTTGGACGGGTAGGGCGGCTAGGCCCAGCTTCGTCTATGGAAGCCCTCTTCTTTCCTTCTTTCCCATGAGGGAAAGAAGTGTGGAGAGGGAGAAGATCACAATCACTAGCTCAAACAGAGCCATGTAAGTCGATAAAGCTTGGGGATCGGGTGGTTAGTGAGGCTTGTGAGTTATGAGACACAAAGGTGTAGGCCTTTCCCTCAAATGAGGGAAATAATGGAGATGGGTGGTTGTAGAAGATGGGTTTTGAAGAATATGATGGAGGGTGGGTATGTAATGAAAAAGAAGAAGAAGATATGATAATAGAAGGTGGATTTGAAGAGGAAAATGAGATTTTGAGAGGTTTGGAGAGCTTGAAGGGGTGGAAATGGAAGAAAGGAAGCAAATGGGGTAGAAATAAAAAGGTCCCACATGATTTCGTGGGCCCCGCATGCATGTACAACATTCGGCCCGACCGGCCCGCTGACCGTGATGTATTGCTGTAGGGACGATGCCATCGCAGTCTGCTAGACCTCTGGGTGATGGATCGCCCCAGGGGCGATGGCATCGCCCTCCCAGGGTGCCAAAAATGTGCGGGACCCACTTAAGGTCCCACTGTTTTATGTGGTTTAGGACCCCGATCCCGTTTGGTGCGGTTTCAAGTTCCATCTTGCGTATATTCACGCTTTCCGGGTTATTTGAGTGCGGAATACGAAGAATCATCGTCTACACTCATCGACTGTCATTTTATAAAGGTGTTGGGATCATCTCACATGATCACAAATGCTTACGGGTCATATTTCATTGTCAGTTTCGCCTGTCAGTGAAACTGGGAATCCTACGACTGTTTCTACGTTTCACCGCTCCCTCCTAAATCAAAGTATGTTAGTGTGTGTCGTGTTACCATAACTCAGGTCCAGTTTAATCCAAATCATGCTCTGATACCAACTTGTAACGCCCCGAATTTCGAGGGTCGAGCAAAAGCTCAACTCCCGAGATCTGTTGCATCACTTATGCAACATAAATAATGATGATTAAATGTTGTCCGTATTTAGTGCATTAAACATGAATGAGATTACACTAAAACAACATATCATACTCCAGAGACAATTAGATTATGCAAGCAGAAGATTGTGTTAGATATATAAGGCATATAAGTGGTTGTAAGTGCCAGAGTATGAACATGTCACCAGGTTAAATAATTACATGTATAATTCTAAAAATTACAAAATGATAAAGTGTAATGTTCAACTAGTCTGTATCCTTACAATCCCTGTGACGCAACTCTAGGTCTACATAGACCCGCCAGAGAGTTGCATGTACGAGAACTCCTCGTTATAAAAAATTCAGGCTCCATCTCATAAGCCGTATCATCATCTGCAACTACAACAGAGTCTGGTTGGTGTTTTAAAATATCGTCTCAAAGTGGGAGTGAGTGATCAACTCAATAGAGCTATAAGGTAAAGGTTAACATGTTATCAATTCAGTCAAGCAGTAATGATAAAGCAGTACAACAATCATGTCCTAACTACTCTGGTTAATGCAATAATGGTATACGATAATGATGCATGCTCTCGCCTGCACTCCCTCTGCGATATTATCTCACGGTCGCGCATGCTAAACTCCCACTGTGCTCAACTCCTACACCAAAGGTACATACAATACGGTGCATGGTCGTGTTAGCCAAGTTCTTAATTAGACCTATTCATACAGCAAATTCGAGAAGCTAAGGTACCTCCCTTTATATCATTTCCCCAAACAATGATCCATCTAGGGTCATCAATCCTAGTTAATCACATACGATAGGCAAGTTATAGGGCAACATCACCCCTGATTTGAAAGCAGTGGATAGGCAAGTTCAGGTCACTACGAAAAGGCTCATCACCTCAGCGTATGCCTTAGTTTATACTTGAGGTCACTACGGAAAGACTCGTCACCTTAGTGTAGGCTGACATCTCGAATACGGTGTCCCATACACCACCATATTCAGCTCACGAGTTTGTATTGCTCATTGGTCATTACGGGGAGGTTCGTCACCCCAGCGTAGGCAGACAGCTCAACCACGGTATCCTATACACCACCATGCTCGGCTCATGAGTCTTAGTGGATCGTGGTACCAAGGTTAAACGGGCTTTATATTGGTAAGTGGTACCTTAGATTTAAGCAGTAGCGTCCTTCCATGGTAAACACACATTAGGCCAATCGGGTTACTTGACAGGCTCGATTGGTACGATCGCACACTAACTTAATCGATATGGAGCGCATACGCATTCCTTGTGGCCTAACTACTGTCAATAATCACTATACGACTCGGATTCATCGAATGTGTCTGTGGTGGCGAAACTAAATTGGCCACTCGATCGGAAACTGTTACCAATTGCCTAGACTATGCGATAGTCCCAATCATACTCAGTTGCAATAGGCATTCATATGTGACAGTCAAACAACATTTAACAACCAAATCACATATAAATCTCATTCGAGCATTTTAACAAATACATATTGCACATGTTATCACACATAGGCATTTCATACATGAATCACGTAGTCGAATGTAAATTACATGAAGGAATCCATTCATATAGCTAAGGTAATTGAGAATCTCATCTCAACACCTTTAATAAATGCATTTCATCAAACAATCATCCATTCAGACATTTTATCAAACACTTAGACCACACATTTCAGACATACATGTAATGAATTAATTATAACATATATTATGACAAATCCTTTCATAAAGGAGTTGGCATATATAACGATCATGTATTCTAATTTAATAATCATGGCAAGCACAAATCGAAATTCCATATTCATTCAAACATTTCAACAAATACATGGAATGCATAATTAATAAGCATAGTTCGTACATATATAATATATGGAAATCAACGTATCTAAGGGTACTGGAATTTATTAGAGGTAGAATTATAGGGTTTTAGGTGAATTTCCAACTATAAACTAAGCATACTAGAATTTGATTTGAAATTCCAGATAGAATTAGCAAAAAATTCTAAACTTAGGTTTCACATAGGGACCCTGGACTTGAAGTTTCCAAGTAGTGCTTAGATGATCAGAGTGCGCATCGGAAGCGTAATGGGCCGCATAGGCTTATTATAGTGAAAAGATAAGGTTTCATAACATTTCTAGGAGTCTAGAACAATCGGGATCACGGACTGATGGAACCATATTTAAACGGAGTTTTCATGGTTTGACTCAAATTATAAGTCCTAGCAAATCTCAATGATTCCAATGCCCTGATCAAGCGAAGGACCAAGATTTAACAGGATTATAAATTGATACCAATAGATCCTTTGTTCTATGTAGGTAAATGATCGATGTATCGGGCTCAAACCCATTATGACCATCTATTCGTGACAACTCGAACATTGAAAACTAGAAGATTGTGTCATACCTTATATAGTGGGGAACTAGCATTAAAGGAAAAAAGGAAAGTGAAGGGCAATGTATGGAATGTTATAGAGGATTCTAACGTTGGTAAACATTAGAACGATCTGTTAGATTTAGAATGATCTCTAACCTTAGTAGGGCTTAGACACCTTAGTTGATTGCTAGACGAGAAACTTACGGGTTGTAAGGGACTTAAATAAAACTCGTTGGGATTTCATACATAGACATAGGGTACATCTCTAGGATAAATGAACCACTCGTACTATTAATAATTGGTACGTGCATCATTAAATCTTAATGTAGTATTTTGTTCATTTTTCTTTAAGGGGGGTAGATCGTAACGGCCTCGGTTTTGGGTGCCTAATAGTATACGTTGGTACGAACGTTTAAGACCACCACGAATATTATCATCGTCCCCAATCATAATAGGAGTACTGAATTTCGGGGACTAAATTCTCTTTAAGGGGGGTAGATTGTAACACCCCATACTTTTAGTACTCGGGTGTCACCAGGGAAGTTTAGAGCACACCGACACCCAGAAATCCTCGATCTATTCATCTTAACCGTCTTGTATAACATTCATTCATACATCAAGCCATCCATTTGAGTGACTTTCACAATGGGCCAGAGACGTCTGTTTTAAGATCTCAATCACTTCAACGGAAGAATCAAATCATCCGGTAATATTTCATGAATATATATATATATATATATATATATATATATATATATATATATATATATATATATATATATATAATATAGTGGTTATATTGTAAGATTTACACAAACATAGATCAAAAGGGTCATGGATGTATTTGATAATTTATTTATCATGTAAACAATGTATAAAAATGTGTTGTAGTAGAGTGATATGTATATAACTGACGTATATAAAATATTATGAAAATAATATTATATTAAATAGACATAACGGGTGATAACTTTTCTATGTACAATTGAACTATAAATATTAATGTGGTACTAAGTATCTGTTGTAAATATGTATACAAAAGATTATTAATAGAATTGTATGTTATCTAACAATGTTATCAAATACAAATATAATCTTAATATGATATTGTATATTGTGAATTATATATATTAATGAATGTATGAACAACAACATGTAATTTGTAGTATGCTAATATTAAAATTTTATTTACATGTACATATGAGGTTTTAAACATTTTAATTATAAGTGATATACAAAAATAACAAAAATTATACTAATATTGGTATCAGTTAATAATATAAGACGAAAGCTTTATAAATGGTCCCTTGGACCTTTCCAACCGTTGAGGTTCGATTTCAGGGTGATCCAATCGTCGGGTCGATGTAATCGACACCAAAGGACACTAGGTTCGTTAGTATGGCCCACCTAGACCTTGGGTCTGCCCCCATCTTTTGTCAAGGGCTATGATGAGGCCCACTAAGTGGAATGGGCAGAGCGGATTTCTCCAGAACATCATGGTGGACCACACTTCGAGTTGCGAGTGCACGGGAGGGTTGTGCACCCGCTGTGCATTGAGCCAAGGTGCTCGGTCAAACGTGGCTGACCCACATTTTGCTGAAAGAGGAAGGATTCCTCTCTCTTTTTCCAACGGCTGATGGACAACGTCCGTTTGAGGCCTCCTATGGGCCACCATCTTAGATCATATGGAGAATCTGATCCGTCCATTGTGTGCACGGCATAGGTCTAACCAAAACCTACCCTTTTCCACGTGTTGTAGCTCGTGTGCATGCACACCATCTTCGACCCAAACAAGACCTACAAAGATAATGTTTTTGAAAATGGAAACCTGTCTTCCTTCCAACTTAGTGATCCGCGTGCCCTCTCCCCTTTCCAATCACAGCCATCCATCCTAGCGAGATCTCAGCCGTTCATTCCAACAGCGATTTAGGGCTTCAAAACCTCGACCAGTCCCCATTCCACCACTGTTTTGGAGGTGGTTTCAGCCAGAGGAGATCCTGGCCACTTGCTATTGATCCGACGATTTAGGAGGGATCAGGGCAAGCATAAGAGGCGTGAGGATCGAGGAAATGGGAGCAAACCCTCCATTTTTGCAACCGCTGCTCGGAAACCGACCGTTTCCTTCTCCTTCCAAACCCACCACCCAAGTCTCTCCCAAGCTTCGAAAAAGCCTATCTAGAAGCTTTCTAAGATCCATAGGAATCATCCGAAAGGAGTAGATTGGAGGAAGAAGCTGCCATTTTCAATCCGCCATTGACGACCATGTCATCTTCATCGAACCGTTGGCTCGCTCGGACTCAGTTAAACCGAGTCTTGAGCTTGATAGACACGTCAGAGAGGAAGAAAAAGAAGAAAAAATGAAAGAAATTGAAGGAGAGAGAGAAGCAGAGGAAGGGGTGAGCTCGACTCTAGCTGTGCTGCACCAAGCCAGTCCGCCAGCACTGATTAGTCTCGCTATTAAGCTGAGCTTGCTCCGGGTCTGCTGGGCGCTGGAAAACAGAAAGAAGGAAAAAGAGAAAGAAAACAGAAAAAGAAAGGAAGAAGAAAGAAGGAGTCGCTGATGTGCAGTTGTTGCACCGCACCACAACGCCCGAACTCGGTCCGAGTTCTAGGTGAGCTGGTTGAGTTGGGCCGAATGTCCGTTTGCTGGACATTGCAGTTGGAAGGAAAGGGGAAAGAGAGAAAGAAAAGAGGGAGAGAGAAGAGAATAGAGAGAGAGTTCGATGGTGGAGTTGCACCACATCGCAGTCAGCGGACTGAGTCGCTGACTCGGTTTAGGTTGGGGCAGGCTAGGTTCGGTCCTACTGTTGCTGACCAGAATGTGAGAGCAATGACAGGGAAGAGAGTAAGAAAGAGAAGAGAGGAAGGAAGAAGAGAAAGAAGGCCAGGGAGAGTGGGACCCATCTCGAGTCAACTCGACTCGGCTGAGACTCGTTGGGTCATGCTGTGCGAGTCAAGCAGGTCTGGTTTAGTCCAGTGACTTGGTTGGGATGTGGGTTTGAGTAGGAGTAAGGAGGAAGAGAGGAAGAAGATGGGAGGAGGAAGAAAGAAGATAGAGGGGCGGTCCTAGCCAAACCGAGTCAACTCGGTTCAAACTGAGTCATCAAGGTGAGTTAACCTTTCCTCCCCATTCTAGTCTTGTTTCGATGCACTGCTATCATTCGTTACCATTGTTTATTAATATTAGCCATAGGTAGCCGTTAGTAGATCATTATGCTAGAACTAGTTATTATAAACGAATTGCAAACTATTAAATGGTAATATTTTACTTATCATCCTAGATATTTATTTTTGGATAGTAGATGGTACTAATCATAGTGACTATTATTGCCATGATTAGCCAGTGTTAATTCTATCAGTAATATTAATAATTATGTTATAGTTATAAATTAACATTATAAATGATTACACATAAATTAGCATTCAAATCCTATGATCTAAGTTTGGAACCAAACTATAAGATGAAACCCTGAACCTAGGCAATCCAAACCCTAGGTTAAGACCGTAACCATGATTTGCCATTAATGGACTACTTACGCTAATATTAGCTATATTAAGCAGAGTACAATTATTAGAATTATTTATATCCATTACTCTTAAATATTATCATAATAGTAGATCATAATATTAACTATCATCGTAATGGTTACTATTAACATGTTACGCTAATATTAATTATTATAAAAGAAACTACCTTTAGTGATACTAGCATGGTATCCATCACTTGAAAATATTATCTCTAATAATAGGTTATACTATTTTACTTTAATTGTAATACTGATTAATACCATGGTCACAAATAATAGTTATATCATTAACGCTAAGTGGTAACTAATATACCAACTAGAATTCAAATCCTAGAAACAAAATTTAAGACTAAACCCTAAGATAAATAATTCAAATCCTAGGCCATGATCTTAAACCTAAGTAGTGAGTAGAACTTGGACCTAATTTTACAAGTTCATGATTTGTGGTAGGACACAATTCTAAGGGCGCAAGCACTTAGCGACACTAGAAGGCGATTCACGTATAAGGTGATGATTCTTCCCCTTGAGCTTTCCATCTTCTCATTAGCTTAAGTTATAGTTTTTATTTAAATTCATAATTGATACCTCCCTTTATAATCACATGTGTTAGTTGGTGAAAATTGAATTGTTGTATTACATGCTTTACGATTATCCTGTATAATTATTCATGCTTGTATTCTTTTTGTGGATTGCTTTTGGAACTTAAACTGGTACATTAGTGAGAAATTTCCACATATGAATGTACACTCATACTTGGGATGTAACTTGACTAGTTGTGATCGTAATGGACCTTTGACTTGGTGGTTATTGAGTGGTGGTGTAGATGGATCATTGATGTGGGCTACCATCCAGGGTTGTTGTGCCCAATGGTTTTTAAGGATGATTTTTATCGTATGGTTTTGATATTCGCCCTATGTGACATATTTTAATACTCGTCCTACATGGTTCTGTTTTGATATTTTTCCTATATGGGTTCGATGTTTTATACTATGCAACCATGCAATGGTAAGCCTCATATACTGTAATATGATTGGCCACTAGTCGACAGGTTTCTATTAAACATCCTAAGATTGTAGGCTCATGGGCCGGGGATGGTGATCATGGGACACTATGCCCGTGCCGTCAACCTACGCTGGGCCATGTGCTCCCCATAGTGACGTGAGCTTATTTAAATTGGCTGGTTGTAATTGGATTAATAATGAATTGGCTAATCATGCATACATGGCACAGACCAACATCTATTGCTATCGTACGTGATGTACGTATTGTTTCGATTGGATGATGTTTCCTAGGTTCGATGATTGCATGGGTGACGGCCCACTGTCCGCACAGATGAACATCCTTGGGGCGATGATTGCATTCACGCATCCATGCATCTAATAAGACCTGCATCATGTATTGTTCTGTATGCTTTATTTTGTAACTATGCTTACTTAATGCGGCGGTGTGTAATCTTGAGGGGTATTTACACTGAGTTGGTCACTCATCCATCAAATATATAACCGTATAGGTAGCACAGGTGGCTTAAGTGACTTTCAGGTTCAGGCTGACAAGGAGCCGGGTACAAGTGTCAGGGTTACATGATTGTATCTACCTCGAGGAGCTGCGTGGTCTTGCGGCTTATGTTTACATTCTTATGTTATTTTTCTTGTACTAGATCATGTGGATTCTTGTATTTGTTATATCGAGACATTGGTTTGTATAATCATTATGGGCACTCTTTTGTATATTCTAAATGATAATGAAAATTTTTCCTTATGCTTACTTGTCCATTCTACGCTCATCTGCTTACTCTGATAAAAGAAGAAAAAAATATATTTGACCATCCTTTAAGGTTAACACTCGGGTTTTTGGGAAACGGGTCGTGTACTCGGGTCCTAAAGATTCAGGGTGTTACATTATTGTACAACGTTTGTTAAGAAAGATTTTAATAATGATTATGGACTGCTTTATGAACCTTGGGACGTGTGGTTTGGTTTCCCACGTCAAGGACTGATTTCAGAATATTATTTGTTAATGTGATGAGAACACTCTTCATGGAATCATTCCTTGGAACTTAGTTGGTTTTCCTTGTTGTGAACTTATTACCATAATATATTATGAATTTGAATGACACTACGTGGCTTAATTAATTCCATTGTTAACAGTCACCACGTTAACCATAAGTGTGAATTACAATTCTATACATCAAAACTCATGAGTTGGGTGTAAGGCCCGTATCATAGTCCATTCCGTTTTGTAGGCTTCCGTGGTCCTTCCGGTCGAATTCCGGCAACCCTTGACCCGTATCCGACGTTTGCGCGCAATCTTAATTCTAGTCTTGCATACCAAAGTCGGCTCGACTCGACTCGAAACTTATATCTTAGCAACCGCGTCATCGCCATGGTTCCAACGCCGCGACTCGTGCACCGATCCGATACCCAAGTCAAAAGATGTGGGCCCGCGTTTATTCCGAAGAAACGCCGTGTGTTGCGAATTCCGAGGGAATCTCTACGACCTATCCCCATCAATCAATCAATCAATCAATCTATCCATCAATTAATCAATCAAGTCAAGTACACTCCATACCCCAAGTACAACAACCCATCCCTTCCCATTTCCAAAGTCAACTCTCTCTCTCTCTCTCTCTCTCTCTCTCTCTCTCTCTCTCTCTCTCTCTCTCTCTCTCCACCCATCCCTTTCTTACAACACTCATCACCCATCACCCATCATCCCATCCCTTTTCACCCATAACTTCCCTCTCTCTCTCTCTCTCTCTCTCTCTCTCTCTCTCTCATTCCCTCTCTTAACTCCCAAGCAACAAAAACATCCCACGTCCAAGCCTTCCCAAGCTCTCCCAAAACAACAAGTGTGGCCCACCCTCTCATCTCTCATCCCCACCATCAAAACTCTATCATCCACTGTCAAAATTTGAGTATAGGAGCTAAGGTGGTTAAGAGAACAAGAAGGAGGCCAATAGGTGGGTGATCTACCATCAATTTGCATTTAAGGGCCCACTTATAGGTGAGACCCATTATGATGTATGTGTTGTAATCATGAGGGGCCCATAATGGCGGGGCCCCTCCATCACCGTCTCTCTCGTCTTTCTTTCCCTCTCTCTCTCTTTCTCTCTCTCTCTCCTCATTTTTTTATGATGATGTGGCCGTGTGGCCCACCCGGATAGACCCCACCATGAAGTATGTAACCTATCCACGCCATCCACCTTTGTGGGACCCACCTGATGGATGTGTTTGATCTACACCATCCAGCCCGTTACTGGACCTAGACGGAAGGAAAACACAAATATTAGATCGATCCAAATGGGTGGGCCACGTCCATGTGGGACCCACCATGCTGCCTATGTTGTATATAGAATGTCCAGCGTCCAGGGACGCTAGACGTGGCCAGCAGTGGAGTGGCGAACAGTGAAGTGAGAACTGACAGTGTGGTGTCAGGCAAAAAAAAAAATATTTAATATAAATATTAGCTTGATTCAACAAGCTTGGGTGGACCACTCATGTAGGCCCCACTTTGATGTACAAATCAAATCCACGTCGTCCATTCCATTTCTCAGCCCATTTTAGGCGTTGAGCCAAAAAATGAGGGCAATCCAATAATCAAGCAGGCCATACCATAGAAAACTGTGATTACTACTGTTCAAGGCTGCTAGGGCCCAATCTGACATTTCTACCCACCAAAACACATCGTATATTAGGCTCATTTGGTCGATCATGAGCCATAGAATCCAATGGGTGGAGTGGATCCACCTAGGAAAAACCGTTGAAAAACTCTTTTTCAAAAAAAAAAAAAAAGCAAACAGGGACGCTGCTACTGTCAGCGTCCAGAGGACGCTGCAGCAAGCAGCGTCCGCTACTTGGACATTGGGTCTATGGGCCCCACTACAGGTCCCACCGTGATGTGTGTGAAACATCCACACCGTGCATTTTAAGGGCCCCCCCTTCTAGCTGCGGGCCACCCCAAAAAAATCAGCCATACCTGGAACTCAGGTGGACCACATCACAAGGAGCAATGTGATTGAACGTCTGCCATTGAAACCCTTTTTGGGTAACAGAAGTTTTGGATCATTATGAAAATTGTTTTTCCTCTTCATACGGGTCTGTGTGACCTTATCAATAGATTGGGTGAAAAATAAACACTATGGTGGTCCCCACGTGGAACCCACTGATGTATGTATTATAGACATCCACACCGTCCGTCCATTCTATTGGAATGGTGGGCCACATGTGTGGACCCACCTTATTAGGTAGATTGGCTGGAGTGCCACACACCAGCTATATAGCTAGTGTGCATGGCATCACTAAGTTCTTTAGGTCCCACCTATTTTATCCATGCCGTCCATCTATGGGACCCACCATAATGTATGTGTTGTATCCAAACCGTCCAACCACTTTGACAGATAATTTTTAGGCTTGAGACTAAAAATAAGACAGATCTAGGATCAGGTGGACCACATTATAGAAAGCAGTGGATTTGAACATCCACCATTAAACCTTTGGGCTACCAAGTTTGGACCTATATGATATTTGTGTTTCCTCTGAATCCAGGTCTCTGTGACCTTATGAATAGGTTGGATGGGGAAATAAACCCTATGATGGGGCCCACTGGAATTTAACAGTGGAAAAATCATTATCTCCACTACTAGTTATTGTATGGTCCAGTTGATCTTTTGATATGATTCATTTTGATTTTAAAAAAATAGATGAGTTGGGTTCGACCTATTTGAACTCGACCCATTCGACTAGGCCCATTCAACTCGGCCCATTTGACTTGGCCCAGTTGATTCGGCCCATTTGGTTAGGCCCGATGTTGAGGCCCACATGAATATTATGAGGCCTATGTGATGCGGCCCATTTCATGCATTTGGAGCCCTTGGGTCGAGGCCCAATGGGATGTACATAAGGCCCATTGCAATGTGTGATTCCACCATGGTTTATGTAATGAAGTTCATGGCAGACCGTGCCTTGGGAGAAATGATGGTTTAATTTCCACATTGTAAGAGCAATGATGGTTAAATGTCCGCATTGTGACTCTCCTTAGGGCCCATTGATAGGCCCATACTTGTAGTGTGTAGGCCGTCTAGGCCCATCTTCATTATGAACAGAGCCCATCACCATATAACATGTTTAGTATAGATCCATGATTCATGATCGTACGCATCATATGTATGCTTGATATGAGGGGTGACTGATCATAGCATATGCTTTCGGGCAAATTGTTTATGGGCTCCTTGATAGGCGGAGTTGTCCTACATGAGCTCGCGATACGCCCAGAATTGTTGTATGTCTGGTAGGGTGATTCATGCACTTGCATTTGTGTGATTGTAATTATTGTATGCCCTAGCGACATCAGGGCCACAGCCTCCACAGGCACATCGTGGATGACCGGATTGGATATCAAAAATACTGTTTCTAGCATCTGGGCGCCATAGATGTCCCTGGGTGAAAATCCTTAAACCCAATGGTACCAAAGGATGACTCTAACATTGAGACCGAGTGGATGTATGAGCGCGCGAGGGCTGTATACCAATAGGCCGCATCTCCCACTGCGTCGTGGTCAGTTGGAAAGGGGTGTGACCTTACCCACCTGAGTGAGGGGGTAATTTCTAGGTTGAGTTTTACCAGCTTGAGGAATCGGTTCGCTATCGACGAGCCGGGCCCGATATTGGCAAACGGATAGTGAGGTCTCTTCCACTCACCCAGTTGAGCGTTCGGATAGGTGCGACAAGCTAATGTTGAGTGTACGAGACCCCGGTGATTATCCAGAATGAGAACTGTACAATATTTGATGAGTTGTATGAGGATTTGGATAAGGATTGGCATGCGTGAGTTGCTTCTCACATCGCATGGTCTTGATATGACCGATAACATTCATATCTTGCACCGCATAGCCTTGGTACGGCTGATTGCATTCATGTACCCATCAGTATGATTCTCATTACTCTGGCATTGCATTCTGAGCACGTTCAGACTACGCACACACTTACACCACCCTCTACACTTTTTATAAGCTTATGCACGATTGATGCGTGCAGGTGACGCCAGAGCGCAGCCGTAGCCTCGCCGCAGTTGGAGTGTGCAAACAAGCTTCTGGAGTTTCTGTTATTATCATTATCTTGTATTTCCCTTCATATGCATTGTACTCAAAGTTTTTAATCATAGTAGATTTTGTGATGGTGTCCTTGTGGTTATTGTTCGTGGGTTATGCTCATTATGAATCAAATCATGTTTGAAATCCTCCTTGTAGGATACCAGGATCGGAACCCGGTGTATAGGTGCCGGGAGCCAAGAATGGGGTACTATGGAGGTTGTCAGCGCCGGATTCGGCGATCGAAAATTTTGTGAGCCCGGTTTCTGAGTTTGGGGCGTGACACCAGGCATAGTGGTATGAGACACTATGTTCTAGTTATCGACCTGTGATGGGTGACGAGCGGTGGACGCTGGATTCTGGGTGAGGGAATTGACTTAATTTCCACATGTTGCCTCTCTCGTTGACCTTTTTTTTAGAGTTAGAAGGATTTTATGTTTGGACAGATTCATCACTAATCAATTACTTTGATTCTACAATCGGTTAGACCTTGTAGGAGTGCTTAACATTTATTTGTTTAGGGGTGCCCCTTTGTCACACCTTAAATTTCAAGGGTCAATTCTCGATATTTTTGGTGTGAACTTTTCCTTTGGAGAAGTGTAATTACTTTATACAATTATGTTGGCATTCAAAAAATCATAAGAGCTAAACTAAATAGTGCATAAAATTCCAAATATATGTGTAATCCAGAAAATTTTCAAAACATAAATATATACATCCAATTAACAGAGTCTACTCAGTTGGAGATTCTAATATATAAATGTCTAAAATGAATAAAGTGTAAAGTTTTTTGTTTTGACCCAACGTTCTAAAAACATCACTGCGATGGTGATGCCGGTCTAAGCCTACTCTTCTGAGATATCAGTGGTACATGCATCAATAATATCATCTGATTAGTATTTTAAAACACCATCTCTGGTGGGAGTGAGTAGGTAACTTAATGGTACCATTTTCTAAGTTACACATGTTAACAATATAATTAAATGTAGGTAATGATAACATAGCATAACAAAACAATCAGTTTCTTAAACTAGTTGATTAGATGCTTGTATGTCATGATATGCAAAACACGTCCCAGGAATAACATAAGGAGATCAAATGGTAGCACTGGCACAACTCACAGGAAATCAAGCACCCGATTCCATCAGAGTATTTATAAAACAGTAGCACTAAAGTAACCCTCGGGCAACCAAGCACCTAATTCCATCCAAATATTCATAAGATGGTAGCACTGGTGTAACCCTCAGGCACCCAGACACCAACAATCATCCACAAAATATCTATTCAATTGTAATGTGGCGTATGACCACCATTACCAACATATTCCATGATATGTATGATTGGTCAATTCTTTATTAATCTAAATTCAAATAGTAAATTGGGGAAGCTGAGATATTGTCATTGTATCACAAGTCGCTAATCCAGATCACGTAGCTCGTTACAGTACATAACATCTTCTTACCAATGTCCCTTGATCCAATTTAAGGTCTGTCACTTTAATGTCCAAAATATATGATCATTCCAATGGTAAGGGTTCTTCATCTTCACTTAAGGACAATTTTAAAAAGGTAAGGGCCTGTCAATCAAGTATCAAACATGGAGAGGGCTCGTCATCCAATATTGTTACTAATATGGTAGACACATTGCCTCCATTAGTGGTCAATGGTCATTGTGATGAGGCACCAGCCCAGCGTAGGCCAATAGCTCGAACATATTGTCCCATACCACCATACCATGCTCATGAGCTTTTGTAGGATTGTAACGCACTAACGATTATAAATAGACTTAAATAAATGGTAATAGTGATATTCCAAATTCCATCGAATATTATATAATCAATAAGCATAAGAATGATCAGGCTGCATTCTAATCCGATCGACTACGGATTAACCCGATCAAAATCGACGTTGGGTGCAAAGTATCTTGTGTAGTTCCAACGATTATCGATCGTTTGTGTTCAACCTCGGTTGATCGTATAAGTATAGGATAAAAGACCAAAAGTGAGGCTATCCTCTTACTCACATAATTTGTAGGACTCGATCCACCACAACAATCATTCAGATTTTTAATACATAATCATAATTACAAAACAACAAAATATGACAACAGTGTATATTAAACACATGTACGATCAACACGATCCAACGTATATCATTACAATCCAATGTATATCAATAACACCAATTAATACCCCACCAGGGTTATTAATGGAGCACATATACCAATTATTACAATCCAATATATATCAACCCAATCTAATATATATTAATAAAAAAATTAATACCATAACATGATATTGAAAGTGCACTGGTTTGTCAAGTTACATGTATGTTAAGTCAGAGCGTCTACAGAGCCTGATAGGAAGATCAATTCAACCGTCTGCCTCAACCAGATGTGTGCAAACTCGTCACAGGTAAAACTAAAGCCTCACATCCCATGACCCAAAACACCAAGTACAGAAAACCTTTAAAAACAAGCTAGAAATCATTGGGTTTTAGGGTGAGAAAACTTTTTTCAAAATAGAAAAATCTTTAAGTTTTTCTCGCCTTGTCGATTTTATTGAAACACCCTCGATATGATCGATCTACTCTATCGATGTCCTCGATACCTTAAACGACATTTTCGATGTGAGGACCAAAAGTGTCCAGCAACTAAATATTCATCTGGACAGATTTATCGATGTATCGATACACCTATCGATATCATCGATATAAGCACTAAATATGTCCAACAACTGCACAACATATCTAGACGAATTATCGATGTATCGATATACCTATCGATATCATCGATATTCAAATCTCAAGTCCATCGAGAATGGCCCGATAAAATCGACAGGCAAATTTTCGGTGCCCCTGTTTTTTAATGAAAATCTCAAATTCTTTCGATATATCGATGTACTTCCGATACGATCTGAAATCAAATATCGATAACATCGGAAGTCCATCGATGATATCGATCGAGGGTGTGCATTTCTTACAGCAAATATTTCAGGTCGTTTTTAACTATAATCGGGGGCCCTTCGATAGAATCGATATTCAAATATCGATGATATCGGCACCAGGTCGATTGCATCGAACAAGGTCATAAACTGTCTAGCAAGCTTAAAGACAAATTAACTGGATTTATCGATGCCTCGACTCTGATCTCGATATCATCGACATTCAAATTCCAATGATCTCGATGGTTCCCCGATCATTCATGAAAACCTGAAATATTACAAAGTCAAGTCTCTCTCATTTTTCAAGTGTCAATGGATCGAACCTGTCATCGATGGAATCGGAGTTTGAAATTAATTGCTCGTCTCCAAGTGCAGAGGTTCGTAAGTAATATCCCATGAATACAGGGTCGATCCCACAGGGATATGAATTGTGAGAATGAAAAAATCAAATACGAAACAAACTAAGTAATAAAAACTAAACTGATGATTTGATTTTGGAATTTTTGAATGGATGTAATTCAACTGAATAAAATAACACCCAAGCTTCAAAGTTCCACACATAGGTAATGTTTCAAAATCATGATGACTTGGATAACACAATTAGGATCCGAGCACTATGGTCAGCCTAATCGGAAAATAAAATAGTTTAAATATTTTAGTAAATGATATAAAAAAAATAGAAAATAATGGATTTACACTATTAACATATATTCTCAAGCGCCAGTGATTTTAAGTATTCAATATTTATAGGATAATGAATATCAAAGAAATATAACAGGTTGAGAACCTCTCCTATCTAGGAAATCTGATTGATATAGGGTAAGCCTATCCATCAATGTAGATCTCATATGATGGAAACATATGGATTTCATAAGAGAATAAAAAATAAAACTTAAATAATAGATAACATGCATACACCATTCTTTTCATCATTAAAAAAAAAATCAATCATCATAATCTTAAAGAAACATTAAACCGATGTCCTTTCCTTTTAGCTTGGGCTAGAAGGAACTTAGAAAAACATAATTAAATTGCAGAAATAAAAAGCAACAAGAAATAAAGAAAGAAAATGCAAATAGAAAAGATCTTAAAAAAAAAAACTTATAAAGCTTTAATAAAACTAAAAACTCTTTAAAAATCCTAAATTTTGCTTTGGGATGCCTTGAATAATAATTAAGAATGCCGTAGGAAGCCCTTTATAAGTAGGGACCTCCAATTTTCGTACGAATTTGAAAAATCCTAAAAACCGCCTCAAATATACGTATTTTCTCAAAATAGGCTTCTCGCTGCATAGTTCGTTTAAAACAGACTTCCTGCTGCGCAGTTTCCCAAAATAAACTTCACAGCTTCATAATACACTTTTTCAGGACGATTTCAGGATTCTTCACTTGGTTTTCTTGGATCTTTGACATGTGAATTCTTCAATCTTGGTCTCCTAAGATCCATCCCTTGCCTTGGTAATTCTTGAGCATCAAAATTATGCTTTTAACACCATTTTTCAATCCAAACACTTAAATTCACCTTGCAACACATACACGAGTAAAATAGAATATTAAGCGGATTTATGTTCATAAAATCAAGATATAAATGGGAAAAATTATACAATATTTGAGTCTCAACACACCCCCCAACCAACATTTTGCTAGTCCCGAGCAAAATAAGCGAAAAATAAAAATAAAAATAAAAACTAATTTCAGAAACAAAATTAAAACGGAAAAAAATCTAACTACACCACTTTCGCAGGTAATCTCGATTGCATTTAGCATATGCAACAAGCCTGTAAACCTCTAGGTTTCCCCTAGTGGACAAGTTATAGTCTCGTGAGAGTTTCTAGAAATGTTACCCACAAACATTGAAAACATGAAAAATAATTCAACACTCATAAATTTATACAATTATGCTTCCATTCATCATATAAATTCCAAAACAAAACAATACTTACCTTAAGTCTGAAGTTAGTTAGAATCTCAATTTCTTAATCCATTACATCCTTGAGTTCAGAGACCTGATCAAAATTTAGAATAGTTATGATCCAATATCCTTAGGTGATCTGTGACACTAGTCTAACTTTGAGAAATATGCATTTTCCCTATCCTAACTCCTTTCAATCATTCAAAGAATATAAAATCTCTAGTTATTTTATTTTCTTCATGACATTTCTTATTTTATCATCATATCTTCATTATTATAGACCACTCTTAGATGAAGATTCCCACTGGGTTTGCTTCATAACTTAAGGTATCGTACTTGTAATGGTAACAGTAATGGATACTTAGGTATCCTTACTCCGGATTACTAACATGATTGTTAAGGTCATTGCATTCATGCTCTATAATAATAATAAAAATTCCATCACTTTTTTTTCCTTCAATATTTTCTCTTTTAAGCATATATCAATGGTACTAGTTCATTCAACCTTGTTTGAATCAAAAGTTGTTATTCTAGTTCACATATCATATTCCTCACTTAGTTAGCTAGGGTGTATTGTGAATTCAGTACATCAAATTACAACTCACTTTAAACTAGTGATTAGATAATTGAACTCAAGTATATAATTTTCAGTTGTCAGAATTCTGACTACTATCGGCCTAGACTAAGTATTAAGTTTGCCTTTGGAATTCGCATAATATCATGTTTACATTCTTGTATATAAACATATTATTTTGAAAATGTTGAAAAATTTTCCCCATAAACCTAAATAAAAAACTGAAACCTCAAATAATAATAATAATAATAATAATAATAATAATAATAATAATAAAATAAACTGAAACCAAAAAAGAAAAAAATAAAAAAAAAAATCTCACATACACATAGATGACTATCACATGGATGACTATCCACACCCCCAACCTAAAATCTACATTGTCCACAATATAATAATAATGTAATGCAGATAACAATAAAAATAAAAGAAAGATTGGATAGTACCTACCATGAAGAACTCACCTGCTATGTGACACTAAGAAGAATTGAATATGATACAAATCCCACATAAATGCTCCATCAGACTAGGAGCATCAATCTAAATATTCTGGCTCATGAAGAGGGAAGGACTCCTCTCCCAAATTAAAGTTTTCCACATAAGGCTTTAATCTCTGACCATTAACCTTGTATACATTACCATTACGTGGATTCTCAATTTCAATAGCCCCATGAGTATAAACATTCTTCACAACGAAGGGTCGTGTCCATCTTGATTTTAACTTTCCCAGAAAGAACTGGAGACGGGAATTGTACAATATAAAGGACATTTTCTTGAGGTTCAAAATTCTTCCTCAGGATATTTTTGTCATGAAAAGCTTTAGTCCTCTCTGTATATTTTAGAATTTTCATAGGAGTCTCTCCTCAGCTCCTCTAATTCATTCAACTCTAATTTCCTTTGTCCACTTGCTTGATCCATATCAAAGTTTAATTTCTTTATTGCCCAGTAGGCTCTATGTTCCAATTCCACAGGCAAGTGACAAGCCTTCCCATACACCAATCTGTATGGAGACATTCCAATTGGGGTCTTATAAGAAGTCCTATAAGCCCATAAAGCGTCGGATAGTCTGAGGGACCAATCCTTCCTATCTGGCCTTATAGTTTTCTCTAAAATGTGTTTGATTTTCCGATTAGAAATCTCAGCTTGCCCACTCGTTTGTGGGTGGTATGGGGTGCTCACTTTATGCTTGATTCCATATTTCTTCATCAAAGCCTCAAATGTCCTATTGCAAAAGTGAGACCCGCCATCACTAATGATGGCTTTTGGAGTTCCAAATCTAGAAAAAATATTTTCCTTGAGGAATTGTATGACCACTTTGTTGTCATTGGTCCTACTTGGAACTGCCTTAATCCACTTTGAAACATAGTCCACACCAACCAATATATAAAGAAATCTAAAAGAAGATGGAAATGGACCCATAAAATCAATACCCCAACAATAAAAAATCTCCAATGGTAAAATTGGGGATAAAGGCATCATGTTGTACTGGGACACTCTTCCCAACCTTTGACATCTATCACAAGCAACACAGAGAGCATGGGTGTCTTTAAACATGGTAGGCTAGTAAAAACACCACTGTGGGATTTTTGCAGTGGTTTTCTTAGCAGAAAAATGGTCACCATATGCTCCATGTGACAAAAAGAAATAACACTCTAACTTCATCCTCTGGGACACAACGTCTAAAAATTTGATCAGTCCCATATTTATATAAATACGGGTCATCCCAGAAGAAGTTCCTAACCTCGGTTTCAAAACGCTTCCTATCTTGTGACTTCCAATGATATGACATTTTTCCTATTACAAGATAGTTCACTATATCCGCATACCAAGGTAATTTGGAGATGACAAATATTTGTTCATCAGGAAAAGTGTCCTGAATATGCATCTCCTCACTGAAATCATCTAACACTAATCTAGAAAAGTGATCGGCCACTATGTTTTCTACTCCTTTCTTATCTTTTATCTCTAAGTCAAATTCTTGGAGTAGGAGGATCCATCTCAAAAGTCTCGGCTTTGCATCCTTCTTTGATAACAAATATTTCAAAGCCGAGTGGTCCGTGAAAATGACCACTTTAGATCCCAGCAAGTAAGACCTAAACTTATCCAAAGCAAAAACTACTGCAAGTAACTCTTTTTCAGTTGTTGAGTAGTTCACTCGGGCCGAGTTTAGAGTTCTACTCGCATAGTGAATAACGTAGGGTCATTTATCTTTCCTGTGGCCCAAAACAGCCCTTATGGTATAATCACTTGCATCGCACATTAGTTCAAAAGGAAGTGTCCAACCTGGTGGACGCATTATAAGTGTAGTGGTAAGAGATGATTTAATTTTATTAAAAGCACTTGCACACTCATCTGTCCACTTAAATGGAACATCCTTTTGAAGAAGATTAGTCAAGAGTATAGTAATGACACTAAAGTCCTCGATGAATCTTCTATAGAAACCAACGTGCCCTAGAAGTGATCTAATATCTCTAACAATTCGGGGGATAGGTAGATTAGCAATAATGTCGAGTTTTGAGCGATCTACCTTGATTCCATTTTTGGAGATAACATGACCTAAAACAATTCCCTTTTGAACCATGAAATGACATTTCTTCCAATTTAAGACAAGGTGTTTCTCTTCACATCTAGACAAGACAAGAGATAAATTGTTGAGGCATTCCTCAAAACTACTCCCAAATACAGAGAAATCGTCCATGAAAACCTCAATAAACTTCCCAACCATGTTTGAAAAAATACTACACCGTTGGAAAGTTGCTGAGGCGTTACACAATCCAAATGGCATCTGCTTGAAAGCAAATGTGTCAAATGGACAAGTGAACGTCGTTTTCTCTTGGTCTTCCAGGGCTATTTCTATTTGGTTATATCCAGAATATCCATCAAGAAAACTATATAATGAGTGACCTGCTACCCTCTCTAAAACTTGATCAATGAATGATAGAGGGAAATGGTCCTTCTTTGTGACCTGGTTCAATTTTCTATAGTCAATGCAAACACGCCAACCTGTGGTGACACGTGTTGGTATGAGTTCATTATTAGAATTCTACACAATAGTTATTCCGAATTTCTTTGAAACTACTTGAGTTGGACTCACCCAAACACTATCGGATATTGGGTAGATGATTCCCACATCCAACAATTTGATCACCTCATTTTTTACAACTTTCATCATGTTTGGATTGAGATGCCTTTGAGGTTGTCTAATTGGTTTGGCGTCCTCATCGAGGTGGATCGGATGGATGCATATGGAAGGGCTTATACCCTTGATGTCAGAAATGGCCCAGCCCAAGGCTCCTTTATGGTCCCTTAGAACATTAAACAATTTAATCTCTTAATCTTTGTTTAAAAATGAAGAGATAATCACCAGAGGATAAGTTTTATTTTCACCTAAGTATACATACTTAAGCTCATTTGGTAGTGGTTTTAAATCAAGATTTGGAATATTGGTTGGTGATGGCAGAGGTTGCGAGTCCTCTATGGATATGATTTGAGTGCGTGGTCTCCATTGGTACATACCAATGTCCTGGGTGGTAGTGCTCTCATTATCATCACAAATTTCAGCAAGCACTTTTTCTAAATCAGAATTTTTCAAGTCCCCAAAGACTTAAATAAATTCCTTAGTCAGACTAGGTTCCAATTCCTTTTCTTCTATCAAGCAGTCCATAAAATTCAGCTCATGGATTTCATTATTAACAATTGGCTGCTTACATAGATTGAAAATATTTAGCTCTAGAGTCATGTTACTAAAAGACAAGTTCATCATTCCATTCCAACAATTTATTATTGCATTTGAAGTTGCTAGGAATGGGCGGCCTAAAATGATGGGAACTTGAGCGCTAGCATTTACATATGGTTCAGTGTCTAATATAATAAAATCCACGGGAAATTAGAATTTCTCCACTTAGACTAGCACGTCCTCTAAAATTTCCCTTGGTACCTTAATGGAGCGGTCAGCGAGTTGGAGTGTAATCGTAGTTGGTTTAAGCTCGCCTAACCCCATTTGTTTGTAAATCGAATAAGGTACTAAGTTGACACTTGCACCCAAATCTAGCAAAGCATGCTCAATTTGAAAATTCTCAATAATACAAGGAATAGTCGGACTTCCCGGATCTTTGTATTTGGGTACAACCCTTTGTTGAATGATAGCGCTCACTTTCTCAGTAAGGAAGGCCTTTTTATGCACATTTAATTTTCTCTTTACAGTGCACAAATCCTGGAGATATTTAGCATATGATGGAATTTGTCTAATGGCATCAAGCAGAAGAATATTGACAGTAACCTTTTGGAGCACATCCAATACCTCTTGATATTTAATGGGACAGTCGGATTCCGAAGTCTAGATGGGAATGGAACTGGAGGCTCATATGACTTAGTCTCTTTATCCTTTTGTTGTTGCGGCTTTTGAACCATAGTCGGTTCATCATTTTCTTGAGACCGTGGCTCATCCTCCGGTATTTTTACCGGTTGCATTATCTTATTATCGACCTCTTTTCCACTTCTCAAGGTAATGATGGCCTTAGCCTGTTCATGATGTACCTCACTTGGATTTGATCTCCAATGAAATGTGTTTTTCTTAAGTTTGACACAGGTTGAGAAGGAAGTGTGCCCTTTTTCCTAGCATTTAGTTAAGTCTCAATCCTAGCCACAACTATCTTTAATTCCTGATTTAATTGGATTAGAAACTGATTCATTTGAGCTTGAGAGTTCATGAATGCGGTCAATGCATCCTCCACAGATGATCGCTTTGGTGGGGGCACATATGGTGCATTGTTAAGTGCCCCAAAAAAGTTGTTTTGTGGAGGCATTTGAGGTGCATTGAGAGCATTAATTTGTGGTCCATTACTCTAACTAAGATTAGGATGGTTACGCCAATTTCGATTATACGTGTTTCCCATTGGTTGTATAACTGAACATTTGGTAGTTTTTTTATAACATTTGCTTGATCATGCTCATGCGTGATATTTTGTACAACTGTGATTATTGGACAATCTTTTGTGTCATGGTCTGTACCACCACAAATGCTACAAAAATTATCTAAGGAAGTGTTTGCTTTAACCATATCAACCTTCCTAATTTCCAAGGCTTCGACCTTTCTAGCGAATGCAGTGAATTTTGCATTAAGGTCGTCTTCTTCTCTTAGGACATACATCCCCGCTTTTTCTCTAGGAATGGGTCTAGTTTGGTCTGATTTAGCAGAGACATCTCATGTCTGCGTATTCTCTGCTAACATATCTAGAAAATCCCAAGCCTCATTATGATCTTTGTCAAGAAAAGTTCCACCACACATCATCTCTATGAACTGACGGGTATCCATGGTGAGCCCCTTTCAGAAAACATCAATCACGTGTCATGGTTCATAACCATGATGTGGACAAGTAATTAGAATATCTTTGAAGCGCTCCCAAGCTTGAAAAAATAGTTCATTCCCCTTTTGGGAGAATGACATGATTTCTTGTTTCAGTGCATTTTTTTTATGCTCGGGAAAGAACTTTTTCAAAAACTCTCTACTTAAGGCTTGCCATGAAGTGATGGTATTAGGTCTTAGAGAGTTGAGTCATGCTTTGGCCCGATCCTTTAGAGAAAATGAGAATAACTTAAGCTTAAGTACATCTCTATTGCCATTATTTACTTGTAACGTTGCAATTACTTCCTCAAAGTCCTTGAGGTGCAAGTAGGGGCTTTCAGAATCTAAGTCATGAAATTTAGGAATCAATTGAATCACACCTGGTTTAAAATCAATGTTCCCTGTGTGAGCAAGGAATACTATGCAAGATGGTAAAGTTGATCTCTCAGGGTGTAAATGTTCACGTAAAGTCCGTGGTTGGTTTAACACATTCCTATGAACTTCATTTTCATCCTCAAGAGGAGGATTAAGTTGATTTTCTCTATTTTGATTTATAGTTGGATCTGGCAGATTTGAATTTGAATTATCAACTGGGTCTGCCATGGAATCCAAGTGATGTTGAGTGTCTCTTCTAAGTGAATGATCAAGGCCTGAAACTAGTCCGCCTTCGGAAGAGAGTCGATTGTTTTGATCCCTAATCCAACGGGACATAAACCATCCACACCATACAACAAATACCACTAATTCAAATAGCAAGTATGATGCTTAAAATATAAATAAAAACTTAAATCAATAACCCAAGCGGCAGGGCCGACCATGAGGGTTCAGTCCACAAAGCAAAAAATAAATCAACAACCCAGGCGGCAAGGCCGACCATGAGGGTTCAGTCCACAAAGCAAAAATAAATCAACAACCCAGGTGGCAGGGTTGACCATTAGGGTTCAGTCCACCAAAAAATAATAATAAATAAATAAATCAACAAAAGTAAAACTAATGCAGAAATTAAACTATGCTAATCTGGAGAATAGATTCAGCGGATGATTGTGATCAAATAGCAAGTGTAGGACAACCATAGCACTTGGGTGATAAAATCCCAAGCAGGGCAACCTTATGTCATAGTTAGTGCTTGTAAGACCCAACTGAATTTATTTTCAAAGAAAAAAATAAAAATTAAATCTACAGAAAATTTGGAAGGTTTAGAAGAGAACTTACCTTAGAAAGAAAAAAAAAAACTTACCTTAGCTATCTTGCACAGATCTAACCTCTCTAAGTCTCTCCCCGGCAACGGCGCCAAAAACTTGATTGCTTGCCTCCAAGTGCAGAGGTTCGTAAGTAATATCCCGTGAATACAGGGTTGATCCCATAAGGAGATGAATTGTGAGAATGAAAAAATCAAATGCAAAACAAACTAAGTAATAAAAACTAAACTGATGATTTGATTTTAGGATTTTTGAATGGATGTAATTCAACTGAATAAAATAACACCCAAGCTTTAAAGTTCCACACATAGGTAATGTTCCAAAATCATGATGACTTGGATAATACAACTAAGATCTGAGCACTATGGTCAGCCTAATCGAAAAATAAAACAGTTTACATATTTTAATAAATGATATAAAAAATTAAAAAATAATGGATTTACACCATTAACATATATTCTCAAGCGCCAATGATTTTAAGCATTCAATATTTATAGGATAATGAATATCAAAGAAATATAACAAGTTGAGAACCTCTCCTATCTAGGAAATCTGATTGATATAAGGTAAGCTTATCCATCAATGTAGATCTCATATGATGAAAACATATGGATCTCACAAGAGGATAAAAAAATAAAACCTAAATAATAGATAACATGCATACACCATTCTTCTCATCATTAAAACAATCAATCATCATAATCTTAAAGAAACATTAAACCCATGTGCTTTCCTTCTAGTTTGGGCTAGAAGGAACTTAGAAAAATATAATTAAATTGCAGAAATAAAAAGTAACAAGAAATAAAGAAAGAAAATACAAATAGAAAAGATCTTTAAAAAAAAAACAACTTATAAAGCTTTAATAAAACTAAAAACTCCTTAAAAACCTTAAATTTTGCTTTGGGATGCCTTGAATAATAATTAAGAATGCCCTAGGGAGCCCTATTTATAAGTATGGACCTCCAATTTTCGTACAAATTTGAAAAACCCTAGAAACCACCTCAAATATACGTATTTTCTCAAAATAGACTTCTCGCTGCATAGTTCGTTTAAAATAGACTTCCTGTTGTGCAGTTTTCCAAAATAAACTTCACAACTTCATAATACACTTTTTTAGGAAGATTTCAGGATTCTCCACTTCAAATCTTCTATTTTCTTTATTCTTCACTTGGTTTTCTTGGATCTTTGACATGTGAATTCTTCAATCTTGGTCTCCTAAGATCCATCCCTTGCCTTTATAATTCTTGAGCATCAAAATCATGCTTTTAACACCATTTTTCAATCCAAATACTTAAATTCACCTTGCAACACATACATGAGTAAAATAGAATATTAAGCGGATTTATGTTCATAAAACCAAGATATAAATGGAGAAAATTATACAATATTTGAGTCTCAATGCACACCCCAACCAACATTTTGATAGTCCGTATCAAAATAAGTGAAAAATAAAAATAAAAATAAAAACTAATTTTAGAAATAAAATTAAAACGGAAAAAAAAAAATCTAACTACACTTTCGCAGGTAATCTCGATTGCATTTAGCATATGCAACAAGCCTTTAAACCCCTAGGTTTCCCTTAGTGGACGAGATAGTCTCATGAGGGTTTCCAGAAATGTTACCCACAAACATTGAAAATATGTAAAATAGTTCAACACTCAGAAATTTATACAATTATGCCTCCATTCATCATATGAATTCCAAAACAAAACAATACTTACCCTAAGTCTAAAGTTAGTTAGAATCTCAATTTCCTAATCCATTACATCCTTGAGTTCAGAGACCTGATCAAAATTTATTCAATCTTGGTCTCCTAAGATCCATCTCTTGCCTTGGTAATTCTTGAGCATCAAAATCATGCTTTTAACACCAATTTTCAATCTAAACACTTAAATTCACCTTGCAACACATACATGGGTAAAATAGAATATTAAGCGGATTTATGTTCATAAAACCAAGATATAAATGGGGAAAATTATACAATATTTGAGCCTCAACAGAAATCCGATGACATCGACAATAGTTTCGATTCATCGACCAATTGGGAAAGAGTTTCAAAAGCGTATGACATTGAGTCCGAGTCATCGAGCAGACCATCGATGCTATCGAGAGTATACGCTCGATGATATCGAACCTGCTCGATGATATCGAACTCTATCATAAATGTGACCGTTTTATATCCGTTGGAACTTTTTGTCTATATAAAGAGGACTTGTCTTTTGTTGCTGTGAGAGAAAGAAGAGAGAGATTTTGTGTGTTTCAACTTACATCTTATATCCAAAGCCCTTTCTCTCAAGGGAGTTCATCCTCTAATCCACCCTCATCATTGATATTAAAAAGAGTGGATTGGAGAATGAACTTTCGCATTCAAGGATCCTCCAGCTACTACCTTAATGGCAAATCATTAAGCTGGGTTGGGCTGCCTTGAATGCCTAGATGATTGGAACTACTCTATCTTCCTTATAGGAAAATCTTTAGAGAGTAGGATTCCATCATAACCTTGACCCAACCCAAAGCCGAGTATTGGTACATCACTCTGTGTTGCGGATCAAGGGAGCAGAAGACTCTTCATCAACAAGGAGGAGGAGATCCTCAGCACTGTGTTAAACGGGACTCATCATCTTATTTGTAAGTATCAAGAGTCCAAGAGGACATTTGTGATCATTCCTTTCTATGATTGGGTCGTAAGTGGTTCTCACCCTTTGAAGTCCTCAAGGAAGCCTCCTGCGGGAGTGTACGTGGTGGGTGCATTATGTGGACCCTTGCTTTATGGAGAGCATAAACATCTGGTTTTGAGTGAACCAGTAAAACTATGGGTTTTAGGTGAACTAGATAAAACCTTAGGATTTGAGGTCAACCGTGTAGAAACCTCCAGTAGGGTCTTATGGAAGATCCTTGGCCAGTGTGTCTAAAAGTGGGTGCGTTGTGTTGACCCTTGCTCGTGAGAGCATAAACCGTCAGCCTCAGTGTAGGTTGTAAAGGTTGAAGGTGAACCTGATTTAAAACCTTAGGTTAGAGGTGAACCATGTGAAACCTCCTTAGTGAAATCCGGTACACTCAAGGGTTGAGTGCGGTTACCGGGAGTAGAGTAGATTTATCGTCGAACCACTATAAAATGACTGTGTTTGAGATTATTATTTTGATTGAGTGATTTACTTTAATACTTCCATATCTGAATATCTGATCACTCCTCACACACCTACACGGTCATATCCATCATGAATTAGATTGCATATTGTCTACTCCTTAAGCAGTTTGTGATTGGATCCTTTACAGGCTTGGAAGCCAGTAAAGTTACATTTGAGTAATCCTGAGAATTGTATGATCATAGGATTAGTGAAGTAGGATTTTTAAATAAATCATAAAAACTTTAAAAAGTCCTATTCACCCCCTCTAGGACATATTGGCATATTCCTTTTTCAACTAGTGCGGTCTTTACCGCCATTTCAATTGGATCAAAGCAGGTCTCTCTTTAAGGGTTTCACCGCCTAGAGAATGATCTTGACTGAAGTTGGGAATATGGCCAAAGGAGAGGGCTCATCAGTCACTAGACCTCCAGTATTTAACGGCTCAAACTATGCATACTGGAAGGCTAGGATGCACTACTTTCTAAGATCTTTGGATCATGACATTTGGGATATAGTTAAAAGTGGATATGTACCACCTACTGAACAAATTGTACTTGATAGTAGCACAACCATCACAAAACCCAAATCCAAAGAAAAGTGGACAACATTCGACAAAGAAAGACAAACATCTGAAGCCAAGGCTATGAATGCTATCTACTGTGCCGTGTCCCAAGATATATTCAATCAGATAAGTATGTGTGGGACATCCAAGGAAGCATAGGATTTATTGGAAACAACCCATAAAGGCACAAGCACTGTGAAGCGATCCAAACTTCAACTCCTAATTTCATAGTTCGAAAGTCTCAGAATGGAAGAGCATGAGACCTTTATGGAGTTTTTCACAAAGTTAAATATCATATGCAACTCCATGGGTGGATTGGGAGAGAAAGTTCCAGTACCAAAAATTTGTAAGAAAATTCTAAGATCCCTACCAGAATAATTTAATCCCAAGGTTACAACAATTGAGGAGTGTAGGAACATAGATGAAATGAAAGTAGAAGAACTAGTAGGTTCCCTACAAACTTTTGAACTACACTTCACACAATCCCAAAAATCCAAAAACACTGTCCTAAAAACCTCAAAGAAAACAATTCATGAGGACAGTATAAGTGAAAAGGAAGATGAAGATGAAGAAGTGGCTTTACTAGCACAAAAATTCAGAAGATTCTTTCAAAAGAATCGTGGTCGTCCTTCCAGAGGAAGAAAGGTGAACTATAAACCTTCTGCAGGCAAATTTGGTAAAAGAACCAAAGAACCACAATGCTATGCCTGTCATGAGTATGGACACCTATCAACCGAATGCCCGAACAGAAAAACTAAGGGCAAGGCATTGGCTGCCACATGGGATGATACTGAGGAATCAGATTCAGAATCTAGTAACTCAGAAAGTGATGGAGATCAGAAATCCTTGAAAATTCTCATGGTCTCCACTGCCTCAATCATCCCTACTGAATCTGAGAACGAGAAAGAACATCTAGGCACAGAATCATCTTCATCTGACAATGGAAAAGAAGAATAAGAAATAGAAAAGGATAAACTGCAAGATGTGTATAATCAACTCTATATTCATAGCATCAATATCCTTAAAAGACTCGGAATAACAGAAAATAAAGGTAAGGTGTTGCAGAAAGATTTGGATAAAGCATTGGAAATCAACACACAATTGATAAATGATCTGCAGCAATATCATATGGATAATGATAGACTTGAACAAGTCAATACTCTTCTTAAAAACGAGTCTGAAAAACTGAACAAACAGGTTGAGCAATTAAAAGACAAAAATATGCTTCTTCAAATCGAAAATCATACACTCCTGTTTGATCTAGAAGAATCCAAGAAGATAGCCAAGATAAACTACAAGTTTTCCCTGAGTGACGAAAAGCTAGAAAAACTGTTAGGAATGGGAAGACCTGGAAAGGATAAAAGCGGTCTTGGATATGAAAAACATAAATCAAAGTCTGGAAATGCAGCTCCCATAACTGAAAAATTTGCTGCTTCTGGAAGTAAAACTAGAACAACTCTAGCATGTTATTTGTGCGGTGATTTAGGTCATTATAATTTTGAATGCATAACTCCTAGGAGGACTCAACCTAACTCTGGTCAGAATCATGTTAACAAATCGTCAGCCAGAGAAATACAGAACTTCAAGAGTCCTCTTAAGGATATGGATAGAAGCAATGCCCATGCATCACCACCCAAATTAATTAACAAAATGAAATGGATAAGGAAGAATTAGTTCAGATCATGCATTAGAATCTGAACCTGTGCTAAAATGAGGAAATATTTTTGCGGAACTTCAAATGATATATCTGAGGTACTTCACCTCCATTTTTTTGTATAAATATTTAAATGTTTATAATTTTGTTGTGTACAGTGTGTGTACATAATTTTTGCCGAGTATACTGTTAATAGAAATACGAAAAGTATACTTAAGATTCGTCTGAATGCTGAAAACTGAAAATCTTCATATTCGATATGACTATCGATATGACATTCTCAATTTATCGATAGAAGGTCGATATTATCGACGGTTCCTTAGGATATGGATTGCCAGGTGGCCAAGAATGATATCGAAGATAGACTTGATAGAATCGATAAGCTACCTCTCTATATTATTAAAACAATGGTCGATCATATCGACAGATGTCGCCCGATAAAAGCCAGTGAAATGAAAAAGGGGTTATTTTCTCAAGGGTTTCACTGTCACCTTCTCTGCTCGATTCTCTCGACCAGATCAATTGGAGCCACGTCGGACTACTGAAATCATTCCACAAATCGGGTAATACCCTTCTAACACGCCAAGAGTCCATTCTCTTTTGGGTATATGTCGTTTTGTCAGTTTTTTTTATCGTCTTTCCCAAATCATTCAATATTCTATCTGTCACATGGGAAAGGACAAAGGTGTAGCATACGGTCAGGGGAGTCTTCAAGAACTACCCGATAAAAAATTCTCGCCTCTAGAGAAAGAGCAAGGGCCCCGGAAAGTGGGATCCCCACTCGGCATAGATCACAGACTTCACGAGGTGGGTCCCAGACCAAATCTCCGGCACCACCTCCTCCAACCGGAGCAAGTTCACGACCACCCAAATACATGGGTAGGAAGCTTATTTAAGAGAGAAGGGTAGACAGGGAGTGCCTCAAACCATACAAATTGAAACCCCTGTTTGCTGCAATAGATTGGCTGCCTGTTCTGAACTTTAGTGGGCCATGCCAACTTGAGAGAACATGCAACTTCCTTGCTGCGTGTCATTCACCGGTGGCTGACCCTCCTTCATTCATGGTATCTTTGGGTGGTGATGATGTGTTTATCACGCCGGCTACAATAACTGAAACTATCAGACTCAACATGGTCCTGGAAGGTATCCCAGAGATAGATCTTGATAATATGGACATTCGATTCAGGGTTACTAAGTATCTTTGCAATGGTAGGGACATCCCCTGACATCAATGGAATGCATTAAAAGCCAGGTATATGGATCCCAGATTTCGAATCTTGCATGGTATCTTCGCTATTAACATCTATCCCAGAAGTACCAACAGGTCTAATCTCGCCGGCTTCATGATCATGATCGTATACTCAGTTGCCAGAGGGTCAAAGATCTGCCTTCCATCTCTAATTGTTTCTCAGTTAGTAAACGTCATCCACACATCTAGGGACCTCCATCTGCCGTACCCCTGGATTATTAACATGATATGCAACAAAAACAAGTTCCCATCGACTACTGATCCGGTATTCCCGCTCTAAGTTTTCAATAAAAGAAATGTCCGAAAAATGGATTTGAAGTTTCATGAGTACAAGGAGAACCCTGAGGAAGAAATCCAGGTGGAAGAAGTTGAAGGAGAAGGTGGCGATCCCATGGAAGGGGCTACAATGGCTGAAGATGCACCTCCTAGACCTGATCCAGCTCCGTCCACGTCGTCAGCCGGGTATGACAAAATGTTCAAACTGGATAGGATTAGGGCAATCTAGAAGGACATCCACTCAGTCAAAGAAAGGCTTATAGTCCTGGAAAGAATGGTTCAAGGAGTGCAGAGCACGGTACAACAGTTAGTGGATCTGATGACATGCCGACAGGACAACACGATGCCATCTCATTCTGCTCCGTAAGGCCGGTTCATGCATGCTATCATACACACTTAACTCTTATCTCGCGTTTGAACATCAATATCTTTTTAGATGTTCTTCACTATCATTGGTGTGTATGACAGCCTTCTAGATGTGCACAGTTTTTTTTTTGTTGTATATGCCCACAGCTAAGCTAATGTTGATGGATGTTGTTGGGTGCCCATATATGGGCTTGATATTTTTTGGTAACTGCTATGTGGAACAGTATATTTTTTGGTTGGACTGAACAGTTTTTTTTGGCTTGGGATTTACTGCTGTCTGGGGCAGTTTTGGTTCTTTTATGGCTAAATATAATGCTCTACCATTTTCCTGCCATATTTGTGTTATGTTCCCCTGGTTTATCAAGTTATTGATTGCCTATGATTGAAAACTGCTATATAACTACTCTAAAATGCATCCATAGGTTCTGAAATTGATGTTTGCTTAAATTGTGTTACCTTTTATACACACTTGATCTGCCACTCTTTCTGTTCGGTTCTTTCAAGTAGTTCAAGCTTCAGTCAATATCAACGGATCTATCTTTGTCAATGACTGACAAAAAGGGGGGAGAACATTTGCAAACACCCTGAATGGAAAATTGTGTATCTATTAGATGTTGTTGCTGGTGTTAGGGGGAGCAGCTCCATCAAGCAAGGGAGAGTTTACAAGAAAGGGGGATCAGCTACTGGTTGTGTACATGGGTTAGAAAATTGTAAAATTGTGTAAAAGCATGTACACACAATTTAAGGTATGTTTGTCTAGAAGTGTTCTAGGATGTTTTGGGATTTTGTCACGTAATTGACAAAGGGGGAGATTGAAAGTGCCCTAGTTTGTCAAGTTACATGTATGTTGAGTCAGAGTGTCTACAGAGCCTGATAGGAAGATCAATTCAAGCATCTGCCTCAACCGGATGTGTGCAAGCTCATCATAGGTAAAACTAAAGCCTCACATCCCATGACCCAAAACACCAGGTAAAGAAAACCTTTAAAAACAAGTTAGAAATCATAGGGTTTTAGGGTGAGAAAACTTTTTTCAAAATAGAAAAATCTTTAAGTTTTTCTCACCTTGTCGATTTTATCGAAACACCCTCGATATGATCGACCTGCTTTGTCAATGTCCTTGATACCTTAAACGATATTATCAATGTGAGGACTAAAAGTGTCCAGCAACTAAATATTCATCTGGACAGATTTATCGATGTATCGATACACTTATCGATATCATCGATATAAGCACTAAATATGTCCAGCAACTGCACAACATATCTAGACGAATTATCGATGTATTGATACACCTATCGATATCATCGATATTCAAATCTCGAGTCCATCGAGAATGGCTCGATAAGATTGATAGGCAGATTTTCGACACCCCTGTTTTTTAATGAAAATCTCAAATTCCTTTAATATATCGATGCTCTTTCGATATGATCTGAAATCAAATATCGATAACATCAGAAGTCCATCGATGATATCGATCGAGGGCGCGTATATCTTACAGCAGATATTTCAGGTCATTTTTAACTATGATCGGGGGCCCTTCGATAGAATCGATATTCAAATATCGATGATATCGGCACCAGGTCGATTGCATCGAATAAGGTCATAAACTGTCCAGCAAGCTTAAAGACAAATCAGCTGAATTTATCGATGCCTCAACTCTGATCTCAATATCATCGACATTTAAATTCTGATGATCTCGATGGTTCCTCGATCATTCATGAAAACCTGAAATATTTCAAAATCAAGTTTCTCTCACTTTTCAAGTGTCGATGGATCAAACCTATCATTGATGGAATCGGAGTTCAAAATCCGAAGACATCGACAATAGTTTCGATTCATCGACCAATTGGCAAAGAGTTTCAAAAGCGTATGATATTGAGTCCGAGTCATCGAGCAGACCATCGATGCTATCGAGAGTATACGCTCGATGATATCAAACCTGCTCAATGACATCGAACTCTGTCATAAATGTGACCGTTTTATATCTATTGAAACTTTTTGCCTATATAAAGAGGACTTGTCTTTTGTTGCTGTAAGAGAAAGAAGAGAGAGCTTTTGTGTGTTTCAACTTATATCTTATATCCAAAGCCCTTTCTCTCAAGGGAGTTCATCCTCCAATCCACCCTCATCATTGATATTAAAAAGAGTGGATTGGGAAATGAACTTCCGCATTCAAGGATCCTCCAGCTACTACTTTAATGGCGAATCATTAAGCTAGGATGCCTTGAATGCCTAGATGATTGGAACTACTCTATCTTCCTTATAAAAAAATCTTTAGAGAGTAGGATTCCATCATAACCTTGACCCAACCCGAAGCCGAGTATTGGTACATCACTCTGTGTTGCGGATCAAGGGAGCAGAAGACTCTTCGTCAACAAGGAGGAGGAGATCTTCAGTACTGTGTTAAACGGGACTCATCATCTTATTTGTAAGTATCCAGAGTCTAAGAGGACACTTGTGATCATTCCTTTCTATGATTGGGTCCTAACTGGTTCTCACCCTTTGAAGTCCTCAAGGAGGCCTCCGGTGGGAGTGTACGGGTGGGTGCGTTGTGTGGACCCTTGCTCTGTGGAGAGCATAAACATCTGGTTTGGAATGAACCAGTAAAACTCTGGATTTTAGGTGAACTGGGTAAAACCTTAGGGTTTGAGGTCAACCGTGTAGAAACCTCCAGTAGGGTCTTATGGAAGATCCTTGGCCAGTGTGTCTAAAAGTGGGTGCGTTGTGTTGACCCTTGCTCGTGAGAGCATAAACAGTCAACCTCGATGTAGGTTGTAAAGGTTGAAGGTGAACCTGATTTAAAACCTTAGGTTAGAGGTGAACCATGTGAAACCTCCTTAGTAAAATCTGGTACACTCAAGGGTTGAGTGTGGTTACCAGGAGTGGAGTAGACTTATCGTCGAACCACTATAAAATGACTGTGTTTGAGATTGTTATTTTGATTGAGTGATTTGCTTTAATACTTCCATATCTGAATATCTAATCACTCCTCACACACCTACACAGTCATATCCACTGTGAACTAGATTGCATATTATTTACTCCTTAAGCAGTTTGTGATTGGATCCTCTACCAGGCTTGGAAGCCAGTAGAGTTACATTTGAGTAATCCTGAGAATTGCATGATCATAGGATTAGTGAAGTAGGATTTTTAAATAAATCATAAAAACTTTAAAAAGTCCTATACACCCCCCCCCCCCCCCTCTAGGACATATTGGCATATTCCTTTTTCAACTAGTGCGGTCTTTACCGTCATTTCAGATATATCAATAAAATACTTATACGAATCAGTACAATCTAATGACATAAAAGGGTTCTAACAGTATGAATTTCATATTCATCAAGCATTTCATCAGACATCTTAGCTACCAAAAACACATAACATTAGGGTTATAATAATAAATTAATTTAGACATAAATAACACATGAGATCCTAACAACAACGTAAAATCATTATCTAACACTATCAATGATTGATACAGAATGGTCCACACTTTAGAAATGTGACACCTCATACTTTTCAGTACTCGAGTGTTACCATGAGAACCTGATTTAATATAAATGCAATCTCAATTTAAGTGAACACTCACGCACTCTAGCCTAAACTTGACCGTTAGGGGTAATCTACATCCATAGATTGAGCCATTTGACCTTCTAATCATAGGATCAATGGTTAGTTTTCCACTTATTCAGTCTTAGGGATATCTAAAGCTAGTGAAAGTGATTCTGGAACATCTATGTCGTTGAATCTCAAGAAATTGAGGATTAATGGTTGGATATAAGTTCGATCATTAGATTAGGACCTATCATCATTTGTTTGGGGTTCTGATCATCTAAAGTGACCATAGATTTCACGTAGACGTTTCAATTGACTCTTAGGACCATTGATAACCTGTTCTGAAGCGATAAAGGTGTCGAGATTCATAATCGTGAGGTCAATCGAGGTGTAGGACCATCTAAGTATGTAAATGGCTATCAAATTTACCACAAATCTGATTATAAACCATTAGGTCTGCCGGCGAATAGATTTGGAAAGATCTTACCATCAGATTAGCGAGAATCCGCGATTAAGGTTCGAGATTTTAAAGTATAGCCGACCTGAGTTTTGGATCAGCCTGATCTTTGGTCAGGGGTCATATTTGGACCCATGGGATTTGATGGACGGGCTAGATTTCACTTAACGTTACTATGGGCCGCACGAACCACTATTCAAATACAAAATTGGCGTGTATGGCCCACCTAAGCCTTGGATCTATCTCACCATTGGCCAAATGCCCTAATAGGGCCGACTGAACTTGATGGACGAAGTGGATTTGTCAATACCCTCTTTGTGGGCTCCACCTTTGATGTGTGTGTACGTGAAGTGTGTGCACTCACTATGCACGAGACCGGGGAGCTCAGTCAAGCGGGTCTGACCCGATGTTTCCAAAGAAAGAAGGTTTCCTTCTTCCTTTTCCCGCCATAAGGCGTTTAAACGAGACGCTACTGGCATCAAGATATGACCCACCTCCATCATCCAAAAGGAGATTTGAACCATCCATCTAGAGCAGACATGAATTCTAACTAAACCCCACCTAATCCCACATTTAGGAGCACGTGTGCATGCACACGATTCTTAATACAAACAAGGCCTACAAGCAGAGTGTTTTCCAAAAACGGAAACTGTCTCCATGCGACAGGTTGGCAATCCATGTGAGGGGTGCCTGGTGTGATTTAGATCGTCCAAACAGACCCATCTCAACCATCTATAGCTCCACGCGGATTAAGGCTCCTGTAAGAAAGCCGACGCAGATCTCTCCCCACAGTTTTAGAAAAACCAAAAAGCGAGATTCGATCCAGGCCCTCTAATCTTCATTCGACAGCTCTGGGGAAGTCAATGCAGTGCTAAAAGGAGGAGGAAATTGAGCAACAGCACCCTTCCTCCCATTCTTGCAAGTGCCCTCGAAAATTGGCTGAAATCCTTCTCCCTTTAAAACCACCAACCCAACCATCCTTAAGCTTCAAAAAAGCTAGCCTGGAAGCTTCCTAGGGCCCATGCGGTCAGTTCGCAAGCACCAGATGGAAGGTGCAAATAGTAGTTTCAAGGACGCCATTAATGGCGGCTTCCTTCCCCGTTCGAGCTGCACCGTCCTGCATTGAGTTGGGGTTGCTGTTCGACTTCCTGCTGCACCAGCTTGAGTCAGGCCGACTCATTCCAGGCATTGCTGGAAGCAACAGAGGGAGGAGTGGTACCTCACCGGGCCGCTGCCCGAGTCATGACGCACTTACTCAGGGGGAGTATGATGTTACTTAGGGGGAGTATGTATAGAGGAGGAGGACTGTTGACTATTGATATGCAGGTCTGTTGACTATTGATATGCAGGTTCAGGTTTAGCATGTCAGTTGATAATGGTTGATAACAACTGGTACATGATTCGTTAAAGCCAATGCTTTGTGTTCTGTAACATATCTTAGAAGTGTGTTTTGTCACTAATTTGACAAAGGGGGAGATTGTAAGTGCTATTGTTGATAGCCCCTTTTGTTATCAAATTTATGGTGCCAAAGACACTATTATGAAGCTTGCATATGTGAAGATCAAAGCGCTACTTAAGATCAACTTTGATGGACAAGCACTGCTCACAAGTCAAGATCTCAAGAAGCTTTCAAGTTCAATCTCAAGATCTCAGGAAGCTTTCAAGTTTGAACTACATCAAGACTTCAAGCTTCACTATTTTCAAGGTCACTTGTCCTTAAGTTTCAATGTCCTTACTTCACTATTGAGGTTTGACTGACTGTAGGTTGACCTTTAGAGTAGGCTATTTTGGATACATAATTCATATATTTTATATAAGTGAGTCTGGCCTATTCTAAGACTAGTCTTGGACTTTGGTCGAATAGTCCTAGCACTGCTTCGACCTGTCTAAGGATTTCCTGGATCAATCGTAAGTTTGTTGAAAAAATTGTAAATTTTCTGTTAGGCTTCGATTAGTCCTGGGAACTGTTCGACTAGACGTAGGAACAGTGTCGACTGGTTCTTCGATCCATCATAGACCTTCGACTCAAACTACAGCAATGATTTGCACTTAGCTTCGACCAGTCGTGTGTGACCTTTGACCAGTCGAAGGTGACTTACGACCAGTCAAAGGTGCCCTACGACCAGTCATGAAACCGTCTTATCTTATCGCGCCTGAATTTTCAAATATTTGTTGAATCTTCGACCAGTCGTAGCGACTTAAGACCAGTCGAAGACGTGATTTATTCACACTATAAATAGAGCACGAATCTTAGAATTAAATAGACCATTCAACCTAATTTAATTCGGCCTTCTGAGAGATAAAACTGTGCTTCGTTTAAAGCTAAGTGTGCTTATTTAATGTTCTCTTTCTTTAGTTTTGCTAATTGATTTTGTTTCTTGCATTCCAATCTAATCTGTAAAGAGGAAGTTTTATTTTCCTTTTACTGGAATCAAAGTCAATTCAAGCTAGCCCATTTATTTTAATTTAAAATCTATTAGAAATTAGAACCATTATAAAGTGATATTTGACATTGATCTTGAACATTCAAATCTCTACTCCAACTCAGTTCTTTTTGGGCTCCTACATCGAAGGAGAAATTCAGGTATTTTACATTTATTGTAAATTCATTTATTTTGGTTTTATTTGAGGTTAAGCCAGAAAAATCTCAAAGCTGTTGGTTATCTGAGGAGAGCCAGAAAACTCAAAAGTGAGGGTTTTTTGAATTGTGTAAGCCCTTTGAAAAAAACACAATTGTAAAGGTTTTAGGTGAACCTGTGAAAACCTACTTGATAGTGAACGCTAATATCCCCTGTGTGAGGATATAAGAGTGGAGTAGCATTCTGTGTGGCTATTGTTGAACAGTTGGTGTACACACAGGCGAACCACTATAACTCCTTGTGTGTGTGGAAGTGTGCTTTATTTTCCTATCTTTGATTCTCTTTGTGGAAGTATGTGGATGTGAATGTTGTAATCATTTTAATTTCAAGCTCAGTGGGGAATGTTGTAATAGTTTAGATTTAAATTTCTTCAATTTATTTCAAGCTATTTTATTTGTTTGAGCTTAGATTCTCTAAATTGTTCTAGTAAGGTGTGTTGTATTTATGTAGATTAATAATTTTATTGTTTGTTTTAGAGTATCTAGTTTATTGTATTCTAGATAATTTGAGTTTCTGTTAGTTTATATTTGTTCTAGTTGTAAGTTGTCATTCTATGGTGTATGGTTGTCCTAGAACATCAATATTTGAGATTACATTTTATTCTGTTAGTTTCAATTTGTTTATCGTAGAAAGTTTGAGTTCTTGTACAAAGATCTTCTAGAAATCAGGTTGCCTACCATAAACTTTGGTTTTTGGTGTAAGGTTGTCCTTAGAACAACTTTTGTATCAATCTCTCAATACTTGTTTATTGAGGTTGCTATTCATTTCAGCATTGTGGATTGATTTACTTTATTTAGCTATCTTGTTATTTAAATTTTGCTGTAATTATTTTAAATTTGGCATAGTCCTATTCACCCCTCCCCCCCCCCCCCCCCCCCCCCCCCCCCATCTAGGACATATAGCTTGGCCATTTCAAGTGGTATCAAAGCCTAATAGCTCGCTCTTATTGCTTTTTATTTGGATTTACTTCTTGAGCTAAGGATCTAAGCTTTATATAAGATGTCAAATTTTGATATCCTTTCAGTGACTAGGCCTCCACCTTTCGATGGCACCAATTATGCCTATTGGAAAGCCAGGATGAGGATCTTCTTCAAATCCATGGATGAAAATGTGTGGCTAGCCATAGTGAATGAATGGACCCCTCCTACCACTGAAGTGACTGGTGTTGATGGTTCAAAAACCACAAAAATAACAGCTTATTTTTCTTGGACCACACTTCAGAAAAGTGAGAGTAGTGCAAATGCTAAAGTACTAAATGCAATTACATGTACACTATCACCGGATGAATTCAAAATATCCTGTGATTCTGTAAAACAAGCTTGGGATATATTAGAAATGACACACGAGGGTACATCAATTGTCAAAAAATCTAAAGTCCAACTCCTCACAACCAAATTTGAAGAAATTCATATGGAGGAAAATGAAATGTTTATGGACTTTTACACAAGATTAAATGACATTGTAAACTCAATGTGGGGTCTTGGCGATAAAATCCCAGAAAGTAAAGTGTGTGCAAAGATACTACTCTCACTTCTTGAACGGTTCAACTCTAAAGTAACTGCGATCTAGGAACTTCGTGATACGGACAATATGAGGGTAGAAGAACTAGTTGGTTCTTTACAAACCTATGAGTTAAACTTTAAAGCTCCTTAAGGTAAATTTATAGCACTTAAATCTTCTAAAATTGTTTCTGAAGAAAACTCTGATTCTAAAGATGATATGGCTCTTTTAGCGAAGAAGTTTTATAAGATTTTCAAAAGTAAGAAAAGGATTGATCTTCAACAATTAAATGATAAAAAGAAATTTAGACCCAAAACTCAAAAATCTTTGAAAGACAGTCAGTGTTACAAATGTCATGAATATGGGCATTTAGCAAACAAATGTCTTAAAAAGGACAAACCTAAAAGGAAGGGTATGTTGGCTACTTGGGATGAATCATCTGAGTCTGAAACTACTTCTGATTCAGCAGATTCTGAAACCAAGTTGGGCAATGAAGTTAAAGCCCTTATGACTCTAGCCAAGTTCACTTTTTCAGATCATGATGATTCAACTAGTGAAGAAAATCTGAATAGTGATTATGAAAATGAAGAAGATCTTCAAGATGCTTACAATGCCCTATACAAGGAAAGTTGTAAAATTACTGTGAAGCTTAAACTTCAAAAAGAAAAGTTTTTTAAAATCAAAGAATGCTTCGACTTACTCGTTTTAGAAAAATCCCAAATTTCAGATAGTTTTGAAATATCAAAATATGATTTGGAATTCAAAACCTCCCTAATTGAAGATTTGAAACCTGAAATTGAGAAACTCGAGAGTGAAGTATCTTCTCTTTTGAGTTTGAAGGATACATGGAGGTATGCCCAAGGAGATCCAAAGTTAGAAAAACTTTTATCCGGATCTAGAAAATGTGGCGATCGATCCGGGTTAGGTTATGATAAAAACATACCTCATAGACAGAAGAATACTCCTCCCAACTTTGTGAAAGGAGAAACCTTAAACTCAAAAGAAAAAGGTACTTGTCAAGGTTTTTCGAAAAATACAAAAACTTTTCAAAAACGTAAACGTAGCTATATCAATTTCAAAAATCAGAACAGAAACCCATTGACTGAAAAAATAGCTGATTTACTCAAGGAGCTCTTAAAATCTAACTCAGTAGGTCATTCCCACAACTATAAACAGAAGAAGACCAACTATGTTCCTAAACCCAAAACAGTTTTGAAATAGGTTCCTAAAGTTACTTGTTTGGTTGATCACACTGCTTTCAAAGCTACAAGCCATTCTAAATGGTACCTAGACAGTGGATGTTCAAGGCATATGACTGGTGATAAAGGTTTATTCACCGATCTCTAAGACATGACTAATGGTTCAGTCACATTTGGTGATGGCAGCAACTGCAAGATTATGGACCAATGTACGGTTCAACTTTATAACATTCCTTTATTCAAAAATGTCTTATATGTACAAGGTCTAAAACATAACTTGCTTAACATATCTCAAATATGCGATAATAACCATAGTGTACGGTTTTCTAATCAAAGCTGTGAGATTCTAAATAACAGAGGCTCGGTAATATTAACTGGACGAAGAACGTCTGAAAACTGCTATATTGTAAGAAAATCCAACTCATCTAATCAATTATGTTACATGGTCCATACAGACGAGACTGATTTGTGGCACAAACGTCTTGGACATGTACAGTACCGAAATCTATGTAGATTGAGCAAACAAGAACTTATATGAGGTCTACCCAAACTACAAAAATTGGATAAAATATGTGGTGAATGTCAGATTGACAAACAAATAAGGAACTCACACAAAAAGGTGATTTCCAATACCACATCAAGACCACTCGAGCTTCTCCATATGGATCTTGTATGACCTACAAGGACAGAAAGTCGAGGTGGTAAAAGATATATTTTAGTAATAGTGATGATTTTATCAGATATACATGGGTTGTCTTCTTAAGGGACAAATCAGAAACCCTTGAAGAAGTGAAAAAGGTTATAAAATGGATTCAAACTGAAAAGAGTTTTCAAGTCAGTAAGATTCGTAGTGATCATGGATCTAAATTTGAGAATAGCGGTTTTGAGAAGTTCTATAGTGAGCAGGGAATATTACATGAATTCTCAGCGCCAAAAACTCCTCAACAAAATGGTATTGTTGAAAGAAAAAATAGAGTGCTTCAATAAATGGCTAATGTCATGTTCAATAGTATGAAGCTCTCTAAGAATCTTTGGGCTGAAACAGTCAATACAGCTTGTTACATCATTAACCGGGTTTACACTAGTAAAGGTAATAATAAAACGGCTTACAAATTGTGGTTTGATAAAAAGCTTTGCCAAATACTTTTGAGTTTTTGGCAGTAAGTGCTATATTTTACGAGATCGTGAAAATCTGGGAAAGTTTGATACAAAGAGTGATGAAGGGATTTTTTTAGGATACTCTTTAAATAGTTGAGCTTATAGGGTTCTGAACAAAAGAACCGGTGTGATTCAAGAGTCCATCAATGTGGTCATTGATGATCACTTGAACACACCAATCTCAAGTTCAGATAATGATGAAGTTATTGTAATTGATAAATCTGATACTTCATCTAATCAGACTGATTCTGATTTGCGGACTGTTAAAGATCATCCAACCACATAGATTCTTGGAAACCCTCTCACTGGTGTTCGTACCCATAGACAACTTGAGGATATATGTAATTACGTATGTTTTACATCCCAGATAGAACTTTCTAACGTAAAAGAAGCTCTTGCTGATGAAAACTGAATTGTTGCAATGTAAGAAGAACTTAATCAATTTATTTGAAATGATATCTGGTATCTTGTTCCTAGACCTAAAGATAAACATATTATTGGAACAAAATGAATTTTTAAAAATAAGTCTGACGAGCTTGGGAATATTATTCGAAACAAGGTAAGATTAGTTGTATAAGGGTACACTCAAATTGAAGGCATTTATTATGGTGAAACCTTTGCCCCAGTTGCTCATCTTGAATTAATCAGACTTTTTATATCCATGGCATGCTTTAAATAGTTTAAAAATTTTCAAATGGATGTAAAGAGTACCTTTTTAAATGGTAATTTATATGAAGAAGTCTATGTTGAACAACCTACAGGGTTTGAAGATCCTAAGTTTACTGATTATGTATACCGTCTTAAAAAAGCTCTCTATGGTCTAAAACAAGCTCCCAGAGCATGGTATGAGAAATTGACTAAGTTTTTACTTTGTCATAACTTTCAGATGGGAAGTGTTGATAAAACATTGTTTGTTAAGAAACATAACAAAGATATTTTAATGGTTCAAATCTACGTAGATGATATCATTTATGGATCTACTTGTACTGACATGACTATTGAGTTTGCAGATTTGATGAAATCTCAATTTGAAATGAGTATGGTTGGGGAATCGAATTACTTCCTTGGTTACAAGTAAAACAACGACCTGATGGAATGTTCATCTCTCAATCTAAATATGCTATGAATTTGATTAAGAGATTTGGATTTGAGAATGGTAAGAATTTTGATACTCCTATGAGTACAACTTTGAAACTCTCAAAAGATTCTGCAGGTAAGAATGTGGATCCGAAATTATATCGGAGTATGATTGGTAGTTTACTGTATTTAACTGCTAGTAGACCCAATATTGCTCTAAGTGTTTGTATTTGCGCTAGATATCAGTCTAAACCTAAAGAATCGCATTTGATTGCAGTCAAATGAAGTATACACTATGTTGCTAGTACTGTTAATCTCGGTCTATGGTATCCGCATGAGACTAGTATTCAATTAGCTGGGTACTCAGATGCTGACTGGGCTGGTAATCTTAATGATAGAAAATCAACCAGTGGTGGTTGTTTTTATATTGGAAACTGTTTAGTTTCTTGGCTTAGTAAGAAACAAAATTCTATATCACTTTCAATAGCTGAAGCTGAATATATCACAGCTGGTAATGCTTGTACACAACTTGTTTGGATGAATCGTATGCTAAGTGATTATGGAATTAAACAGGATTCTATGTTATTATATTGTAATAATACCAGTGCCATAAATATTTCAAAAAATCCAATTCAGCATTCTCGTACTAAGCATATTGATATTAGACTTCATTATATTCGAGATTTAGTAGATAAAAAGGTAATATCATTGGAATATATCCCTATCGAGAATCAACGTGCTGATATTTTCACTAAACCGCTCGACAAAAGGAGGTTTAACAAAATGAAATTTGATCTTGGCATGTGCATTCTAAAATGATTATTTATGCTTATTTGTATCATATTGTATATATTTGCTAGATTAAATTTCCAATTTTTTGAAATATGTATGAAAATCTGATTTTTGGTGGTACTCGACCAGTCGAGGATTTCCTCGACTTGTCGTGGCACGACCGGTTGAAGAAAACCCACGACCAGTCGTAGATCGCGGTGATTGACTTATATTTGGGGGAAATCACTTTCTTCCTCATTTCTTTTTTCCTCTCCGACTAGCCGACGCTCGACCAGTCGAACCCACCTTCCAAATCCTTCATGGTTAGTGCTTCATTTTCTTATTTCTTATGGATTTGTGTCTAGATTACTTCTCTTTTACTCTTGAAGCTATCTATTTCAAATTTTGTTGAGATTTGGGGTTTCCCTTTTGAAAAATCTATTTTGAGAAAACCATCTTCTCAAACCTTGCAACTCTTTATTTTCTTGAAATCTTTGTTACAAATGGCATCTAGAGGGAGAAAAGCAACATCCCGTGGTCCGTCTTCTTCTTCCAGATCAGCCCCTCTCACTAAACGTCATCTTTGGCCTTCCGATGATGATCCATCTTATGTTCAGGACATCAAATTACGCAATGTTATTGTTGAACATCAAGTTTCTATTAATCATGTTGCTCCTTTTGATATCCTTCCTATGCTTCAAGCTGTAGGTTGGGATAACTTATTACATTGGGGTGGGCCAGCATACCGGTCCATTGCACAGTCCATGTTTGCATGTATATGTGATTTTTCACTGGAGAATTTAACTTTTAAAATAGCCACTAGAGAATGACCATTTGACATTGATCGTCATTTCATTTCAGCTCTTATGGATATTCCTGTGAATGATGAGGAGATTCCTATTTATAATTTATCTGACAAACCCTCAGAAACTGAAAAACGTCTCCTCACTAGAGATTTATGCAATCTGAATGCTCAATGGACTCATAAAGGGAATGCGCTTCCCTCAAGGTATTTGTTACCTAAATATAGAGTTCTTCACAAAATCTTTGTGTCTAACTTATATCCACAATCGGTTAATAAATCTAAATTGATTTCCTTCATGGTTCGTATTCTTCATGCTGTTGCCAGTGGTAGGTCTATCTGTTTACCATCCTTGATTTGTCAGTTTATACTTAATTTTCGTCTCCATCCTGGACACAGTAACATTCCTTTTGCTTATTTGATGACTGTGTTGGCTATTCATATGTTAGTCGATATGCCAGTTGGAGAGGCCCATATCCGTCATCTGATATTCAATAATTCTAACTTAAATAAGATGAAGTTGGATTTACTCCCTGGCCAAGGTGATGGTGTTGGCAATGCTGAAGCAGCACATGAGGAAGTAGCTGGTGAACTTCCTTCTGATGATATTAATATGGATGATATCTTTGAAGAACTTGATTCTGATTCTATGAATGATCCAGATTATGAGCCTTCTGACTTTGATGCACGTCTGCATGCATTGGAGGATAAGGTTGAGAATATAAATGTTAAGATGGAAAACATGTCTGTTACTCATGATTTACAATTCAAGTATATGCGTAAATATCTTAGACGCTTGAACAAAGGCATGCATAAACTGGATCCTTCCATCCCTACTCCTTCATCCGGTTCAGATTAGCTCTTTTCAGCTATCTAATTTGTAATAACTTTACTATTCTTGTGTTACAACTGGTTGACAGATTGTAGCTATCTATGACTTAGCTCAGTCTATAAATTATGTGAGTTGATTATGATATTTTCTGTTATCTTGTCTTGTTACCTCTCATATATCTCTCTAATTATTTCTCCTCAGTTTATTTGTTATTTGCTTCCTTTGTCCTCTTGTGACAAAAAGGGGGAGAATGCATATTATGTCTAATGTCTAATAATGCTTATGCTCATATAAATGGATGGATGCATATGTCTAATGTTTAAGTTATGAGGAGGGAGTAGCATTGCGCATTGCTTTTATGCATATGTTACTCAAGGGGAGTATGATGTTACTCAGGGGGAGTATGTGTAGAGGAGGAGGACTGTTGACTATTGATATGCAGGTCTGTTGACTATTGATATGTAGGTTCATGTTTAGCATGTCGATTGATAACAGTTGATAACAACTGGTGCATGATTCGTTAAAGCCAATGCTTTGTGTTCTGTAACATATCTTGGAAGCGTGTTTTGTCACTAATTTGACAAAGGGGGAGATTGTAAGTGCTATTGTTGATAGCCCCTTTTGTTGTCAAATTTATGGTGCCAAAGACACTGTTCTGAAGCTTGCATATGTGAAGATCAAAGCGCTACTCAAGATCAACTTTGATGGACAAGCACTGCTCACAAGTCAAGATCTCAAGAAGCTTTCAAGTTCAATCTCAAGATCTCAGGAAGCTTTCAAGTTTGAACTACATCAAGACTTCAAGCTTCACTACTTTCAAGGTCACTTGTCCTTAAGTTTCAATGTCCTTACTTCACTATTGAGGTTTGACTGACTGTAGGTTGACCTTTAGAGTAGGCTATTTTGGATACATAATTCATATATTTTATATAAGTGAGTCTGGCCTATTCTAAAACTAGTCCTAGACTTTGGTCGACTTGTCCTAGCACTGCTTCGACCTGTCTAAGGATTTCCTGGATCAGTCGTAAGTTTGTTGAAAAAATCATAAACTTTCTGTTAGGCTTCGACTAGTCCTGGGAACTGTTTGACTAGATGTAGGAACAGTGTCGACTGGTTCTTCGATCCGTTATAGACCTTTGACTCAATCTACAGCGATGATTTGCACTTAGCTTCGACCAGTCGTGTGTGACCTTCGACCAGTCGAAGGTGACTTACGACCAGTCGAAGGTGCCCTACGACCAGTTATGAAACTGTCTTATCTTATCGCACCTGAATTTTCAAATATTTGTTGGATCTTCGACCATTCGTAGCGACTTAAGACCAGTCGAAGACGTGATTTATTCACATTATAAATAGAGCACGAATCTCATAATTAAATAGACCATTCAAGCTAATTTAATTCGGCCTTCTGAGAGATAAAACTGTGCTCAGTTTAAAGCTAAGTGTGTTTATTTAATGTTCTCTTTCTTTAGTTTTGCTAATTGATTTTGTTTCTTGCATTCCAATCTAATCTATAAAGAGGAAGTTTTATTTTCCTTTTACTGGAATCAAAATCAATTCAAGCTAGCCCATTTGTTTTAATTTAAAATCTATTAGAAATTAGAACCATTATAAAGTGATATTGGACATTGATCTTGAACATTCAAATCTCTACTCCAACTCAGCTCTTTTTGGGCTGCTACATCGAAGGAGAAATTCAGGTATTTTACATTTATTGTAAATTCATTTACTTTGGTTTTATTTGAGGTTAAGCCAGAAAAATCTCAAAGCTGTTGGTTATCTGAGGAGAGCCAGAAAACTCAAAAGTGAGGGTTTTTTGAATTGTGTAAGCCCTTTGAAAAAAACACAATTGTAAAGGTTTTGGGTGAACCTGTGAAAACCTACTTGATAGTGAACGCTAATATCCCCTGTGTGAGGATATTAGGAGTGGAGTAGCATTCTGTGTGGCTATTGTTGAATAGTTGGTGTACACACAGGCGAACCACTATAATTCCTTGTGTTATGTGGAAGTGTGCTTTATTTTCCTATCTTTGATTCTTCTTTTGTGGAATGTGTGTGGATGCGAATGTTGTAATCATTTTAATTTCAAGCTCAGTGGGGAATGTTGTAATAGTTTAAATTTAAATTTCTGCAATTTATTTCAAGCTATTCTTTTATTTGTTTGAGCTTTAGATTCTCTAAATTGTTCTAGTAAGGTTGCCCTGTCATTTCTATGGTGTATGGTTGTCCCTAAAACAATCAATATTTGAGATTAAATTATATTCCTCTGTTTAGTTTCAATTTGTTTATTCCTAGAAAGTTTGAGTTCTTGATACAAAGATCTTTCTACAAATCAGGTTGTCCTACCATAAACTTTGGTTTTTGGTGTAAGGTTGTCCTTAGAACAACTTTTGTATCAATCTCTCAATACTTGTTTATTGAGGTTGCTATTCATTTCAGCATTGCGGATTGATTTACTTTATTTGGCTATCTTGTTATTTTAATTTCGCTGTAATTATTTTAAATTTGGCATAGTCCTATTCACCCCCCTCTAGGACATATAGCTTGGCCATTTCATGATCGTTACTATCATGATAATTAATATCAATTACATAGTTAATGTTAATGACAGTTTTGTGATTAACATTACAATCAATCGTACATTAATTAGTGTTCAAATTTTAAAAATCTAAGCCTATAACTAAACCCGATGATGAAGCCCTAATTCTACATTAAAACCCTAAAAATAAATAATTCAAACCCTAGGCTATGATCATAACCCTAGATAGTGCGTGGAATTTGGATCTAATTGTACAAGTTCATGATTTGTGGTAGGGTTCAACTTTAAGGGCACACAAATTTCCTACCAGCATTAGTTGGCAATTCAACTCGTGAGGTGATGATTTCTTCCCCTTGAGCTTTCCATTTTTCCATTAGCTTAAGTGATAATTTTTATTTTAATTTCAGTTGATAATTGATATCTTTATCTTATAATTACATGTGCTAGTTGTTTAAATTGAATGCTAGATTACATGCTCAATATTTATCCTGCATATTTTCTCATGCTTGTGGATTACTTGTGGATTGCTTATGGAACTTAAACTGGTACATCAATCAGTGGAAAACCCCACTTATAAATGTACACCCATACTTGGGATGTAACTTGATTGATTGTATTTATAATGGACCCTCAATCAGTGGTTACTTGAATGATGTGAATATTGAAGTGGGCCTACCATCCATGGGTTATTGTGTCTGCGTGACTTTTGAGGATGGTCTTTTTATCGCATCTACTTGATATTTTCCCTATATGATTTCGATTTGTTATTTGCCCTATGTGGCTTCGATGGTTTATTCCCACATAACCATGCGATGGTAAGTTACATATGTTGAACTATGATTGGCCACTGTTGATGGGCTCCCATTAAACATCCTAAGGTGGTAGCCGCATGAGCTGGGGATGGTGGTCATGGGATACTATATTGGCCTACACTGGGTGATGAACCCTCCGTAGTGACCTTTGAGATTTCTTAAATTGGCTGGTTGTAAATGGAATAATAATGATTGGGCTAATCATGCATTCATAGCATACAGGCGATGACGGGTGCCTAATTCTGGATATTGTAACACCTGCCTAATAGGATTTAGTTGGGGTATCGTTTCGCTAGCTCCCAGACTACCGACTGTCGGCCCACTTTTGTGAGCTTGACATTACGCATGTACGATGTCCTTTCGCTGGTGACCGGATCGTACTTCGCTGGTGACCAGCCGCATGCATGGGTTTTTTCCAAAAGCCAACTGGATGAGCATCCCCAGTTGATGTGCACTCACCCATCCATGCATTTAATAAGACTGCATCGTGTATTATTTTGAATGCTTTTTATTTATAACTATGCTTACGTAATGCGGCGGTGTGTAATCTTGAGGGAACTTCACACTGAGTCGGCCACTCATTTATCGAATATATAACCGTATAGGTAGTACAGGTAGCTTAAATGATCTTCATGTTCAGATTGATAAGGAGTAGAGTGCAATTGTCAAGGATGCATGACTGTATCTTCCAAAGAAGCTGCGTGATCTCGCGGTTTAAGTTTATATGCATTTTAATATTTTTCATGTGTTAAATTATATACTTCTTGTAATTGTTAACATCGAGACCTCGGTTTGTATAAGTCATTATGGGCAATCGCTCGTATATTCTGAATGTAAGTATAAATTTTCCTTTATGTTTGATTTATCCATCTTCCACTAAACTGCTAACTCTGAAAGAAAAAGAAAAAAAATACCTGAATTTGACTATCTTTAAAAGTTAACACTCGGGATTTTGGAGAACGAGTCATATACTCGGGTTCCGAAAACACAGGGCGTTACAAGAAGAGGGTTATGCGATATAATCAAACTAGAGTTAAGATTTTTTTTTTTTTTTTAAACATCAATTCCTAATGCAAAGTAAGGAATTCCGTCAATAATCAAGAAAAATTATGATTTAGTTGTAGAATCAAATTATTAGATGCAAATCTTACCTCTGATTGTAAGTAAGGGTGAATTAGGTGAATGGATTGGTAGTTCATAGGATTTCATTATATTAATTCCATTCCTAGAGCGAGGGATTTCATGTAAGGCCCACCCCCACAGCACATGATATTGTCCGCTTTGCCGAAGCTCACGGCTTTAAAACGCGTCATATGGGGGAAGGGTAGCTCGCAAACAGACCCGGTGCTCCCGTGGTCCCGCCCACACCTATCCCACAAGATATTGTCCAACCTAACTGACACACATCAGAGTACGCAGTGGTGGTTTTGTTTGTCACTGAACACAGGCTCACCTGTTCTACGCACAACGCGTCATGTCTGTTAAGGGAGAAACCCAACATATAACCACCACAACTCCAGATAACTCTTCCGATGTGGGACAAGTTACGCTACAGTCAACTGCAACAGTAGCTCGCCCCGCACAGTAGCCTGCCAGCCACACAGTAGCCTGCCAGCCGCACTTGAGGGCCCGCCCACATGTGTACCCGCCCACGTGTGCCCGCCCACATGAAACAGTGACCGGGGCGTCACATTATCCCCCACTGAGGGCAGAGCCGTCCTCGGCTCTGATACCATTTGTAAGGCCCACCCCCACAGCACATGATATTGTCCGCTTTGCCGAAGCTCACGGCTTTAAAACGCGTCATATGGGGGAAGGGTAGCTCGCAAACAGACCCGGTGCTCCCGTGGTCCCGCCCACACCTATCCCACAAGATATTGTCCAACCCAACTGACACACATCAGAATACGCAGCGGTGGTTTTATTTGTCACTGAACACAGGTTCACCTGTTCCAGGCACAACGCGTCATGTCTGTTAAGGGAGAAACCCAACATATAACCACCACAACTCCAGACAACTCTTCCGATGTGGGACAAGTTACGTTACAGTCAACTGCAACAGTAGCTCGCCCAACACAGTAGTCTGCCAGCCACACAATAGCCTGCTAACCGCACTTGGGGGCCCGCCCACATGTGTACCCGCCCACGTGTGCCTGCCCACATGAAACAGTGACCGGGGCGTCACATTTCACAAGGCACACTATTACCCTCTCTCTCTCTCTCTCGCTTCTCTCTCTCTCTCTCTCTCTCTCTCTCTCTCTCTCTCTCTTCCCCCTAATTTATAGGGCAAGTTCATATGGGGAGACTCCAAATTTGGGTTTATGTAGTGCCGGAAGTAGTACAAATGACCCTAAGGACTAGGTAATTAGTATTATAACCCTATTGGAGGTTATTTATATCGATTTGGGTCCACTATGAGATGTGTGGGTCGGTTTATGTTGTAGGTTAGTTGTCCCTAGTGATGAACTAGGTAAGACTTTGATCACCTTACCATTCAGACATGACAATCGACAGATATGATTAGAAGTCAGTTTGATGGTCACCGATCATTAATTGGGGCCATGGGTATAGGAATAGGTATGAGGTATTAACTTAAAGTGGTGCCCTAAATTTGGTCGCGATCTAATGATCCAAAAGCCACAACTTTGGCAAAGATCAGACGTGGACAATTAACTTAAGTTTCTACTTAATTTCAAGGGCATTCACACATCTCATGCGCTCGCCTTGTGATACTAATTTAAATGATTTGAGACGTCATCTTCATGGTTTGTTACATGATGAAACTCAAGCCCACATAAAATAACATCTTTCTATAGTTTCTCCCCTAACGATCCACTAACAAGCGGTCTAAATCTTGTTTGGTAAATTTGGGTATTTTTGGAATCAAACTGTAACACCCCGTCCAAAAAGGGAACGGTGTCCTGAGGCGCACATGCAAACTGACGCAGGATTGGATAATTTAGTCGCACGTGTTGGTCTGCTACGAACTAATTAATGTCAAGTTTAATCACTAATGAGATCAAATCAAGTCGTGCTCGGGCCGAGCATGGGCCGTAGAGCCAAGTAACCCCTTTTTATTCAGTGACTGTCCATATGGGCCGTGTTTCACCCGAGGAAGATCCAAAAATTCCAAAACTTTGTTAGACCTTTGGGCTTACTGGGCTCGTGGTCCCACGCTGACGCCAGGCCTCGGAAATATCAAGCAGCGCTGCCCTGCTGGCACTTGCAAGCCGCAAGTCGCCTGGCCTAAAGAAATAAAATTTTAAAATTTGCCCTTATAACCCCGCTGCTTGAGTATGCAAATCCGGGCATTCCAGCCGTCAGATCTCTTCTAAATTCACACCGAAGGTTGGAAATAGATTCAAACCTGCACCTACAAAATCTAGCCGTTGATCATGGAACAGTGACTGTTGATCACAAATCGAGCCGCAACGAGAAGACCCCGCATCCGTTTGCGATCAAACTTTACCCAACCATTCATCGAGCCATGGGGGCATCTATTCCACGTGCTTGATGGGCCAGGGGTGCATCAAACCAGCTCTAATAACCGAAAATGGGCCCCATATGGCTATTTGGGAAATTTTCTTAAACCTGAGGGTCAAATGAAATAAATCTGAACATATAAAAGTCCATCCTCATCTCTCAAAACCCCATTTCTCAGCTGAGAGAGAGAGAGAAAGAGAGAGGAGAGAGAAAGGGCCATTATGGTGTGCATGTGAATTTGGTGCTTAGATTTTGAAGATCCCGACATCCTCACCTCTCCTCTACCGGTGAACTCCGTTATTCTCCACCGTTGAAAGAAGAAATTCCAACCCATCTAAGGTAATTTAGGATTTCTCATTCTATTTTCCTGATTTCTACAACATGCATATAATTCTTGTCCATCCAATGCAATGTAGGGACCCGACACCTCGAGCTTACAGACCCGACGTCGCTAGGATCTTCTCAGCAACCTCCAGTTAAGTTTAGGTGAGGACCATTACCTTTAGGTGGCCGGTTATCACGCCTAGTATAGGTTTAACAAACGTGCTTGGTGTATGTTGGTGCATGTGGCTAGATTTTCCTTTTTAGGCATAATTAAGGTGATAAATGAGAGATTTCTGGAATTCATGGGAAAGGACTTGACCCCAAACCCTTAATTAAACTAAATTGCTGATATGCATGCTTTGTTGCTTTCAAATTTGTGGATTTCCCTAATTTACTGATGATTAATTGTGTTTTTTTAGTTTGGTCCTAACTATGCCCAACATGCTAACATGTATTGCTGAAAATGGTTGTTAAATGTTTGATTTCATAAATCCCTAAACTTGTAGTTGAGCATGCTTTATTGTAGACATGTAATAATAAAGAAGTGCCTAATTGGTCGATTCACTTGTTTGGATTGTAGTGCATGATTGAACCATAAAATGCATGGTAACCTGTGGGGAATTTATTCTAGGTGCTTTGCTACATGACTATCCATATAATTATATGAGCTGGAACATGTTGTGTAGAACCTGTAAATGAAATAGAACTTGTGTATGGAGCTGCTCATGCATTGATTTTGCTAAAACTATATCTGCCTGATGTGATACGTATGTATGGATATATGGATGTTGTGATTGGTGTGTATAATGCATAATTCCCTTACGAATTGGCCGGTTACCTGGAATTATCTGGGCGGTCCTTGTTAGACCTGTCCCTAAGTGAATCTGGCCCGATATTTGAATCGTAGGTTATTGGCCATAGTTGGACTACATGAGATCATGTTCTCAGGCCCATTAGTTATAGTTCAGCCTGTCGGGGCATATTGACCATTAGTCGACCATCCTGGTATGTTAACCTTATTTGATCACACCTGTATGAACCCAAAGTACCCTAAGACCATTGTGCCTATTTTAAAATATGATTTACGACCCACAAAGTCTCATGAGCCGGGGATGGTTGTATGACACACTATGCCCATGCTGTTGGCCTAAGCTGGGGTGACGAGCCTCCCCGTAATGTCCATTGAGCATTTGGACTCGTGAGCCGGGAACGGTGGTATGAGACACTGTACCCGTGTTGTCGGCCTGTGTTGGGGTGACGACCTCCCTACAGTGACCACAAGTGGGACATCTAAGTTCCAATTTGATTTCGTCCATGTTATATTTTGTTTGAGATTGACGACCCCAATATAGGGTTAAGGGTCGCGAGAGCCACATGGCCACGGCCCTTGAGCCGCGCGATCGGATTAGGGCAATAACTTCACCAAGGGTATTCCAGTTTCTCCAACCTGCTGGATGAACAAACTTAACTAATCAACCAGGCTAACATATTTCACGACATTGCATCATATTTGTGGCGATTATGCAGTCGAGGTCACTTTTGAGGGAGTGTTATTTCATTACAAACATAAGATGTCATCGCTTGAGGGAGTGCTAGTTTTTTGCGAAGGGCATGCATCATGTCATAATCATGCATTTGCATTAATAACAGTGTTTATGAACATATGTTGTTTGTTGTTCATTAATGTATCATATGCATGATAATTTGATGCCTATTGCTAACCGTACCAAGGAGTTGATCACTCACTCCCACTCTGGGATGGTGTTCTAAAACGCCAATCAGAACTCAATATAGATGCAGGTACCCTGGAACAGCACGCACTGGACGATGTCGGTGCCGATGATGACGAGGAGTGAGCGTACTACCAGGAGTTTGGCGGAGCATATTAGAAATATGGATGTCGGTGGGACTAGGCTAGAGCTTAGGTCATTTTGGGGATTTATGAGTGTTGAGAGTAAAACTATGGATAACTGTTAAACTGATTTTATTAAGTCAACGTGGTGGATACGAACCTTCTATGGTACTTGGTTAGTTAGTGGCAATTGAATTCTAGACTATCTGATTAGAAATTAAATATGCTCAGATTAATTCATCATTGCTTGCTAATACTGGATTAACTATATGCATTTGTGACTCATTATTGCACACGTGACACTCAGATATTCGGGAGCCGAGTAGCTACTCAGCCCTTGAATTTCGGGCCGCTACAAAAACAATTAACAAAACTTATTGCGTGTGATTAGCTAGGCATGGATTACCTAAGTTTGCGACGTGAGTCATTCACAATTTGCAAAAATAGTAATTTAGTATTAATCTCCCTAAATCATTGATTCTTTGGCCGAAAAGGTAATGTGGTAAATTTGGTTTATGTATATGGGATAATCAAGATATGATCCATAGTTATCTTGATTTTTGGTTGATCTTCATTAAGCTACAATTACTTTAGATTTCTCAATTGTGGGTCGCTTAGATATGGGTCCTAGATGAATAGGTAACAAGGTAAGCCTAAAATTTTGATGATCAAGTGTATTCATTAACTTCCTATTGGTAACACCCCCATCTATGTTAGGATTGAGTATTAAAGATCAATAAGTGACAAAATAAGCTAATTCTAACAAAAAAAAAATTGAGAATTTTTTGAATCCAAGTTAGCGAAAATCTAGGACACTACACCCTTATATGATGAGGGGCTCAAACTTTAAACAAGAGTCAATGGCATAGATAAACTAGATTGGATGGAGAGGAGATTCTTCATGAATTATACTGATGGTATGGGTGTCAATGTGTTGGGACTCGCTTGATGTTGTCACAAGGGATTCGACAGTATGTTGCTTACAGCTGCGTCAGAGGCCTTGATTGACATTATTCTTTGATCGATCAAATTTTGGACCACGTATTTCAAGGTAAAACAACAATCCATTATATGACCCTTGCTTGGTAGTGTACACAATACTCATTTTCATTATAAGTTTGTGGCAAAGGGTTTTGGTGGGGGCCTAGGCGGTAACAGGGTAAGCAGTTGCCCCTGGACTAGTGCGGTTAGCATTTCGTTGTAAGTTCGGTCTATCTATGTGAACCGCCTAGACTTTTGGCTCATCCCCATTTGCCAAACATGATTAGGGTATTGTGAGTTCCATCTTATTTGTTGTTGATGTCATTATTGTTGTCCCTATTGAGGGGCGAATGACATCCCTTGGCCAGAGGTGACAAGATTATCTTCTTTTGTTGAATAGGGGGACAAGAATACTTCTATTACCATTCTCGTATCCAGTAGGCCTTCCTTCCCGGGGAGGCATGATGAGACCACCAAGGACAGATCATCCCAACCCATATTCTGGCTTCTACTTATTCTCTAACGCAGATGAGTTGAGTGAAGTTTGTGTAAGGGTATGTGATCAGGTACCCAGAGATATTCGGGCTTGATGAGTGGACGATCATGGAGATTTTCTCCTCATCATAGATGGCGGTTCTCATTCTGACGACCGTACCTCACCAACATCTAACATAAGTAAACAACGTCTCATCACTTCTCTACCTTAGAGTTTCCAAGTTTTCTCTCATGGGCATCATGTTAAGATTATATGCAATCCAATCAACAATAGCATGGGAAAGCTGTCCCTATGTCCTAATGTGGTGGCAATCCAAGGATGTGTACCAATTGAAAGCTTTGCCTTTTAGAGATTTTGGAACAAACGGATAAGGGCTCAATCGTTCCCTACTATGGCATTGAGTTCTCCATAGAAAGCTTTGAGGTGGGCTGTCAGACAGCCACTGCCATCGTATCTCTTGAATTTAGGCACCTCAAAATTATGAGGTGCCTGTGCATCTAGAAAGAGACATAAGTCCCTGAATTTTATCGAGGATAGATCTACCCCCTATTATTTTTAAAGTTGGTTTTGCATGGCCTGGAGCTACGCCCGCAACTCATCCATTCTGTTAAGCTCATTTGAAGGGTTGGCGTCCTTTGTGGCAAGGTGTGCTCCACTTCTTCGGGATGATGATCAACTTCTTCAACCTTATAGCTCCCATTAGGGGAACTTGTTGAAATGTAATTGTGTTTCCAATTTTGAAATTTTACTTAGATTGAAAAGCGCTCTTGGTCAAGGGAGGCTAAGAGGCTGGAACGTCACCCCCATTGTGGGTATTCACCATAGCATGTTGATTGAAATGGGCTCAAAATTAACCCCTATTGAGGGTATCCACCAAGACCTGCCCCTAGCTTTTGTTAGGGGAAGCTAATATTGTTTGAAATTAACTAGGAATCCCAGCTAAGGGATTAGATTGGAACTGACTCCCATTTGTGGGAGGGTGTTGAAAGAAATGCCCTAAAGTTGAGGGTTGTGTTTGCTAATGTCGTTGATCCTAGATAGATTCTGACGGTTGTGGCTAAACTAAACTTGATGCTGGAAGGAAGGTAAGTGTTGGAGGTTGTTGTTAATGCGAGGGGCTAGCTTGGTTGCTAGCCATGGTGGCTTAAGCCTGCATAAACTAGAGGAACATTTATTGCATAGCTTTGACTCCTTGCACTAGCTTCTGAAGGCAGGCAACTGACACTATTTATACGGGTTGTGATTGTCGAGGGGTCCTCTGGTAGGTTGAGAGAAGGGAAGAGTGAGATTCTTCTTCTTGGTTAGCCATGGCAATTCTAGATCTGGTGCTGATTGGACTGCGGAAGAAAGAGTACGTTCAAGGAAATCGAGCCTAAATGGGCAATATGGTGTCAGGTATTTTGATTTTTTAAAGTTTTTCATTATTTTAGCTTTTTCTAAGGGTTAAGATGGATGTTGAATGCAGATATATAAGAGTTGTTAATCCTCAATGGTTCAAGAAATTTTTTTTGTCGAGTTGAATCTCAATTAGTGGAACCAGTGACTCCCTAGCGGAGTCGTCATTCTGTGGAAGTTGGATCCTTGGCAAATCGCGCTCACGAGTGCCTTTTCGGAGGTGTAAAGGTGTTATATTTTACTAGAGTCGACACTAGCCAATTTCTCTTATTCTATAATTGGCTAGATCCTGTAGAAACATTAAGAGAGCATCCAAAAATTCTCTATCCTGAAATGACTCCTTGATCTGAGACCAGAGATTCCGAATAAGGGACCGCAGTTACAAAGAGGGAAGGTGCTAGGCACCCACTCTCCCTATACGCATGTACGATCTCTAATTCAAAGGATATAATGAACTATTAAGGGTCAAAGTTAGCTCTTGTATACTATGGATGCACAAGTATGTGTAATGATGTGGTAAATGTAGTGTCGATGATAAGTTGTAGCCTAGGTTAGATAAATCCACATTGACTCTCCTACTTGCCAAAGAGATAACCAATCAATTCAAATTTCGGATGGCATGGTCCAACTATCCTAGCAAGCCACTGAGCATATGTTTAAGTGAATTGGGTGTTGAGTGTTATTTATGAGTACTGCGTCTGCCGAGTTATGTAATGTTGTATGTGTGATGCAGTGTTGGATATAAGGCCTATGACAAGCTGTAGCATAGATTAGTTAAGTCCACCTTAACTCTCCCACTTGTCAAAGAAATAATCAATCAATCTAAGTTTTTAATGGGTAGGATCCAATTATCTCGGCAAGCCACAGACCATACACTTAAACAGATTGGATGCACAATGTTGTGAATGTAATACTGTGGATGGGGAGTAATCAAGGGGTTGAGAAGGGAATAGGTGATGCATGAATCTTATTCAAGGATAGTTGAAGTTGATTGAGAGTTAGATGGTAGGATGGACAGTTGTGTCATAAAGATCAAGTTGAGTGGCTCGGATTTGGGTCTTTGTTGCACAGGTAGCTAAAAACTTAGCTAAATTAGGATAGAATAGGCCTAGATTCCTTTCTTCCTACTCTTATTCCTTGGTGGAGGGATGAAAGATGAGAGGCTAAGGGGTTTATGGGTATGTGAGGAGCCTTTTGGGTGGAGTGGTATGTTGAAATGAGACGGGGGCTATTTATAGCCCCCAAATCTAGTTTTCTGGTAATTCTTAGCAAGTCCAAGATTGGAAAGAGGTTGGATGGCCTTGATTTGAGATTACCACATGTTAAGATCTTTATGGTTGGATTAAATGGTAAAATGGTGATATTTGGGCAAAAGGAGTGGTATCAGAGCCATTTCACTTCTCCACACAATTGCACCCTGGGCTAGGAGAAACCTCACATGCGTTGCACCTTCCCTGCGAAGGCAGAGGAGTTGCCACATGGCAGACGGTGGCCAAGGCGCCTCCCAAGCCACATCAACTCCCCTTTTTTGGCAAGTGTGTACCCCAAGTGTATGAGAGCTCCGGCTCCTATAGGGTCAGTATGTTATTACTCCAAGTTTTTTATTGGCTTTTGTGTTTTAGGCTCTCTCGGTTGCTTTTGGGCTTGAGTTGACTAGGTGGATTGACTTGGTGAGTTGACTTGGTGACTGGGTGAGTTGATTGGGTTAGCTAGGTTATAGCGTTAAGGGTTATGATTCATGTTTTAGGGTTTAGTGGAGATGACTTGGTCTAGCTGACTTGGGTGGGGTGTCTACATCCATTCATGATCCATGACCCATGTATCAAAACCACCTAACTAGGACCTTATATTTACACTAAAAATCTACCAATAAGATTCCCCACTTGTACACCAAATCAGCCATGCTAAACTGTTCAATATCGAGCTATATTAACACATGGAAAACCCATAAAGTTAAAGATTAATCTATTATTGTTTGACCCATGATCCTCACCATAGACTTGCTTCATTGGCAATCATCGAACCTGTTGATGCTGAGATCTGATTAACCATGCTAGCTCGTCATATACCTACAAAACCAAATGGCAATGGGGGCCCTGGTTGTAGCCAGGGACCCTCCGATGCCTAAGTCAGAATAATCACTTTGGGTCAAGTCAAATTAGAGTTTTTTGTGCCTACCCTTCACCGTAGGTAGGGTTCTTATCTATATCCTTTTGAGGCCTCTTCCGTATATGGTAATGATTTTGCCATGTAAGTGCGTATCACATAAGGGATCTTTCCCTGGGTATTTGGTATTATCATCGGCATGATTCTCGGCGAAGATCTCGGTGAGGTAATCCTTTTCATATACGAAGAAGATACCTCCTGGTGGTCGGTATCTAAGGAGGTCGTGGTCGACAGCTGATACCAAGCTCTAAGTTGTATTAGTCAAGGTCCCGCAAACCAAGCTTAATTTTTTATCGTGGTTAGGGCTGACCTTCGAGATTAGGGCCTCTAATTGTGGTTAGGTCAGTACTTCCAGTCGTTGCTCGGTTAGGACAGTGAAATGATAAATAAGCGATCGAGGCCATCGCTTGTGATTGGAACTCGGGTTGATTGTAGAGGTCGTGCTCGATGGTCGATGTCGAGGTCTCATCTACACTGTCATCCAAGTTGTTTAACTCCTTGTTAGCATCAGAATACTGTTAGTTGGTCAGTCCAATTTTACCCATAACATAACCCATAACTTAGATTAGCCATTTGAGTTATGTGATAATGTGCCTAGTCCATATAAAAAAAATCCAACCTAAAAAATGAACCAATTCCTCAATTTTTACACTTAACCTAAGTGTACAAGTCCTTTAACCCATCATTGATTGTAAGCCACTCACTCATCAATCTTCATATTTACGTGGACCATTCCATCATAGCGACCTTACCTTAGGACCACTTAAACAATACTTACACTTAATCATCCATGATTCTAAACTGACCACCCCATTTCTTACCTTTGCATGATTATTTTCCTCCGTTGAATTCCAATTCTAATGTTATAGATAAACTTATCGATTATCTAAGGGTTTCACAGTGTATATGTAACGTCCTAGATTTTCGCTATTTTGGATTTCCAAAAACCCTTGAAATTTTTCATTATAATTAACCTATATTGTCACTTACTGACCATTAACACTCGATGTAAGCCTATACGTGAGCGGTACTAATAAAGAACCACACAAATCCGATTAATTAACCGTAGGAAGCCAACAAATCCGGCCAACCACTTAAACACCGAGTTTAGCCACATGATTTATTCACATGGGGAACAAATCTAGCTAACCTATCACAGACTAATCAAGGCAATTGAAACTAAATAAAGACCCACCTAAAGTCGAGACAACTTAGAGTTGGATCTTAATTAACAAACCAAACTGACATTATCCTTTTAGCCTAAGAACCGATGGTTTAGAGTGATTATAATCGAATAATCATTTTCACTAGTTGCGAATAGACCACACTATGAATTTAACTGATCCAAACCCTAATCATTGCGCACGAGAAATCTCGCTACCCAATTCATTCTAAAAATGTCATAATTATCTAAACAAGCTCTAGACCACTCATTAGTGGGCCACTAAACCCGATGCTATAGAAATATGTTCGTCTTAGTGGGATTAACGTCCATCGCAGGACATCGAGCCAAGATCCCGTCTCGAATTATTTAACTTGGACTAGCAAGGGGAGTGCTTGAGTTGTGCGAATACCTTAGATAAAAATCTAGAACTTAAGTGAAACTAGCCCATTGCCCTTTCGCGAAATTGTAACTTTCAAACCGTCGGTTCATGGCCAAAGTCGAGATACCGACTAAAGATAATTCTCCAAACATTTCCGTATAGTTGCGGCCCTGATCGACTATCGATGACAGTTGAACAAACATCTAATCATATCTGTCGATCGACACATCCAAATGGTGGGCCGATCATATCTATACATAGATCATCATTTTGGATAACTGTCATATGGTGTATATCGACTTGTACACCCCATAGTGGGCCTTAAAAGTTAGAAACACTCTCTCATAGGGCAGTATAATGAAAACCTAGCCCATGGGGCTATTTGCACAACTTCTAGAACTATAAAAGGGCTTCATTTAGGCACCCCATCTCTCCATACGAATTTTTCCCAAGAACAAAAGAAAGAAAGAGAGAAAGGGAGAAGGAGAGGGATCTTGTGAGGGAAATCTTGGAGTGTTCTTGATGGATTCCCTTCGATCAAGCCCTACCTTCTACGTTCTCCTTCATCGAATCCATCTCACTCACGATCGAGAGATAAGAAACGAACCCTACTTTCAAACTTAGGCTTTTCAACATTAAATTGCATGAATCTTACCTAATTACTTCTAAATTGGTATAGGAATCATTCTTTTCTAAATTTCTAATCCTAAGAGCGCTTTGAGTTGGGCGAATCATTGTAAAGGTACGGACCATTATGCCTAGGATTCCATTTATCGACCCTTGAGGGTCTCAGTTAATGATATCTTGTGCTGAATGGGTTGTAATAGCTAGCATGTTCATATTTCATGTTTGATTGTATTATATGTTATTAGTTGGATATGGATGCTCACATGTTCAACGAAATGTCTAAGTGGTAGAATGTGTTGCTTTGTCGATGTCCACATGTTTGATCTATTGCCTAAGTGATTGTATTACTTTATGCATGCCCACATATTTGATTTAATGATTTAGTGGATGCTCACATGTTCGATTAAATGCTTGAGTGGTTGTGTAGTAGAACGTATGCTATAATTGTGTAATGTAATGTTTAGTCCATAGCGTTATTTAGGATTGCTTATGATGTGGGATTAGTTAGATAATTGCTTGATCTAAAAGGGTGGCCACTCTAGGCTTGTTTGATCGACCTGGTTGAACACGAACGACTGACAATAGTTGACTACATTGGTTGCTTGCACCTAATGCCGGTTACATCGGGATTCTTCCAGGTCAATCGATTTAGTCAACTAGTCGTCTAATCATGTATGTTCACAATATATGATACGACCAAATCAAATCTAGGATACCCACTCCCAATGGATGAGTCCATTCATAACAGTTACTGCAATACGATTCTACTAAGACTCATGAGCCGGGCATGGTGATATGTGACACCGTGTCTGAACTGTCGGCCTACGCTAGGGTGACGAGGCTCCCCATAGTGACCAATGAGCACTAATGGAGGTGATAGTCATTGTTCAAACGGCCCTTATCAAATCACTAGACCGATGGTTTCGTGCTAGAGTACCATTCGAATGACCCGAGCATGAATGGAATTGGGTGATGAGCCCTTTCCATTATGTGTTTTAGTTTTATGTGACAAGCCCGCACCTCGAAACTGAGTGATCATACCCGGTATTGGGTGATGACTCATACTGAGTTAATCCTCATACATTTGGGTATCATGCCATACATTTGAAGTTGTTGATTCGTTATATAAATGGGTGATACCTAAATTTGGATCAAGGGACACTGGTGAGGAGCCGCTACGTGCCGCTATGAGCCACGTGATTCAGATAAGGATTAATAATATGATGTCGGTATCCTAGCTTCACAAATATGCTAAATGAATGGAACTTAATAATTACTCGACTAACATATGCATCAATCTCATTGCATTAGATAGGATGTGTCGATTTAGCGTTGGAGTCGTGTGATGAGGGAGTATTACATATGCAAAATAAGCGTTAAAGTCACTTGTGAGTGAGTGTTGTTAGGAAAGAGCATGCATCATGTCATATCTTCATATGCACATTTAAGAAGAGTATATATGAATTGTTTGATGTCTTCTTTATCATCAACTGTGCTGATTGGGTTGATAACATGTGTAACTTAGAACTAATGGAACCACTGAGTTAGTTACTCACTCCCACCTAGGACAGTGTTTTAAAATATCAACTAGGAATTGTTGTTTATATAGGTTCTACCGAGGCATCTGGCGGGTAGACTTTGGTCGGCTTGCACTTTCATTGTGATGCCTTGGGAGCGTTAGGCGAAGGTGGAAGACCTTTCTTTTATTTTAGTTTTGTGCTTTATGTGTAAATTTTGTTACATGTTCGTCGTGGCTTGTATAATCCCCATTTTGAGCAATCATAACTATTGAAATTGTCTTTTTAACTCTTAGCCCTATATTTATAAATCTCTTGTTATCTCTACCTTACTTTAATTGTGCTAAGTTGAATTGCGCAACTTAGATTATCTGTGTGTGAAATGAATTTGAATATCAATGAGGACACACGTGCATTTTCATTTGGTTAACACCCGGGAACTCGAGACTGGAGTCTATAAACTCAGGTACCGATTTTCAGGGCATCACAGGTTGGTATTAGAGCAGAGTATTGAGATAACCAGGACCTTGGGAATGCAGAATATACAAACCACAATAATTATGTGTTAAAAAACCTAGGATTTGATGTTTAGACCTGAATTATGTTTCCTCAATTTTAGGAGTATCTGACAGTGTAAGAAATCCATTAAATTATTAACAATGACCCTTAAGACCAAACTCCCTTGTTGGTTATGCTTTCAAATTCAAAACTTAGAAACCGGACTCTAGGATTAAATTTCCTATCGTGTGGATGATTTTAAATATAAACTTAGAAATGAAGAATAATAGGATCAAATCCCCGATTTTGTGATGCTTTCGAACTTTAACTTAGAAATCAGAAACTTATGATCGCCCTGGTTAGTTTTGTCGCTTACGAAGTGTTTAAGTACGTGTGATTCCGACTTGGAACGAATGAATTTGGTAAATCGTCGCTCGAGTGAGTAAGATTCGACGTAGGAGTTCAAAGACTCAGTAGGATGAGTGATCCGAACTTAATAGAAACTCGACCAACAAGTACAAAGTTAAAGTTTTACAGAATGTGGACAGTGGGGCTTTGTTCCTCGAATTAATAGTTAGGGATCATTTGACACCATGGATTTAAGGATACTTGAGGGAATTTGAGGGGGTTTCAAATCCCCTGGTTATTTGGCACCATAAAGTAACTGGGAGTTTCAAATCCCCTCAAAGAGGAGGTTTGAAATCCTCGGTGAGAGCTTGGATTACATCTAAATTGCTTTCAAGAGTTGCATGTGTAATATGTGTGTCACAAAACTATTAAACCACTGGGTACATGGCCCACTAATGATATCCTAAAACAACTAGATTATCAATTGCATCACTATAATTACTTTAGTATAATGATCAGTGTCATCCAAACATTGTCCACGTAAATCAACGGTTAAAAGTTGTTTGTTAGTCACTCGGACATGATCTTGTGCTTGTGGCCCATCCGATACTTGGAATTTCATCATTTTCGAGCAAAGTATATATTTCAATGGTCTTATTACAACTATTATGTCAAACATTACATACGTTCACTAATTAGATATATTAAAGTTGATTTAGTAATTAAATTCAAACTCTTGTAAATATACCATGTGTAACTTTTTTAGATTAACGTTGATTCCAAATCTATAGTGTCATATGCAATAGGAGGATTTCAAATCCATGGGGTTCCAAGTCCAGAGGGTTCCAAATCCACGCTCCCAAACGAGCCCTTAAGAAAATGGGAGGCCTAAGAAATAAACAAAATGAATCGGCGTGATGAGGTAGATCACCGTCTTTCTCAAGGGAATAACTACTTTGAATCCACGGAGCTTCTCTGGACTCCTCATGGAGATACCCCGAATCCACGAGAGAAAATAAGAAAAATAGAAATAAATTTTTAAAAATTCAAGAATTCATTGGTAGATAATAAAAATGAATTTACAATCCTTTAAACAGTGATACCAAATCTCGTAAGAAGTTTCAGAATCAAACTCCAGCTCAAACTCCCTAAAATTTGTAACTTAATATAAATAGTAAATTTATTATTTATAGTAAGGTTCTATCTGGCTTAACTGCGTTATCGTACTAATTTTTTTCTAAGTACTTTTCATGTTAAACACAACTCCTAAAGCTCAAAGGATGAAGAGTTATAATTAAACTAAAACTTACTATAAAAATGGATTTTTTGACCATAGACCTGATGGAATCTTGGAAAATAACTGTGTTGGTTGGCTAAAGTAGATTCTTCTACCCCAAACTCATACATGGTACGTCAACTAACTCATTCTGGTTTGGGAAATGTGCTTGTTGAATGAATAAGGAAAGAAAGAAAGAAAGAGAGGAATATATATATATATATATATATATATATTATATATTCTATTATATATATCTATCTATTATATATAATATATATATATATATATATATATGTGCGTGTGTATTAGAGAAAAAATGTTTTTAAAAAGTTTTTTCTTCGTAAAAAAAAAAAAAAAATATCCAGCAGCACCCCACCGAAATTCACCAAGCGACGGTTTTGCCACCGCAGGACCTGCAGCGCCCCGCTGGAGTGGCAGGGAGCGGTGGCTCCACCGTCAGATGGGTGGCCCCACCACTGGAATTTGAACAGATTTTTAGATTTTTTGGGCCAACTTAAAAATTCATATCTTCTTCAATATAACTCAGATTTAGGTAATTCAAAATCCAGATTGAAGCTTAAGAAGTCTAGTTTTATATAAAAATAAATAAATAATAAATTTAAAATTAAAATATAGTTAATTTTAAGATACTTTGACAACTATCTAAACATTATTGGATTAAGACAGCTGTTACTTCTAGAATTTTAATATTTTTTTTACAACTTGAAATGAAGTAAAATTTTGTGGGATGACTTTAAACTTAATGATAAAATATTATAAAAATTTTAAAAATAATTAAGTTAAAAAAAGTACAAGAAACGTTACAGGAATTAGAGACATTTTAGAATCATATAGAAAATCATTAGTTTTGGACAACTGGTAATTCCAAAATTTTTATAATTTTTATGGAACTTCAAATGGAACAAAATTTTGTGAAATAAAATTAAGCTTAATAATAAATTACTAGAAAAAATTATAAAATTAATTTAGTAACTAAAATCGACAAAAATATTACGAACAATAAATGGGTTGAAACCGAAAGTTTCTGCAACTATGAGTTACCAATGGACCGGACGAATCTTTTTCATCATAGAGTTTTAGGATTCAGAGTATGCTTAGGAATTGCTTCAAAATATCCTAGGAATCATCCTAATTGATTAAATTAAAATTTTATTTTTAGTATATTTTACTGTTTCGGATAATTTCTAGTTTAGACGAATTAGCCTTCTTGAGTATGATTGAATTTCATTACTTAAAAGTCTGTGAATTCGTATTCAAAGTGGACTTTACTAAAATATTTTAGGTTCTTAGTCTCTTATATATTCAAGGTTCATACCACGTTGAGGATATGTTCTTCCTTTTTCCTTTTCTGCGATCTTCCTTACGTCACTAGCACTCCAAACCTCTGAAATATCTTAGAACTTTCGATTCTTCATTCCCTCTCGAAATTAACAAAATTGAATCATGGTTGCTCATAACCCACTATCCATAGGATCGAGACAATAACATAAAGATACATCTTAGGCCCTTGAAAATCTTTCTACAATAATCGTTGACTATAAGCATAGTGAAAGATTTATTAATCACCGATTTGGACATGAATTAAAATGAGAACTCTCTTTAACCAAGACTCGAGTGACAACCTTATAAATAGGAGATTTAAACTTTTCAATGATGTGTGATATTCCCTAAATATTTAGGATAATTGGATTACAGAATTACAGAACCATACAATTGCGAGGCATCCGCGACTTAACCCAATTCTCAATCCTGTACGACTACCAATGGACTCACTACTTTGACCGAGCAGAAGACCAGGATTCACCAGGACTAGGAATAAATACAGTGAGCTATCTGCCTTGGTCAGGCAGACAATCAACGTATCAGATTTGAGCCTACCACAACCGTTTTTCCATATTAGCCTGATTTTGAAGAACAAAATAAATCACCCCTAGTTAAACTTCGTCGGTAGTGTAATTTTGACATTTCTTTTTAAATCTCGACGGTGAAAGCTTTAAGGGGGGTAGACTATAATAAGCAAGGTTAGTGTAGTTAGTATACACCCTACCACGCATATAAACCTGAAATTAATAAAACTTAGGTAAATGAAATGATAATATCTTTATTTATTACCCTTAGACAATTTCGGGGATGAAATTGTTTTTGAGGGGGGTAGATTGTAACGTCCTGAATTTTCACTATTTTGAATTTCCAAAAACCCTTAAAAATTTTCATTATAATTAACTTATATTGTCACTTACTGACCATTAGCCCTCGATGTTAGCCTATACACGAGCGGTACCAATAAAAAACTGTACAAATCCGATTAATCGACCATAAGAAGCCAACGAATCTGGCTGACCACTTAAACACCAAGTTTGGCCACATAATTTGTTCACATGTGGCCCAAATCTATCTGACCTATCACTGACTAATCAAGGCAATTGAAACTAAATAAAGACCCACCTAAAGTCAAGACAACTACGGGTCGAATCTTAATTAACAAACCAAAATTATCCAGTATCCTTTTAGCCTAAGACTTGACGGTTTAGAGTGATTATAATCGAATCGTCATTTCCACTAGTTGCAAATAGGCCACACTATGAACTTAGCTAATCCAAACCCTGATCATTGCGCACGAGAAATCTTGCTACCGAATTCATTCCAAAAATGTCATAATTATCCAAACAAGCTTTAGACCGCTCATTAGTGGGCCACTAAGCCCGATGCTATAGAAATATGTTCGTCTTAGTGGGCTTGACGTCCATCGCGGGACATCGAGCCGAAATCGCGTCTCGAATTGTTCAACTTGGACTCACAAGAGGAGTGTTTGAGTTGTGCGAATACCTTAGAAAAAAATGTAGAACTTAAGTGAAACTAACACATTGCTCTTTCGCGAAATTGTAACTTTCAAACAGTCTGTTCATGGCCAAAGTCGAGATACTGACTAAAGATATTTCTCTAAACATATCCGTATAGCAACGGCTAAAGTTGGGCATTTCTGACCCGATCCGGTGGATCCAACCCGACCCGAACAGAACCGACTGCCTGGATCGGTGTGGATCGAGTAGGGCCAATCAGATCCGATCGTTCATCGGATCGAGTTCGAATCAGTGGCCAATCTGGACCAATCCGATCTAATCTGATTCGATCTGCACAATGTTCATTTAACACTATTTCCTGTAATGTTATCCACTTGAGATCGGGATATACCTCATTTTTTGTTTAATACCATAAAATGATCTAGAAAAATAAATGGACGACATGGATGAAATAAATGCATCATGGTGGGTCCACAAAGCACCAACCATCAGCCATGGGCCGGTGGCAGGGGAGTAGCCAATCCCTCTCTCAGCTGGCTCGAGGTACACATCGAGCAGTGAGCTCTTACAGAGAGAGAGAGAGAGAGAGAGAGAGAGAGAGAGGGGGGAATAGTTCTCCCATGAGCTCGAGCTATGTGGACCCCACCGTGATGTGTGTCAAACATCAACATCGTGCTTTTGATGGGTCCCCTTTAAATTATGGGATATCCCAAAAATCAGCCATATATGGAACTCGGGTGGGCCATACCATCTAAATCATGTGAAGACATTCCTAAAACATATAAAAGCACTTGGTGGGGCCAACCTAAAATTTGGATGCATCTGAAACTTGGTCTAACCCCTCATCCAAGTGGGACACACAAAATGAATGGTCTGGATTTGTGAACCACACCTCGGTGGGCCCAAAAAATGATTATGAATATTATAATGGGAGGGTAACCCGAACCGTAAATGTGAAGCATTCACAAACTGGTATGGTCCACTTGAGCTTTAGATATGCATCAATTTTGGGTTCAACCACTAAAATGATCTGGAAAAATGAATGGACGGCGTGGATAAACCACATGCATTCACGGTGGGCCCTAACAGAGTTTACTCAGTACGGTGGATAAACCACGTGCATGCATAGTACACTGACGCAGCAAGGCAGTTTCGTGTTGTGCACTGCACGTTAACACAACAACAGGTTGTGTAGATACGTGTCGTGTAGAGACAAGCAGAGACACGCCTCGAGCTCCGAGTTGTACGAACGGCTCAAATGAGATCAAAATTACATGGACCCCACAATAATGTATTTCTTATATCTATACCGTTTATCCATTTTTCGTGATCATTTTAGAGCATTTGCAAAAAAAAAAAAAAAAAAAAAAAAAAAAAAAAAAAAAAAAAAAAAAAAAAAAAGAAAAGAAAAGATGAATCATATCTAAAGCTCAAATGTACCACACCGAAAATAGCAGCGAGGATAATGATTTTCACCGTTAAAAACTTTGTAGGACCCACCATAACGTTTATTTTCCATTTAATCTGTTAATAAAGTTAAAAATATATGGATGAAGAGGAAAAACAAATTTCATATTAATCTAAAACTTCCATGATCTCCAAAAGGGTTTCAATGGTAAACGCTTAATCTCCCACTATTTTTTTGCAGTGTGGTCTAATTGATCTTTAGATCTGTCTTATTTTTTAACTCAAGCCTTAAGACGAACTCTCCAAATGGATGGATGATTTGGATATAACACATACCTTATAGTTTAACCCACAGACCCAATCTAATCCGAACCGTACCCAACCCGATCCGACTCGGTTTCCCTGACTGAGTCGAACTCAGTTCGGGTCAGGCCAACCGTGCATCGGATCGGTTTGAGTCAGATGTCCTGAACTCGGTCCTGGATCGGATCGAGTTCGGGTCAGCCCATGTAAGTTTCGGACCGAATTGAGTTGGACCCAATCCAATCCTACTCGGTCCGATGCCCAGCTCTAGCCGCAGCCGCGATTGACCATCGATGACCGTTAAACAAACTTCTAATCATATCTGTCGATCGACGCATCTAAATGGTGGGCCGATCATATCCATACGTAGATCATCATTATGACTAACTGTCATACAGTGTATATCAACATGTACACCCCATAGTGGGCCCTAAAAGTTAGAAACACTCTCCCATAGGGTTAGTATAATGAAAAACTAGCCACTGAGGCCATTTGCACAACTTCTGGAACCATATAAGGGCTTCATTTGGGTACCCCATCTCTCCATACGAATTTTGCCCAAGAATGAAAGAAAGAAAGAGAGAGAGAGAAAGGGAGAAGGAGGGGGATCTTATGAGGGAGATCTTGGAGTGTTCTTGATGAATTCCCTTCGATCAAGCCCTACCTTCGACGTTCTCCTCCATCGAATCCATCCCACTCACGATCAAGAGGTAAGAAATGAACCCTACTTTCAAACCTAGGCTTTTCTAGATTAAATTACATGAATCTTACCTATTACTTTTAAATTGGTATAGAAATCATTTTTCCCAAATTCCTAATCCTAGGAGTGCTTTGAGTCGAGCGAATCATTGTAAAGGTGTGGATCATTATGCCTAGGATTCTATTTATCGGGCCTTGAGAGTCTCAGTTAATGATGTCTTGTGCTAAATGGATTGTATTAACTAGCATGTTCATATTTCATGTTTGATTGTATTATATGTTATTGGTTAGATATGGATGCTCACATGTTCGATGAAATGTCTAAGTGGTAGAATGTGTTACTTTGTCGATGTTCACATTCTTGATCTATTACCTAAGTGATTGTATTACTTTATACATGCACACATGTTTGATTTAATGATTTAGTGGATGCTCACATGTTCAATGAAATACTTGAGTCGTTGTGTAGTAGAACGCATGCTATAATTGTGTGATGTAATGTTTAGTCCATAGCATTATTTAGGATTGCTTATAATGTGGGGTTAGTTGGATAACCGCCCGAACTAAAAGGATGGCCCGAGTTTGGGTGGCCACTCTAAGCTTGTTTGATCGATCCGGGTTGAACATGAATGACTGACAGTAGGTGGACTACATGGGTTGCTTACACCTAATGCCGGTTGCGTCGGGGCTCTCCCAGATCAATCAAATTAATCCACTAGTCGTCTGATCATGTATGTTCACAATGTATGACACGAACAAATCGAATCTAGGATGCCTCGTTCCCAATGGATGAGTCCATTTATAATCGTTAGTGCGATACAATCCCACTAAGGCTCATGAGCCGGTCATGGTGGTATATAACACCGTGTCCGAGCTGTCGGCCCACGCTGGCGTGACGAGCCTCCCCCCCCCCCCCCCCCCCCCCCCCCTGTAGTGACCAGTGAGCACTAACGGAAGTGATAATCATTGTTCTAACAGTCCTCGTCAAATCACCCGGCCAATGGTTCCGTACCAGAGTACAGTTCAAATGACCCCGGCGTGAATGAAATTAGGTGACGAGCCCTTTCTTTTATGCGTTTTGATTTTATGTGATATGTCCGCATCTCAGAACTGAGTGATCATACCCGGTATTGGGTGACAACTCATACCAAGTTGATCCTCATAATTTGGGTATCATGACGTATATTTGGAGTTGTTAATTCGTAATATAAACGGGTAATATCTAAATTTGGATCAAGGGACACTAGTAAGGAGACGCTATGTGCCACAACGAGCCACGTGATCCGGATAAGGATTAGTGATATGACGTCGACATCCTAGCTTCGCCAATATGCTGGATGAATGGAACTTAATAATTGCTCGGCTAACATACGCATCAATCGCATTGCATTAGATAGGATGTGACAATTTGGCGTTGGAGTTGTGTGATGAGGGAGTGTTGGCATATGTGAAATAGGAGTTGAAGTCGCTTATGAGGGAGTGTTGTTTGGAAAGAGTATGCATCATGTCATATCTTCATATACGCATTTAACAAGAGTATTTAGGAATTGTTTGATGTCTTGTTTATCATTAACTATGTTGATTAGGTTGATAACATGTGTAATTTAGAACTAAAGGAACCACTGAGTTAGCTACTCACTCCCACCTGGGACGGTGTTTTAAAACACCAACAAAGCATTGTTATTTATACAGGTTCTACCGAGGCCTCTGGCGGGTAGACTTTGGTCGGCTTGCACTTTCGTCGTGATGCCTTGGGAGCGTCAAGCGAAGCTAGAAGACCTTTCTTTTATTTTAGTTTTGTGCTTTATGTGTAAATTTTATAGCATGTTCGTTGTGGCTTTTATAATCCCCATTTCGAGCAATCATCACTATCGGAATTGTCTTTTTGACTCTTAACCCTATATTTCTAAATCTTTTGTTATCTCTACCTCGCTTTAGTTCTGTTAAGTTGAATTGCGCAACTCTGATTATCTGTGTGTGAAATGAATTTGAATCTGAATGAGGACACATGCATTTTCATTTGGTTAACTCGAGACCGGAGTCTATGTTCTCTAGTGCCGATTTTCGGGGCGTTACAGTATACATCCCTACTTTTAAAAACTTCTCAAAAATCATATTTTAGGTGTTAATCTTAAGGAAAAATTAACCAAAAGATTATTCAACTTAATTGAATTGCACATTCTTAATCGTGTTACCTAGGTCGTAATATCTTACCATTCATTAAAAAAAAAAAATCATCAAATCCACTAGATGGCTCGCCCAAACATCAGATAAAAGGGAGATTATTAGTGCCTCTATTTTGTCAATGACGTGAGGTAAGGTGTCTTGAGTTGGTTGAGCCTCCATAGGAAGATATTGAATATTGAAAGCTCGAAGACTTGAAGCATTAAGGCCAAAGACAACAAGTAAATCATGAGATACCTTGTTAATCTTAGCACTTAAACTCGTTAAGTTTTAAAATAACCTACCTCTAGATGATTCTCTTAATCAAAAAATATTTAAACTCATTTATTTAGCAATTAAACCCAAACATGTTAAATTAGGCTTTAAATATGTGTAAAATTGTTGATAAACAAACAATCCAAATCAAGAGTTTTGAGTTAATCTCGATCCCATTGAGAGGCCGTCGATGGGACTCGATGGTATCAAAGACACCCTTCGATTCAATCGAAGATCGAGCCAAAACTGTCCAGCGACAAAAATGCCTAAATTGTGAATTACTTGATCCAATCGAATCGACCTTTAATCCTGTTGATAGAGAGGTTAGTTACCCTTTTTTTTTTTTACCGTTGCAAATTTGTTTTTATATAAACGACATTCGGTTCTTGGGCTCCTTTTTTTTTTTGGGAGTTTTGGTAAACTTAGAGCCTAAGTGTTTTTCCACTCTTAAAACCTAATCCTAGCCTTCAATCTATTGAGTTCATGTCATCCACCTTGTGATTCCTCACTTGGTATGAGCATTCGAAGCTCTAGTCAATGGTGGGCATGATCTCTTGGATTCCCTAACGGTTAGACACTAATCCCATAGGTAAATTCTTGTCTAAACCGCTTAGAATCCCCAATTAGATGAATTCCTTTTTAGAAACAACTAAACCTTAATTGTAGGATATTCACTTCTACCCCACTCTCTCATTACCTTGGCACTTCATATGTATATCATCAAGATATCCGATCGGTTGAAGTCGAAGGAGATCGATATCAAAGTTCGGGGGAGCAAATGAGAAGCTAATTTAAGTGTGGAGGAGCATTGATTAAGCATCTCAAGAGGGCACATTAACGAGACTCAATTCGACAAGTAAGGTTGTCATTTTAGAGCCCATTGAGTTTTATATCTAAAATCATCTATGTCCTTATGTATGATTATCTATGGTGGGAGTGTGCGTAGGTTCTTATGTAGGATCGCTACCAAGCATGGGTACATATATGGTAGTCTTTATGGGAAACTTCGGTGAGAGTACACATAGGTCCTTGGATGAGGACCGTAGTGATTGTTGGTTAGTCGATAGAAAGCCAACTAAGTCTCTTCGGGAACCACCGACACAGGTGAGAACGCAATCCACTGACATGAGTGTGTATGTGTTCCGCCAACACGAGTACATACGTATAAGTTCTTGTGTAGGACTGAAGGTTTGTGGTGAACCTATTAAAAACTATTGTAAAAGTTATAAGTAAACCTATTGGAAACCTCCGAGATAGTGAAATTTGGTATACTCGAGGAGAGTGCATCCATTAGAAGTGGAGTAGGCAAGTAGTCAAACCACTATAAATCCTTGTATTTGTGATTGTTTATGTGGTTGCAATTATGTTTATGCTTGCGGATGATTTTAGTATATGAATGCATGAAATAGATTATGTGTTAGAATTGCAAACCAAAACCCTGCATTTACTGTGACTGTTCATCTTCCAATGAACATCAAGAGTTCCCATGTAGCTGTTTTGAAAGATGAAACTGCATGTGTATTTTCTAGGAATAGTTAATGTTAGAAGCTTCTAGTAGGGGCAGTCTTGTCATTTCAATTGACATTCAAATGCCGATAAATTGGCATCTTATGTATCCGGTTGCAGCAAGAAAAGCAAAGACAGCAAGCTTGTAAGCAACAGTAAAAAGCAAAGTTTCTCTTCTCAACTTTCACGTGTCCAGTGAGTTTGATTCTTAGGCTTTGTAAAGCCAAGCAAAGTTCTGGCTAATACAGTCAACAAACTGGTATCAGAGCCTAGTTCATTTTCTAGAAGAAGTTTCCAGTTTTCTTTCCAGCCAAGTACAGATTTCTTTGAAGGAAAATCTATTTGAAAAAAAAAAAAATCAGATTGCAGAGCCAAAGTTTTTTTGTTGCTTGAAGTTGCCAGTAATTTTTCCCAGCCAAGGAAAGAAAAATCTGTTCAAAACAAATCAAATTCAAGCATTTTTTTTTTTTGTCAACCGAGAAAAAAAAAATCAGACTTCAGTTGTTTTGTTTTTCAGCCAAAAATCTGTTTAAAAAAAAAAAAAAATTCAGATTGCCAGCAATTTTTTAGCAAATAAAAGAAACCAGATTTCAGAAAAAAAAAAAAAAAAAAAAAAAAAAGCCAGATTTCAGCAGTTTTTCAGCAAAAAAAAAAAAAAAAAATCAGATTGTAGAAGTTTTTTCCAGCTAAAAAAATCTTTTTTAAAAAAATCAGATCTTCTATTCCATCCTTCTCTCCCTTCATTCAAAAAATCAGTCATTCCTTCTTTTTAAAAAATAGAAAAGATGGCCAGCACAATTCAGCCACAGGTTCCTAAGTTGTCAAAGGACAACTATGAAAAGTGGTGCATCCAAATGAAGGCATTATTCAGGTCGCAAGAACTATGGGAGATCGTCACCGATGGGTATGTAGAACCTACTATGGAGGAAGAAGCCGCCTTCACCAACGAAGAAAAGGCCACTCTCAAAAATCAAAGGAAGAAAGATAACAAGGCTTTGTTCCTCCTCTATCAAGGGTTGGATGAATCAACCTTTAAAAAGATTGTCGAAGCAACATCAAGCAAGCAAGCTTGGGATACCCTTGGCACCATCTTCAAGGGTGTTAATCGAGTGAAGCGGGTTCGCCTTCAAACACTAAGAGCCAAGTTTGAAGCGGCACACATGAAGGAAGGTGAAAGTATCTCTGACTACTTCTCACGTTTAATTGTTATTATTAACAATTTAAAAAGAAATGGTGAAAAAGTTGAAGACATACGTGTCATTGAAAAGGCACTGCAATCTCTCACAACCAAGTTTGAGCACGTGGTTGTGGCGATCGAAGAATCAAAGGACTTGGAAAAACTGTCCATTGAAGAACTGATGGGATCGTTGCAAGTGCATGAGCAACGAATGCAAAAGAATGCCGGTTCAACGCTTGAACATGCCTTAGACTCTAAGTTGACTCTAAATGAACAAAAGAATAGCCATACACAACAAGGCGGCCATGGCACTAACAATCGTGCAAGAGGCAGAGGGCATGGATATCATCCAAGCCATCAATAAAATCAACAAAAGTTTACCAATTTCCGTGGAAGAGGAAATGGCAGAGGCCGATTCATTCATGGACGTGGAAACACAAAGAACGTTCAATGCCACAATTGCAAGAAATTCGGCCATTATGCCTCTGAGTGTTGGAGCAAAGTAGATCAAGATGAACGATCCAACTATGCTGAAGCATCACACCATGAACAAGAAGACTCCACACTCCTCCTCGCACAAGAAAAGGCATGCGAACGACCAGATGTGTGGTATCTCGACACGGGTGCAAGCAACCACATGAGTGGTAACAAAGAACTGTTCATGGAACTCACAGAAGGAGTTCGTGGTGATGTGAGTTTTGGTGACTCATCAAAGGTACCTGTGATAGGCAAAGGAAAAGTTAAAATATATTAGAAGAATGGTGAGCCAAATTACATCTCTAATGTGTATTACGTACCAAATATGAAAAATAACATCCTCAGTATCGGCCAACTCCTTGAGAAGGGGTATGTCATACACATGGAGAACCATTCTCTCTCCATAAGAGATGCTCACAGGAGACTTGTGGCTCAAGTCCATATGGCGAATAATCGCATGTTTCCACTCCATATTAACATAAAGGCTGAAAAGTGTTTCTATGGACTCATGAAGAATGATTCATGGAGATGGCATCTTTGTTTTGGGCATCTCCATTTCAGTGACTTCAAACTTTTATCCTCATCAAGCATGGTGCATGGCTTGCCGGCTATTGAAGCTCCAGAACATGTGTGTGAGGCGTGCACACTCGTCAAGCAACAAAGGAACTCCTTTCCAAGTGGAGTGTCTAGAAGAGCAAAGGAACCACTTCAGTTGGTTCACACTGATATTTGCGGACCACTTGAAGCACCCTCTCTTGGAGGTAATAAATACTTTATTACCTTCATTGATGATTACAGCAGAAAACTTTGGGTGTATTGTATTAAAGAAAAATCTTCTGCTTTCACTATCTTTAAAATGTTCAAAGCTCGTGTTGAAGTTGAAAGTGGTCACAAAATTAAAGTACTCAGATCTGACAAAGGTGGAGAGTATACCTCAAATGCATTTCGAGATTTTTGCAGGGAACATGGCACTAACCAACAACGTACTGTAGCTTACACGCCACAACAGAATGAAATTGTGGAACGGAAGAACCACACCATCCTCGACATGATGAGAACCATGCTAAAGGAAAAAGGCCTGCCAAAGAACTTCTGGGCAGAGACAGTTGCATGTACTGCCTACCTGCTCAATCAGTGTCTAACCAAGAGCATCAGAAACATGACACCACAGGAGGCATGGAGTGGCTACAAACTGAGCGTGGCGCACCTAAGGATCTTTGGGTGTGTCGCCTACGCTTAAGTTCCAGAAGCAAGAAGAAGGAAGCTTGATAATCGTGGCGAAAAATGCATCTTCATCGGCTACAGTGAAGCATCTAAAGCCTACAAGCTCTACAAACCACTAACTAATAAAGTAGTGGTGAGTAGAGATGTGGTCTTTAGTGAGGAAGAAGCTTGGAAATGGAACGATGAAGAATCAACCAAAGATATTCAAGTCGAAATAGAAGAACATGAAGAAAGGCATGACCGTCAAGAGCAAACGCCTGCAACACCTTCTTTGGCCGCATCATCAGTACATAGAAGTCCAGGAGTACATTCCATCACTCCTGAAAGCACTCCATCAAGTCAAAATTCGGCCAGCTCGTCCTCACCCATAGCACCCATAAAAATGAAAAGCTTAAGTGACATTTATGAGCAAACTGAAGAGGTCAATATTTTCTACCTGTATGCAGATCATAAGCCTCTAACATTTCAGGAGACCATAAAAGAAGAATGTTGGAGAATTGCTATGAAAGAAGAAATTCATGCCATTGAGAAAAATGACACATGGGAGCTGACTACGCTTCCTAATGGCCAAAAAACTATTGGTGTCAAATGGGTGTATAAGATCAAGCGAAATGTTGATGGCAAGATTGATTGCTACAAGGCAAGGCTCGTAGCAAAGGGCTATAAACAGAAATACGGGATAGACTATGAAGAAGTCTTCGCTCCTGTTGCTCGCCTTGACACTGTGAGAATGATTATCTCCCTTGCAGCCCATCACAGTTGGATGATCTACCAACTGGATTTGAAATCTGCATTCCTGAATGGAATTCTGGAAGAAGAGGTCTATGTTGATCAACCTGAAGGCTTTGTTATGCAAGGGGAGGAACGTAAGGTGTATCGACTAAAGAAAGCCCTCTATGGGTTGAAGCAAGCTCCACGTGCTTGGAATGCATTCATCGACAACTATCTTCAAGAGAACGACTTCGTCCAATATCCATATGAGCATGCAGTTTACATCAAGAATAATGCTCATGGCGATATGCTTATAGCATGCCTATATGTTGATGATTTGTTGTTTACAGGAAACAGTCGACCGATGTTTGATGAATTCAAGAAGGCTATGTTTAAGGATTTCGAGATGACCGACGGAGGTCTCATGTCCTTTTTTCTGGGCATTGAAGTGAAGCAAGAACATGGTGGCATCTATATATCTCAGAAGAAGTATGCCAAGGAATTGCTTGAAAAGTTCAAGATGGTCAATTGCAATGCCGTAAACACGCCTGTAGCAACGGGCTTAATAACTGACAAAGGATGGAGAAGGAAGAAGCGTTGACTCGACTATGTTCAAGAGTCTGATTGGAAGCCTAAGGTACCTCACAATCACAAGGCCGAATATCGTCTACAGTGTTGGGCTTCTAAGTAGGTACATAGAAGCACCAAAAGAATCACACTGGCTAGCCGCAAAAAAGAATCCTCAGGTACGTCAAAGGAACAATGGAATTTGGTCTTTTCTATCCATACAATGATGAAGCAATGCTATATGGATACTCAGACAGTGATTGGGGAGGTGACCAAGATGAAAGAAAGAGCACCACTAGCTATGTATTCTATCTCGGAATGACTGCTTTCACATGGAATTCGAAGAAGCAGAGTGTGGTCGCCCTGTCCACATGTGAAGCAGAGTACGTAGCAACATCGTCTACTGTTTGTGAAGGAATTTGGTTGAGAAACTTGCTAAAGGAGCTGAAGCATCCGTAGGAAGGATCCACAGTCATATATGTGGATAACAAGTCGGCAATCGAGCTAGCCAAAAATCCGGTGCAGTATGGAAGAAGCAAACACATTGATACCCGATACCATTTTCTGAGAGATCATGTGAAGCATAAAACAATGAAATTAGAATATTGTCATACTACGGAACAGGTGGCGGATATTTTCACAAAGGCATTGCCGATAGATGCATTCAAACGACTAAGAACGATGCTCGGAATGAAGCCGGTTTTGATTTGAAGGGGAGTGTTGGAATTGCAAACCAAAACCCTGCATTTACTGTGACTGTTCATCTTCCAATGAACATCAAGAGTTCCCATGTAGCTGTTTTGGAAGATGAAACTGCGTGTGTATTTTCTAGGAATAGTTAATGTTAGAAGCTCCTAGTAAGGGCAGTCTTGTCATTTCACTTGACATTCAAATGCCTATAAATTGGCATCTTATGTATCCAGTTGCAGCAAGAAAAGCAAAGATAGTAAGCTTGTAAGCAACAGTAAAAAAGCAAAGTTTCTCTTCTCAACTTTCACGTGTCCAGTGAGTTTGATTCTTAGGCTTTGTAAAGCCAAGCAAAGTTCTGGCTAATACAGCTAACAATATGCTAGACACTTAACTTAGAGCACATATAATTAATATTTTCACATCTCATATGAACTAGTTGTTTATAATGTTGTATCTCTTGTAGTCTATACAATTGGACCCACTTATCTTGGAAGCTTATGTGTTAATTGTTTTAATGAGTGAACATTTTTAAGTGATCATATTCATCCCTTAGCCGTAATTCTAATGTCCATTAGGCTTTTGCGTGCTATGGTAGACAATCCATGAAACTTCACCACTAAGATCATAATCCATGATTAATATATTGTCATAAATCTCAACCATTCATACATGTAATTGAATCAAAACAAGCAACCAAGTGACTTGAATGTGTAGCTTCGAATTGACAAATCACTATTCAAACCCAACCTATATTCTTCTCCTTCTTCAATTGGTCGGGTGCTGCGTTAGAACCCCGAAAACCACAAGATCCTTCTCATTCATTATCAACCATTCCAGTCACTATTCACTTATCCAAACCATCCATGATCCATACGTGCAAGAAGCAATGGCGTGCATTGCTAAAAGAACCGATCAATTGCGCCTTCGTCTTCCTGACTTATTTTGCTTCAATCTCATTTTGTGAAACTCACCTAGGAAATTGACACCTTGTGATCTTCACCATCCATGCCTTGATCAGCTCGTGTAAGGAGACAGTGTGCAAAGTCATGACGCATGTTCTTTTCCGATTCCACTCCAGTGAGAGACCGGCTTCATTTCTTTCATGTTGTGTTCATTCTAATTCGGAGAGGAGACTTCTAAATCTAAACCATTTAAGATCATGAGACCCATTGTCCTCCTCCAACATAAACACGTAGCTGAGAGAACTGGTTCCATCCACTTCAATTTCTTTTCCTTCTTCTTTAAAAGTGTGTAACGGTAAGAAAACTACACCTCCGAAACCCACAGATGAAATGTGTATAATCACCTAAAAAATTTGAATCCTAAGCTCTATTACAATAATCCAAGCCATCTAGAAGAATCAGAATGCCTAGATTTGTCTCGTGTGATGATCTGCCATTAAAGTCGGTTATCTTCCACGCCAAAAAAAAAAAAATCCAACCATATATCTTTAGGCAACCACCTATTCTAAATCTAAACCATTCATTGCATGGGCCATTAGAACCTATGTATAAGGATCGGTTTCTCAAACCATATTAGATATAATGTGTTAGAATCTAATGAAACAATAAACAACATTTGAAAAAAAAAAAAAAAAAAAACTTCTTGTTGGAAACTCTTAGCGGGAATGTTCGAAACATCCTCTAGCAAATAGAATTCTAAAACTAGGGAGTGAGGTCGGTGAGAGGTGCTATAAATATACTAGCTGAGAGAGAAAGAAGGCATTCCAGCCATCCAAAATCATGATTGAGAGAGAGCAGGGGAGAGAACCGATGCAACGAGTTGCTGAGTCAGGTTGAGTTCGGGTTATTGAGAATCCTGTAGATCCTCCTCCTTGATTGTGGATCCTCCTTGATTGCATGAGATGTCATACAATCCTCCTTGATTGCATGAGATGTCATACAAATCTGTTTTGATTATTTCCCTTTATTGTAGATATGGATAGCTGTGTAATCGGATTTGTACAATTGTGAAATATTATAAATAGATATACTCACCCATGTAAAGTGGTGTGGTGATTTGCAAACCCTCTCATGGTATCAGAGCTCCTCACGGGTTCAACCTCCCACCGATCTCCATGGCTTCTGATTCCTCCAACTCTTTCCTTTCCTTCAACACCATGATTCATATGATGACCATTAAACTCTCTTCCTCAAACTATCTTCTCTGGAGCAATCAGCTTATTTCACTTCTTGACTGTCAGGGACTTCTTGGCTATGTCGATGGGTCCATCGTTGGTCCACCCACAAACTCCGCCTCTGCTACCAAGTCTTCTACAGAAATCCAGAAATACACAGATTGGAAACTTCAAGATCAGCGCATCCTCAGCTTGCTTCTTTCCTCTCTCACCGAAGAAGCTATGGCAGAAGTGCTCGGTCTCACCACTGCCAGAGACGTCTGGCTTACCTTGGAAAACTCTTTCAGCCATCGTTCCAAAACACGTGAACTCCATCTCAAAGATGAGTTGCAACTGATCAAACGAGGAAACCGCAGCGTCTCCGAATACTCTCGCTCATTCAAGGCGTTATGTGATCAGCTCTCGGCGATGGGTCGTCTGATTGATGATATAGACAAATCTCATTGGTTTCTTCGGAGATTAGGTGATGATTTCTCCACCTTTTCTACTGCCTAGATGTCACTCACACCCCTTCCCCTCTTTACCGATCTGGTTTCTAAGGCTGAAAGCTTTGTCATTTTCCAGAAATCTCTTGAGCAATCTCCTGTTGTACCTGCTGCGTTCACCACCACCCATGGTTCCTCTTCTAACTCTCGCGGAGGTGGTCATTTTAACCAGTTTTGTGGCCGTGGAGGACACCAGCGAAATAGTGGACGTGGTCGTGGCCGTCGTCATTACAATCCCCGTTGCCAGATCTGCAAAACCGAGGGCCATACTGCTGATCATTGTCGAAATCGATATGATAGGGCTGATGCTCAACTTGCTGAAGCATTCACTACTGATTGCTCTCTTTCAACTGAAGTTGAGTCTGATTGGTACATGGATACAGGCGCCTCAGCACATATGACCCCTCATTTGAGTAAACTGGACATATCAGAACCATATTTTAGTAAGGACCGTGTACTAGTTGGCAATGGAGCCTCTCTTCCAATTACCCACACTGGTAGTGTCTACCCTTCTCAAAATATTCAACTGTTAGATGTGCTTGTTGTCCCTCGCCTTACCAAAAATTTTTTATCCATTAGTAAATTAACTACTGATTTTCCATTCACTGTTATATTTACTAATGATCAGTTTATTGTACAGAACCGAATAACAGGAAAGGCGGTGGCAACCGGTAAACGAGAAGGTGGTCTTTATGTACTAGAACGCGAAAATCAGGCTTTTATTTCTGTTCTTGCTAAAAAATCTCTACGTGCCTCATTTGATTTATGGCATGCTAGACTTGGACATGTCAATCCTTCTGTTATATCTTTATTGAATAAAAAGGGTCATTTATCTCTTACCTCTTTACTTCTCACTCCGCATATGTGCTCTACATGTCAGTTAGCAAAAAGTCATCGATTGCCTTTTTCTTCTAACGATAGTAGATCTAATTATATGCTTGGCCTAATTCATTATGATATTTGGGGTCCATCCCCTGTTAAATCTAATGCGGGCTTTCGTTATTATGTGTTATTTATAGATGACCACTCACGTTTCACGTGACTTTACCCCCATGAAGCTTAAATCTGATTTTTTTGATATTTTCCTCCGCTTTCAACGATTTGTGGAAAATCAACTTTCGACAAAAATAAAAAAATTTCAAAGTGACGGCGGAGCCGAATTCACTAGTATTTGCTTTCAATCTCATCTTTAGGACAATGGCATTCATCATCGAATGTCATGTCCTTATACTCCTTCTCAGAATGGACGTGCAGAACGCAAACACCGTCATGTGACTGAAACCGATCTTGCTCTTCTCTTTCATTCCCATGTTTCCCCTCGTTTTTGGGTTGATGCTTTCAGCACTGCCACTTACATTATCAACCGGTTGCCTATGCCAATCCTTGGCGGTATTTCACCTTTTGAGGTTCTGTATGGTAAGTCTCCTAATTATGAGCATTTTCATCCCTTCAGTTGTCGGGTATATCCTTGTTTACGTGATTATGTTTCTAATAAATTTGATCCGCGCAGTTTGCCTTGCATCTTTATTGGTTACAGTTCATCTCATAAGGGCTTCCGTTGCTTGGACACAACTACTTCTCGTATTTACATTACTCGGCATGCTCAATTCGATGAGTCTTTCTTTCCATTTTTAGACTCTTCACGTGCACATCCCCCTTCGGAGTTGATCATCTCTAATTTTTTAGAGCCATGCATTTCCATTAGTACCCCTCTGGCTCCATCCTCTATGCCCACTATTACACGGCCCCTTGCCGACCCTTGCACAATCTGTGATGATTTTCCTGTTTCTGAGTCCATGCGGTTTCTTCTAGCCCATCCTCCACTGCTTTGGCTCCTACTGCACGTGAGCCTCGTGATTCCTCAGGCTCTGGCGCTCCCTCCACCGGATCTGGTCCATCCTCCACAGTGTCTAATCAAGCTCCACTTGCTCGTCACTCTATGGTCACTCGAGCTCGAGATGGGATCTTCAAGCCCAAGCATCCGGCTTTTTTTAGTACCGTGCAACCTCCAACCCTTCTACATGCCTTGCTCAATACTTCTGAGCCTAAAGGATTTCTCTCTGCGGCTAAGGATCCTGCATGGTTTGCCGCCATGGATGCAGAAATTGCAGCGTTGCTCAAGAATGATACTTGGATTCTTGTTCCTCGGCCGCACAATACAAATATTGTGGGCTCCAAATGGGTTTTCAGGACCAAATTTCATTCTGATGGCTCCATTGATCGCTTCAAGCTCGCCTAGTTGCCAAGGCTACACACAGCTTCCGGACTTGACTACATACACCCGACACCTTTAGTCCCGTGGTCAAAGCTTCCACCGTCAGGGTTGTTCTCTCTCTAGCCGTGTCTAATCGCTGGCCCTTACGTCAACTTGATGTCAAGAATGCCTTTCTTAATGGTGTTCTTTGTGAAGATGTTTATATGGAACAACCTCCCGGCTATGTTGATCCTCGACACCCTCTTCATATGTGCAAATTAAAAAAAGCCCTTTATGGCTTGAAACAAGCTCCGCGGGCCTGGTTTCATCGTTTCAGTACATTTCTCTCACAACTTGGATTCTCTTGCAGCCGTCCTGATACGTCTCTCTTTGTCTTCAGTAAGAAAGTTGATCTCATCTACTTGTTGCTCTATGTTGATGACATCATTGTTACAGGGAATAATCCAGCACTTCTCAATCGATTCATTCAGCAGCTGCACGCGGAATTTGCCCTCACGGATTTAGGCTCCTTGAGCTATTTTCTTGGCCTTGAGGTTTCCTCTCTTCCGGATGGACCCTTTCTCAGTCAAACCAAGTATGCTCATGACATTCTTGCTCGTGCTCAATTACTTGACAGTAAGTCTGTTGCTACACCAATGGTTGTGTCTCAGCGCCTCTCCTCTGATGGTGCACCCTTCTCGGATCCCACTTTTTATCGCTCTTTAGTTGGTGCCTTACAGTATTTGACCATCACGCGCCCTGATCTTGCTCAGTCTGTCAACTCCGTTAGTTAATTTCTTCATGCTCCAACTGAAGAACATTTTCAGGCCATCAAACGTATCCTGCGCTATGTCAAGGGCACTCTTCACTTTGGCTTAAGCTTTTCTGCCTCGCCATCTACTGGTCTATTGGCCTATTCTGACGTCGACTGGGCAGGGTGTCCTGACACTCGGCGTTCCACCTCTGGTTATTCCATTTATCTTGGGGACAATCTTGTCTCTTGGAGTGCCAAAAAGCAGTCTACAGTTTCCCGCTCTAGTTGTGAATCCGAGTACCGTGCTCTCGCTTTTACCGCTGCTGAGGTTCTATGGCTAACTCATCTCCTACGTGATCTCAAGGTCACCCTCACACATCGGCCTCTGTTACTTTGTGACAACAAGAGCGCGATTTTCTTAAGCTCGAATCCTGTTTCTCACAAGTGTGCCAAACACATCGACCTTGACTACCATTTCTTACGAGAACTTGTTGTTGCCGGCACCCTTTGCACTCAATATGTTTCGTCAAATTTGCAGGTCGCTGATATATTCACCAAAAGTGTTTCACGGCCGCTATTTACTTTTTTCCGATCCAAGCTTCGCGTCGGCTGTAATCCCACGCTCAGCTTGCGGGAGGGTATTGAGAATCCTGTAGATCCTCCTCCTTGATTGTGGATCCTCCTTGATTGCATGAGATGTCATACAATCCTCCTTGATTGCATGAGATGTCATACAAATCTGTTTTGACTATTTCCCTTTATTGTAGATATAGATAGCTGTGTAATCGGATTTGTACAATTGTGAAATATTATAAATAGATATACTCACCCATGTAAAGTGGTGTGGTGATTTGCAAACCCTCTCACGGGTCAAGTTCATCCGAGTTTAGGTTCATCAAGTATTGAAAATCGATGACTAATTGCATGCACTTTCTCACGCGTCTATTAAAATCGTTTGATATAATTACAAGATTATATTAAATATCTATGAAATTATTTTCGATTAAACGAGTTATCAAAGTTATATATATATATATATATCTATATAATATATATATTATATATATATATATATATATATATATATATATATATATATATATTCTAAAAATCAGATATTTATACTTCAAATTATGTTTAAAATATTAGAAATTAGAAGTTAAGATCCATTGATTTTATCTATGCATTGAAATTTTCAAAAAAACGGAATTATGATGCCTAAATTATGTAAATATGTAAACCAATGAGGTTTTTGTGAAATTTCTGGAGAATATGGATTAAAATATGATTTTCATCATCTTAGTTAGGTAAGGGACCATCTCGCATAAAAATCCTAATAAGTTTGGTATACCTCATCATCCAAAAACCTACCACGTGATGTTTTATACTTAAAACCTTACTCTACAGCTTAAAATTATGATTTTCGAAGGCTTTTATATAAGTTTTCTAAAAGTTCAAATATTATATTTTATTTTTAAATCATGACTTATTGCTGGAAATTCAGAGTTATTACACCAAATAGTCAATTTGGTACTCGGAAAAATATTTATGTCCTGATTTTAAAATTTATGTTAGAATTGTTAAATACGTTGCATATTGGAAACACGTGTGGTTCACAAAAAGTGATTGAATATTAGATACCTCAGAAATATTGAAAATAGATAAAAATACCTTGAAAAGTTGAATTATATCTTTTAGATCTCTACCGTAGACCCTTTGGATGAGTGAGAATTTCAGGATTACAAAAGGTTCATGTTGTCAGGTTCAATAGCAGTGTATTTGCCCGACCATGTTGAATGATTCCACGTCAGTGAGCCCTATGAGTGGAAAAGATTTTCACCACGAGGTTAAGAGTGCCTTTTGGATAGGTGGGCATTATATAAAAGGTTCTCAATTCCAAGTTCGGCATTATAATGATTAGTATTTGGCAGCTATAGTAATTCAACTTTAGTTGTTTAAATGTTTAATGGTACTGATGAGGTTAATTTATATTCACTTATTCTATTGCAGTCATGATTTTATTGAAAAGCATAAATGATTCTAAACAAATAAATTATAACGTATTTCATTCTAGTCTTGAATATGATCTTATTCCGAAAAATATTCGTTTCATGCAAATTTTTTTAAACTATTATTATTATGGTAAATTAGATGAGATTATCTTACTAGGCTTTATAAGCTCACCCGTTATTATAAATATTAAATTTCAGGATGTAGGATTTAATTAGGGAGCAAAGTGGAGCGGAGCTCTAGTGGTTTGTCAAGATTTATATCATTTTCCAATTGAAAATTCATTGTAAAAAATGTATAGTAGAAGTAGAGATGATACTCTTGGTTATTGTAATGATGTTTAAATATTTTATTTTAATGGATGTGTTTTATAAACATTTGGTTTGGTGTTATATGATCTGTATAAATTTGTGGATATGAATACTTAAATTATTAGTTATCTTGAGATGCGAGATCAAGGTCTGGTCAACCCAAGTACCGGATTTCGAGGCATGACGTTGAAGTTCTTTGATTTTTCTTTTAAATATAAGAGTTAGTTTGCATTTGAATTTCATTAAAGCCTTTCATATTTTGTACTATATTAGATTTGAAAATAAGAAAAAATAGTGATTTTAAATTCAAATGTAAGTTTTAGGTCTTGATATTCTAATAATGTAATTGAGATGAAAATGTGAGTGGTAGCAATATAAGAAACAGGCTTGATTAAAGTAGAATGTCAATAATAAAAGTGCATCCTCTCATAAAGGTGATGTACAAATAATTACAGTATGAATACAAGGATAACATCACTTATAAAGACAATTGTACTCATTATGACATTCAAGAAAAGAAAAACATATATGCATATGAAAGTTTGACCTTCAAGAAGATGATACATCGATGTTAAAACCTAGAGAATCATAACTATTGCAACTGGAAAACCTTTTTAAAAAAGCAAAACATGATGTTGTAAAGTTGTAAAAATATATATCATTTAATCATTTGATTAATGAAAGAATAGTAGGATTTAGTTTTGAGCGCCGTGGAAACTTGGGTGCTTACACTTGACCTAACAAAGGCCATATATTAAGAATGCTCAGAAGATATGGTGAATCCAAGTAAAGATCTACAAAAGTACGAAAAAAAATGTAATACAAAAATTATGCTCACATACATTCATACCAGTCAATGGAGACTGACTAGATGTACTGCCTCATCAATGAAAAATCATTTGTAAGAGAGTAAAATATAGGTGCTTACAACTTCATCCATTGAAAATAGATATTAATGCTTATCATGAAGCTAGGTTTTAAGCATTGTGGTACATTGTTCTTCTCAACAAAGACACGAATACAACTTAAGGTTCTTCATTAAAGAAATGAAAAGATTCATAATTATCAAGTGTCAATCGACCTAAGCTAATAAATGCATAGTCTCTCATAAGATGCTCAAGATCAGTGAAGTACAAATATTATATCAGCGTACACATTCCTGCAGTTGATTAAGGTTTGGTTAACAATTCAGGTTTTATGGCAATACGATTCATGTTCATTATTTATATCTGTTGTGCAGGCGTAAGGTAAATGAGCCTGATCTCGTTTCGATAAATGAAGTGACACCTATCATAGTCCTATATTAATAGTCTCAATAAACCATATTATTCAAGATACTGCTCATGATCCATTAAAGATGACTGGTAGAGTTTCAAGCTTGTAAAGTACATAATAAATATATGATACATTGCATATATGCTAATGTTATAAATAACTAAATGAGAGTGTTAAAATTAATTAGCCACATATAACATTGGCCACCCAGCAATGAAATAGATAGTTTGAATAATTGAAATTGACATCTCAATGGAACCTATATTGACATGGTCACATGGTTTACTATTTGGGGTTGAAGCTCGATACGAAAAATCTTTTTAAGATGCAAAAAGAGATGGGTTTCTCTCTTGCTTATTAGAGAGACGAGGAGGCACATCATCGGAGAGTAAGCCAATGATGGGTGGAAATTCCTCCACCGATAATCCATAACTATAAGAAGATCAAGTCTCAGTTCCCATTGATCACCCAAATTAAGCAACAAGACTCTCATTGATAGGACGGTGAGACAGAGAGAAGACTCGAGAACAGCACCATCTCAATCTTCTCCAACAAGCTCTGTCAACCCCCATTAAAATTCCCGTATCCTAGCATAAGGTTAACACACAGAAATTGTACACATGAATGCATAGAAAAACACCCGTTTATAATAGAAATATAACAGATTTGGAAATTAATTAGGCAATTCGGATATATATATATATATTATATATATATATATATATATATATATAATATATATATATATATATATGGACACACACAACGGTTGTTATTGGAGGGACCCTGTTGTTTTAAGTAACCAATTTGATGGCTGGGATCTCATTTCATGAGTATGATTTTGGGCTTACCCTTCATCCACAACAGGCACAATTTGGGCGATCTTAATGGCAATACATACATTGCCATTGGTGCATTTCAAACTGTCGTTTATTGAGGGGTGGTCTCATTACTCAAGTAGTTCACTCGGGGCAGCCTCTTACGTTCATGGTTGTCATTTTGGACATGGTACCGTTTGAAATAAAAAGCCAGGCTTTCTTAAAAACCTAGATAGCATTGTTATTGGAGCAAATTCGTCTAGAAAACTAATATCTTTGTAGACTGGGCAATCTAAATATAAAGTTATTTCTACCTCATTTTCCCAAAAAATAAAGAGAATATATCCTTTGTATGCATCCATAACACATGTTTTGTTTGACATAGAACATTATGTATAAGTGAAAATGCTCATCCTCAGCCACTTTATATGCAACATTCAACCTTCAAGTGCTTCATGTGCCACATGTAACAATACTCGTGTGTACATACACCACATGCACAGCCATGTATGTTCAAAAAACTGACATGCTATCGTGTATCTTCAAGTCATTATTGACCTACACGCACATCACCTGTCCACATGCCTACGTGTCTAACGCTTACACAAACATCTGCCCAAAAACAATTTTGATTGTAACCAAACAGGCCCGACCTATCATCAAAGGTTTAATTAGAGCTGAGCACAGGACCACTCGACTCATCCGACTCGTTCAGATCTGACTCAATCCAAACCGAGTGGGTGAGTCATCGATCCGAATCAAGTTGACTTCATCCAATCTGAATTCAACCCGAGTCGTGTTCCAGTCACCTACATACATATTTAGATAGACTCAGATCTGACATTTCAGATCTGAGATGCCCCGTGATTAGTCCAGGCCAGACCCAGACTCGGATCGGGTCAGGCATGCTGGACTCAGTACGACTTTGGGTCAGGCGTATTTCAAAACCGGATTGAGTCAGGTCAGCCCTAACTCGGTCCAACTCAATTCGATTCGATGCCCAACTCTAGGTTTAATGCAGGATTCCGAAAATTCTACCAAAGTTTCATGTCCAGGAACCAATGTTCACTAATTAGATAAGTATCATCCTTGGGTTGGAAAATGTTAGAGAGGGAATAGAAAATATCAGAACCAGTCTGCAGCCTACAACAAGAACAGGGGGGGGCGCCTCTCAAGCTCAAGCATGGTTTCAAATTTATTTATTTTGAGGCCTACATTTAAATATCAATATTGAGAGGTGATTACAATTTAGGTTTTTTCCTTTTGCTGATATGGGTGCTAAATGTGATTGCTACAATCATGATCAGCGAACACATGCAATGGTATAGAACAAGGCCGGTTCTTTCTTTTCATTTTTCCCTGGATCCTTCACTTGTTCGCACCAAACAAATGTAGAAAACGAATGCAGCACTGCTTAAAATGGCTACCATATGGTATACTTTAACGTCAAATACAAAAACATCATGGGAGATGCCAACATGTCTGATCTGAAATTAAAGGCAGCTATTTCATAGTATCAAAAGCCTGACTATAACTGATCATCATATATGCATATATGATCATCCACAGAAACCTAATGAATAAGATAACTAAAAAGAGGAGAAGAAAACATGAAACAAGTTAGCCATTCTTAAGACCCGTGTCCCTTTCAACTATGCAACTCCTTCACGTCCTTGACCTTCGGACGGGTGAACGGCTGTTCCACCAAAGAACAGTAAAAAGATCAGCACCAGCAGCCACAAAACAACAACAACAACAACAACAACAACAACAAAAAAGAGAAGAAAAGAAAAAGAAAAAAAAAAAAGACGTGAGCTATTCACCCGAAATCTACAGCAAAAATAATCATAATAGTTACTATTGAGAAATTTACAGAGAAAATAAATGGATTCCTCAGCTCCCCTCACCTTCGGTATCTGCCATAATCTGGGCTCCTGTTCCTGTCATGTGTAGGAGGACCATTGTATCTTTCATAAACAGGGCTGCGTGCTCGGCCGTAATCAGGGCTGGGTCGCCCAGGGCCCCTGCGTACTGGACTTATAGAACGGCCATATGGACTATCGCGTCTACCGTAACCACCGCCACCTCTTCTTGGGCTGTCATGCCTGTCACCACGCTCTCCATCATCCCTTAGAGCATATTCAACAGACACCACCCTGTCTAATATCTTGCTGGAAAATTAAAAAGGAATAACACGGTCAAGCTTCAAGCATGCAAACAGAAAGAATAAACAACCTAAGTGCAGAGTATGTAATATTCAAGATTTTGTACGCAATGCAGCAATTATAAAAGCTCCCTAAAAAGGGGGGCATGTTCAACAGTTATTTGGTGCCTATCCATTAAGAATTTGGCTATCCCAGGTCCAAACCAGGTAAAATTCTTCAAGGAACGTGGATGATCCCAAATGGTACCTAACTAGTTAATATGGCTAGTCCAACCATCCAGTCCAGTTTTAAGACCAGTGCTCCTAGCTAAAGGTGTGGTGAATAGAACAGAAGTAAATAATGTCATCCTGTGCCGAAATTAATTAATATTTAGTAAATTAGTATTGTGATACCAAATCAATAGATTCAAAAACATTGAAATCATCAAAGTCTTTGAAGCTGCAATCACAAGATCATAAAATCTTAGAAGTTCGACAGTTGGCTAAAAATTACCAACCGAAGAAAAGAGAAGTGCAACCACTAACCTCAGAGAAGTTGAACCACTAACCTCATGTTTGTGCATTCAAGGGCCTTTGTGGCCTCTTCTTGAGTTTCAAACTGGACAAATGCAAAGTTCCTCCGAATCCGCACATGTAAAACCTTCCCATATGGTTCAAAATGCCTTTCAATGTCGCGGACCCTAGTTTGGATTGGATCAAAGTTGATCACAAACAGTGTTTTAGTGGGCTTTGTGTTTGCTGTAGATTTAGATCCCTCACGATGCCGTGGCCCACGCTCGCCCTGCTGAGATGAAATAGTTGACATGAGTTGAACCTTTGGCCAGGTCATCAAGACCCTAGTAGTATTGCTATTTGTACAAGCATGTCTGATAGGAAATGAATGGCAAAAATTGCATGGAAAACAACATTAAGGAAATTGGTAAAAGACAACTGAAAAGGAAACTTACCCTTGACCACTCCACTGAGATCCTGCGTTTGCTATGACCAAAAGGTGTATCATCAAGGCCCCGAATGGCATCTTCCGCATCACGCTCATCCTCAAAATAAACAAAGGCAAACCCTGCAACACCATAACAAAAATCAGGGCGAGAGCAGTAACGAGGACAAAAGTGATTGACATTTTTTCACAAGACCGGGAATTAGTATGACAGACAAATCAGGTTAATTTTTCGCTGCTAAGAAGAATACAACACCTGCATATATGTGATGGCTTGTACTAAGGATGGATGTCAATAATGGATGGAGGCCTTGCAAGTGAACTAAATCATGATGTCATAAAAGTTAAATCCAAAGCAGAAGACTCAGAACTGAGAAACCATTGCCGAGCATGCTTCACCATTTGTAGATCAAAAGGGCAGTAGGCATGGCATGACGATTTCGATTCCTCAAAATGGCAACTTTGAGCAATGTAGGGGTGATTAACGGATGATCGTTTGAAGGAAATGCAGAAGGCCATATGTGAATGGAAGGAGCAGTTCTGGCAGGAAGGTTTCTCTTGACATGGAAAGTTTTTGCACAGAAGTTGGTGAGCCTAGATAGAGCTCGGTTTCCCTTAGTAGTTCCTGCGTCAAAACAAACATTTAAATACCAAGGTCCTTCTTTTACAGAAATTGCAATATCTCTGCTATCAGTTGCCGTCATGAAACGGAAACATGATACACACTACATTATGCTAACCATAAATGTGGTGCCAAGCGCCTGCCTTTAAGACAGTGGAGAAAATGGCATGAAAAAAAACTCAACACTGCGGTTGTAATGGGCAGAGTTGCAAGTCCAACTTTAAGGGGGAGAAAAACAAAAAAGGGGGAAAGAAAGTGTAAATGTGCTGGTTGAAATGGCTTCAACCCAACTTTTACACTGCAAAGGCAGAAGCCCTAGACATTTTTTTATATATAAATCTTCACCCTTCACCGCGGTTACAAAAGATGTTATAACAATCAATGTAACATAATGGCCGCAAAGTGTTGCACTTAGAGTGGGTGGGTGCGTGTGGTTTTGTATGTGGGGGTGGGGCTAGGTTCATAAAATACATAATTACAGTATATACAGGGATCATATTTCATAAAACACATAATTACAGTATACAGAGTGATCGTATTTCCTAAAAACACCCTTTTCTAATTATAGACCACTTCCATAAATATGAACTTTCCTTTTCTTTTCTTTTCTTTTCTTTTTTTCAAAACATACGTTGTAAATTTAGTTGCCTATTCGACTTGGACACAGGTATTCATCAGTGGTGGACAAAGATAAGTGGTGTCATATATAGCAGCTTTTAAGAGCCAGATTTGTCAACACGTTCACATAAATATTTGAATCATTGTCATCATCTTAGCCTGTCTCCCAGCAATTAGGCATTGGCTTTTTTTTTAACACTGGCAAAAGTTTTATGAACAGCTTGCAGTTCGGACACCAAACTTTTACCATGATTACTGGAACCAGCATGTGATGCTCTTGGCTTTTAAATGATAGATTGGCAAAAGTTACAAAATATTTACAATAGTAAAATAATATATTTATAAGCTACATAGTGATTTACATGTTTTAAAAATTACTTATTAGTAAAAAAAAATAGCACCCAAAAACGTATTAATAAAAAAGAAATTATCTTTTACGTTAAGAAAAAAAAAAAAAAAAGTCACCCAAAATAAAAGATGAAGATAATTAAACAAGCCAACCAATTAATTGGGATGACACTTAGATGATGATGAAAGATAATTAAACATAAATAGTTTTTGTGGGCAGCAACCAAACATATTGGCCAGACTAACATAACATGAACACATGACGACAGCACAAGTTCAACAAATTGTCCTGCCCGTGTGATTTAGTTCATTACCATTACACAATGTAGTGTAAATTGTGCATTATATTTGCAGGAAGCTGATTTTAATACTTACCTCTCAGCTCAATGAACATCTTGGCTGAATTATTTGAAAAACAGAAAGGAAAGAAAAGGGAGTTTGAGAAACTACAAGACACATCGAATAGGACAATGCTTGCTTCTAGTTCTCCTTCGAGTTGGTTTTGACTGGACGACACAAATGATACAGTAAAATGCTTAAATACTATTTGTTTATATACATAAGTCTTTTTTTTTTATGAATATTCAAAAGCCTTGCGAAGAGATCTACTCAAAAGAAACCGAAAACCCAAAATGCACAGACAAGTCATTTAACCTGTAATTCAATGAGCTGAAAGCAAATCATGTTGTTTTGGATCCCAGTAGAGCATAAGCATCTAAAAACTTGAAAGCTCATCCTCACCATATCGTTAATTCTTTATATGTATATACAACAAGCTGGGCTAGAATTAGACCAGTCCAAACACCATTCTCCCTTTGATAAACGACAACAATGCACTCACCCCATGAAAATTGAACTGATTGAGTGGTTCAAATTGGAGTTATATCAATTACAGCATTTCTTGAAAATGAAATATGCACACTCAAAATTAGTAAAAGGTAAGCCAATGCAAAAACAATTACCCTAAGCAACTTAAAACTAATCCACCTACAGCATAAAAAGATCAGTCATCCAACAAATTTATCAAGGCAGTTTGTGACGCCACCAACAAATAGTTAAAAAATTAAATGAAAACATACAAAAAAGAAAGCATTTTGATTCTCTTTACACTAAGGGGGTGTTTGATTTTTCATTTACTTTTGTAAATACCTGTAAATAGGTAATTATTACTTACCTATGTAATTGCAGCAGCAAAACCAAAGCTGATGTTGACAGTGAGCATGTTTGTGTGAAAATCAGCCATAATAAAACAAAGGCAGAAATGAAATTGGGGCAAAATTGTGGGGCCCATTGTTATTTATGTGTATGATCCACATCATCCATTTGTTGTACCTGCTCATATTAAGGCATTAGCTCAAAAATGAGGAAGATCCAAAGCACAAGTGGACCACACCATAGGAAACAGGGGGGAACTGAACGCCCACCATTGAAAACTTCTTGGGAGCCACAGAAGATTTAAAACAAGCTGATATTTATGTATTCCCTTCATCCATGCTTGTGTGGCCTTATTAACAGGTTGGATGACTGATGCATATCACCGTGGGCCCTAGAGAAGTTTCAGCTTTCAACAGTGGACATTATTTTGCACCTTATTTCCTGTAGTGTCGTCCACTTGAGTTTAGAATCTGCCTCATTTTTGGGCTCATGCCTGGTAAAATGGATGGACAGCAGCGATCAAACATATATCACAGCAGGTCCCACAGAGATGACGTATACACAATCCTAGTTCCATTTCTAGCATGCAATCAGGTTTCCGGAGGTGTAATTACTTGGGAATTCCACTCTCTACCAAACATTTGTAAAATTCCATAATGGTCTATTGACCACCAATTACGAGTGGAAATGGAAAATCAGACACCCCCTAATGGAAAGAATCAATGACTACAAACTTTGGAATCTTGGTAATGCAGTACACAACACTGAAAAATCCTCCACAACAGCATTAGACCAGAGGTTGTCATTAGTAAGTGCAAGAAATGCACTATGAAAGCTATGTTGTTGAGACAAACAAGAACCGTCCTGGCACCACTTCCATATAAAACATCTGGACCATATTTTCTGAAGATAACCGCCGGTCAGACTGAAAATGCAGTCATGATGAGTTGGATAAGGAGGCTCAAATTCAGCAAATAATAGAAGAATTGTAACTCATACAATTGAGGGGGGGAAAACATGCCGCACAAGTTTTACACAAACTGAAAAAGGATTTTTATGAAAAGCCACCCATTTTTTGGCTGAATTAGACTGAACTACACCAAAAAAAATTTTCTTTCAATGTTACCACCCACGATTTGAGGGGTCTATTTATTTTACCCTTTCCTTTAAATCAAATTTTGAGGAATTATTTATTTTACCACTTTACGTCAAATCCAAGTAACAGTGGTTTACCTTATTTATGAAGGTGACCAAAATGTCCATATGATGTATTAACTGTGGACAGAGATCTGGACTGTTCAAAAGCATATGGAGAGTGATCCCAACCATTCCAAAACATTGGACGGCAGTCTAGGCAATTCAACTTGTTAGCAATTTGAATGGCTCAAAGTAGATGGACAGTTATCTGGACAGTTTGAAAGTGTACATGGACAGCAATCTGGACCATTCCAAGATGGTGGGCAGCCATCTAGACTGTTCAAAAATAGGTGGACATGGATCTGGACCGTTTTAAGATGACGGATAACGACTTGGACCAATCCTTCCATCAATATATGCAAAGATATGACCACGTCTAAGTGGTATTTTCTCCAATTTCATAAATAAACTAACAACCATTACTAGGCTTGACAAAAGTTGGTAAGTTTTATTGATGAATAAATTTCTTAACTAAAATGGCTGACAAGTAGTTTAAGTGCACACCTTGACATTGTGGGTACATACTACACTCTAGCATCAATAAACCAAAGGGGGAGTTCCATGAAGTACTGCTCAAACATACTACACTCTACATACTACACTCTAGTAGTTTACAGCACATGCATTTCGTGGAGTTCCATGAAGTGCTGCTCAAACATACGCTGCAACACATAAGATGAACATTCCATGATCATAAGGATTTTGGTGAGCATGAATGGCCATGGTCCACCATTGATGGACCAAAAATATCACCTTGGACCATGGTAGCCATCTCAATACAGTCGCTATTTCATGGACAGAACCTCAGACTATGACCCTTAATTGATTATGCATCTACTACAGAATTTTCAGGCAGCATTCCCTTTAATCATTCAATTCAATCGGATAATCCCACACATTTAACTTCTCAAATCTGAACTTTATATGTTATCCAGTAAATTCAACCATCAAAGAACCATGATATGCCTCGTACCCAATACAGTAAATAACCTATACAGCAAGAAAAGTGAATTGCAAGGACCTGCGCAGCAGCAAACAGATGGATTGCTGACACACATGAGCCCGAAAATGCAGAGACAGCGGTAAGGAAACCTAGTCCGTTGATCTGATGGGGCTTGCCCCGCAAATCTCCCAGATTAAAATATCAATGCTCCGATCACTGGCACACCAGAAAGACTGTCTGGATCGAGCATTGAGCCTCGCATCAACGTAATCCAGCAGGGAAGAAAAATACACGTCCGTATACCACGTTCATCTACAATCGGGAGAAAGAATTACCAGATTTCATGTCGACGCGGTCGACCCTTCCGTGTCTGGAGAAGAGGCGCTCCAGATCAGATTGGCGAGTCTCGTAGTCGAAATTGCCAACGAACACGGGCCTCATCTTTGCAGTTCCCAATCTCTCAACAAAATCACCTAAAAAAGAAAAAGAAGAAGAAAAAAACCCTAAAATCTACGAACGAGTCAAAAGAAGAAAAACTTATAAACGCTCCGCAGAAGAACAAACCCTAAAACCCCTAATCTCAGGAGAGGGAGAGGGAGAAAGAGTCAAATCTCAGGAGAGAGAGAGAGAGAGAGAGAGAGAGAGAGAGAGAGAGAGAGAGTCTTTAATCTCAGAGCAAAACCCTAGAGCAGAAGGAGAAAGAGTCTTTAATCTCAAAGCAAAACCCTAGAGCAGAAAAAGGAATAACAATCATCGCAGAGGAGGACTGCAACGCGTTTATATAGCCGAGAAACGATTTTAACGCATCTGCTGACGGACCGCATCATGCAACAACACCTGAACATCCAATCTTGTGGGGCCCATTATGTTGTAGATGTAAAATCCGCTCCGTCCATCAGGTTACATCCTCTATTCTGGAATCAAGGAATCAAGGTAATATAAAGGAGCTATATCCGATACTCAGGTGTGATGCACCAAAGGGAACAATGATGATGGGATGCCAATCATAGGTTTGTGTGGGGGCCACCATCGTGTTTATCTTTCATCAAATCCGTTAATAAGTGTAACTCTGGAGTGAAGTAAAAATCGGTGGGCCACGCCCTGTAACTTACAGTTTGTAGGAGAGTTCGTATCTACTTGTCACATCATGGACGGAGTGGATTTACTCAGGGCTGGATGCCTCTTAAGTTATTTGAAGGGGTAAGAAGTCACTTGTAGGTGAAAGTCTCTTATAGTGAAGTAATTTCTCACTTAGGCCGCGTTTGTTAAATCTGAAGTCTAAAGCCTGAATCTGAAATCCGAAGCTGAATCTAAAATCTGAAGCCTGAATCTGAAATCTAAAGTAAAAAAACTTGTTTGATATTTATGGCCGAAGTCTGAAAATTAATTACTGAATTTGAAGCAATCTGTTTGTTAACAAACATTCAAAAAGTGAAATATGTTAATTTGACAAATTTGCCCCTATCTCTTGTTTGGAAATGTTTCACACCTAATGCAGATTTCCTGCCAACTTTGATCTCCTTTAAACCGTTCGTACAACTCAAAGCTCAATGAGCGTTAGCGTTATATAGCTAATGTTTCCTCTCGTGTGGCCCACTCGAGTCTTGGATCCACCTCCTTTTTTGTCGCTTGTACTAAAATTAGCTTGCAAAACAAATGAACGTAGTATATTTCCTAAAAACATGGTGGTGAGCCCCACCTAGCATCACCTAGCATCCTTGCACAGGAACATCCTGTGAACGGCTTTTGTAGGAAATCCGCGTTCATCCAATCCGCACCCGGTGTACCACACGGAAAACCGATTGGCTAGTCCCGCTGCCACCAATGGCTGATGGTCAATGCTCTATGGACCCTACCATGATGTATGTGTTTCATCCATGTTAATGGCTGATGGTCAGTGCTCTATGGGCCCCACCATGATGTATGTGTTTCATCCATGTTGTCTATATATTTTTTCCGATCATTTTATAGTATGAGACAAAAAATGAGGTATATCCCAATCTCAAGTGGACCACATTACAGGAAACAGTGTTGAATGAGCTTTGCCCATTGAAAACCTTTTGGGGGCCATGAAAGTTTTGGATCAAGCTGATTTTTGTTTTTTTTTTTTTTTTACTTCGTCTTGAGAATGTATGACCTAATCAACATATTGGATGTCAAATAAACAGTACAGTGGACCCTAGGAGGATTTTAATGGTGGATATCCAATCACTATTATTTTCCTGTGGTGTGCTTATATCCCTCTTATTTTTTAGATAAAGACATAAAATAAGATACGTAGAAATAGACGAATGGAATGGATGAAACACATGCATCATGGGGGTCACATAGCACGGACCACCACCAACTGGGATGGTGGCAGGGGAGTAGCCAATACGGTTCCGTATCCAGCTATACAGCTGGTGTAGATGGGCACAAATTAGATACTGACAAGACTCAATACTGAAGTGGCGTCACAAAGTTCCGTGGACCCCACTATGATGTATGTGTTGTATCCACAACGTCCATTCATTTGGAGATATTATTTTAATGCATGACCCAGAGAATGAGGCAGATCCAAAGCTTTAGTGGACCCCACCACAAAAAACAATGGGAAGATTAATGTCCACCGTTGAAACCTTCTTAAGGTCCACCATAATGTTTTTTCGAAATCCAACCTATTCAAAAGTTTAAAAAGCATTAAAGAAGGGAAAACACAAACATCAGCTTGATCGAAAACTTTTGTAGCCTTTAGAAGTTTTTAATAGTGGTGTCACTCTCTCCACTGTTTTCTATGGTGGGGTCCACTGGATCTTTGGATGTAACTCATTCTTTAGATCTTGTCCTAAAATAATCTCTCCAGATGGATGGACGGCATGGATACAAAACAAACATCATGGTGGGGCCCACATAACTTGGTGACATCACTTCAATCCCGTCCCCGCCCAGGAAGCGGATTGCGTACTAAGTAACTCAGTACGATAAGCGCACTGAGTAAACTCTGTGGTCCCCACGGTCATTCATGCATTGTATCCACTCCGTCCATCTCTTTTATCACATAATTTTAAGCCTTTAACCTAAAAATTGAGCATATCCAAACCTCGAGTGGACCACACCACCAGAAACAGTGTAAATTGAACAGTTACCATTGAAAATTTTTTGGGGGCACGGTGATGTTTTTTTACCATCCAACCTATTTATTAGGTCATGTAGACGTGGATGAAGTGAAAACACAAATATCAGCTTGATTCGAAACTTCTCCAACTCCTAAGAAGTTTTTAATGGTGGACGTTCAATCCCCACCTCGTGGTCCAGTTAATCCTTGGACCTACCTCTTTTTTTGGCTCACACTTTAAATGATATGAAAAAGTTGATGGACGACGTGGATCAGTCACATAAATCATGGTGGGGAAGAAAGAAATTTCAGAAGTTGAAAGTTGATTTTGTAGTGCGCGAACAATTTAAAGAGAAGCAATTGCTGTATTAACTTAAAAGGGGATAATTTTGAAAACAAAAAATTTTGTTTAATAACAAATTCACGGAGCGCACTTAGCGTTCACCATTAAGCCAGACTCCTATCACGGAAAGAATTCAGTGAAAAACCACTTAGCGCTTTCCTTCTTCCGTGGTAACGACGCGTTAACAAACACCACTAAATACGGAATATTTTTCCAATTCCGCGTTAAGTGCAAAAATTAAGTGTTAACAAATAGGCCCTTAGTAAGTGATTTATAGGTTGTAAGTGAATTTTCTCCTCCAAACATCACCTGCAAGTGACTTTCCCAGGAGTCACTTTCCACTTATCCAACTTAGGGGCCATCCAAATAGGCCCGTATAGCGGGTCCATAAAGTATGGGTAAATTGGGAAGCGAATTGTGTCCTCCCTGGCCACAACAGGCTGGAGCTCTCTTGAGCCTGATATGGTGTATGTGTTTTATCCATGTCATCCAACCATTTTAAGTGCACATTTTAAGTAGGGGTGTCAATGGGGTGAGTAGGTCTAGGCTTAGATTTGGAACTGTATAGAGCGTGCCATCAGGCCATTTTGATTTTTCAGGCTTAAGCTCGATCCATTGAACGATGTTTATGTTGCGCAGCACACCAACAACGCTAGTGAACTGAGATCCAATCTCTGGTCTCACCCACAAACGATAAATAAGAAGACATATAATCTAGAAGAAGAATCAAAGCATTTCAAACAAACAACAAGACAGAATATACGTGAAAAAACCTCAAACAATGGTAAAAAAAACCACGGGTGCAAACTTCCACTATGAAGAAAAACAAGATTACAAGCAATATACTAACTTTTTCCCTTAAATGTATAGAGAAAACCATTTGCCCACACTTTAAAATAACTCCCATTAACCCTAGAAAAGCCCTAGGGACCCATATTTATAATTTAGGCAACTTCCCTTTCGCACCTTTGCAAAACTGACTCAAATTTCCGCAGTCTGTATCAAATCCACAAAACGAATCTGCGTAACCTCGACTGGTCGAGCAAGCATCTCAGCTGGTCGAGCAGACCCTCGACTGGGCCTCGACCGGTCGAGCACCTCGGAACCAAAAAACTGATTCTCGCTGGACTTTGAGTCGAGCCAGCCCTCGACAGGTCGAGTGGACCACTCGACCGGTTGAGCGGCCCTGTCCAGATGTGACTCAACATCTCAACAATCTCCCACTTGGAGACACATCAGCATAAACATTCGTCTTCTACATCCGGAGTACACCACCTCCCCGTCTTCAAACCTGAAGACCAATCAAAGCTGAACAGAGCTTCAGCTTCTCCCGTGTGACTGCCTTGATCAGCATATCCATAGGATTCTCGCTTGTATGAATCTTCTCCAGAGCAATCGATCCATCTTCCAATAACGAACGTATGAAGTGATATCTGATGTCAATATGCTTGGTCCTTAAATAAAAGGCTGAATTCTTAGCCAAGTGTATTGCACTCTAACTGTCACTGTACAACTTGCAATCTGCTTGCTTCTTACCCAACTCTTCCATGAAACCTTACTTCCACACTATCTCCTTGCACGCTTCTGTAGCTGCAACATATTTTACTTCCGTTGTACTGACAGATACTATCTTCCATAACTGAGAGACCCAACTGACTGCAGCAATACCTAAAGTAAAGATATAACCTATAGTGATTCTTCTACTGTCGATATCTCCTGCCAAATTTGAATCTATGTAGCCTTGTAGCTTGATTTTCGATCCTCCATAACACAACCCTACATCCGTAGTACCTACTAGGTATCTAAGGATCTACTTCACAGCTTCCCAATGCTCCTTCCCGGGGTTGTTCATGAACCTACTAACAACTCACACTGCTTGAGTAATGTCTGGGCTCGTCCTCACCATAGCATACATAAGACTCCCAATAGCTGACTCGTATGGGACTTTAGTCATATAGTCTCGTTCCTCCTGCATCTTTACATCTTGCTCCTTAGAAAGCTTGAAGTGGTTGGCTAATGGAGTGTTAACCCGCTTAGCACCTCCCATACTGAATCGATCAAGTACCTTGGCTATGTACTCTGCCTGTGACAAAACTAGTTTCTTGTTTTCCTAGTCACGCTTTATCCTTATGCCTAGGATTTGTTTTGCAGCTCTTAAATCATTCATGGCAAATTTTCTAGACAGTTGTCTTTTGAGATTTGAGATGTCTTTCATGCTTGATCAGGCCACAAGCATATCATCAACGTACAGAAGAAGGATGATTTATGACGTATCAAACTTCTTCAGATAGCAACAGTGGTCTGCATGACATCTCCTATAACTGTTTCCCGACATGAAATTGTCAAACTTCTTATACCACTGTCTCGGGGCCTGCTTCAGGCCATATAGACTTTTTTTCAGTCTACACACCTTGTTCTCCTTTCCTGGTGCCACGTATCCTATCGGCTGATGCATATATATCTCTTCTTCAATGTCCCCATGAAGAAAGGCTGTCTTAACATCTAGCTGTTTTAGATGTAAGTCCTCTATAGCCACTATACTCAAGACCATGCGAATTGTAGACATTTTCAGCATAGGTGAAAATATTTCAGTGAAGTCGATACCTGTCTTTTGTTAGAACCGTTTCACAACTAATCTAGCCTTGTACCATTTCGAACCATCGTGCTCTTCCTTCAGTCTATAAACTCACTTGTTATGAAGAGTTTTCTTACCCTTGGGTAGAGTGACTAGTTCCCATGTACGATTAGACTTAAGAGAATTCATCTCATCATCCATGACCTGCTCCCACTTAACCCGTGTATCTGACTGTAATACCTCTTCAAAACACTCTGGTTCACCATTATCTATCAGCAGTAGATAATGTAAGGATGGTGAGTATCGGACCGTGGATTTCCTCTCCCGAGTAGATCTCCTCACAACTGGTGTCTGCGGCTCTACCTCATAATACTCTTATGTATGATTATCCTGTGGCGTTGTAACACCCATGTCCGGTAACTCTTCCAACTCTACGAATTCTTTCTCATCGACCTTATTTTGCTGCTCACTGTCCTTATGCATCATTTTTTCATTGAAGACTACATCTTTGCTTGACTACATCTTTGCTTCTGATGAATTTTCTATTTTCTGTATCCCAAAACCTGTAGCCAAAATCATGCTGCCCGTAGCTTATGAACGTGCACCTCTTGAACTTTGCATCCAACTTGTTTCTATGTTCTGCATCAATGTGAACATATGAAGTGCAACCGAACACTTTGAGATGTGCAAGGTTCACTTCTTTCTCAATCCACGTTTCTTCTTATAGCCCACCATCCAATGGTACTGAGGGACTTCTATTGATGAGATATGCGGCAGTATTCAGAGCATCTGCCCAAAACGTCTTAGGCAACCCTACATGTAACCTCATGCTCCTGACGCGCTCAAGGATGGTTCTGTTAATGCGCTTAGCCACACCGTTTTGCTACGGTGTCCCTGAAATCATTTTTTAATATTTGATTCTATTTCCCGTACAATACTCCTCAAATCTCTTATCACAGTACTCTCCCTCATTATCTGATTTGAGACATTTTACTATTTTACCTGTCTCGTTTTCTACCATTACTTTTCACTTCTTAAATACATCAAATATATCATATTTATGCTTTAAGAAATAGACCCCACCGTTTTCTACTAGCATCATCAATAAAGGAAAAAAAAATAACATGAGCCACCAAGAGATGATACCTGTGTCGGTCCCCACACATCAGTGTGTACAAGCTCTAACAGATGCGTCTTTGGAGCACGTCCTGTCTTCTTGAAACTTACCCTCTTCTGCTTGTCATATACGCAGTCCCCGCAGAATTTCAAGTCAATAGACTTCAACCCTGATAGCTTCCCTTTTGACAATAGCACTTTCATCCCTTTCTCACTCATATGTCCCAACCTCTGATGATATAACTGCCCATTTACTCCAGTTGATACGACTGCGAGTGAACTATACGATCCTGAAGTCACGTACAAAGTACCTTCCTTTTTGCCTCGAGATATCACCAAGGCACCTTTTGTGATCTTCCATGAATCACTAGTGAATGTCATCACATATCCGGTATCAGCCAACTGCCCCACTGAGATCAAATTCTGTTTCAAACTCTGTACATGTCTGACATCCTTCAATTTCAAAGTCATTCCGTCTTTCTGATTTATATGAACGTCTCCCTTTCCAACAATACTGCACGGCTCATCATCACCTAAGTAGACTCTCCCGAAGTCACCTGACACATAATTACGCAGAACTTCCTTACACGAAGTGGCATGAAACGAAGCACCCGAGTTTATGACCCAAGACTCATTCTTCACATCAAGAGACAAGATCAACGCTTCTGTGTCACTCTCCTCAATAGATTCACTGAATCCTTCCCACCTTGAGAGCTTCCTTCTTGTTTCTTAAGCACCCTGCAGTCACATTTCATGTTCCCCTTCTTATTGCAACGCCAACACCCGTCTTTGTCTTTCGGTCCATTGGATTTCTTCCTCGACTTAGAACGTACGTGTTTATTGTCTCCTTTGTTCAGCGATCTTCCTCTTCCTTCAACGTTTAGAGCATTCCCTAAATCCTCTGAAACTCCTGATGCCTTTCTTCTAGATTCGTCACTGAGAATTAGACCGGTCACATCATCAAATTTTAGCTTTGTCGACCATAAAGAATTACTCACAGCAATCACCAAACCATCCCAACTATCTTGCAAACTAAACAAGATCAATAACACCCTGACCTCATCCTAAAAAACAATGCCAACGGATTCCAACTGACTCATGACTATATTGAACTCGTTTAAATGTTTAGCCACGCTCCCACCATCTGACATCTTTATGTTGAATAGTTGTTTCATAAGATGAACCTTGTTGAATGCTGAGAGTTTTTCATACATCGTAGATAGGACTTCCATTAATTCTTTTGTGGTCTTTACCTTGGATATATTGAAGGCGACGCTCGTAGACAAAGAGAGTCAGATCATTCCTAAAGCCTTTCGATCTAATAAAGACCATTCATCATCTGTCATCTTCTCTAGTTTCTTCTCTTTTCCTCCTAGAGGAATATAGAGGTCATTCTGATATAGATAATCCTCCATCTACATCTTCCAGAAGGCAAAGTTTGAACCATTAAACTTTTCAATTCTAGTCTTCCCTTCTTCCGTCATCGCTGCTACAAGAACTAAACCAATAGCTCTGATACCAGTTGTTGTGCAGCACGCCAACAACGTTAGTGAACTGAGATCCAATCTCCGGTCTCACCCATAAACGATAAACAATAAGAAATATAATCTAGAAGAAGAATTAAAGCATTCCAAACAAACCACACGACAGAATATACGTGAAAAAACCCCAAACAAGGGTAAAAAACCATAGGTGCAAACTTTCACTATGAAGAAAAACGAGATTAGAAGCAATATACTAACATTTTCCCTTGAATGTATAGAGAAAACCATTTGCCTACACTTTAGAATAACTCCCACTAACCCTAGAAAAGCCCTAGGGACCCCTATTTATAATTTAGGCAACTTCCCTTTCGCACCCTTGCGAAACCGACTCAAATTTCGGCAGTCCGTATCCAATTCGCAAAACGAATCTGCATAACCTCGACTGGTCAAGTAGGCTTCTCGACTGGTCGAGCGGACCCTCGACTGGTCGAGCATGAGCCTCGACCAGTCGAGCACATCGGAACCAAAAAACTGATGCTCGCTGGACTTTAAGTCTAGCAAGCCCTCGACTGGTCGAGTGGACCACTCGACCGGTCGAACAAGCCACTTGACTGGTCGAGCGGCCCTGTTCAGATGTGACTCCACATCTCAACAGTTTACTCGCGATCCAACCTATTTATAAAGTTACAAAGTCCTAGATGGATGAAGGGAAAACACAAATATCAGCTTCGTCATAAGTTCTTAAGAAGTTTTCAACCATAGGCTTTTAATTCATACTATTTCTTGTGTTGTAGTCCACTTAAGCTTTCAGTCTGTCTTATTTTTGAGCTCATGCCGTAAAATGATATGCAAAAATGGGTGATCTACGTGGCAAGAACACATACATTACAGTGGGCCCCACATAGCTCTGCCAGGACCAAGTCCATCCTAGCATATGTAGGACACAATCTGCATCTGGTGCAGATGTGGCTTGGGTGGATTCTCGTGGATACTTGCCTGTGGACCCACATCAGCATATGTTTCTTATATCCATGCTGTTCATTTGTTTCTCTAGATATTTTAAGGTATGAGCTCAAGAATGCAGAAGATCCAAATCTTAGATGGACCATAACACACCAAATTGTGATAATTGAAACCCATCAGTAAAAACTTCTTAGGAGCTACAAGAATGTTTATTTGTCGTCCAACTTGTTGATAAGGTCACAAAAACTTAAACAAGAACCAAACAAATATCAATTTGATCCGAAACTTTTTTGAACAGTGAGAAGCTTTTAATGGTAAATCACTGATGTTTCCATTGTATGGTCCACATTAGATTTGGATATGCGGCATTTCATAGCTCATACCTTAAAATGAACTTAAAAAAATAGATGGACACCATAGCTATAAGACATACATTATGGTCACCCCACGATGGAAATCAGAACATGAACAACTTAAATTAATCTAATGATGCAATCTCGCGGTGGAAACTGAAGCGAATGGTCCACCACAAAATATCCTATGGCACACTGTGGCCCAAACTTTATGGAGCTCACCGTGATGTATGTATTTTATCTACATTGTGCTCATGAATCCAAAATTTATGCAAGACCAAAGCTCAACTGGACCACACTATAAAAAATAGTGGGGATTGAACACCCACCATCGAAAACTTCTTGAGGGCCATAGAAGTTTTGGGATGAGCTTTTGTTTATGTTTTCCTTTACGTGGCCTTATGAATAGGTTGGATGGAAAATAAATCATCATAGTGGGTTGTAAGAAATTTTCAATTATATCATTCTGATGTAGAGCGGGTCGTGGATAATTTCATGGCCAAGATGGTTTAGAAAAGGCCCGGTTGACGACAAAAGTATCTAGACCATCGACTTTAAATCAGGCGTATCTCGCAATCCAGAATGAGTTATCGGATGTCAAATGTATGATTTTGGAGTAGGACGAGCTACTTTAGCCACCCAACTTGGCCAAGCTAGGTTACGCAAGCCAAATTCGTGAAATACCATCAGATCGACAGTCGTTTCCTTATTTTATAGTAAAAACGAAATTAAAATAGGGAAACAACCGTCGATCTAATGATATTTCGCAAAAGTAGCTCGTCTTATCCCAAAATTATATATTTTATGTCCGATAACTCATTCCAGATTGCGAGATACACCCAATTTAAGGTTTAACGGTCTAGATCACTTCTTTCATCGACTGGGCCTTTTTTTATCCATCTTGGCCATGAAACTGTTTGCGACCCACTCTACATCACATTCAATCCCACCGTTTTATGTGGTATGGTCTACTCAAGCTTTGAATCTGCATTATTTTTTGCCCATGCCTTAAAGTGAGTTGGCAAAATAGATAAACAACATGGATAAAACACATACATCTTAGCCAGTCCCACATAGCCACATGTTGCCACAACGATGTCCCCATGGCATTATGGATTGTGTGTCATTCGATCCCTCAATCCACTGGTGGGTCCCTAACTGTGGGGCCCACCTTGATGTATGTGCCTTAAGTCTATGTTATTCAATCCATTTTGCCATCTTATTTTAGATCATGACCCAAAAAATGAAGCAGACCCAAATCTTAAGTGGACCACACCACAAGAAAAATAGGGATTAAACACCCACCATTAAAAACTTTTAAGGACCATGGGAATGTTTATTTTTCATCCATCCTGTTGATAAGTTGACAAAGATCGAGTGAGTTGGGCCTATTAAAGAGAGAGAATCTTTATTTTTCATTGTCGAGTACCTAAGCTTCAAGCCTTGCTACACATTGTCCATGTTAACTTACTAGCATTAAGCATGGAATCCCTCGAACATACACATGGCCCAGTTTTGTCGCAATCTAGACCGTAGAAATCTCTTAGCCATTATTGATCAACCATGGCCCAAAATTTACACTGATAATATGATAGACTGATAGTGCCCATCTGATAATATTATTGATCGACTGTAAAAAGTAGTTGTGACTCTTCAGCCATACACATGGCCTAGCTATATGGTGACTCACTGTTTTACTTTAACCATCAGTTCTTCTGGGTGGTCAGGATTACTCGATCAGTGTAGTTCTTTAGATGTTCTCCATCAAAATCGTCACCACAATTTGAATGGTCTAGATGAGTCTCAATAATTTCTTAGAGAAGCCTTCTTTCGGTTTTGCCCACCAAAACATAAACATGCTTTGGCGTGGAAACAATGAGCCAGGGGTTGGTTCATGCATGAAATTTGAATTAGTGAGCCGGGCTTGCTATATTGGGTTTCTTCAAAATAATGATATTTCCTGGCCCAATCATAGCTCATTTCCAGTCTATTGCAAGATCTTATTACAACCGTCTAATGGGTAAGGCGTGGCTCGCCTATGCTTGGATTGATGGGCTTGGATTGAGGCCTTGGTTTCTTCTTGGGCTTAAAGACTACTGAAATGATGGGCTCATGGGGAATCTTTCTTGGGCCTGAAAATAAGCCCAGCTCAGCAGCTGTAAATCAAGGGCTAGCATATCCGGTATCTGATCTAGAATGTTCATCATCAGTAGGCCTACAGTACAAGATCCTGTGCGGTTATGTTTTTTTCCCTTGTGGCAAAAAAGAAATTTAGACTGTTCATCTAATGGGCCTTATCATCAGCGCGGCATATGAAAAAGCTTTATAGATGTTAGTTAATTCCATGCGTGCATGAGAGCCATACGCGTCCACGCACTCACGTATGTGTCATAAGGACACATGTGTGAGATCTGAGCTACACTTCCATCGATTGAGCTAATGTTTAGATCATTTGTTGTAAAGATTAGGCCATTTCAAAACTCAGTGAACCAAAGCATATGATAGTTCTTGTAACTACATGCCATGATGGCACATGTGTGGAGGCATATATATGGCTTGTAACTTACGTTGAATAACAAACCTTTCAACAAGAGTGATTGATGCAGGAAGGTTAGGTTGTGAGATAATGAGAAGAAGATCACTGTCTACCTCGAGTAAATAAAACCGTGAATCCACGGCATAGTTCTTGAATCCATAGGATAATTCTTGAATTCACAAGATAAAAGAGAAAGAGGCATATGGCTTGTAACTTATGTTGAATAACAAACCTTTCAACAAGAGTGATTGATGTGGGAAGGTTAGGTTGTGAGATAATGAGAAGAAGATCACTATCTACCTCGAGTAAATAAAACCGTGAATCCACAGGATAATTCTTGAATCCACAGGATAGTTCTTGAATTCACAAGATAAAAGAGAAAGAAGCATATGGCTTGTAACTTATGTTGAATAACAAACCTTTCAACAAGAGTTATTGATGGAGGAAGGTTAGGTTGTGAGATAATGAGAAGAAGATCACCATCTACCTTGAGTAAATAAAACCGTGAATCCACAGGATAGTTCTTGAATTCACAATATAAAAGAGAAATAGGTATATGGTTTGTAACTTATGTTGAATAACAAACCTTTCAACAAGAGTGATTGATGCAGGAAGGTTAGGTTGTGGGATAATGAGAGGAAGATCACCATCTACCTCAAGTAAATAAAATCGTGAATCCACAACATAGTTCTTAAATCCATCGGATAGTTCTTGAATTCACAAGATAAAAGAGAAAAATTCAAAATTATATTAAAATATGATACTAAGACTTTCCAATTATATACTTATAAAGATAAAGTTAAACCCTATTTTGAAAATTATCCAAAATAACAAAATTCTAACCCTTATTTGAAAGTTATCCAAAATAGTAAAACTCTTTTAAAGCTTAATTTATCAAAAATAAAAACTCTAAATTAACCTTACTATAGATTTCTAGCATGATTATAATTTACAAGTAATTTCTAAAAAGATGAAAATCTTGAAACTTTAAAAATAAGGAGATACAATAAAAATGAAAATTACTAAAAATAGTAAGTTTTTTCTTGAAATCATGATTTTGAACAAGGCATGTTTTCTTTCAAAACGAACGGACACAACTTAATATGGAGGTCAGTTGACTTGAAACCATTGTTACATAAAGATCAATAGATTTTGTGTTTCATGAAAATTATTAGGTCAAAGGTTATGGTTGATTTACAGTACAAATTTCGAACAACCATTTCTCCATATCTGGAATGAATTTCTTCAAATCAGACATGCCTTGGGCTCGTTACGTCATACCCTCCCTAGGACTGACTCAAATATGATAGACTACTTCCACTTTTGGGCTTCTTTTGCTCCAACCATGCAAAGAATGCATCTATGACAGATCCTACATCAGTAATCTTCCATTTTACGAGTGCTTTTCACAAATTTATAGAAGCATAAATGATCATAGAAAAAAAAAAAAAGGAGAAAGTCTGCCCAATAAAGTACAAATTTAATTTTTTAAAATTGATTCATTAAGTTGTTAACTATTAAAAAAAACTGTAATATGCGGAATCGAAGGACCGTACAGTGCATCGAAGATGGGGATCGAACTTCCTAATTGTAATGCGCACCTGGTTAGGATACAATTTTTGGATTTTAAGTTGTCAAAATCTTCCGCACCTTACACCTTTCTGAGAAGCATCGGGATGGGAATAAAAGCTTCAAACATGTATAAGAGGATGAGGAGTAGCACACCACCCTACACAACTTTAGATTAATTACAACCTTAGTGAGGTCCACCAGTATGTCAGATCACATCATCAAACCCTTAGGGGAATACAGACCATTAGTCAAATAGGCCCACCTTATCAAAAATCTTACATTCTCCCACTTGGGCCACATTGATCAATGTCAATGTTAAATTTTGAAAGTATTTTGAAAACATATATTTTTTAAAACTTTTAAAGAAAACATCTGAATAGTTAACCACTGCAATTATACGAGCAACGCTTCTACAATTTGGTCCATCAAGACCACTAGTATCGAATCATGGTAGCCATCACAATATTTAATTTCAACGAAGTAAGAATAAACACGATCACAAATACCACCAACCTTAACGACATAAATCAGAGACTAGGAAGTATGGTATGAGAATTACACACATATTGTAATCATATGTGCATATCTTCAAGTGCTCCAAGAGCTTTCAAATGTCTTTAATGAAACAAGACTTTAGTTTTGCTTACTTAAAATAAATTGCACATATATAAAGAGAAGCAAAAATTAAATTTATATCAAAATCATCAAAATTTTAAAAATGAGATCTCTTCAACATTTATGAAAATAAAATACGCTTAACTTCCACTAATTAAATAATATGTGGGGCCAATGACTCTCATTGATGTTACGTGCTCCTGAAATGCCATGACAGGGAGCCATTTAATAAGCGGATCCGCAATCATCTACTTAGTGCCGATGAACTCCACATACACTAGACGATTCTGAACTCTTTCCTTCATAACAAGATATTTAATATCAATATGTTTCGACCTTTATGAATGCTTGTTGTTGTTAGAGAAGAAAACTGCAGTTGAGTTATCACAAAAGCTTCTCAATTGTTTTGGGACATGCTTCAATACCGCAAACTTGAAAAGAAACATTGTAACCATAGTGCCTAATTTGATGTTTAATGACAAGCAACGAACTCAGCTTCCATGGTGGATAAGGCTGTCATCAACTGTTTTATGCTTTTCTAAGACATAACCCTAACAACCATCATGAAGATGTAGCCTGAGGTGGAATTCTTTGTATTAATGCACTCAGTATAATATGTGTCTGAGTATCCAACCAACTCTAAATGATTAGACCTTCTATATGTGAGTTTGAATTCTTTTTTCCTTTTACAGTAGCATAACACATTCTTTGCAGCTATCTAACTAAATTAAAAAGATTCATGCCCAACATTCCAATTACAAAGGTAATATTCAGTCACGTATAGACTCGAACATACATGATGCTCCCTACTACTGACACGTACGGAAAATTCTTCATTCGATTCTTTTCTAAATCATTCTTTTGACATTGGAACTGGCTGAATTTATCACCATTTACAATGGGTAATTATCTAATAGCACAATTTTGCATGACATACCGTTTAAGTACCTTATCAATATAGGTCATTTGTGAGAGGCTAAGTAATCCGCGTGATCTATCACGACGTATCTTAATGCCAATTACATAAGAGGCGTCACCAATATCCTTTATCTCAAACCTTTGAGATAAGAATTTATTGGTATCGTTCATCATCCTAATGTCACCATTGGTTAACAAAATATTATCGATATAGAAAACCAATATGACGAACTTGCTCCGAGTGATTTTGAGATAGATACATTCATCTGCAGTGTTTTATACAAAATCATATAAAGAAATCGCTTCATGAAACTTCAGGCACCATTGTCGTGATGCCTGTTTAAACCGATAAATGAATTTCTTGAGTTTACAAATCATATATTCTGAGTCATCGCTACAAAACCTTCAGGTTATAACATGTATAATTCTCATCTACATCTCCATTGAGAAACACATTCTTTACATCTATCTAATAGAGCTCCAAATCCATATAAGCCACAAGAGTCATTATGATCATAGGTGAGTCTTTCTTAGATACTGGTGAGAAAGTTTCCTTAAAATTAATACATTCATGTTAGTTAAAACTATTGGTAACAAGTCTAGCTTTATATATTTTGACATTACCCTTTGAGTCTCGTTTGGTTTAAAATACTCGTTTATAACCAATTGACTTTATTTCTTAGGATAACTCAACAAGATCTGAAATCTTATTGTCCTTCACGAATTTTGACTCATCCTTCATGGCATCAATCCATCGAGAGGAGTTAGCACGTTGTTTAACTTGTGTAAAGTATTCAAGATCCGTTTCCACCATTATGTCAAACTCGTAGTCCTGTAGGTATATGAAGTAATCGTCTAGAATCACATGTCTCCTCTCCTTTTCAGATCTTCTTAATGACGCACCCTCTTGGGTGTAATTTTGATTTCCTTGCTCAGTATGTTGTATAGGAGGTTCGTTATGGTGATCTGTACTAATTACAGATTCAATTGCAGGATTTGTCCCCACGTGACCCAAAGTAGATATGATGGGAGTCACAAACCGATCTTCCTCAAAAATAAAATTTCTAATGTTTGTGATCTCATTATTTTCGGTATTATCGATCTCAATAATCCTGATGGAGTAGGAATGATAGTAGAATCGATAACATTTTGACCTTTACGGGTATCCTATAAAGAAATAATTTATGGTTATAGGATCGTGCTTTCTTTCATGTGGATTATAAACTTTGGCTACAGTAGGACATCCTCAAATGTGTATATATCGAAGACTTAATTTTCTCTCATTCCATAACTCAAAATGGGTTTTACTTATAGTTTTGTTGGAGACCCTATTAAGAATATAAACTAAGTTTTGATTGCATCACCTTAAAGAGATTATGGCTATGCTGAATTGCTTATCATACTATGCACCATGTCCAGAAGGGTGCGATTGCGCCTTTCAGCCACACCATTATGCTTTGGATTCCTAAACATGATGCACTAGGCAACAATGTCACAATCTTGTAAATATATAGTGAAAGGTCCTAGATTAAAACCTAATTCGTCATATCTAACATAATATTCACCACCACAGTTAGACCTGATGACTTTAATCTTCTTATCGAGTTAATTTTCAACTTTAGCTTTATAGATTTTAAAAGAATCTAAGACATCTGATTTTTTATTTATAATATAAAGATACCCAAAATGAGAGTAGTCGTTTATCAAAGTAATAAAATATTCGTGCTCATTTCATGATATTGTAGGGAATGGCCAAAAATGTCTGTGTGTATCACCTCTAAGAGTCATCTACTTTTTGTTGTACCTTTCTTTCTAGTTCTAGTATATTTACCCTTAATACAATCAACATATATTTTATAGTCGAAGAAGTCTAGAACATGAAGTTTCCCTTGCCGCACTAGCCTTTGCAATCTCTCACAAGAGATGGCATAATCGTTTGTGCCATAACATGGAGGAATTTCGCAATCTAGTCTTTACTTCGATCATATTTTATTTTCATGCAGGGTATTTACATTATAGACGTTGAGCCATTTAAGTCTAATTGGTATAAGTTGTTTACCATAGAACCAGTGCCGACAATAATTGAATCAAAGAAAATACTCAACTTTTTATTCTCAGATTTAAATGAATAACTTAATTTGTCCAAACGAGAAATAGAAACCAAATTACGCTTTATAAAAGGCACACAAATTGTATCTACTAGATCCAATAAATGACCGAACTTTAACCTCAGACTATAGACTCCCACTACCTATACGTCTACTTTAACACCATTACCTATGTATATTGAGCATTCTGCATCAGTTAGTGGCCTACTTTATAGAAAGTCATGCACATAAGTACAAATGTGAATAGTTATTCTTGAATCTATCTACTAAGAATTTACCAACACATTAGTTAGATTATATTCAAAACAGATCATGATAGAATTATTACCCATTCTTATGAGTAATTGCCTGTACTTTATGCAGTCATTCTTCTAATGCCCCGACTTCGTGCAAAAGAAGCAATTATTCTTTTTAGCCCACTTATAACTCAATCAGTTTTGAAGTTGATTGCCAACCAAAGGACTTGGAGAACCTAAGGATCCCTTATTAGAATCATGTTTCCTCTTTCCTTTTCCATTATATTCACGCCCATGTCCTGAGGTTACAAGATTAACATTTTGTGCCTTGTGTAGTGCTTTAAGCCTTTCCTCCTCTTGGACGCACTAAGAAATCAGTTCGTACAACATCCATTTGTCATTTAGTGTATTATAGTTCACCAGGAATATACTGTATTGAGGAGGTAAGTTGTTCATGACAAGTGAACCAATTGGTCATTTTTAATTTTCAGGGCCAAAGAATGGATCTTAGATATCACTTCGATCTGATATACAATATATTTAAGAATGTTTTCTTTTTCATAAAAGGATGAGCAGGTTAATCTGTTCAGTAAGAAATTCGCTTCATCCTTATCCGATTTCTTGAATTGATTTCTCATTATGGTCAAGAAAACTTTGGCCTTATTCACATTAGGCATGACACCCCTTATTATCTCAGAAATTGACGGCTTCATAATTTTGAGACATATACTATTGGATCTGAACCATGCCTCATAACAATTAACCTCTGACCTAGTAGCATTTTTAGATGGTTTTAAAGGTTCTAGTTTTTTCAAAGCAACTTCCAATTGCAAGTACCCCAGAACTATTTTTATGAACTCTTTCCATTGAATATATTTCAACCCGGTTAAGGCAGGAACATGATATATCTGAGTTGGAATTATAACCAGTTAAAAAAATACACTCGCATTAGCAAATTATTTACATAAAATAATTCATGAATAAAACTAAATATTATGCCAAATTTATCAATTTAATTGATTAGGGGCCTTTAATTGAATTATCCATGATGAAAATAAGCCCAACCAATCAATCCTAGCCAGAATCAATCACATCATCATTATTCCTCCTATAGGAGGAAGTCATTATATACAAGTGATTCTCTTGGACATGAAGCTAAGGGATATTAATCATATAAACCTAAGACACTCAACACCTACGGGTGAGATGAGTCTCTTAGTTTTATATCATCAACACCACTTACTCCACACCATTCATGTCTCTATCAAATGATGATAGTATGCATTTTCATCACTGTCTGCATGGAATGTAAACGCAACCGCATGCAATCCTCTAACTCATTCCCAACATTACAAGTCCAAACTCATGACAATTTTCACCAATTAAGGTCATTGTGGTGGCTAACTCAATTAGATCCAATCCTACGAATTCAAACTTAGGATTGCAATTTTAATCATGCTCTCAATGGATTATCTAAAAATTAATTTGATTTGGCCCACTAAACAGCTAATATTGCCCGTTGAAAGACGGGAGAAACATAAGGTGAAACAAATGGTTAGGTTTCACTTCTCATCCCAACAATCCATGTGTAGACACTGAAAAATCGGCGCCCACGTTGTTTGGTAAAAAGTGTTGTTATGGTGGTGTTGGGGGTGATTAAGCTGATTTGTGATTGTTGGAGTCACCACTAGCCAATATTACTCAGAATCCCGCGGTCGGGTAGAACCCACGGAATACGTAAAGTTGGAGAAATCTGAAGATTCTCCTACCTTAGATTGACTCCTGGTCTACGATCTGAGATTCTGGGTAAGGGACCTCAGTTACAAAGAGGGAAGGTGTTAGGCACCCTTTCTGCCCACACAAATGTACGGTCTCAACTTAGTGTGGTAAAATATTCTTAAGGGATGATGATGATGTTACGGTCATGATGGGACTAGTCACACGTGGGTTTCTGATGTAACAAGATCCGAGATTTCGGCAGGCTACAGAGCATACGTCCGACAATGTGTCTAGAGAGCAGATGTGATGATACTTATGCAAAAAGATAAGAAAAGTGGACTAGATCACTAGGAATTTCTTATATGACAGGATCCGATGTACGGCAAGTCATAGAGCATACGTCCACTAGAGATCTAGAGAAGCAGGGGGGTTGAGAAGGGAGTAGATGTTATGATGAATGCTTGTATGTAAATGGATCTTTGGCTTGATTCTTGAATAGGCTAGGATGCAGATTAAACCATGATCATTCTGGGCTAGGCTTATAGGTTGGAAGGGTTGAGGTGAAGGCTAGGAGGTGGCTGGAAAATTTAGGCTTGAAGGCTTGGGAGCTCCTTCCCTTCCTTCACTCTTCTCCTCACTCTCTCTCTCCCTCTCTTCCTCTCTTTTTCTCTCACTCTCTCTCTCCCTTGGTGGCTTAGTGAAAATGAAGGAGGAGAGGGCTATTTATAGCATTCTCCAATGGCATTGTGGTAATTTTAGACTTTGGGAGGGGTAAATGCTGATGTAGCAATAGGTGATTGGTTGGAGAGAGAGAGACGCCACATGGCGTGCTCTCATTGGCTAATGAGGAGCGGTAAAATGGTAAATAGTGAGGATGAGGAGGGTAAATGTATGGGAGAGTTGACTTTGGATGTTGGGACAGCTGTCCATGCTCAGGCCGCACGCGGCGGTACTCCGAGTACCGCCGGCGGTAATCCGACTACCGCCCGGACCTGGCTAAGTCTGAATCTCGTGTGGCTGACTCAGTGCACGCTTTTTGAGAGGAAGCGGTAGTTTGACTACCGCCGGCAGTAGTCAAACTACCGCTTCAGTACAGCTTTGTAACACCCCGTACCTTCAATACACGGGTGTTGCCTTTTAAACCCACACAAAATTAAAATTTATTTGGATTAACCAAAAACTTGAACTCAACATACACAGGATGGGGATTCCGATCGATGTTAAAGCCATCCAACAGGGTCTTCAAGGGTCAGATCACGCACCATGACAATCAGGAAGGTGAGACTACTCGGACACTCTAAATTAAAGTCATTACAATAGTTAATACTGTTACAATACACTTGTCACTAACGACATGAGAACTAGTTAGTAACAAATCGTGCTTTCATCGTAACTAGTACTTGGCAACAACCGTTGAAGACAAATATCGGGTCCAACCGGCCAATAGATCATGCCAGATAGGCCAAAAATAGCTCAAAAAGGGTATGTAATGGGCCACCTAGGACTCTCCATCGACCCAAAATGGACCAGAATCCCTGAGTACGGTCCCCAATGTAAATGGATGGAGTGGATTGCGGTAGTAACCTTTCAGTAGGCCTTTACACAATGCTTATGCACAAAAATATACCTGTGCATGAGGTGCACTAAAACCATTGGCTCGGTCAAACATGTCTTGACCGACCATTTTGCAAAAATACAAATCTCTCCCGCCAACGGATATTTTAAACCGACTTACTTCAAATCTTAGGTGAGCCACCACGGCCACTTTCTAAACATTATAAACCGTTCAGACCATTCATGGGACCCGCACGATCAGAACGGCATAGCCGTTTGATCATTCGTTTACAGACGAAGCAGATCGACTGCCACCGTCCATTTTATGCCAAGAATAGCCTGACCAAGGGGTGCATGGAGAGGTGAGAGAGGGAAACCGACTTCCCATTTGGGAAGGGCCAAGCTCGGCCGTCCACGTTATGGGCAATCACAACCGTCCATCTCTCTCTCGCCAACTATAAAGAGGGCACTGTAGCCCTAAGGAATTCATACCAAGTAAGGAAGGGAGAGAGTTTAAGTGAGAGCAAGAAACAGGGAGTCGTCTCTCTTATAGTAGTTCGAGTGCAGGATCGACATCCACCCACCTCAGGTAGTTCATCTTCCCTCTATTTTACTTCTGTGTAGTTCAACACGTGGTAGGAGATGCTCACCTGGTCTGAAACCAAGCCCAAGCCATGGCAGGGTTCGGACCAGCCATGGTGACGTTAGGACAGGCAAGACAATGGCCATTTGAGGCCACACTTCAGGCCTCAGGACGAGTTTGTTTTGAGCTCTCTGTAGAGCTTCGAAACTAGCTCCGAAGGCAAGCTAATCAATGGCAATAGGCGGATTGTTGAAACTGTCGTTGGGTCCCTGTTTTGTGCCGGAACCGAGCCAAACCATGGCCGTGTGTCGGGCCGTCAACAGGATAGAACGAAGGCTCTGTTTAAGGGCTGAAAACAACCGTCCATCAGGCCACATGCTGGCCCCATTTTTTTAACTGAATGACAAGCCCAAAGCCAGGTTCAAAACCAGCCAATTAATGGCTGAGATCATGCCCAAACCAAGCCTGGAAGCTAACGCTGTTTCAGTCCAGTTACCAGCCAAGCAATGGCTGTGCATCGGACGGGCTGAAGCTCTGTTTTGAGCAGAGAGGTGGCTATCACTGTATGCCTATTTAGAGCTCAGTTCTGGGCTGCACCCAGACGTCCATCAAGGTCCCAAACCGGGCCTCAAACCAGCTGCAAAGGAGTTTGAAAGTTACTCCAGACGGCATGCAGGAGAAGACCCATTCACGTGGAATTTGTGGGCTAACCGCCACTCTTGGGCCCTGCATAAATGCAGGTGGGCCTCACAAACGTCAGTGGGCTGACACTAATTGTGAGCCCTGTGCTGACCGTGGGCCCCACCAAATGATGGTGGGATGCTCTAGTGTCAGGCCACCATGGGCCATTCAAGTAGGACCGTCCATTAGAGACGTTAAATCCAGGAAAAAGAACCTGGGTCGGATGTCCAAATCTGGGCAGTTCCTCCTGTCCATTTCCTCTTTGTTTTATATAATTGTGTGTGTATAAATATATATATACATTAGTATATGAATATATACCGGTCTGTATGCATAGATACGTGGTGGGCCCCACATGGGACCCACCTGTGAAGTGAATAAGTGGTGTGTACACCAGAATGTGGAAACAGTGGGCATTTTTTTTGTATACCGTTGAAGGTCCTGGTGAATGGATACATGTCTTTACATGTATATCATGTGCACATCCAGGCCATCCTTTCATTCCGACTTCAGATGTAGGACCCACCTCGATTTTTGCATACGTGGAAGGTCCTCAGGGAAACCACTTGAGAAGAAGATACATGGTGCATGTGTGCACCTCAGTTCACGTGAACTGCATGCAAAAAGTTTGAGATTACAAAAATTCGAGGGCTCATCATACCTGATGAGTCTGGAAGATCTGAGCGGTCCACATGAAGCAGTACCCCATAAAACCCCTTGGTTTCAAAGATTACTTTAAACCGAAACTTCGGTGGGCCATGAGGAATGCAAACAATTTCTTCCTTTGATTTGCAGTTATCTTCGTTAGATCAAGGTGAAAATTCACCCCATAACGTTTCTTGAGATTACACATCTTGTGGACAGTTCAGATTAAATACCCATGCTCACATGGGACCCACCTGTGAAAAAAAATAAATATTGCATGCATGCATGAAAGTGTCCAGCAACGTCACCTGCCAATCAGTCCACGTGAAATTGAAAAATATTGAGATCTTGTTATGACTAATGAGTTTGGAAGATCTGGGTGGTCCACGTGGAGCAGGACCTCATAAAAACCCCTGGTCCCAATTTCTACGTTGAACCAAAACTTCGGTGGGCCATGGGAAGTGCAAACAGTTTCTTCCTTTGAGTTGAAATTATCTTTGTTATGGCCCACCGGAATCTCAGACCAGGGTGAAAATTTACGCCCTAAGGTTTCTTGTGACTCCACATATTTTGGACCGTTCGGATTCGACACTAGGCTCACATGTGTAAGGGTGTACACATGCATAGGTGCATGGGTGGCCCTGCCTCATGTGTTCATGTATGGTGAGTCCTGCATACGTAAGCATGCAAGACCCACCTCGTACGTATATTGAATGTGGGCCGTCCAAGGTCTGGACGTAGTCCACCTTGGGTATATCCAAACCGTCCATCCATTTGGTTGGTGGACCACACGTGTGGGCCCCACATCGATGTACATATCTAGTATGTATGGGCCCATGTGGAACCCATGCATGTGTGAAGCCACATTGTTTTACGTACATTAAAAATGTACCATTTGCTACAATTATAATATACCATATTATGCCAATGTGATATACATGCTGTATACGTTGGTGTATTTGACGATATATCTATAAGGTATATGATGTATACATATACACCATATAATATTCACCACGTATACATAGATATACTAGGCAATGTATATATCATATGGATAGTGTGCAAGCTCCTCTATAAGGTGGTGGCCACATATGGGGGCCCCACCATGAGGTATATATTTATTTACACGGTTTGTACAATAAATTTCATCAACTAGATAAAGTATATGTTGAGCCCACCTATTGAGACAAATACCGTCAGGCCTATACTCCTCTCCAATAAGCGCCCAAATCATCGTAATTGAGGTCATTCAACCAACCATGGCATCCTAGAATCGTAGGATTTATCAGCTAATGCCAAAGATAATTTCCGGGAATCTGTTCAAGTGACGCAGAGACTCTAGCTTCTCAAGAGGGCTCACACCCAAGGACACCCTACAACGTATCTGGTAATGATTCTTTCCCCTTAAGCTTTCCACCCATAACTAGACCAGAAATAACAGTTTTATTAGTGAAAATGGTTAGCTAGACTAATGATAAACTTTGGGTAGAAATAAACTGTATTCACTTGTTTTATCTGCTAAACATGATAATTCTCATGCTTACTATTGTTTAGATTCTTGAACTGCCTAGGTAAATAATCTAGTCATTTATGTCATGTATACTCAGTTGTTGTATATTGATAGGAATACATGTGTTGTTCTTATTCTCCTTTCATATCATAACATATGCTGCTATGACACACATACTGATAAAATCTCTCCATGGGAAATCCTAGTAAAGGAGAGTCCGTACTTGGGGTGTAACTAGATTGGTTGTAACATAAGTAGACCCCTGACATGGAGGTTTTGGTTGTGGTGCTTGACCATGGGGTTTACCATCCATGTGTGGTTTTACCTAACTGACTGGGGGTGAAACTCATAACCTTTCCAAATACCGTCATTTACTCATTTTTGAATCATTCATGCCGACATGTTTAAAGCGCCACTTTTGGTAATTTCAACATTTCACCCCTAATCGGCATTGGTGGTAGCTCCTTATGTTGAATTGATTTACCACATGTTAGTGGGTGCTACACACACCCTAAGACGGCAGTCTCATGGGCCGGGGATGGTGGTCATGGGACACTATGCTCGAGCCGTCGGCCTACGCTGGGCCACAAGCTCCCCATAGTGACCGTGAGCTTATTTAAAATGGTTGAGTGTAATTGGATTAATAATGGACTGGCTAATCATGCATACATAGCACGGACCAGCATCTATTGCTATCGTACGTGGGGTACGTATTATTTCTGACTGGATGATGTTTTCCAGGTTCGATGATTGCATGGGTGACGGCCCACTGTCCGCACGGATGAGCATCCCCAGGGCGTGAACGCATTCCATACATCCATGCACCTAATAAGACTGCATCTACTGTGTTTTGGATTATCTGTATGCTTTTATGTTATTCCTTGTTTAGGGCGGCTATGTGTAATCTTAGCGGGAGATCACACTGAGTTGGCCACTCATTCATCAATATTCAACCGTACAGAGGACACAGGGACAGAAGGAGTTGCGGAGGGGCCGGAGATGACAGAGGTCGAGGAGGAGGCTTACAATGAGGAGCCGTACCAGGAGGCAGCTGCTTATTTTGGATTGAACCAGTAGTCTATTTAACTTATTAATGTTTTATTTCATGTTGAGAACTAAAGTTTGTTCATGGGCCCCAGCTGAGTGGCCCAGGATATTATTACTGCTTGGGTTTATCTATACTACGCTTGATTCCGTTAATCGCACTTTGATCAGGGTTGGTTATCTTTTTGTTTATCAGTTAACACCTGGGTTTTTGAGAAGCGAGTGCTATACTCGGGTCTCGAAAACTGGGGCGTTACAAGCTTCCTTCGAAATTCATCCGGTGGGTCCTTTTTTGGGTCCTTAGAGCGAAACAAAGTCCGTTTTGGATATTCGGCTCAAAATGACTTGAAATTGGCTCGATTGTTACCCGAAATTGATTCGAGAAATAGATCAATTTTGGACATGGTCTGGATTGAATGATGACTCATGATGGCTCAGGTTAGGATTAGGGTTAGGTTTAGGATATGATCATGGTTCTCGGATTGTCTTAACAAAAATCAAGATATTAGCCTAGGTGGGGTGTCTACAGATGCCCCTCTTTGACCGAGGTTGCGAGCAACCAAAGGTCAAAGTAAGTGGACACCCCACCCTTCTGGTCAGAACGAAGGGTAGTGACTCAAGTCTATTGCTTACCATTGTATCATTGTCAGTTGACTATTTAGAAAAAGATGACTTGCACATATCACGAGGGTTGAGGAAAACGTTGTGATTGTCTCCTGTGCATTCGTCGCGGCTTTACGGATCACCAATCACAATCTCTTCACATCGGATTGTTTACAACATTGGAGGGTAAGTCTGGAAAGTAAGGGCCTCTGCGCATTTGTCGCGGCTTTACGAGGATTCCCGTACTATTAGGTCTGTCGTTCCTTTACTATGTAATCACCCTAGGAATGTTCGTTCCATTTGACCGTCAAAGTGGTTAGCTGCCCTGCGCGTTGGTGTGGCCTTACGGGGAACTCACTACGCCGACTTGGACTCGATCAAATTTTGCGAACATTCCGGACTAGGTATGTGCAGGTAATCTGTTTGCCATGCAATCTGCTGAGTCTGACACTTTGGTTACAATGGATTGTCTTCACTTCGAGTTTGATTATTCTTTCCAGAGATAGATCCACTCATCTTACTAGCATTTGTACGACTGCCCAGTTATAGAGATCTGGCCAATCGTACATATATCATGTACGGACTCGATCATCCTTCGGGAAAACCAGAAGAGATCGGGTCTTATTTAACTGTTTGCACTGACCGCAGCTAGAGAATATGGAAGATTCCTCAGTGTACTGCGTGACGCATGCGTTTTTGAAAACTATCCTCTTTGGAGCTAGGCTCCTTGAGGATTTTATTTGAAACTATTTTTTAGATTTTTTGAAAAATATCCGTTCGATCTCGTGGGTGGGCGTCGTCGTTCGGTTTTTATTTTCGCAAGTTAAGTAAACAGTCGCGTTGCCTCCACTAATGAGTTGGCGGGGCTAATGGTTTTTTATTTGAAAGTCAAATGGCCTCCACTAATAAATTAATGGGGTTAATGATTTTATTTTTATTTTTATTTTTTTTGCAAAAAAGTCAGATGGCCTTCACTAATAAATCAATGGGGCTAACATCTTTTTTTTTTAGAAGAAGCAAACCTTTTGAGCCTATATTTACTGGGGATTTATTTTATAGTTACTTGGTTTTTTTTTTTTTTTTTTTTTTTTTTTTTTTTTTTTTTTTTTTTTTGAAGATTTTGAGATTTTTGGACAATTCGGAGGTTTTGTGGAATTTTTGAAAACTTTTGGAAAATTTTGGGATTTTTGGAATTTTTTGAAAATTTTTGGGAATTTTAGGATATTTTGGATTTTTTTTTTTTTTTTTTTTTTTTTTTTTTTTTGTGTTTTGTGTTTTGAAAATTTTGGGATTTCCCCCTTTTTTTTTGTTTGGATTTTTGGTATTTTTTTGATTTTTTGATTTTTTTTTTTTTTTGTTTTGTTGGATATTTTTTGGAAGTTTTTGGAACAAAGGTCTATTTTCAAAATTTTCTGGGGTCCCTTCCAAGGGTTTAGAAACACTGAAAATCTATTTTAGAAATTTTCAGGACCTTTTTTAAATTTAGAAGAACTGAAGTTTATTTTAAGAATTTTTTGGGACATTTTGGGGGCTTTAGGTAATCAGAGGTTTATTCTTGAAATTTTTTGAAGACCCTTTTTGAGCTTTAGAAGAAACAGAAGTCCATTTTAAGAATTTTTTTACTTTGTCCACCGGTCCAAAGGGAGGACCGGTCACTGGAGGTGGGCATGGGGGACAACACGCTACCCCATGTCAGAATGTCGGCGGCGGCAGTCGGACTGCCGCCAGCGGTAGTCCGGTTACCGTCGGTCCGTCGGATGGACCGTTGGTCCGTTCCTGTTTGCTGGTCCGTCCGATGCTACCCTCTTCCCATTTAGTCCGTTCATTCGAACGTCCAGGGACGCATTTGTGGTCCCTGGAGCTCATTTTGTTAATCCTTTGCCTTATATTTTTTTTTATTTCAGGTATTCTCAGCTGTTGGATTCTCCTTGGGTTTTTGGTGGGCCACCCTCTTAGGGAGATCTTGCACTCTTTTTTCCTGGATTTGAGAGGGCCACAATCAGGACCGTTGATCAGTTTTGATGTAATCTAGACCACTGGATCTTGCAGGATTTTGCACCCCCCTTTTTTTTTTTAATTATTTTTTATTTTTTATTTTTGGGTCAAGTTGCTGGCTGATTATGTATATATTCTTTCTTTTTTTTTTTGTTTTTTTTTTATTTGCTAGAGTGGGGTCTGATAAGAAAGGGGCCCCACCCTTTTATTTGATCTAATCCCCCCTTTTTTTTTGGGACGATCTGGACGGTCAGATGGATGGATGGATGATTGGGATCATTGGATGAATGATCTGGACCATGTATGGATGGATGGATGATTGATCTGGACCATGTATGAGTGATCTGGACCATGTATGATTGGATGGATGATCTGGACTATTGAATGAACGGATGTTTTGGACCATCGGATGAATGATCTGGACCATTGAATGAATGATCTGGACCATGTATGGATGGATGGATGATTGATCTGGATGATGGATGATCTGGACTATTGATCTGGATCATGTATGGACGGATGGATGATGGATGACCGGACCATCGGATGAATGATCTGGATGATGGATGAATGGATGATCCGGATGATGGATAATCTGGACCATTGGATGAATGATCTGGACCATCGGATGAACGGATGATTTGGACCATTGAATGAATGATCTGGATGATTGATCTGGACCATTGATCTGGATCATGCATGGACGGATGGATGATGGATGATCTGGATGATGGATAATCTGGACCATTGGATGAATGATCTGGACCATCGGATGAATGGATGATCTGGACCATTGAATGAATGATCTGGATGATTGATCTGGACCATTGATCTGGATCATGTATGGACGGATGGATGATGGATGATCTGGACCATTGATCCGGATCATGCATGGATGGATGGATGATGGATGATCTGGTTGATGGATAATCTGGACCATTAGATGAATGATCTGGACCATCGGATGAATGGATGATCTGGACCAATGAATGAATGATCTGGACCGTGCATGGACTTGGTGAAATGCCCCCCCCCCCCTTTTCTTGTTTTGAAACGAGCTTTGACCTTTGAGTGGGCCTCTGATTTTGAAGTGGCAATGGCTTTGGGAAGGGTTTAGGCCTTGGAATGGGTTATTTTGGAAAATGGGCTCTTGAAGGTGGGTTTGCGGACATGGGCTTCCAAGATGGGCCTTTTATCATGGACCCTCCCCCCCCCCCCCCCCCCCCTTTTTTTTTAAAAAAAAAAAATAATAAATTGGCCTTTTGAGACTGTCCTTGAAAGTGGGCTTTTGAGATGAATCTTTTGAAATATGGGCTTGACATGGAAACTTACCTGTAGATTTTGCCTGTGCAGCATGCCCCGTCGAGGTAGGAATGAGGTTGGTCCGTCTCATCATTCGACCGACCCGTGTTATGTGCAGCAGGAAGGTCGGCATCTTTCAGACATGGCTCGAGAGGGCGGTGCGCCTGCGATTCTCAGAGGGCGTGGGGCTAGGACGCATTGGCCTGACTGGTTTCATGATCCTCAGCCCTTGTTCTTTGAGGTTCTGGAGCGTACCCCTTTTGCAAATCTGTTTCGGGTTCGTTTGAGTAAGACGAACATGTCGCTCCTATCTGCCTTGGCCGAGCGATGGCACCCTGAGACACATACATTCCAGCTGCCCTTTAGAGAGTGGGGGATCACCCCATATGACATATATATGCAACTGAGTCTTAGATATGATGGTGGATCTGTGCCCTTTGAGGAGGATCTTCCAGTACCTACTGAGGACGACTGGATGGAGCTATCAGGGATGATGCCAGGTGCCACAGAATTTTCGGGTCACCGATTTAAACTTTTGTGGCTTTCTTCGAATTTCGCCAGACGCATCCTTGAGACTGAGGCTGCAGCTGTAATAAAAACTCGGGCCCTGATTTTATATACCATGGGAGCGATGATCTTCTGCCATGAGAATGAATTAGTGAGTTCTCGTCTGTTATCGCTCGTGGCAGACATCACCTTTCCTATGCCATACAACTGGAATCCCGCCCTCCTGGCGCATTTATACGAAGGGCTGGACAAGGCCAGCCACTGCATCAGCCGCTCCTTGACTGGTTTTTACCCAGTCATTGAGGTATTTTTTCGAGATCCTTTCTATAATATTCTCCTTGAGGATGGTCTAGTGTGTCTTCCCCTAATTTTGGTGTGGCGCAGGTTTACTTCTTTGACCACTTTCCTCACCTGGCGCCCACTTTGATCAATCATTCGCCTCCATTCCCGCGCATGATGTTGTGGTACAAGGATAACCGCAGCCGTACGCGTTTATTTTCTGATCTTGCTTGGAGGTCGAATATCGATGCCCTTATTCCTGATGATGTGAGTGATTTGTCTCGCCCTGTATTACCCATATATTTTTTTCTGCGTATTTTCCAATTTTTATCCTTTCTTCCTTTTTGCAGTTTCATACTCGGTCATATCTTCAGTCAAATGCAGCTTTTACTCCCGGAACTCAGGAGGCTCTTCAGGCTTCTCGGCGACGCCGCATCTTGGAGGATCCATGGGTGACAAAATGGTATCTGGAAGAGAGACTTTTTTGGCAGCTGACTGGCAGCCCTTTGGTCCCGCTTAGTCTACCATCTGGACCATCTGATTGGAGATCTGTGCCACAGAGAGAGCTGGCTGCTGCTTTGGAGGGCTACGAAGCCAGCGCCTTTATTGACCCGGATAGAGAGTACAGCTCTTGGAGTGAACAGTATGGCATGGGTCCGATTCTTCAGCGTGGCTATGCTCCTGGTGGTGGCGCCCGCTTTACTGGAGGAGGGATCTTGGGACCTCATTTTCATAGCAAAGATAGTGATACCTATTTTCCAGATAATGATTAGTTCATCAGCTGTATAATCTCCCTCATTTGATATGAAATTTCAGTTTGCTCATCAGTTGTTTTATGCTCTCACAGTCACTTTTATCCAATCGTGCACATAAGAGCACATTACTTGTTCCTTACCCTCTGGAGTGGATCTGACCCGAATTACACTTGGAACTGGGCCGGGGCGGTAATCGGACTGCCGCCGGCGGTAATCGGACTGCCGCCGGCGGTAGTCGGACTACCGCCCGTTGACATTTGCCCGTTCTGCCTGCTCTGTCAGGTGTTGCAGTGATTCAGTAATGACACCTCTGTTCTGAAACGGTACTCCGAGTACCGCTAGCGGTAATCCGATTACCGCCCCCGTCCATCTTTTCTTCCAGCGAGCCCTGTTCTTCTCTGTTCATTCCCTTTGTCTCTTCCTCCGATATTCTCGTCCGTCCGTTCTCTGATCATCCCTTTTGTCTCCATTTTGTCCTTTCTTCTTTGTCTCATCCATCCCTTGTTCCTTTCTCCTTTTCTGATTCATCATGGCCAATCATGATGATGGGTTAGGTAGGTTTATTGATGGTGAAGAGGTGGGTAGTTCCATAAATGATAGGGAGTTTATGGGTAGATTGATGGGGGTAGATGGAGGAGTGATGGGCCCTCTTGAAGAAATGAATACCATTTATGGCTTGGATCCCTTTCCCATTAATGGATTGATGGGGTTGGATGGTTTGATTGATGGAGGGATGGTCATAGGTGGTGTGGATGGCTTGATTGATGGGGGGATGGCTATGGATGGTGTGGGTGGCTTGATTGATGGAGGGATGGCTATGGATGGTGTGGGTGGCTTGATTGATGGAGGGATGGCTATGGATGGTGTGGATGGCTTGATTGATGGAGAGACGGCTATGGATGGTGTGGATGACTTGATTGACGAAGGGATGGCTATGGATGGTGTGGGTGGCTTGATTGATGGAGGGATGGCTATGGATGGTGTGGATGGCTTGATTGATGGAGGGATGACTATGGATGGTGTGGATGCCTTGGATCAGATTTTGGTGGATGACGGGCCTCCTCTTGGCGCTTTAGATGGCTTGGATCTGGTAGACGATGGACTTCCGATAGGGGGCCTGAGTCAGATTTTTGGCGCAGATTTTGAGGCGATGGTTGGACAGTCAGCTCCTGTCGTCGTGCAGGATATAACTCTTATGTATCACTGGGATGCTCCAGACGTTGCAGCTATTGGGGCTTCTTCATTTCAAACACCCCCTGACGTAGTAGTTGTCGGGGATTCAGGTCCTCCTGTTGAGGCTTTTCAGGATACACTGCGTGATGCGATGGGCGCGTCTGGCTTTTTTCACCACCACGAGATCGATCTTTTAGATGAGGGCATGCCCATTTTTGATGACTTATCGATGGATCCAGGGATTCAGATTGTTGAGAGCGTGCCCGTTCGGACTTGTCGACTGCAGCCACGTGGCACTTGTTCTGAGCGATTACATATTTGGATTGACAATTTGACCGAGTCTGAGATCTTCGAGTTGGACTCTTTGGGCTTTCGAGAGGTTCTCCACTTTCACCGAATTCGCTTAGACTGGCGACTGCTGAGTGCAGCACTGTATGACTGGGTACGTCCTTGAACCTATTTTCCTTCAACGATCTGGAGTTGGGCCCGTCGTTGGAGGAGTTTGCACATTTGTCAGGCCTTCTCCTGACCCGAGAGGCGTATGTTCCCTCGTCAGAGTTGGTTCGCCCTTCTGATCTGGTCTCATGGTTCGGATTTTTCGTTGATCTTTCTATTGTGGAGGGTGGAGTTGGTGAGCTTTCCCTGGAGGTTTTATACGACCGCTGCTCTACTGGCCGTGGGAGACCTGGATCTGATCGTCAGCTTCAGTGCCTGAATGCACTGATATTTTGTACTTTGGCTGAGCTGCTCTTTTCGGGATGGAGACGGTCATCGCTGGTGGTTTTGCTAGATGTCTTCCGACGCATTCTTTTTCACAGGAGCATCGTTTCGGTAGTGCTGGCAGAGCTGTTCTTGGGATTGACTGAGTGTTCCCTTGGACATACCCGCATCCTCAGAGGCTGCTGCTCGTTTCTTCAGGTTCTTTCTACTCTTTTGCCTCTTTCTCATGCATCCTATTTTTTTTTTTAAATTTGAGCTTAATTTAAGCTTCTCCCAGGTATGGTTATGGGAACACTTGTACATAACCCCTATGCTTGCATTTCTTGATTCCCGTCGTAATGACGTACTGCGCTTGTTACTCGACGACCTTCCGTGTGGTGCTGAGGCCACGGAGTCATTGTATCGCCGTATGCTTTCTCAGCTTCGAGGGTGGGAGATCAGTTGGGAGGCTACTTGACTTTGTCGAGCGCCCTTGATCTGTAGTGTGGCTCGCACTCCTTTGTTGTTGCTTGGCCTTCGGGGATGCTGCTCCTATCATCCCGTACGTTTCCTTCGCCAGTTTGGTTTCTGGCAGGATATCCCAGAGTTCACCTTTTCTAGATTCGGGCATTCCTCTCTTCCATCTGATTTGACATCCTTGTATAGGCGAGTTTGGGTTTCCTGGCAGGGTTCTTTGGATGCGACAGCTCTAGGCCTTGAGTCTTGGGCTCCTCCTATGGTGACAGTACCATACCAGCGATGGGTAGCAGAGCAGTCGTTGTATTGTCAGGTCCCGGGCTGGCATCTAGCGGATGAGGCCGCTGATCAGGATATGATAGGTGACACTGCTTCGTCTTCCTCCCGTGTTATTGATTCTTTTGAGGCCTTTGAGGAGCGGCCCTTCATTGATCCTTCATTTCTGCTAGCCACACATGGCCATCTGATTAGTGAGATTGCTGTGCTTCACCACTCGTGTGAGGACATGGCCCGCCGACTAGCCGTAGGGCGGTGGTATAATGAGAGCATGCTTGTGGCACATCGTCTGGATAGGGATGTGATTTTCTACCTGCGCATGGAGATAGAGAGGCTCAGGGAGAGATTGTTGGTATATGAGAGGTAAGAGCTTACCTGTAATTTCTGCTGTTGATTGACTGCTTATTTTGTATGCACAGAGGATTTTTGGTATAAAAGGAAAAAATAGTGTACTTGCAAAATGGTTTAAAAGAATGAAATATTTTGTTCATGCAACGTTTGCTCATGTTTGGATTTGTACTTTGGATGATTGGGATCAGAATCTTGGGCTCAGCCCACGTTGTGCACAATATTCTAGACTGTGTTCATTTCGGGTCTTGGTTTCTTGAGAAGGTGTCCGAGATTGCATCCCCTGGATTTGAACAGCATCTGATAGAGTACTGATCTGAAGTTGATCCTTCTTTGTATCTCGTTGTGACGTTTGCTGCCTCGGTTTCTCCTGTTCCTACACTTTTATTTTATTTTTTTATTTCTTGCCATTTTTACCCATAGCGCCCTTTCAGGTTTTCACTACGTCTGGCTCTTCCCGTCATTTTTGCCCGTAGTGTCCTCTCGATTTTCACTACGTCCCGGGTTTTTGATCTTGCCTGCCCCTTGGCAGTTTGTGCTATTTTTACCCTTGGCGCCCTTTCAGGTTTTC